>JAWWMO010000001.1:13245971-13286737 GCA_035047845.1 Dendrocincla fuliginosa
ATGCTGCAGAGCAAAGTGTTAGTACAGTTTCTCTAGGCAAATAGAAATGAATGTTGTATTGGGGTGGCATGCCAAGAAGGTAAATTCCATTGTTCCATATATTATTATCAGATTAATAATATTCAGAATTTAAAAAAAAACCCAAAAAACATAGTTTAGTGATTGACCTAATCTAACAAAAAGTCTCTGGATGCAAATCTGAGCTATTTCCAAGGGCAGTAAAACCCTCAGCATTAACAAATTGTATTTTATGCAGTGCCTGAGAAACTTGGAAAGATGTTATCGATTTTCCTTTATTTAATAGCAGAAAATAACATAATACAGAGGAAAATTTATATTTCTCACCATGTCTTAGGCATATACTGTGGAAACAGAAAAATATTTTCCTTTACGATTTCTAATTGTGCCACAGCTGTTTTGGGATAGACTTCCTTTGAAAATAATATAAATATATATATACAGGGTTCACATAAGTATCTGTGTATGTATATGTTTCTCTTGAGTCTTAATTTCTTACTTAGAAACTTAGAGTACCACGAGATACTATTCTGCTGAAAAAAAAAAAATACGGAGAATTATTTTAGGTGACCTTCTAGATTGCCCCTGAATACATGGAATACATTCCCCTGGAATACATGCTCCTAGAGGAGTCCTTGATGTGGATATCTTTTGTAGACAAAAAATGCTCTTAGTGTTTTGTGAGCTGTTGCAGTTCAGGTATATAAGAAGGAGACACATATAACTGGGAGACTTAAAGGAGAAGCTGCTGTTGTAGAAATTTATTTGTATTGTTCCAGCAATACTCATCACAAAAAAGAAGGCTTAATGAACAGGCTACAAAAGAGGAATGATAAACTATGGTCTGATTTTTCAGTGATGATGATGGAAAAGCCAAAGCTTAACTTGGGTTGAGAGCTAAAAGTGGCATCACTGGCAGCAAGAGCTTCTGCTGTTACCTTAACAGTAGAAAGATGGGGAAGAACATGCAGATCTGATGAATGCTGAATGCGCAGTTTAACTACAAAGAGATTCAGCCAACATCAATGCATTTTTTGCCTTGATTTGCATTGATGAGGTCTGCTAGCCTGTACCTAGTGACAGAGTTTAAGAAGGAGGGAGTCTACAAGTAATGGAGGATGATCATATAAGGAATCTTGAGAAATTTTAACTCATACAGTTTTCATCCAAGGGTGATGAGAGAGCTCTCATATCATTGAAAGACTACTCTCTCTATAAAATTTGAAATGTCATGTACGCTGGGGAAGAGCTTCAGTGACTGGAGAAAGGCAAATGGCTCACCCATCTGTACAAAGGGCAAGAAGAATGATCTGAGGAGTTACAGGGCATTCATCCCCACATCTCAGGAAAAATCTTGAAGTGAGTTCTTTCAGAAGCCATTTCTGAGCAGATTAAGAAGACTAAGATGATTGAGAATAGCCAGCAGATATTTAAAAAGAATGGATTGCACCTGACTGTTAGAATTGCACTCTGTGATAAAATTATGAGATCCATGGAAGTGGGGATAGCAGTGGATGTTCACTTTGAAATTAGCAAGGTTTTTAACATGGTTTCCCACAAAATCCTTATATCCAGGTTGGGATGTTACATCTGGTTGAGTTTATTCAACTAGATAGAGGAAAAACTGGCAGGGTCATAGGGTTCAAAAAAACGTAGTTATTGATTTGGATTCTACCTTATTTCCAAGTAGAGTTTCTTTGGGTTCTGGCCTATTTGTTTGATATCTGTATCAGTGACTTGGAGAAGGAGGCAGCTCACCCTCCAGTTTGGTGGTGCAGCTGGAGGGTGAGATTTTCTTTCAGAGAAGTCTGAACAGGCTGGGAGAGTGAGCCAAAAACAGCCTTGCAAAATTTAACAAGGACAAGTGAAGAGTCCAGCGCCTGGAATGAACAAACCACCTTCAATGACATAGACTGAAGGAGTTATTTGTAGGGAAGCAGCTTTGCTGAAAAGGACTTACAGATCCTGGTGAAGAGCAAGCTAAACATAGTTCAGGAGCAGAGGAAGAAGTGGATGCTGACATCAGGAGAATAAATGGATGTAAGGAAAATCTAATTGGGATTAGGCCTGAGTAGGAGGAAGGAAGTTCAGAACTGAAACAGCTCTTCACACATACCTGTGCAGAAATTTGATGGCTAAATCAAATGGCTGTTGATATTTTCCCATTTTCTTTCTCCCATGTCTCACATTTCTAATCAAGAGAATTAGATCTTCTATTATCACTCTTATCTTCATGTTTATTTCTTTTTACCTGAAGCACAATGTAATATTAAAGCAAGGATAGTGACTAGTTCACAATAGTCTTGAGGGACTTAACCAATGATAGTTTTGAAGGTTCTTATATATTTTTAATTAGTGGATTTTTTTTTTTCATGTAATGGTTATTTTTTGAAATTATTTGCAGAATTTTGTGTCTGCAGAATCAGAGTGGTTTTAGTATTGCTATTTTACTGAGATATTAAGGATAAAGGTTGGATTAATGGGATGTGTTTTGCAGTGATCTGGCAAATGAATCATTGTTAATAATATAGATTCTGTTTATTGATTTTCATTTAACAGGAAGAAAAAAAAGAAGAAAAAATAAAAAAGCAAGCTGAATGAATTCCAGAAGCTGCCTTTGTCTCATTTCTGTAGGGAGATGTTGATTCACTTACTCAAAGTGTAGTAAATTTAAGAGCTGCTTGGATATAGTGAACATATTGAAAAGCAGTTGATATAACTTGCATATTAAATCAGAGGAACTCAATAAACAATCCTTAGATGTATTCCTCCATATAATTTTATCTTCTATAGACACAGTTTATAGGGACATTCATCAATCACTTTAACATTTATTATTGCTTAATATAAGTGTGTTTTCATTCTACTGTAGGAAATCAAATTAAAAATATTTAATTAACAAGCAAAATCTAATATTTTTCATTTTGTTTTCATCATGGATTCAAGAAAATGGTCTAAATTAAATCTAGAAAAACTATAAATGGTGTTGAACTGAGCAGTAGTAATATGAAATTGGAAAGATTAGCTTGTTTAATGTGTTTGCTTATCTTTAGCATTTAGATTTAGCTGTTCTTTGCTTCAGAGTTGTTTATTTGCACTTTCAGGTTTGTAAGTAAGTGTCACCTAAGACTTGACTTTGCTGAAGATAACCCAAAATATGCACAGGTGTGGCTAATCTGTTTTTTATAATGCCCTTTCTGTTTCTAAATCTCCTGGAGCCCTGCCTTGTTGTGATTGAGGCAGGTATTATGCAGCACACTCTAGGATTTCAAGCCTGTTAGGACTTCAGTTCTGCTTCCAAAGTTGAATCAATGTCATACAGGAAGAGTCCCTTTAGAGTTTTCATGTTTGCGCTGCAAAGTGCAGTAACAATTAGAGAGTCAGTTGGAAAGAAATGGGGGCAATGCAGACAACAAACATCTGATTCAACTTGGTTTTCTGGATGCATCCATGATTCCTCAGAAAGGTCAGTGAAGATTTTAGCATGGTCATTCCCAAGGTAACACAATGTAATATCAGCAAATTTTAACCTTCTGGTAGCACAGTTTCTTTCTTCCTCTCTCCTGTACACAAACCAATCTTCTTTTAAAGAACTGCTCACTAAAAACAGGCTCTAAAAGCCTTTGTCAGCTCATATAATAGTTCATTCTTTGCCTGCGTTCAGATGTATAATTCTGTATACTTCTAAAATGCACACTTATGAACACGTATTCATACATACTTCAGAAATTTAGATTTTTTAAAGAAATAATTAAAGTCACATGTACATTCATGCTGTTCATATACTTATCTCTTGTCAGTTGAAACGTGTTTATTTTTGTTCCTTGTCCCTCACATTTGGAACCTGAGCCTATTAAAGTCATGTATCTGTCATCAGTTCAGTTTTTTCTGAACTACTTTTGTGAGAGTAATGAATTATTTCTCTTATTTTTAATGTGGGACCTGTCATTAAAATAAATTACCTCTTCAGAGTTATTAGCAGCCAGTTTTCTGGAAATGGATTTTGGAAGCTGAAGGGATTAACTCCTTTGTGACTCTGCCCAGGGAGTTCAGCTCTGAGACAGGTTTCTGTTACTTTCCTTCTAAGCTTTATGATGGTAGACACTATGAGAGGTTTCAAATAATACAAGCACCCATATCAAAACAGCAGGAGAGTAATGGGGAAAAAATAGATGTCCCATATCGTGGGAGCACAAGAAGTTTGATGAGCTGCCCTTCTCCATCTCTCCTCTTCCACTGACACCAAAAAAAGATTTTCTGAGGTAGATTTTTGACCAGGGTTTCCTCAGTGTTCTTCCCCATGGCCTGGGTGCTGCTTGGGTTTAATCACTTTATGCCTTCCCCTGCAAGACAGGCCCTGAATAAAGATTATATTAAAACAGAAGTTGTGGGAATTTCTCAGGTCATAGTAGAGTCTGCTATTCCTGTAACTGCATCACCATGAGAGACATTTTCTAGCTCGTTTTGTGGAGCAAAAGAAGTTTAATTTACCTTTCAGTTTGGTTAAAGAGCCATTCCTGACTCTAGTGGGATTTCTCTATTTTTGTAACAAACCTTTTTGAAGTGTCAGTCGCAGTGCTTCTGCCAGTGAAAGAGCCACAATCCTGTGGAAGGCAGAATCCAAACCTGATGTCTCTGGTAATCCGATCACTTCAGGTTTGCTTACAATTATAGTCTAGTTGTGATTACCTGTGGTAGTGAAAATGCTCTTTTTTGATGGAAGCTACTTCTATGAGAATGTTGAAAAAGAGTCAAACTTTGATTATTTCCCTTTGTCTTTCTGGACAAAGTACCCTGTAGGAGTTATTTACAGCTCTCCTAAGGTGATTTGAGAATTCTAGCTGAGCTAGGAAATTAATTTACCTGTCTCCTTTTTCTAGACTTGCTGCATACAGAGCTTATACCTTCCTCCACTCTGTGTCATGTAGGGGATTGGTTTTTGAGTTTTTTCTCCTATGCTTTCTTGAAATGTTGAAAAATACCTCCAAGGCTATTCTTTTAAAAGCTAGAAAGCTGCTGTAATCTCTGTGCTGAGACTCTAATTGGATAATGCTTGTGAGATCTCCAAGCTTATAGTGGCAGTGAGGGCACTTCTCTGGAGTTCAGACTAGATGGGAGGTACCACTGAGGAATGCATGGGACAGCTGCCAAGGTGTTCCAGGAGCAATTTACTAAATCCTGTGTCATTCTCAGTCGAATTCAGGAATGAAACTGAAATATATTCTTTCTCTTTTCTTTTTTTTTTTTTTTTTAATTTGATGAAAGATTAAGAGATATACCGTCAGTGTAAACGTATATTTGATCTATCAATAGAGTGCTACAGAGATGCTTTTCCTCCAGCAGCTTAAGTTCTGTAAGTTCTGCAATGATTGCAGATGCATCTTTTTCATTTTGCACTCCATCTCTCTCAAAGCCTTCCCAAGACCATCTACCTCTGGGATTCTGCTGGTGAGAGGGTCAGAGGGGCTTTTTGGTTCATTTTGTCTATTTTCATGACCTGACCATAAGAAGTAGTTAAAACAATAGAACAGCTCTGGTGCTAAGTGATTCGCACAGTGAATGCACATATAAGCTTGACATCTCATGAGGTTAATAAATGAAGTTACTCAATAGTATAGAAACATTTTATCATCTCTCACAGAATTGTTAGGATTGGAAGGGACTTCTGGAGGTCGTCTAGTCTCCTTATGTTCTTTGGCAGGGAAGACCCAGAACAAGCCACCTATTTCTCCTGCACTGTTTTGTATTTATGATTTAGATTTACCTGTAGCTAATTGAGATCCAGATATACAAGAGTGTTTCTAAGATATCACTGAAGCTGTCACTTGGAAGTCAAAATATAAGGGCTTGCCAGTGTTAAGGAAGGAGGGACACAAAGCCCCCAACTTATAGATGAAAAATCATGTTGTGATTCATACAAAGCTTCCTGTCAAGAACTGTATGCATTTTTTTTTAATATTCCTGTAAAAGGTAGGCACTATAAAGGCTATCTTGAGCCTCCCTTGGCAACATTCTAGATTGCCAGACACAGAAGTTTATCTTCTGATTTGAAGTCACCTGTTACATAGTGCTTGCTTTTATGCAATAACTGGTACATTGGACTTATTTAATATAATATTTCTCTGTTTGTTTGGCTTTTTTTTTTAATTATTATTATTATTTTCTGTGGAAAAAATCCTTAGAGCAGATTGCATTGCATATACTACTCCAGAAGTCAAAAATGATAATCAGTTGTCAGAATCTGACTAGGCTTTTTCATTTTCTAAATCCAGTGCTGGTTTGCAAATCTGAAAAGCATTAGCAGTTTCAGTTCTTTGAACCTCCAGTCTCCAAACCTGATTCAGTCTACATAAAACAGATTAAATATCTTGGTTTATGTTGTAAAGAAAAAACTGAATTGGCTTAATATGCTATTTTTTTGTAAAGTACTGGTGCTCTAGTAAAATGCCACAATCAGTGAAGCAGATATACATATTGTATTTTCTCCAATAATGTAGTTTATGGAGAAAATAAGGTTTTTCTCTTTTCATAGGACACATATATAATGGAAATTGAATGGAAAATTAATAATTTTCAATTCAGTCCCAGCACTCTTATGCAAATAGCCAAGGTTGGTCAAACAAAATCTGTTTTTCTAGGGATTCACAGTTAAGATAATATTCCTGCTCAGTCCTTTTTTTAGTGTTACTAGTTGATGCTTGCCATGTGACTAAGGCAAGTCTACAGAATTAAAGATATACACCTGTCACTAGTTCAAGTGGTGATACTTTGTGAAGCAAGACAAATAAGTGTTTGATTTTATTACCTTTTCTTCCAGAAGATTAACTATGAAATAAAACAACACAGTCATTTTATTGAACTATTTTTTGTATAAAATTAAGCTTTGAGGAAATTCATTTACTGCTAGATTTTTACCATCATAATCTGGACCATATTAACTTGTTTGTTTGATATCAAAGACCCACATCTTTCCCTCATGTGATACCTCTAACTAAACTCTTAACTTTATAAGGTATTGTTTTCATTAAGCTTAATGCAAATAAATAGTTTCAAGGTGGATTTATAATTGAATCCTAAAGGGATTAAATTCAGTTGTATTCATATCCTGGAACAAATGTTACACAGTTTTTCATGGGGTTCTTTATGTGGAGTATATTCTCCAAGATGATTACTGAAGTGATGTTCCAGTTGAATCACATCTGTAGGGCAGGGCAGACTGTGGAAGAGACATTTCTTATTCGCAAGAGCAACACTTGATGTACATTAAGGCATTTTAATACTGAGTTGTCTGTACAGAATTGAACTCCTTGTGAAAGTTGGTAGCCAATCTGAGTTGTCTGTACAGAATTGAACTCCTTGTGAAAGTTGGTAGCCAATCTCTCAGGAGGAGCTGCTTCTATTTAGGGTGTTAAAATGGTAAACGTGTCCTCTGAACTCCAGACCTAGCAAGGGAAACGTATTTCTACCTCTCTCTCTCATAAGCTTTTTTTTTTTTTTTTTAATACCTACTTTTCAGGGACAGTTTCACATGTAGACCCATTTATATATTTGACACAGAAACATCAAGGTTTTTTTAATCTCTGTAGTCTTTTCTCTCGTAGTTTCTTAATTCAAATTATTTGTGTTTTAAGATCTACAACCAAGAGAAAGCCATTTTTGAAATTGTTTTCTAACATTATTACTTCTTTGAGAGTTTCCTTCATGTCAACTGTAAAGCTGAAATTCCAATCCCATTAATAGTCATTGCTATTAATCACATTATTCCCAGAAAATATTATTTTTAAAGTATTCATTATTATATATATGGAAAAGAACTCAATTCACTAATGTCAGCAATTAGTACACAATATATCTAAAGTGTGGAAAGAAACAGTTATTTAGCTGTCCTGTATTTCCTCAGGCATTGATCTAGAAAGAAAATGTCATGGTTCACCACAGTGGATTAGGTCAGCTAAGTAAAACTAGAGATCATTTGTTAAATCTGTTAGTTAAGTAGGCAACATAAATGTTCATAAAAATAAAAGTATGCTTAAAAATCTATGGGAATTTCCTTTATAATGAAGTAAATACTTTTGTTATGGTATCTCAAGTTTTAATTTTCATGTATAATACTAGAAAAGAATTCCTGGGTTTCTGGCTTTATATATAACAAGAGTCTGTATTTTTCCTTAGAGTTGTTTGAATGGGAGTTTTTAATATTCCAAGGACTGGCCTTTGTTGCTTTAGCTGCTGGGCTTGATATGAGTTCCTGTAAACCATATGGCAGAGGAGATGTGAGAAACTCAGTACTGAATTACATATCAAATTATGACAGTATGTAGCAGAAATATACCAAATACTGCTGGTTCCTACTCATGGGAAAAAAGCTAAGGATTAGGCCAAAGTTATATTTAATAAAGACAACTGTATTAATGAAATAGTGAGGAATATACACAGGCAGTATGTAATTTTAATATGTGAGATATTAAAAAGCCAAAGTCAGACGAACATGAATATAGCTACATGTATGGATATAAAATCTTTTATTTCATTCCTAATATATTTAGTCATGAATGGAGCTTGATTTTCTAATGCAACTGAGGATAAAACAAGTAAGTCAAAATATTAATTATATCAGTGAAAGAAATACATTCAGTTTGGTGCCACATAAAAAGGTTGAACCCTTGAAGCATCATATGAGAAAGTTATTATTTCATAAAGGAATAATTAATTCCCCTACAAAACTTCCTGCCTCACCAATATTTTTTTTTCAAGAGTTATATACAAGGTAGGCTAGGATCAA
Source organism: Dendrocincla fuliginosa (assembly GCA_035047845.1). Taxonomy (NCBI): domain Eukaryota; kingdom Metazoa; phylum Chordata; class Aves; order Passeriformes; family Dendrocolaptidae; genus Dendrocincla; species Dendrocincla fuliginosa. The sequence continues at coordinate 13,254,772 of JAWWMO010000001.1, forward strand.
CTGATATTAAGGAAGGTTTTTGCAAAATCCTTTTGTTGTCTTTTCTCTTTCATGAACCAAAATACTTAGAGTGAAAGACAAATTAGTACATTTTTCCTAAAGTTCTAAAGGGATGTCATATCATATCTGACTGATAGAACCATATATGTAGAGATAATTTCTATGAATTCTCTTGCAATTTTCAGCCTGAAGGTGAAAATGGCTCTGTGGTATGTTGATGCTCATGTAAAAGAGAGAACACCTGGGTTCCAGTTCCTGTTCAGTATATTTTTAATTATTTATGAAAAACAAAAATCCTCAGGAGGCAGACTGAGAGCACTCCTCCATGAATTATCCTGTAGCTTTGAGGCAGAGATGCTATCTTTAAAAATGACTGGTCCAAATTTAAACCCCTTTAAGCACTGGCACTCTAAATCTTGTTCTCAGTAAAAAGGAGTATGCCATAAAAATGACTTTAAGAATTTTTAATTAGTCCCATTGAATTAAACTGCTTGGTAATCCTAACTAATAGAAAGAAACCCACAAAATTATTGTATGAAAAACCTTCCTGGTGTTTATCACTTTTTGATAGTTTACTCTCTAGGGCAGGAAAGGGAGGTGAGGGTGTCTGACTGTTGATTGTATATTCACATACAGGTAGGCTCTACTGGAGGATTTCTGTGAAGAACCAACTAATGTCTTAGGAGTTCTCAAAAACCCAATCTTTTGCTCCTTCTCTTTTTCAACCAGTACACATCCATAATTTTGGATGGTATAGAAAGTCCTATAAAAATCTCATATATAGTTTTATCCCAGTTTTTCTCAGGGAACCATTTATTCTAGAGAAAAATAATTCAGCAGAATCATAGGAAGAAGTGAAACTGATTGTGAAAGAATATATGATTTAGATTAAATTCTCTTAAGGCTGGAATCAAAAGCATGAATTTCACTTCCTATGAAGTGAATGGGTATGAAGTGAATTACACTTGTAATGTGTAACCTGAAACAAGTATTGGAATTCATTTAATTCAGCATTAGCTGTCACCACCACTGAAATCAGTGGTTCTGATTTACGGTGCCCCTTTTATTGAAATAAAGAAGGCTAGACTGTTTTGGGAAAGAGGAGGGACAATTCTGTTTGGAAATGTTTACATGAGTGACTGCAGACATAGGAAAGAGAAATCACTGCTGGAACAAATATATATATGCATCTATAGATATTTATATTGTAAAACTGTATGTAGTCCCCAGTATTTATCCATATTTATGCAAATATCAAAGTTCTGTATGTGTGGTCATCATCACATGATTTGCTGGTTATTTTGTTTATTTGGTTTTTAATAAGATGAGTCTCTTAGGAAAAAAAAAAACAAAAAAAACAAAACAAAACACTGAATCAGTGTATGTCTTGCATTTTAAAGAATAAAATTCCATAGGTAATGTTCTCTTTTCTTGTAGGCAGGTTTCCTGTTTAGAATATTGTAATTTATTATTTTTTCTGGAAACATGAAGAAAATTCTGAGAAACTAGAACTATTAGGGAATGGGAATATGAAGACATGAGATTTATCCTTGGGGAATGTGGAGGTTTTCCTTCCTCCACCACAGGGAATTATAATTCAAAAAGCCTAGAGTTGGAGATTTAGGGTTTTTTAAAATGTTACATGATAGTATGTGAGAAATTATATTAATATGGGTACACAAAACGATTCAGTGATCAACACATGATTCAATGCAGGTTGAGTTTGGAAACTCGGTAGTGGAAATAGAAATACAATCCTAATTTCTATTCCTTTCATTCTATAATTAGTTATAAGAAAATACATTTGGTTTAGTAGCAAATATAAATTCTGTTTATTCCTTGTGTATTCTAAAGTGACATTAGGCAGAAAAAGAAAAACTGCAGTTTGTTATGCAAACCTTTTAAAGTGTAGTTGTCAAGCGTAGCTGGGAATTGCAATTCAGCCTTCTTGTGAAACTCTGGTCGTATGTCAGTTGGGAGGCCCTACTGAATCATAATGACCTGATTGAGCATTGTGCTGCAGCTAAAGACTGATTGTAGAACTCTATAAACTCAGGAGATCAATGGAGGAAGGAGCAAGAAATTATTATGAACTTAGAACGAGAGAAGGAAAATGCACAGTGAAAGAATCTGGCACCAACTGAAGAACGGGAATTCATTCCTTTTTGGACAAGTATAATTAAGTAATGTAATTAATTGTTAGGAGCTGTTGAGGAAGCCAGAAATCTTAAGGGCTTAGATGACACTGAAGGTGCTGTGACTGTATGCTGGGCTGCATCCAGAGCAGTGTGGGCAGCAAGGCAGGGAGGGGATTCTGCCCCTCTGCTCTGCTCTGGTGAGACCCCTCCTGCAGTGCTGCCTCCAGCTCTGGGGTCCCAGCACAGGGAGGACATGGAACCTGTTGGAGCGAGTCCAGAGGAGGCAACCAAGGTGATTAGAGGGATGGAGCACCTTGGCTGTGAGGAAAGGCTGAGAGAATTGGGATTGTTGAGCCTGGAAAACAGAAGGCTTTGGGGTAACCTAATTGTAGCCATCCAATACCTGAAGGTAGCCCACAGGAAAGGTGGAGAAACACTTTTTACAAGGGCCTGGAGTGACAGGACAAGGGGGAATGGCTTCAAACTGAGGAAGAGTAGGTTTAATGCCAGCACTTGGAGTAGAAAAAGAATTAGCTGCACAAACCTGTGCTGATTTCTTGGATTCTTTTTTTTTCACTGCTGCAATACTGTATAGTTAGACTTCTGACCTGACCTGTTGCATGGGTTCTAGTCTGAAATTCAGAGTTTACTTGTGCTTGCATACAGAAAGTACTAATAATCTTTAAGCTGGATATAACTTGACCCGTAAAAGATTTAATCAGATTACGGTAGCCTTAATAAATATGTATTTGGTGTCATGAAAGGATGGATTATTTTTTTTACAACTTACGATTGTCTGGTACATTGGATTGTTTGCATATAAATTTGTCTGGCTAATTTCATATTAATAGCAACCCTGTTGGTTCTCAATTAGAAGGCTTTTCAAAGCAATCCTTTGAGAGAAAATTAGTTTCTTAAATCAAGATAATTAAAGATGGGAACTTGCTAGTACCCATACAATAGCATTCAAAGATCAAAGAGTTTAAGGGTTAAAAGAAAGAGCTTGAAAAGCCAGTCTGATTTCTTATGATCTCTGGCAGTGTCACTGATTTATAAGCATTTCCTTGAACTTTTAATTTTTTGAAGCAGAAAGAATATTTATGCCAGGGACATTTTTATAATCCAGACAGGGCTCATGAGGCTGTTCTGACATTTTTCCACAAGTCAAAGGGAATACTTTAACTGTATTAACTGCAGGATTTTAAGTTTTTCATAATACCTCAATAAGCAGTTTGTTCCTTTCAGGTAGATTAACAAGATTTTCAAGTGGTTTTTTTCTTGGTCCATAATACTTCCAACACTTGGTGTTAATAATATCTACTTTTTGCCTTTATTTAATATTTAAGTTTTGAACTTTCACATCTGTTTCACAAAAGTCTCATAAAACTTTGTAAACATTTATGTCTTCTCAAGTAAATTGTTTCAGTGAAGATACTTGCCACAAGAGCTATTTAAGATTTTGGAAAATACTTTTAAAAACCCATTTTTTTTAATTCTAGACCTGTGCAATTCTCTTTATTATCATTCCAATGCTGAAATTACAGGGTGCCTCTATATTAGGACTAGATCATCAGGGCTCATCAGTGAGCTTTAGAAGCTCTCAGATATTCATACTTACCATGTTTTGACTCATGTTACAGAATGATAAAGCAAACAAAGTGGATTCTTTTCTTCTGAGACCGAACGGAAAGCTGTATTCTCAAAATATACCTGAGGAATTCTTCCCACTGAAGGCCATAGGACCAACCAAGTGCTAACTCTAAATAAACCTTCTGCAACTCATACAACATGGGCTACAGGAGATCAGTCCCAAAGGTTTTCTACTGTGCTGCTGTTTTTAACCAAAACTTGAAATTGCCTTGATTCGATATCTTCATCAAAGCCTATCGTGTCCATGTAATTTCTAGTACAATTTCTGGATCCTTTGAAAGAAGGTATCTGAAACATTAAAACCTGCCTTTTAATAATCATTAGTGACATCCTCACAAGTGGGGCCAGATGAGCCATTTTTTAAAACATGTAGATGATTAGCTTTTTTCTGGTAGTCAGTTGTCTGTGTTCAATTCAATGTCTAAACTGGTACTGGTATTTCCACCAAGTAGAATTAATGTTATTAAAATCAAAAGCCAGGAGGACTGACTTATTCTTAGAACTAGTATCAGGATGATGGTTCCAGAACATGTATCAAGGCCAGGTTGGACACAGCTTTTTGAGAAACTTGGTCTAGTGGAAGGTGTCCCCACCCATGGCAGTGGGGGTTGGAACTACATGATCTTTGAGGTCTCTTTCTACCCAAACCATTCTATGATTTTATGATATTATAGCAGCTCTTTAACCATTTCTTAGTTCCCAGTTGTTCTAGTGGTAACATATCTGCCTGGAACAAAGGTTATTGCCAGCAGAAATCTTGATTAAGATATAGGGAAGAAGTCTGGCAAGTTTTATTTAATATTAAATAAATAAGCAAACTTTCTGCTGAGTACTTTAATTGGTATCTGTTGAATGTTCAGTTAAAGAGGAGCAAAATTGTTGCAACCAATAGCAATATGTCTCATGACATCTGTTTCCCAGATGGCTGATTTGTTTTCCTAAGTGGTGTATTATCATAGTTAATTGATGATTTTGAAGGCAGTGGTAATACTTGAATAGCTAAAAAAGTTAAATTGATGAAGCAATTTGTGAGACATGTACATTACTTCCCAAACTGAAATAAGGTCTGTCTTCTGCTAGATCTAATGGATCTGTAAAACCTCTCTATACCCTAACTTTCAAGAGTACTGAATTTCTGAATGATTATGCAAATATGTTTTGGAATTAAAAAATACATGTTTTTCATACCCAAACCCATACAGTTATCTTGAATATCATTTTAGATACCTAGAATCTCATTTTCTATTCATCATGAGGAATAATGAATAACCACTTTTTTAATGAGATTAATTATAAATTAGCTGCCAGATAATTGAAATTTTAGGCTTTGAAATACAGCTATAGATACTTAACAGTAGGAGTTGTATTTTCAACATGAAGATTCAATGTCAAATCTGGTATTTCCTTTCTGATTCCATGGGTCTTGCAATACCATAGCATATATGAAAGAAAAACTTCATAGGTAAAATAAAACCTTTCTTTGCTACAACAGAGTACTTTATGAGTAAGAAATATTTTTTACATTTATTGAAAGATCAAAAGCCTTATCACATGGTTTTTACTTGAACTGCTTAGTTTTATGACAACAGGGAAACAGTGTGATTAGAAATCCAATCTTCTTGTCTGCATTTTAAATGTTTGTTATGTATGAGAACCAATGAGAACCCAAGGAGGGTTCTCATTGGTGTTAAAATACTTACTTGCATCACCTGAAGACATGGTCACTTGTTCACAGCAGCATTATAGGAAAAGTATTCTTCACATATTCTCCTCATTCTTCTTGGGTAGTACTCAGCTGCCTTAAGTCAATCAGTGAGGCTGCTCTGACATGCAGGGTTCCATCAGCTGTATTTTTAATTATATGATATTAGCGTTGCATACTTGGTTCCTTTTGGTGATCTTTCTCTGCTTGTAAACATTAACTTCCTGCTACAAGAGTAAAAAGACTAACGTCAACATTAAATAATGGCACTTTCTTTTTCCTTAGGTGTAAAATGCATGCACACAACAGTTGTGGCTTAGCATAATCATTTTTGTGTATTCAGGTATGACAGATTCTTCCTATTCTGTCTGAGGTAATTCCAATTTGATCAGTATGTTGAATCACTTTGTTTCTTGTTTCTGTTTCTCATGAGTTTTTTCCTGAGCCATCATCTATTCACATTATCAACTGGATTGCCTGTTCCTTACTTTGTCAGGAAAAAATATTTCTCTTCCTGTCCCCTAATGTTTATGGTATTTCTCTTAGAATCACACAATTAGAGAAATCTTGATTTGAAAACATCTTTGGGGGTCATCTCTTCTAATCTGCTCTTTACAATAACACTGTCACAAGATTCTGTGGGATCATGGCTTAGAGGATATGGTCACCACAACTTCTCTGGACAATCTTTTTCAATGTTATACTTTTCTTCTAGTGAGGGTTTTTGTTTGTTTGTTTTTGTTTTGTTTTGTTGTGGGGTTTTTGTTGTTTGTTTTTTTGTTTTTTTTTTTTTTTTTAATTAAGTCCACAGTTTGTGGTCTTGCCAACTATTATGTTGTCCAACACAATACCAGGAAAAGTTTGGCTCTGATGTCTTTTTAACTCTTTTGAAATAAATTGTAGGGAATTATTACCTTGATACTTTGCCTTCTATTTGCCAGAATAAGACAGTTTCCTTCATAATTTTTTCATGAGACATTTTCTCTAAGCTCCTGATCATAGCCTTTTGCTGGACTCTTCCAGATTCCCCCTATCTCTCTGGAACTAGGGAGCCAAAATTGGGCACAGTAATACAGTTATGTCCTCCTCAGTATTAAATAGAGGATTGGAGAAGAGCTCATTCTAAGTAGATGCTCAGATGCCATCAGAAAGAGCTATTTTTCTTTTTTTTAAAGAAAATAAATCAGAAAGTTATCTCTTATGTAATTCAATATTTTTTCTGTGTTATTTCTTTTTATGCCATAAATTTACAACTAAATTGAATCTTAGACTAGCTCATGAACAGTGATCTAAAAAAAGTGAGAGTTTTTAAGTCTTTAAAATTTAATTTCTATTCATTTTAGCTTCTAATGTAAGATTTTAAACTAGCACAGATGTGAAAGAAAAATTTTCTTATTTGACCAAAGGAACTAATCTAAGTTTGGAGGTAAGCCTTGCTGTGAGCTGCACATTGGAGAACAGAGGTAACCTCCATCCTAAATAAATCTATGATTTTATGGCAGTTTTTCAGAGATATGAAGAAGATACCAAATTTCATAGCTCAGTTAAATCCCATATGTAGCCTGGCAGTTTATGTAAATTACCAAATTTATGATGAATAAAAATAGCTTCCTGTAAGGTAATTGAATTATTTATATGAATAGATTGTCCTTTCTTAAATATAATTTAATATCCCTATGCTTTTAATATATTGATCTATATACTAAGGCAACTAGACAAGTTTTTAAAAAATGGAATAGACTTTGTGTCATGATATGTTGTTTGCTTAAAGTGGATTGGGAGCATTCAGAATTGTGGAAGCTGTGTGCATGAAAGTCTAGTATCTTAGCAAGGAGCTGTGATGTTGAATTAACAGCCGTAGAGACAAATACATTCTACACACAACAGCTCTGATGTCCTCAACAGTCACACCTCTGTAATAGTGATGTCTAAGCCTATTTTGAATAGACACTTATTCAACCAAATTTCATCTTTCTTCAGGTTTTGACTTTCCAGAGTAAGACTGTTCTGAAGGAATATTGTTCTATAATGCTTTAAATTTTGTTGAATATTGACTATCTTGCTGTCCTCTGGCATATTTTCGCATTGGTTATGTAATTAATGATTTTTAAACATTTGCTTTAATGGGTTTTCAGCAGTGAATAGTAACAAACACGTCTCTGACTTAATGTTAGCTTAATTTTAAACTAAAACCAATTAAATTATGGATAAAAAAATCATGGAGCAATAATTATGGCTTCGGATGTCATTGAAATATGGTAACATTTTAAAAATATTTAGATGAAAGATAAAGTATAGTTATACAAATAATTATATATCAAGATACTTCTGAATCAGATTGTCAGGTACTCTATAAATTATGCACTGTAACTTTTTAAATTACTTTACTTGATAAGTCCAGAAGCAGAAAACAAAGGAAAATAAAGGAAGTTGAGAAAAATGTATCAAAGTTCTCTATTCTATGCAATACCTTTCCTTCTAAACAGAATGTTCTTAAATACTTACTGGCTGATGTAGATGTTATTTCTGTTCTTAAGATCAACCCCAGTTGATAATATATTAAGTCTAGAGTTATTAATAATGGAAAATGTGGGTACTGGGTTGTGGACCCTTGCCTTTCAAAATTTGGGCTCAAGTTTTTCAAGGACTTGATGGAAGGAAGAGAAACTAAAAAAAAAAAAAAAAACAAAACTGCTCAAAGTAAACTGTACTGAGTGAAATGATGAGTCCATAAATTCATATTCCTGACAACTTGGAGTGTCTCAGGAAACACCCCTGTTTTATATGGAGTGTGCAGACAAACAGACTAATGCCAAAAGGACAGAAAGCTTTTAAATCTGAATTTCGGCATTGCCATGGTGTACGTGTTTGGCAGCAGGAAGTCCCCCTTGCCATTTCTCCATGCCCTGATGACATCTGTCCTCAACAGGACCGCAGACTGTGAATGGGACAATTCAGATCTCTTTGAGCCATTAGTTCATGTCCTTCAGATGTCAAACAGACATCCTTGGGTCATGTTTCCACAATCTCTTTGACAACTCTTACAATTAAAAATGTGGAGTTTTGTGTAGTTGAAGTTGGTACTCTGATTTCATTATGCACTTCCAAGAAATGGAATGAGCTGCATATGCTTGTGTTAAAGAAAACTCCTGACAGAGACTGTAACCAATTCTTGAAGGCACAAAACACTTTTCCTAGATCAGTCCTTTCTCTGAAACAAGTAATTTTTGCATGTGTCACCTTTTTCACAAGAATGAAAGACAAATCTGTGAGGAAAGCCAATGCAGTTGTTTGTTTGGAGATTTTTGCAATCAAGGTTAAAATCCCCTCTTTTTAGCTACACAGACATTGATTAGTCAGTGTGTTTTATTCAAGATGTAATTAACTAAATACCACTCTTTCTGTTGCTGCCTTTAGCTTACATATTGTTCTGCTTTAAGTTCTTTTTTGCCTAAAGGTGCATTTCATAGAGACTACTGTATTTTAGCAACATTTGCCATGAAATTGCAATGATTTCTGTATCTGGTCATCTACTTGTTTGTTAATCTCTTTTAATAACTTTTGACTCCAAGGCTAATTTTGGTGTTTTTCTGGTGAAAATTGAGGGGAAGGAATTCATTACATGTTTTGTTGCAAAGATCTCATCTTTAAATCAGTCAGGATACCTTGATTCTATAGTTACATGATCTGATTTCTTGCCTTGTCTTTGTTAGAGTAGTAATTTTAAACAACTACATTTGCTTTATTTCAGAGAAATGTCTTAATATATACATCACATTAGAAACAAATATACGTCTCCTTTGTAGAATGTGCTTGAAGCAGACATTTTTGTGAGAATGGGTAGTATATTGTTTAAATGTTGGCAAACTCTTGGCTCCTATGAGACCTGAAGGAATACACTCCTTACACCAGAAACTTAAGGTACATTGATTCAGTGGTGTCTTGAAATATCCAGACATTAAGGTAGAATTTTGAAATTTATCTTTCAGTGTTAGCCAGATTCAGAAAAAGTCTTTTCAGTGTTGTATCTATGGGTAGAGAAAGACAATTCCTGTATTTTTAATTTTCCTCTTTTTGTTTGATTAGTTATGTGGAATTGGTTCTGTGACCATCTGAATGGTTAATGTGTTTGGCATTCAGCAGAAAATTTCCATATGACTTCTGGCCTGAAGTTTGAGAAACATGTTGTTGGGATTTAGATTATAAAGGGCAAGTAGTTTAGATGAATGCTGGCTGCATCCAATATGCCTCTGCACTTTGAAGGATCACTTGGCCTATGAGCTGATTTTGAAGGAGGAATTTTGGCAGTGATTTAGCTTGGGGTTTTTATTGTTGTTTGGGTTTGTTTTTTGCCTTTTTTTTCCCAACTTCTTCCAATATCATGTTTTCTGCTGCCACTCCATAGGCAACAAATACGTACCTTTCAATTAGGTGTCAATTCTAAATTACTGCCTCGTCATGTTGTCAGATTTGTGCTGACTACCCAGAAAAAATGAAGAAATGCAGTTCAAAAAAGTTTTTACCTCAGTAAAACAAAAATGAGGGAACATGAGGTACTCTTACAGTATGAGTGCTTCTTTTCAGAAACGTGTCTAACATTTGTGGCTTTAGCTTAAAATTTACAGTTTTGGATAAATGTCATCCTTAAGTATCTTTTTCTCTCTCAGATTTACTGTTCTGTAATAAAAGACAATGGGAAAAGTGTTTTTCTAGGTTTAAAAAGAATTTCCTGTATTTGATTTAGTACACATTACCACTTGTCACTGGTCACCACTGTTGGCCTGTATCACTCAGTTTGACTTCAAGCATTGAAGTTCTGCAAATGATGTTAAATCCATTTCAGATTAGATTAAAACCAAAACACCATAGAACCATCTAGGTGGAAAAGGCCTTTAAGATCATTGAGTACAACCATTAACCCAGCAGTGACAAGCCCGCCACTCAACCACATCCCTAATCTCCACATATCCACATCTTTTAAATTCCTCCAGGGATGGGGATACCACCACTTCCCTTGGCAGCCTTTTCCAGTGCTTGACAACCCTTTCAGTGAAGAATTTTTTTCTAACATCTAGTCAAAACCTTCCCTGGCACAACTTGAGCCTATTTCCTTTATTTCTGTTTCTTGTTACTTGGGAAAATAAATTTAATATTAAAAAACAAACAAACAAAAAAAACCCAAAACAAAACAAAAAATTAAGCTTGCCCTCCAAGATCATGCTCAGTCTGCTACTTACTCTACACCTCTCAATCCAGGTTATTGTTACTGGAAAACCATTACTTTGAAGATTAAGGTCTTCATTCAAATTTATCTTTATTGAGCTACTTCTTGGTTTTGAGAATATCCTACTTTGTGTGTAGGAGATAGTGTGAAAAAAAGAATTCCCTGGCCCCCGACTTCGTAATTTTCAGTTTGGGAAGCATGTTCCTTAAAATTCATATCCTCATAAAGTACTTTTTCTTTCTGTTTATTACTGCCAACCCCCCTCAAAAAAATCAGATTGAAGAGATTTTGTTAAGGTGATATTAAGCTTTGATAAGTATAATCATATTATTCTATATTATTTTTCCCAACATATCTATCTAGTTATATATGTATGAGGTCAATGTACAATAAAAGTTCACCAGTTCTCTGCAGTTAAAATAGATTAATGTTCTGTTAATCAGTGAATTTTAAACTTCATTGTTCTTCTCATACATAATAAGCTTTACTGCATTTAGATAGAATAACTTTAATAGAATTAAATATCTGCATCATGTCATGCCTGATACTTTATAGCAAAAGTCCTCCAAAGTTCATCATGCCTTTCACTTACAGCAAATCTTTCTTGCCAAAACTAGATTTGAAGTGTTGTTTGTTTTTTTTTTTTTAAATTTATTAATTTTTTACTTTGGCTATTTTTTTTTTAATAAAGTTCTAAGCCATGACTAGTAATATTAAGTATCCATTAAGTATTCTTTAGGTATTCTTTAAAATATCTGAATATGCTTGAGCTTGTAAATCTATATATAAATATTTATCCATATTGCATCTCTTAAGAAAGAACTAAGATCCTAATATTAGCCTACCTGAAAATCTCAATAGAACTCTCAATATTTATGTGTCTATTTCTAAACTATAGTTTGCTTGACTTTTAAGGGGACAATAATCAATGTGATTGAATGTGTTGAAGTCTTTTGAATGCAGTTGAAACAAGCAGACTGGTTTATGCTTGTTTACTGTCTCTGCTCAGATATTCAGAGCTGGTTTTGCTGCAAGTGTCATAAAAAAAGAATATTTAACAGGATTTTCTGACTGTGCTTTACTATTGGAGCCATTATTGCACAAAAGTGGGTTGTGTTGGTGCTCCTGCATTGTGCATTTCACCCCTCTAACATCTGTCATGCCCCAGAAGGCAGTTTGAACTTTGTGTGACTTTAACTCTTCTCATCAGGGAAAATGACACTTCAACAGATGTAGGAAGCAAATTCACAATGACACAAAGACTGTTTTGTCTACCTAAAAATAAACCACTCTGTATTCTATAGGAGAGAAATTCAACAAGGAATCCATAGTAATTCAAATAAAACCTTAGGACTTTATATCAGAACTGTATTTTGTTCTGACAAATCCAGGTTAAGGCTAATGTGGTGAAACGGAAAGTTCAGTTATATTGAACTATTTAATTTATTGTGAAACTTTCTGTCAAGCAATTATAAATGTAAACAACATCTCTCAGAACTGTCATACCCTGGAGAAGTGATACTTTATGATTTAGTAGTAGTCAGCCTACTGCAAAGTTGGAAAATAACCAAACCCTTAAAATTCTTGTTTATTGGCTTTGCAGATATAGTTTGTCTTAGATATTTCTACCAAACAAACTGCAGGCAAGCATTCAATGCCACTGAATGGAAGACAGGTTATCATTAGGTCATTAACATATCTTTCTCATAAGAAAAAAAATAAAGTTACAGTGCTTACAGAATACTAGAATACTGTCTAAATAGGAAACTTTATGTAATTTGTTAAACTGCTAAAAAAAATTGAGGAAAAAATCAAAAGTGCATTTAAAAGATAAAACTTGAATGAATTGCATTTGAATAGTCTATTTGAATTAAAGTTTCACTGTGGTTCTCACAGAACATGCAGGGGAAAAAAATATTTAGCATTCTTTTTATTCTCAAAGGATTACAAATTGGTGGTTTTAAACATATTAGGTGATTTTAAATGCAAGTCTCACAGACTTTACAAGCTCAACAAGGACATTATCTCCTTTTCAGTGGAGAGACAAATGATAGGATTTTTTCTCCATAGGCAGTTCATTTGGATATAAGAGAGATATGACAGTATGTGGTAAAATCCTATTTGTTTTTAGCATTTTTGGGGGGGGTTGATGTTTAGTGATGATAATTTTAGTAGCTATGTCATTAGCTTTGAAGTCATCTCTTGTGTAACATCTTAACACATGCTATTCCCTCTTCAGTGGTCTATAGTGTTGGAATCTTCTTTATGTGGAAAAAAAACCAAACCAAAAAAACAAAAAACAAAATGCCAGAAAAGCTCCAAAAGAACAAAAAAAGAAAAACCAAAAAACAAACAAAAAAATCCCCCCCAAAACCTTAGGGGACTTAAGATATTTCCAAACATAGTTTCCAGTGGGTCATTTTGTCTCTCAGGTGCAAAGAGCTTTCACAGACTTTAATTCAGCTCTGCTTTGTACTGTTGTTTTAAAGGAATTCTTCAGGTCAAAGGTGTGTCACTACTGGTTTGATTGGTCTGGTTTGTATAATCTTTTTATTTTATTTTATTATTATTATTTTTGATTTTGCTGAATTAGTAATTGAAACAGGTTAACCTACTGAATTTTCTAAAAAGAACCTAAAAATGTATTTACCCTAAAATAAAATGCCCTTTAACTTTCTGATGCCTGACAAGTTCATTGTATATTTAATAATTTGTGTTTCCTCATTTCAGCTTAGGAGTTCAAGTAGATGTAAAATATACTATTAAAACAATTAAGCAAACAAAACCAACAAAGCTTTTTGTTGTTTCCAAGTGTAGTTAAAATAGAAATTATTAGGAATTTAAGAGAGGATCCATTTCTGCAAGGATTATGTTAGTTCAATTTTCATTCAAAGCCATTCAGTTATATCTGGGAATCAGTGCACTGAAACAGAATATTCTTGGAATCCTGCATAATAAAGGGTAAAAAGATTAACTGGGTGAATGGTTGTTCTGGGACTGAATTTGATACCTATTGAAAACATACTAATTTCTTCATGCTCAAGGGATAATGAAGCCTAGTTTTCTAAGAGTATTACACTTTAAATACTAGATTAATCATTTACTCAAAACAAAACCACATTACCAAAATATGTTTGCTAATTACATGAAGTCAAAGAATTCCAATAGCTGAGAGTAAAACTATTGTCAGAGAACTTACGCTAAATAAAATTCGGACCTTCACAAAGAAAACAGCCTTATCTTGCAGTCTCCTTGTTTCTCTTTGAAGCCACTGCCAAAGCCATCCAAATCAGCTCCTGTATTTATCACCCCTTTCCTTAGTTCCATGTTGATCCCAAGCTATGCCTTGTTTGTTCTTCATAGCTGTACCCTTTTCTTTTTACTGCCTTCCCACTAACCCTCTCCCCTTCAGTGAGTTTGCATTCCAATAGATTTAGAAAGACCCTTCCATAGCAGAGTGATGCTGCTCAAAAACAAATTTCAAAATGCATTCAGACCTATTGATGTAGCATAAAAACTGTTCAACTGTACTGTACCAAATTTGCATTGGGAAACTGGGGCAGAACATGGTATGTTTTGTTATTGGTATCTTTCCAGTACAGACAAAAGGAAGCTTTTCAGGTTTTTTTGAGTGTTTGAGGTGGTTTTGTTTGGTTGGTTTATTTTGTTTTTCCCAAGAAATGGAATTGTCAAGAAGATGATGAATGGAGTTATTAGTTGAACCCAACATTTTTCAGCTTTTATTTAAATGTTGTCTCCTTTTCCTTTTTAGCATCTTATATATCTTAGAGATATGTTTAAAAGTGCACATGTATAGTATACATTTTGAACTTGTTTTAATATATTGCTAAGGAACAGTAGAAGTACAAATGTGAGTGACTTATTGTTACAGTTTTTGTAACCTCTCACCAATGACACTGCATTTCTCTTGCATCAGGTGATCATCTATGTGGACAGATATGGCAGGTTTGTGATGTTTGTTCTAAAATGTGAAGGATACTACTGCTAATGGGACTGAAATCAATTAGTCTACTAAGTATTAGTCCTTATGAATGCATTCATCTGTCTCCATATTTAACAGTACAAATGGACCTCTCATTACTGTTCTTACTTATCTTCCTAAGTGATTTTTAAAACCATTAAGGAATAATTCACCAGAATCCTCTTAGTGTATTACAACTGATAATAATTCTTTTATAATGACTCTGATCAAAAGGGATGGGATTGGTTCTATCACCTAGTGCTAATAGTGCTCTTTTATTTTTCTGTGAAATTGAACTTGTACCAAAGACTGAGTGAAGCCCTGACTGACTTCACTTTTCCCCACAGCAGCTGTACTACAGTAGGATCACACTCCCCAGTCTACTAATTGAAGAGATCTTTTACATCTTGCCCTTCTCGATATTTATTTTTGAAATAAGTAGTTAGGTAATATCCTTGTAAAAATGAGAAGAGGTAGTATTTTGTCAGATCCATCAAGAAGATGCTATTTGCTTCTGGGCTCAAAGAAATAAATAGATACCACCTCTACCAAATTTTTAGACCATCTTCACTGACCTGATTTGCCTGTGTATGCAAAGACCATCAGACCAGTCTGTTACAAGCAGCTCCCTTTTATGTTAATCCACTAGCTGTTAGTGTATAGCAATAACTTGAGTTGTGAGTACATCACTGCCATCTTTATCGGAGTTTATAATAAGCTAATGCATCTCTGTAGTTCTTGAAACAGGTTTGAGAGTAATGTGAAACTTTCTGACCGTGTTGTCTCTTTGCAATATTTTACCTTCAGTAAGTGAGGAGTGAGCCCTCTCCTAGCTTACTTGACTATTAGTAGTGACTAATAAGCACAGATTGCTAGATTAATAACTTGGGCAATATTTTTCTTTCTAGAAAATATTGCATGAAGCAATATTTTGCTATTTACATGAAGCAGAGCTAGGAAAATGATGAGGCTGGGAAACTGGGACAGATGGTCTTATATTTTTCTATTTTGTAAATAGTAAAGTACCATATGTAGGAAAGAAGACTTCCTTTTGGTTTGAGAGATGTAACCAGCATGTCTCCACAGAGTTTATAGTTCCACTTGTGCTAAGAAATTTAATTGCATTTGATCCCTTTGCCAAAACTGTGTTACAGTCTCAAATACCTGTTTAGTTGATGAAGAAAAAATAGTCTCTTGGTTTTTCACCTCTCATCATGCTATTCCTTACAGTCTACCTGACATTCATTACTTAATCTACTGCATTTACATCGTTTGACATCAGTTAGTATGGTTATTGAAATGAAGCAATGCAGTTGTCCTTGAAGCAATACTGCTGAAATGCCAATGTATATATTTTCGAAGCAACTGCACAAGACTGCTAACTCCATAAAAAAATAATACCAGAAAAATGGTGGCATAGAATCTAAAAAGTGAGTCTGATGTGAAATAAATGTCTGAGCACTTGAAATTGCCCAACCACTGTGTTTATTATTACCTTGGTTTCCCACCAGCAATCATATGTCCTGGGGTTAAAGTGAGGTTTTGCCTGACAAGTAGATAAAGAAATGAGGTTTGGAGTAACCTCCTGGATAATTTATTACTCCTTGATGTTTATTACAACATAAAAGAAAACTTTGTGTGAGACTCATATGCTTTCCTACACGTAAATCTATCTATTGCTTCTGGTACCATGGATGTAAAGACCATAAATGAGAATGAGCTCAGACTCCTTGTCAGTGCTCTGTGTGTCCTAAAGGAGCCTTCACTGTGCTGCTTGTCACTGCACTGAGAACGATACAAATCCCTGGTCAAAATTCAGCACATCTCCTGAAAAATGTTATTTACCATACATGTACTTGACTTTTAATTTATTTTATTTAAAAAATAACCAGTTCTGTTAAATTTAGATTGCAGACCGGTAATCTTCAGTTTTCTCTGCCTTTTTTTGGTGTAGCTTTTGATACCACTATTGAACAAAAAATTCAAATCTCATCTAATTCTTGTTTATCCGGGCTGATTACATGAAAGTTAGTAGGAAAGCTACTTCATTACACTTTTAATTATATTAGTTCTCACATAAATATATATGGATACTGCTTAGATTATTATTTCTTTCTGGGCTCATCTTTTCTGTAATTTTTACTGTCAGCAGAACTGAGTAATTGTGGGTTTTAGCAGATTTAGAAGTTCTACCACGTTCATGGGTGAAATTTGTCATGGAAAACAATTTACTTTGGTGTGTAATACTCCTCATCTCTAGAGACGTTGGACTTTCATGCCAATTATACAGAAGGAAACTTGGTGAGATTGTGACATTCACTATAAACTTGTATTCAGTATAACTTGTGTGGAAGTTTTCAAAAAGGTAAAATGTTTCCACATGCATAATAGAACAGACCGTAGTTACTATATTTCCAGACTGAAAATCCAGATTTCTGGACCAATACTGTTCTTAACCTTCAGATACATCCCAGTTCTCTACTATGTAGAACACTGAATTCAGGTTGTTTTCTTCTTAAAAAATTAGTTAATTTTTTGCCTGTTTGACTTTTTCTGTCTTGATTGGACGTTCAAATTAACATGGTTGATTTTATCCTTGTTTTTGGTTCATGAACATTTATTGTCCAATTTTTTAAGATAATAGATGTTAAAGAGGTACAGCTACTTCGGATGATGCTGATGTTGGAAATGTCATTACTGAAGAGTACACAGGTTTTTTTGCATAATTAACCCCTTTACCAATAATACTGTCTGTGTTGGGTAGGTTATTCCTAGGGTTCAAGATAGTGCAAGGTGGGAAGGACTTAAGAAGGTCTCTAGTTCAGTCTCCTGCTCAAAGCAGTGTCAAACAAAACAGATTGATGTGGTGGGTTAGGCCAAGCACTCTCACAGCCCCTTGCTCCATGCCCTTAACCCCAGCAAGACAGGGCTGAACTCAGGAAGACTGAGACTGAGAAAAGTCATGGGTCAAGGTAATAATGGGAAAAGCACTGGCAAATCACTGTTTGGGGCATAACAGACTCTAACTGGGGAATAAGAACTTATTTATCAACTTCACATAAATATTTAGTTCCTTGAATATTTGGAAACAAGGATGACAAATAATTAAACACTTAGGAAAAACACCTTTCACCTCCTTTCCAAACTCCTGATACCTCTCCTTCCCATTCCTAGTCTTCACTCCCCTTATTTTCACCGCCCATGCAGGTTACACTCAGTTCCTTCACTGAGCTAATGGGTAATGCAGGAAGGTAGTGGTTTATTTCTGCCATTCTTTCTTTTTAACTCTTACACTCTTCCTTCTGTCTGACTCATTTCCTCTGATCTGTTGTGGGTTATCCACAGGCCACTCCCTTTGGGGATGGATTTGCTCTTGAGCGTCCACAGTCCCATCAGGGGTGTTACCAACTCTGCCATGGAACACCTCCTGTACTTTGGCTTTGTTCTTCTGCTTGGTGTTGTAAGACTTGCCTCAAACTTCTCAGACTCTCTCATTGTGTCCTGCAGTGGGTCCATTGTGGAGCCACCTAGAACTGGCTGTATCTGTATTTGCACAACCTTTGACCTCCCTCCCACAGAATTCATCCCTATAACCAGCCCCTGCTACCAAAATCTTGCTATCTATTTCTGATACAATTGAGTATGAGAATGTTGTGGGAGGTAGTGTCAAAAGCCTTGATAAAAAGCAAGGCAATTGCCACCCACTGTTCTCTCACACACAAAACTAATAATTTCATCCTAGAAGTTAGAGGGGTTGGCAGGCATGATTTATCCTTGGTCAGTCTATGCTGAGTGTTCCAAATCCCCTTATTCTCAGTGAGTTTCTGGGTTTATATTTCCATGTATTTCTATGCATTTTTCTTGTATTTTTTCTTCTTTTTTTTTTCTTTTTTTTTTTTCCTTTAATTTTGTCCTCAGGTTTGGCATGTGAGGCTGTTATCCTTCATGTAGCATCTTTATTTTGATTGTTTTCTCTACCTCCATATGTACTTTAATTCAAAACTTAGCAACGTTTAGCTGAAACTTCAGATTTGTTAAACAGGTTCTATGTATAGACTGAAAAAAATACAAAACCTCACATGATGCAGTTTGAATTGATAAAGTCCAAATGTATTTACAACCTACTTTATATTTTTCAGCTTTACTTCAAGTTACAATTTCACTTAGCAAAGTTGAGCTCAGTGTGGGTGAATCCAAGTTCTTCACGTGCACAGGTATGTATTCATTTTACTTATAGGTATGTAATTTTTGTAAGTTTTTGAACTTCCTACATATTTAAAACTGAAATAATTGATTTATGATATTAAATTAGCATATTGTTTTATATTCATATTGACTTGTGAGATTTGTGATAAATACTAGGTCTTCACTGGCTTCACATTTCCAGTCTAGAATCTCTTCATTTCACACTGTGAATCACTCAGTTTGAATTCTCCATTGCAGTACAGGTACTTTATATCTGTTAGGATGTTTTTTTAATTAAAATATTTTCACTTGTCCAAACTAATGATTTAAATAAGCTACTAACTTAGGCTTTAGTATCCTCTCCAACCTAATGAGAGAGCCAAAGGGTTTTTCTGATGAGGCAGTTATTGCAGGAGAAGAGTTTGCATTTGCAGCTGATATGAATCCTTGATGTTGCTGAGCTGGCATCTTCCATTGACAGTGACACATGGCCTGGCTACACTGAGAGTACAACTGCCTGATAACTTGACCTGTTCATCCAGTCACTGCTGAACAGCCTGTCTTTCCTTTAGGACTTTGTACCTGTCTGTGGCTTTTTTCCCCTCCTGAATTCTTGAGCTGCTATTTTTTCTCTCAACAATCATACATCTGCCTGCAGTTTTGTCTAGCTTGTCTTTCTACAGGCATTCTCACAACTCTCATAATGTAGAGATTAGCTGACATTATAGACTTACAGAATCATTTAGCTTGGAAAAGACCTCCAAGATCATGGAGTCCAACCTTTGACTCATCATCACCAGGTCAATTGGCGCATGGCATTAAGTGCCACGTCAAGTTGTCCCTTGAACGCCCCAAGGGATGACAATTCCACAATCTCCCTGGGCAACCCATTCCAAAGCTTGGCAATCTTTTCCATAAAGAAATTCTCCCTGAATTTTGCATAGATTTCTGAAATTGCATAGACTGTGCATTGGATAATATCCTCATGAACTACTAAATTCAGTGGGTTCTTTTGTTTTCTTTTGCAGCCATTGGTGAGCCTGAGAGCATAGATTGGTACAATCCCCAAGGAGAGAAGATTGTTTCTAGTCAAAGAGTGGTTGTTCAGAAAGAAGGTGTTCGATCACGTCTGACCATATACAATGCAAATATAGAAGACGCTGGGATATATCGGTGTCAAGCAACAGATGCTAAAGGACAAACTCAAGAAGCTACTGTAGTTTTGGAAATTTATCGTAAGTAAAATACTATCAATTAACAAATAAAAATATTTTAAAAGCCTATCTAGTATAGAGAAAGGAAAGCCTATCAAAATATCTTCCCAAGCTCTGAACTTTATCTTCCAAACAATTGTATCTCCTGCAGTTTAGTTAAGGAAATATTATGACAAAGACTTAAATGGTTTATCACTTAGTAATATTGTAGATCACTGTTCCCTTGTATTTTAGAATGTTATCTTAGGAGGATGGACTCAAAGAAATGAGTAAATATGAGGAAAAAAGTTAGATCAAATGTAATTCTTACTGCAAATATATCTACCATATATTACAAATGTGTGCATAAATAAAAGTTTATTATTATATCAATAAAAGTGATTATTGCAGGAAGTGTGAAATTTGACATTAAGGAAAAAAAAAGTGGATTTTTTTCCGAATTAGTTACTTTTTATGTCAGTCTTTTGATATTCCTGGCCTTATAATGGAATTTTGAGATAAAGCATTGACAAGCTTGGTGTGATAAGACATCAAAATACTTTTCAATTGCAAGCAATTAATTGAGGAGGATATTTGAAAAATATATACATTCTATTGTGGTAAGAGGCTCTGAAAGATTTGTTGTTGGATTCTTTCTCACTGTAGTTAAATAACTTTACATTTTACTAAATTCTTTAGATCAATAAAAAATGCCTAGATGTTGTACATGAAACTAACACAGTGAATATGTAAGGCAAGGTCTTTATTGGTGAAAGGATGGGCCATACGCCAGCAACCTTTCAGCTGAGTTAGTCTGTAATTTCATTGGAGAACAGTTTTTTTGGTTTTTTTTAGCACTAAGGAATTACAGTGAGACAAAATTCAGAGCAGAATGGTAAAACACTGCTTCTGAGGGGTGCAGATAACTCAGATAACAAAAGACATACAATTAAGAAAATATGTTTTGATAAAACAACCATATGAAGGGTGATACCAGTTGCAAGTGATTACGTGATGGCTTGAAAGCTGGCAGTTCAAAGGATTTCAGGTTCTGCAGAATTCATTTGAATGCATAAAACTGCCAGTTCATCCATTAACAGACTGCTGAGCAAGGTGAAAGTCTTTTCAAGTGTTTGCATGTGGTAATTTTAATAATTCCAAGGTCAGATAAACCTGAAAGCCTACACAAGAAATGCCAAGGTTTGTGGGAACTGACATAGATCTAGAAGTGATGTATGAAAGAAAAAAGCAGGATACACAACCTGTTGGTCATCTTAGGGCCTGGCTCAGGACTCACTGATGTCTGTGAGAGGTTTTTTTGTGTCTTACATATGGTAAAATTCTTCAAACACTTCATACAAAAGTATGGAAGAGCTGTATATACCAAAAATGTCTCCACCTGCTGTGGGAACTGTGTGGATTATTTGAGCCTGTATCAGTACAATAAAATGGGAGGTGAAGCTACATCTCTGCTTTATGTTTCCCAAAGTGCCCTCTGAAACATAACTGGCCGTTTTTGACCTAAGAGAACATAGTTGGTTTCTGCATTAGATCTTGTATCAGATCATGGATTAATGCTAGCTTGGACTTCCAACACTAAACTCTTAATAATACTTATTTAATCCACTAATAAAATCAAACATCGTTTGGTTATTTGGAGTTGGAAAAATTGAAAGCCTCATCAGGCCTAAAAAAAATTTTGTTAGTTCCTAAAAATAGTGCTACAATTTCTTATGACTTAACAGTACTGTTTTTCTGTGTAACTTCTCATTGGTTTTTGAGATTTCCTGTTTTACTCAGCTGATGTTTTTCTTGGCTGATGTTTATCTCTGTCAGTGAAAATAAAATTCTACTTTTTTAGGTAGTTTTCCAAATTTTAGTGGGTTTGATGGGAGTTTTGATAGAATAAAAACATGATGTTTCAATTCAATAACAAAATAATGAGGAATAAAACACAAAAGAGAGTAAATAGACTACTAACATGAATATAAAAACTTCTGAGACCTAGAGTTTCAAAAGTGGATGCTGGGACATTGAAAACAATGAAAATAAATCATGAACAGTTTATGTAAAGAAAACAATTTTTTCATAATAAAATATGATTTGAAGTCATTTTTACAGACAGAGTGGAAATCATATGTCTAGGATCGTTTGAATCTTATCTGAGAAAAATATATTCTGGAAATAATTCTGTTTTGTCACAATGAGAAGGTTTAATAGTCACGTTTATCTGATTTGCTGCCACATGTAATTTTAATGCTGGGTGAACTGTAAGACACTTACTGTATTCTGGTTTTGTTTTTGTTTTTTCTTTTCAGAAAAGCTCACTTTTCGAGACGTAGTATCTCCACAAGAGTTCAGGCAGGGAGAGGATGCAGAAGTTGTTTGCCGTGTTACCAGTTCACCTGCTCCTGTTGTCAGCTGGTTGTATCGGAACGAGGAAGTCACAACTATTGCTGACAGTTAGTATTTTGGTAACTCTTTCAGTTATACATTCCAATTAATGTTAAAATATTATTGTAAAAGAAGACTAATCATGTTATGGGGAGTTTGATTAGCCCATCATCTTAAGTATAATTTAACCAGGTTCTGTGGGCCATAGAGTATTCATATACAACGGTTTCCTTCATGTGTCTTTTTTTTTTTTTTCCAATTGGGAATTTTGTCTAGATGTAACATGACTGTCCAAAGGCCCAAAAGGTTGCTGGGAGCTTCTCCACAAGAACTCTTCCTGGTCTGCCTTGTATGTAGGAGTTGAATACATTTTTTGAACACTCAGAGATGAACTTCACTGTGCACACAAAGCTGTGGCACTGCCCAGACACCGCATTGACTCTGAAATACTTGCACAGTTGCTCGGAGAGTTCCAGGTGGAGCAGCTTTTTGCACAATTATGAGAGTTTCCTTCTGTGAGGGTTCCTGTGACTTACAAGGAACTAGGGATGTAAGTAAACTGCTTAGGTTTCACTGATAAAGCCTAGGTGAAGATAAACCTCAGCTTCCCATCATGCAAGTTTTAAGCCTGTAGAGAGACAATTAGTTAGGCATTTCAAATTTCTTTGACTTACCCCTCAAAAACTGCATCATTTTTCAGTGCTGTCTCCATAGTCATGTTTGCCTGAATAGCAAAAGGGACTTTCCATGTTTTCTGGAAATGGAACTAACCTTGTTAATGAACTACCTTATCCACCTTCTCATCAAGGTTTTTCTCTGTGTGTAATGAAACTCAGGGTAGCAGTATGCACTTAAAATTCTTATTATTTTAAAAAAATGAATTGCTATTTTTATATAAAGACAGAGAAAATCCATCTTGCCATCCATCCCACTTAACATCTGATATGACAGAAGGGAAAGGTCATGTGACTGACTGTTCTAAATCAGGCATTTGAAATTGAGTGGGTTGAGTCTAGACAATACAATGATGAACTGGAGGAATATACTGCCCAGCTACTGTCCAGATCCACCAACTCAAATCTGTTTAGTAAAGGACACAATTTTTATCAGGATATCCATGGAACACTGAACTTTTATGGGTGTGTGCACCATCTCATTAGGTTGCCCTGAGAAGCTGTGGCTGCCCCATCCCTGGAAGTGTTCAAGGCCAGGTTGGATGGAGCTCTGAGCAACCTGCTCTAGTGGAAGGTGTTCCTGCCAGAGTGTTGGAACAGGATGATCTTTAAGGGCCCTTCCAACCCATGCACAACTGATTCCTGCTGAAAGAAAAATCAGTTGTATACTTAGTGGCATTATTACAGCGACGTGAACTACTCCTTCATAAACCTACCAAGGGATAAAACATGGAGACAATGAAGAAAGTCTCACATTCAATTCACCTTCCATTTTCTGAGGTTTGTTTTACTAGAAGGAGACCAAAAATGTTTTTTTAATATGGTATACCTAGTTTACTCATGGGAATATCAATGGATACTGCTGTATCCATTCTATTTTGCTTAAATTAAAAGATATCCAGCCAACACTTACAGTTTTTATTTCTTGTTACTATGTGAACCTAATTTTTTTCAGTGTTTTAAAGGAATAAATACAGCCTTCAACCCTCTCATTCTTCTCACATACTAAAGGTTTTATGTTAAAAAAAAAAAAATATGTTACCAATGGTTAAGGAGGGACTGGATCTCACCTTTTCAAAATTTTTGGTGGCACAGTTCTCTGGGAATTGTGTAGGGGCAGGAAAGAAAAATATTATATAATTTGTATGTGTGTGAAATGGCATTAATGTTCAAGCATGACTTTAATAAACCAGACATAATGAGCGCAAATGTGTTGAGGACATTGGTGTCCTGTACGCTTCTATCAGGTGAAGCATAATTAAATTTTCTTTTTTCATTTGTCTTCATTTTATGCTAGAATTCTTGCTACTGAAACAGAAGTCACTTGGTTGCTAGTTAAAACTGAAAGCTATTAAATCTCATCATCCTCCAATGCTGCAAGGATGACACTGGTGCAAATAGAACAAGAAAGGCAGCTGAATAATGAGTATGCAGGTTCTTCAAAACCCAAATACATGAACTGCAGGAAGTGATTCTCCCCAAAAGATTCCATTAATATTGACTAGTTTTGGAGGGTTGACCTTTGCCAGCTTCCAGGCCCCCACCCAGCCACTCTGTCTCTTCCTTTCTTCAGCAGGTGTGATGGGTTGACCCTGGCTGCATGCCAGGTGCCTAAAGCTGCTCTTTTTCATGGTCAGTCCTCCTCTTCAGCTGCACATGAGACAGAAAATGCAAGAAAGGGCTAATGGGTTGAGATAAGGATGGTGAGAGATCACTCACCAATTGCCATCATGGGAAAACAGACTTGACTTGGGGAAAAATTAATTTATTACCAACCAAATCAGAGCAGGATAGCGATAAACAAAAGCAATTCTTAAAAGGATATCTTCACCATACAGCTCATTTTTTTCTGGGAATTAACTTTGTTCTAAATATTGTCTCCTTCCCTCCAGCAGTGCTGGGGGACAGGAGTAGGGGCTGTGGTCTCTTCATTACAAGTTGTCTCTGCTGCTCGTTCCTCCTCAGACAGAGAACTCCTCACACTCTTCCCCTGCTCTAGTGTGGGGTCCCTTCTGTGGTAGGGAGTCCCCCATGAATTTCTCCAATTGAGTCCCTCCCACAGACTGTATTTCTTCAAGAACTGCTCCAGTGTGGGTCCCTGCCATGGGCCTGTGGTCCTTCAGGAGTAGGCTGCTCTAGCATGGGTCACATAGGGTCACAAGTCCTGCCAGAAAACCTGCTTTGATATGATGTCCTTTGTCTCTTGGTCCGTAGCTTATGCTGGAAACTGCTCCACCACGGGTTTCCCTTGGGTTCACATGCTCTGAAGTGGGGTCCTCCACAGGCTGCAGGTGGATCTCTGCTCCACCCTGGACCCCAAGGTGCTGTGGCAACACAGCTTCCTCACCATGGGCTGCACCATGGGCTGCAGGGGAATCTCCGCTCCAGCACTTGGGGCACCTCCTGCCTCTCCATCTGCACTGACCTTGGTGTCTGCAGGGCTGTTCCTCTTGCACATTCTCACTCCTCTCTCCTGCTGCATTTGCTGTTGCACAGTAACTTTATCCCAGAGTGCTACCACTGCCGCTGGTTGGCTCGGCTTGGTGTTGGGATAAAGACAGGGAGATCACTTGTCAATTACGAGCACAAGCAAAATGGATTTGAATTGGGGAAAATGAATTTATTGCTATTAAAATAGAGTGGGATGGTGAAATACAAAGACAAAATTAAAGCAACACCTCCCCACTCCTTTTTCTCAGTCTTAACTTTTCTCTTGCATTGCTGACTCCAAGGAGTGCAGGGAGATTGGGGAATGGGGGTTGTGGTCAGCACAAAGCAGCTCCCATGTGAGTCCTTTTAGTGGGTTGCAGTTGTTTAGGATAAACTTGTTGCAACATGGGGTCTTACAAGGATTGTAAGGTGGATATCTGCTCCAACATGCTCTCTCTTGGGGAAAACATCTGCCTTCAAACCCAATGTGCTAGTCCAGACAGAAAGGAGAGGAAAAATTAAATTCAGGTCCAGTTTATAATACAGATTATAAATACATATAGTACATTATAATACAGATTATAATACAGATCATAATTTTGCTGCTGCATGTGCAGGAGAGAGTGTGCACAGTTGTTCAGAATCTGATTTTTGCAATGAACTTTAGCTACTCAAAAAGGCCACTAAATTTCAGTTTATGCTGGCTATGCAGAGGAGTGCTTCTTTTTGTGTTTTGTCTTTACATCCATTTCTATGAAGTGTTAGGCTTTGGTGAGATACATCTTTGACTAAGATTACTGAGGGAAGGAACAAGAAGAGGGAAGAAGGGTAAATAAGCTGAAAATCATTAAATATAATGGTGTAGAATGGGCACAAAGGTAGTTGGTTAATCTAGATAGGGTGGCAGTATTTTGTTACTTTATTATAAATTGCACAATTTATTTTTTTGAGTATATTTTCCTTTTAATATTTTTTTTTAATGTTCTATGGAGGTTCGTGAACATTCCACTCATTTTGCAATAAATTGTAATTTTAGCTTAAATTTGATGACTAAGTAGGAAGTTACAGATGGAAAATCCAAACTGAAATTTAGGAAATGACAATGTATTTTGGAATGAGAAAAAAACCCCAAAATTTCTCAGCTGACATTTTACTGTTAAATCAACAAGTGTTTTCTCAATGAACGTTTATATTGTACAGAGAAAGTATATGAATATTACTAGTTTAAGTTAGTGTTCCTCATGTTGTCTTGATTTATTAACTCCATTCAATCTCTTCTTTGCCTTTTTAGGTCGATTTGCAGTATTAGCAAACAATAATCTTCAAATTCTTAACATCAATAAAAGTGATGAAGGAGTATACAGATGT
Source organism: Dendrocincla fuliginosa (assembly GCA_035047845.1). Lineage (NCBI taxonomy): Eukaryota > Metazoa > Chordata > Aves > Passeriformes > Dendrocolaptidae > Dendrocincla > Dendrocincla fuliginosa. Next base: position 13,281,712 of record JAWWMO010000001.1, read on the forward strand.
GAAGGAAGAGTGGAAGCAAGAGGAGAAATTGACTTTCGGGACATAATTGTTATTGTGAATGGTAAGGAGAAAAAGTTGGTGAACTGAGTTTTTGCTTTATTTGATTATAAGGTCCTATTTTAACACATATCAGCTTCTAAAAAATATGGATTAAACTAGTTAATATAATTGTCGTGTCTGTTTAGTATTGTTTTCCTATAAATGTAGTGGCTTAATATTGAAAAAAAATCTACTCTAATGTGTAAATAGAATTTATTGCATTTCAAAATATCAGTAAATATAAATATGTAAAATGTGGTTGTTATTAATCATTCACAGAACATTAACAATTACTGCAATACTTGAGTAGCAGAATATAGCAGTTCTGTTCACCCTGTATTTTTCAATGTTTTGTCATTTACAGTTAAAAAAACCCAAAAACTTTTTCACCCTCACTGCATAAACATACTTTATGAACTGTTCCAAAGGTCACAGATATATTTTAAGATTAAATCCTTATAGATTTTTTAAATTTTATTTTATGAGAGATAAAATGTATCGAATTACCTAAAAATTTGCATTATACATTTCATTAATTAGTAATAAACCTCTAAGAAGGAAAATGAATTAATTGAGACAAGATGAAACATTTAACTCAACCTCCCTTAAATTCAGTGTTGACCTGTTGAAAGATAATCATATGTTGCCTGGAAAGGACACAGTTCATAAAGGTCATTTTTTATTTACACCCTCTGTTAATGTCAGTTTTGCAATGAAATTTTTTCCACCATGCCTATTATGTTCTGAACCTTAAATATTTTGCCCTTGACTGGTCCTTCTTGGCAAACCCCAGTTTACAGAAGTTATTATGGAAGTTGAATTCTCAGTCAGCAGAAAGAGCAGGTTCTGGCACAGATATTAGTAAATCCCAGTAGTCAAACAGCAATCTTTGAAGCAGAATGCTTTGGATTGTTGTAGGTAGCTCATTGTGGTGTGTTAGCTCCACTCCTGGTTACCTACGGTTCCAACAGAGCATCTGGTAGCATTTAAAATTCTGAATGAGATTTCCTTCTGCTGCTATTTATGTACGTGGGTATGAATCTACCTTCTAATCATCTTTCACTTCTATCTGATATTTATATGCAGCTGAGCTGAGAGTGAACCTAAAACATTATACTGCAAATGGTGGTCTGACTTCACATCATTTATTGCTGGATTATAAATGCAGGTTCTTTATTATGACTCTAGACAAGAATTCTAACACTCACCTCTAACCTTCATTGTTGGGAGGAGAAGTTGCCAAATGAGTGATTCTGACATGTTTGCTCATGTAGAATGACATCAATTTAGAGCTATTTTCTCCTTCATTTATAGTAATAAATAGGTTTTCCTACGTAAAATTGAATGTGTAAAACTTGGCCCAAAATAGGTTTTCGAGTAATATCCAGAAAGAAATGAAAATTGTAGTGGTCTTTGGTTCACATTTTGGTTCAATCCTATATACAGAAAAGAATAGAATCGAAGATAAACAAATGTCTTCCCACTAATAATAATGAGAAAAAATAATTTTATTTCATTGTCATTGCTGTATCTCTTGGAAGATTGAGGCATTAAGTAGTGTGCTTAACCAAGTCATAGTCCTGTAGTTCTTAGTTGTGAGCAGTGAAGAACCTGCTGCTTCTGGCAAAGAATTCGTTCATCTCCTTATGTTCCCAAGTATGTTTTTAGATTTAGACATTAAAATTCCCTGAAAAATAGTTAAAACGTGCTCTCTAAGTAACATTTTTTTATTGGAGATGGAGGCATTGCTGTTGCACACCACAGCGGTTTTGTATGCTGAGTAATGGCCCAGGCAATTTCAGATAGGAGAGAAGTGATCTGTGAAAGACAGTAAAACACAATGTAAAGAAGTGTGAAAGGTGCATAACAACATAGGCTTACTGATCATTGATAATTCTGGTACATGATTTTATGATAATTTGATATCTTTAAGGTTCAGAAGCAGGAAGAGCTTCTGAAGTAGAATACTAAAGCTGAAATATTTGGTGCAAAGCAACAGAATTTGCTTCTCAGCAATTGGTGAGAAAACCCTGTTGAAGTACACTGGGAAGCCAAAAGCAAATTCACTGGAGTTGCCTGTTTCATCTTCTATTCTCTAGTGAAGTATAAAGGTAAAAGGGATAACTCTAGTCATTCTGACAGGATGCTCCTGCTAGCAGAGACGTATATTTTGTGAAGCTCTAATCTCCTTTTCCCTTTCCTCTTGATTTCTGTGACATTCCATCTTTTACAAATATCCCCTTCCTTCCAGTCTGCTTGGATTGGGTTTTATTTGCATATTTCATAGACTCATAGAATGGTTTGGTTTGGAAGGGACCTTAAAGATCTTTTAGTTCCAAACCCCCCTGCCATGGCAGGGACACCTTCCACTAGAGCAGGTTGCTCAGAGCCCCATCTAACCTGGCCTTGAACACTTCGTATGCATTTATTAGTCAATGAAAACAGACCTAGGACAGATGTATTAAAATTACCATAGGGACAGATATATTAAATATCAGCCTCTGAGCTTTTGTGTCTCAAGTATTATTCCTATTTTTTTCTGTAGGGTAGGTGATCTCTGGAAACTAATATCTTAGTAATAACTTTAGCAATAACCCATCAAGAACAGAAAACATTTGTCACTCTAAAAACACAGTCACAGTTTTTTGGAAATGCAAATAGATTACATCCAGGAGGTTCAATCCCATTTTCCCTTTGGAAGCGGGTGATAATCCTGCCCAGTAAGTATGCAGTAAAAATAATTAAATATTCATAATCAAGACTCCTGTATATGGACACCTGTATTAAACACACTGTCTGACATCCATGTATAGTTTTCTGCCTTATGTATGTATTGTCTTATACATGTTAAGTATAACTTCAGTCATCTTAGAATGTTTTTTAAAAATATTGGAAAGCTGTTGAAAAAGACTTTGAAAAATTAATTCTATTAAAAAAATATTACAAATATCCTTATGATATTAAAATTCTCATGTTTAAGAAATGTAAAGAAATAGTATAACAGTGATTCATATTGTAACTTTATCCCTAAGCATAACCATGAATTCTCAAATTAGCAAAAGATCCTATCCTGTCCTTTAAATTTCTCCAGGAACACATAAAATATTTTATTTTTCATTAATAGGACACAATATTTTATTTTTTCAGTTCCCCCTGCAATTATTCTGCTACAGAAATCCTTCAATGCCACTGCAGACCGAGGAGAGGCAGTCACTCTGTTCTGCAGAGCCACTGGATCCCCTCCACCTGAAATCAGTTGGTACAGGTAAGTTCATTTGAGGGCTGCACGTCAGGGCACATTGTTTTAATGCCTCACAATTTTCTACCACAGTCCATTAAGCTGTGTATCCTTAATTTCTCTACTGAATTTTAAGAGCCTTTGCTGTCTGTTTCTATTGTAACTGCTAAAGCTAGATTAAGCATTAATAAGTGAATGAACTTGCACAAATCCAATTGCACTTAGGTTACCAGCAAGTGAAAGAAACATAAAAAGTAACAAAAAGACCATATTGTCTTGATTTCTTCATATGCAAGCAGAAAAAAATAAAGCTGAGGAAATGAGTCAATATCTCAAAAACAATATAAGAAAAAACTAACAGGGACTTTTGCACATGAATGCATCAGGTTAAAACATAGGCATTTGTGCAATAAATAAATGTCCAAAACAAATTAGCAATACTTGTAAAAAAGATAACATTTTCCACATCCATAAAAGTAGTTTATAACCCGAAATTTCCATTTTAATGAGATTCAGAAGGAGGTATGGCTTTAGACACCCCTAGGACATGAGAATGTTTCATTGAATAAGTTTCAGTGTAATTTAATGTAATTTTAGAAGTGTAAAAGGCTTTGAAAATGGAATTGCTTTTAAAGCTCATGTGTGGTTTTTTGATTATATCAATGACATGAGCATAGTACTGCTGTGTCATTTGGGAACACTTACCATATAAAATTTGTGAAAATTTAAATATCTATACACTCTGTGTTCTTTCAATTCATACAAAGATATGCATCAGTCCTGGGATGTAAAATATCTCAACACCTCATACCAGTGCACATTTCTATTTCAGACCTGGATAATTTGCATCTACTTATATTATTTCAGGTGAATTAAAAGGTCATTTCATTTTCAAAATAGAAGGGCACAGTAGGGTTTTCCATCAATTCTTAATCTCCTTTGGAACCTTTGAACAATGTTAGAATAAGGTTATCTGCCTTTGACTGATACCTTCATCTTAATTTTCCATACATTAAATGTGAATTCAAATTTTTCTCTTGTTCAATTTGAATCAGAAGAAATGTGAATAAATAGAATGTGAAGTTAAGGAATTAATGTGGGTTAGAATTCAAAATTTAGAGAAGAGAAGGAAAAAGAAACCCAAAATATGTAGAGCTCAAATTAAAGAACCAATTCTGAATTCAAGCTGTGGTTTAACATTCTTTTCATTTAATGTCTTTGAAGTAATTTATTACAGTGCTCTCTGACCTGAACAAAAATCCCGAGTTCTCTGAAATCTGGTATCCTAAATGGCTTTGGTGTAAGACAGGCAACATTATAGTGTATATATTGTTAAGAAAGAATGCATAAATTCCTCAAGTTTGTGGATATCCCTGTTTACAGGTGTGGGATTTTTCAAAGTTTTTATAAATACATTTTTAATATTATATATAATTACATATATAACAGCTGTGGTGGGGGAGAACCAGCTCCTCTACTGTCCTATGGCCTCCCGGGATCTGGAGGGGATTGTGAAATCCCCACGTGGTCAGCAGTAAAGAGATGTAGCAGTCAGAGAGGGAGTGGTCATAGAAAAGCATTTAATTACTGGTGTCCGGAGTATCTAAGCCTTTCGGGCGGGGTTTGGGAGGTAGGATGTGATAGGGTAAGGGTTCAGGGGGAGGGGTGTGGCTTGAGGGGCACAGGGGCCAATAAGGGAGCAGGAGGACCAAAACCCAGTGGGAACCCAGGGATAGGGATTGACAGGTG
>JAWWMO010000001.1:13286753-13301446 GCA_035047845.1 Dendrocincla fuliginosa
TGCTTTTATATTTCCTGACAGTGAGAGGGTTTAAAATGGTAGGTGGGAAAGGCCACTTATCCCTGTGAGAGGATATTATTATTGATATGCAAACAGGGGAAAAAAAAAGATGGAGGCAGCTAAATTATATTTTCTGGAGGAAGCAAAATTTCTAAATTTTATTTCAGTACTAAATTTCTGCATCAAATTTCTAAATTCTCTGTCCTGAACAGTTTAGGTTCTTTTTCACTCACATGTAGGTAACCAGTTAAAAGAGTTCAGAATCAGCTTATCTTTTTTTCTTGTCTTTGGTCTTATCTAACAAATATGTCAAGATAAAGCCCTTGGTTTTCTACAAGATGCTAGATATTTTTTTCTTTAGAAATTAAACTGAACATTGGAAAACTCAATCAACATCATCCTTCTTTATTTTGAGAAAAATCTAGAAAGCACTGTCAGTGGTAGGAAAGTCTATCAAAACTGATTTGTCAAATATTATTATGCTTGGCATCCACTGAGAAGCTAATTGAATCAGCTTCTCAGAATCAATGGCCAATTATTCCCAATTTCATCTTGTTTAGTTGACTTTTTGTTGTTGAATTTGTAAGTTGATACTAAGCTCAGTTTTATGTATTTTTTAATTAACAAGTGGAATTGTCTCTTGAATTTGGTTAGGTTTTATTATTGATTTTGGAAGGATTATGGTCTTCATTTAAGGCAACTTATGGAAATAATGTTCAGTTTTATACCCAACTGTACTTTTTATCTGTGTGAGTTCAGTCACTTTACTTAATTTGCCTCAGGTTAACCATTTGTAAAATCGGAATGTGCAATAAAGTGACTTAATGGAACTCTGTTTTCTGAATTCTTAAAATAGCTAAGTATAGCTAATAGCTTCAGAAAGATGAAAGCTATTATAATAGAGAATAATCATAGTATTTCCTGATGTCATTGCAAATCATTCAAGAATAATACCAAGTTGAGAAAAAGTTCTGATTAAAACAGTAGGGATGATTTTTACTCTATTCTGCTGGACAATTTTCATAATATGGTATAGAAACTATATCCTTGTCTATGGAGGTGGTGCATTAAGATTAAGGACCTTGTTTTATACCCCGTTTAGTGTTCTTGTGTCTTTGTTGCCTTTAAAATGGGCTCTCACACCAATTTTTCATTTATTCAGTCTACTGAAGTTTCCCTGGCAAGGCCCTCAGCATTTGTATCTATCCAAAAGTAGCCTCACCTTGCTTACAATCCGCTGATTCAAGGAATTACAATTCAAAAGTAAATTCTCTTGATTTTTCTTTTGTTTACTTTTTGGTTTCTAGTGAACTAAATTGAACAGGTCAACTTCAGCTAGAACACCAAATATGTCTGTATTTTTAAAATTAAATGACAGTACTGTTAAGGTGGCTCATATATCCTTTTGTGTTGACTGTAAGCAAGATGCTGGACAAAACAATAGTCTTAAGCTTTAAACTCTTTAAGACAGTAGATAATGTAGTCAAGCTTGAACTGGTTACTTTGACCCTTTTCATTTCCAGGTGCTGATGGTGTTTTAGGATTTTGTCAATTTAAAATGGTTGCATCTGAACTAATGTGTCTTTTTTTTTCCCCCTCAAAAAATGCTTTAGTTTACTTAAACTAAAAAAAAAAACTTGGCCATTTTAAAATACCTAGACAGGAAGAAAGGTCATCAAGGTTTAGTTGCTGCTGTATTATATATATATACATATATATATGCAGTTGGTATTTCATGGACCAAGAGAATCTAATTCTTTCACCATTAAACTGATATCTCTATTGAAGCTGATATTGTGTTAATGTAAAGATAACCTTCAAAGAAGCAATACACTAATGGAATTAAATTAGCCATAGCCAGGACTGAAAGATAAAGACCCTAATGTAGATACAAGTCATGAACTGGAAATCTTTACTCATGTAGTCCTGCTGTAAACAGGATGATTGTTTACAAATGTGGAGATAAATTACACTGGTGAAGTTTAGCTGGATCAATTTCCTGTTTTTTACTGACAGGAGTTAGAATTATCTCACAATAGAAATAATCTACTTTAAATATGTTATTTATGTTTTCCTGTTATCCACTATCTGAATCAATCGGAATCTCTCCTGTTCACAAAAGGGTCCGGGGAAATGCTTGTAATCTCATATCTGTTTAGAAAATGCCATAGACACCAATGATGCTTGTGTAAACAGACATCTGGAAACTACTTCTAACCTTGAATATAAACTTTTGTCTCCTAAAAGAAATCACTAGTAGTGATTTGGTAGTTTTTGGTTGTTGGGGATTTTTTTATTGTTTTTTTGTTTACTTTCGTGGGGGGTTTGTTTGTTTGTTCTGGTTTTAGGTTTTTTTTTCCTGTGAGACCACCTAATGTGGAAAATTAGACCTTTCTTGGTCTATAAAACAGTTTCTATGATTTTCTTTGGAAAGGAAATAAACACGCATCATAATAATGTCTTGAAGTTGATAACTAAGTGAACTGGAGATATTTGTAAAAAAAATGTTACTAAAATGCAAGCTATATAGATGCCAGGAGATTCCTATTAACAGATATTAATGCTCCCAAGAAATAAGCAGTATCTCATTTTTAGAGCAAATATAATTTCAGCAATTATGAAATATATGTAATTATTGTCATATGAGAATCAAATTAATTTCATTGTTGCTCAAATCTTGAAATAAATTAAGATGTCCTAAACTAGGTATATTGAATAGAATAGAATATTTGAGTGATGCATATTATTTTCATTTTAAAATAGTCTGTTTTCAATAAATTGGCATTGTTAGCAGGATTATTGATGCTTATAAAAATCAAGCCATTTTTAAACAGGTGGTTATGAGAAGGGGCTGTTGATGAACCAACAGAAATAGGATTAAAGAAGCCTTTAACAAATTAGGTAGAATCAGAAAATAAAAAAAAGAAATTAGAAAGCTCAAATTGCACTCTTGAAAAAAAACCCAAAACCCTCTGTGTGTGCCAAGGTGCTCAAATGGAAGGGTCAAGCCTTGATCAGCCCTCAGAATTGTTCACAGGTTTTATCATTTCTGTACCATCTGGTCAGAACTCATTCTAACATCTGGAGACATGCCTGCTTACTAGGTTGTGGCTGGCCAACAAAAACTGAGAGGAAATAAATTGTAAGGGTTCTTGATGTTTCAATAGGCTCTACGTGTATGCAATTTATTTTTTTTTGAATTTGCTAAGTTGTTGCTACTGTGAACTGTATCAGTTACACTTAGAAAATACATTTTGAAAGGTTTTGTATTTGACTAACCAACTTCCTTCTGGCCTTCCTTGCGTGTAAGCCATACATTAGACTTCTATACACAACCATTTCTGTAATACTAAGTAATTTTTGAATGGTTAATAATAAAATATTGTAGTATTTTTAACACATATGTATTTTATAACCTGACAATAACATTGTACAGCTGGGGTCTTGAACATCAAGATGCAGTTTAGAATGTGTTGCTTTTGTCTAGAATATGTACATTCCTGTGGTAGAACACTGTGATCCTGAGTTCGGAACCTACTGGTTGATTTATACATTATTCTTATTTTTTTTAGGAATGGTAAACTTATTGAAGGAAATGAGAAATATGTGTTGAGAGGAAGCAATACAGAACTAACAATAAGAGATATAAAAAATATTGATGCGGGTCCTTATATCTGTAATGCTAAAAACAAAGCAGGAAATGACAAAAAACAGACATTCCTTCAAGTTTTTGGTAAGTACTGCATAGTATGCTCCATCCTGCCTTTTTCAATGTAAACAGTAGGGAAATGAGGTGGTAATTCACAATTTTCAGTGGAACAGTATTCCTTCAAGGTGCCTACTGATGCAGCAAACCGCTCTCTGTATAATTTTACAGCTTCTTTCCTCCCTGCTGGCTACTTTAACCTTTACACCTGAATTTAATTTTGAAAGGCTATCTTTGGAGTTTGCTTTTCTACTATTCAGACACAGTACAATGGAGTGTTAAATTGTTAATTCACTCTGATTTTCCTTTAGAAGTTGTCTGCTTGCAAGAAAAAGAGGTGAAAATTCTGAAAGGGGGAAAAACGGGTTATTTGGGCTTCTCAGTGATGAGGGGTTTTAATAAGAAAATGCCATGCAGAGATTTTTCTGATTTTTTAATTTGTCCTTCCTTCTTGATTTTTATAAGTGCATGATTGCAGATGTAGTCATGAAAATATTGTCTGATCTGAATTTCAAAGGATGAAAGTAATAACATCAAAACTCTTATTTCTCTTTCTATACTCCACTAACCAATCTGTGTTAATGATTCTCTCCTTTTCATAGAATGGATAATTTGTTTGAAGTTTTGTTTATCCATAACCTGGTGAGAGTAGGGATCTGTGAAAATGTAGAAAAGATCCCTCAGAGTCATTATGCAGGAAAAAGGTGGTAGCTCACTTATGAAAAAAAATAAAAATGAACATGTTGGAGTTATTTCACATTAATGATAGCTTGTAGAACAGAAAAAAGACCATTTGTACTTGAACAGTTAAAGGCCATACTTAGGACTGTGGAAAATTGACTTTCCAGTATTTAAAAAAAAAGAAAAAAGAAAAAAAATTAAATGTAAAGTCCCAGTTAAAACTAATAGTAACTTATACAAAGTGAGGGTAATGTGATCACTGACACTGGAAGAGCTTAGCTCTTATATTGGATAATACTGTCATTTGGGATCTGGGAGCCTGAGGCTGAAGCCATGGTGTCAGGTGAACATAAATTACCTGTGTCCATGTGCATCCCACTGCCTTTCCTCTTTGGGAAACTTCACAGCCCCCCATGCTGTGCTGTCTCCAGAGCTCTGAACTCCAGCTGGGTTGCCCAACCACTGGGCTATTGTTGTTCTGAGGTACTTGAAAGTTATTCTCCATTATTTTTCAAAGGAAAGAAGATGAAATAAAAAAAATCTTAAATTTCATCCCAGCCTCAAGAAATGCAGCATCTTGGAGATTTGGGGAAAAAAACAAAGCATTTAATTCCTTCATATTTTCAAACTTAAAACAAAACAACAAAAAAAAAACCCAAAAAACCAAAACAAAACCCACAAACAAACAAAAACCAACCAAAAAAACCCCACAATAATTGAAGGAATAGAAATTACTTGTGAGTTTTGATATGCATTTAGGGAAGTTTCAGTCAGAAATAATTGTGTGTGTCTCATTCAAGAGAAATGATGAAATGTACTTAGTTTTTGCCTAGAGCAAGGAAACTTTTTAATGTAAGGGTTAGGGAGAAGGGAGGCACCAGACTAAGAGTGAGTATTTCTGGTATAAATTCATCTTTTAGCAACCACTTTTCTCGCAACTCACTGGAAACCTAAATCCAAATGTTTTAACAGGCACTCTTATTTGGTTTATTCCATTTTGAATCTACACATTGTTTTGATTTTCAGGACTTCCTGAATTCCCAAATTTCTTATATAGTTTCTTTCTTGCATGCTTGGGTTTTTTTTTGTTTGTTTCTTTTGGTTTTGTTTTTTTTTTTCTTAAATGAGTAAGTTTGGAACCTATTCATCTCTTTGTCTGATAATTATTTTATGATAAAAAGTGAAAAATAATTCTGTAGGTTCACTGGGTCAAATTTTTGAGCTCTGACTTTTTGGTCAGTTTAGTTTCTCTTGTGGAAACCATTATGAATCTCTGAACAGTGTATTGCTGTACCATTTTGGTTATAGTTCCATGTGGCAAGGCAGGAATGGCACAGAGGATTTGCACTAGAGGGGGGGAATGGTCTTGGTGCCCTCTCACACTGTTTTACCTGTTGATCCCCAAGTAACAAACCAGTGTTTCCACAGAACTCTGCAGAATTTCCCACCATCTCTTTCCTGAGTGGTTAATTTAGAGGTTAATTTAGCAAATTTTGAGCACATCATTGAGTATTTTTGTATTTAGAGTTACTTTTCCTGTCTCCTTTACTCTTGAATATATTTAATTTAGATTATAATAACCCGTGTGCTGGTTTACCTTAGTCATGGTTCAACCCAGCAGGCAGTTAAGCATCACACAGCAGCTCAGTTCACTTCTCCCTGCTTGCAGTGGGGTTGTAGAGAATATCAGAAGGAAAAAAAAAACCCTAAGATTTGTGGCTTGAGATAAATACAGTTTAGTAGGAGAGAAAGTGAATAATAATAATAATAATAATAGAATTAAAATATACAAAAAAGTGATGCACAATACCATTAATTACCCACCACCCAACAACTGATGCCCAGCCAGTTCCCGAGCAGTGACCCTGGACAGCTTTCCCCCTGGTTTATGTACTGACCATGGCACCATGTGGTGTGGAATATCCCTTTGGTCAGTTGAGGTGTGGGATACCCCTTTGGTCATTGGGGTCAGCTATCCTGGCTGTTTCTCCTCCCAGCTCTTTGTGCACCCGTAGCCTCCTCACTGGTGGGGTGAGAAGATGAAAAATCCTTGACTTACTGCAAACACTGCTCAGCAACAGCTGAACCCTCAGTGTGTTACCGACATTATTCTCACCCTGAATCCAAAACCCAGCATTGTGCCAGCTACTAGGAAGAAAATTGAGTCTATTTCAGCAGACAGCAGGACACCCTGGGGAATAGTATGATCAATTAAGCCTCTTACCTTATTCATAATCTCTGAAGCTCAGTGTAATTTTAGTCTCATATTGCCTCTACAAATTTACCTCTGTTTTAACTGTGGAAATGGAGAGTTTTAATTTCTATTACAAAGAACTTTATTTTTTTTCTCGTCTTTTCAACACAGGTTAAACTCCAAGTCATATATAAAATGAACAACTTATTATACTTTTCTTCCCATTAAATGTTAAAATAACCTGCGGTCTGAAAATGGCAAGGCAGATGGGTGGTTATTATAGCTAAATAGTACACAAACAGGTAGTTTGTGTTAAAATTACCTATTAAATTGCATTTTTCTTTCCAACTTCATTAGCTTACTTGTCTCACAGACCCACTGTCTTCAATTCTAATTTACTCCTTGGGGAACAACTACTGTTTCTACTATGACAGTGCTCTGGTAGGGTTTAAACGTGTTCACAGATTTCTACAGTGGTTCTTCTTCTTTCTTACTTCCTTACCTGTTTGGGACATCTCTACTTTTTAAAATAAAAAGTATAAAATCTGTAAAGGCAGTGATGACAGTTCTCTGAAAAGACAAGTCTTAGATCCCTTGGAGTGTGAAGTAGTAATAGAATTTTAACCTGTTTCAGTTATACAATCTAAAGAGAAAGACTCAGGTTTATCATGCACTTATTCAAAAGAACATTTCATACATCTGTGAATGTGTGTGAATCCTTAGTATGTCAGGAATCAAGTTTCAGGAGTCTCTTTTTTAGGTATTTCCATGTTTTGCTCTTGTTTGTTTACTAAATTCAAATTGTACCAGCAGTTTTCAGGAGTTTGCAGTTCTGCTGATTCAAATGTGGCTGTGCAGGAAGAGAGCAGAAAAGTATTATCCTCCTGTGATATATTAATCAGGAGATCCTATCAGTGAGCAATACAGACACACTAAGCCTCTCACCAGTACACCCATGTTTATATCAATAATAAGCTGATTAAATCAGTTCTTTTGATGAGATGTAATCAGGACTATCCCAAGCTTTATATGTGTGTTGCTTTCAAAGGCCGATGAAACTCTTTTGACAAAGATATGGGTAGAACTCTGTGAATTCAATAAATTTGGTCCCTTTTCCAATACGGTGGATGTAAGCAAACAATAACAAATCTAAAACCTCAGGTTGTTACCCGTGTTCTTCCTAACTTTTTGGGAGTGGCTGGAGGTGGACAACAGTGAGACAAATCCAGAAGAAACCATGAAAGGAATCTGAAATAAACTTGTTTGCTGAAGAAGTGCTTCCTTAATTTGCATTCCAAGACTCTATATTTTTATATGCCTCATATTTGCTAGACTACAACAAGCAAATACCAATTCAGCTTGGGAATGACCTTATCAATTTAGAAAGAACAGTAAAAGAATTGGGAGTGGGAGGAAGGATGAAACAATTGTTTAGTATTTCTGTCAATACTAGTCTTGTAATTTTCAAACAAATATTATTTACCTGTACACAAATGTATTTTAATATTTTCCAATGTCCAAAATGTCATTGAAAGGTATTCAAACAGTGTAAAAACTTTTAGTCAATAGCAAGTGATCTACAAAAATGAAGCAATTAAATAATATCCCTCATATGAGCTCTCTTCTTCTTCCAAGTAATAACTGTCAGCTAGATATATTTAGTGATTAATCAGTGCTTATTCCTTTAAATGTCAGCTACTCTTGTCTAAAATGTCAAGCTAAAACATTTTGTCTTGTAGTGATCCATTTGAAGGTCTTAAAAAATTTTAGAATATGTCTAAGGTTAGAAATTAAAGCATATTTGGAACATGCGTCTTGATGAGCAGATGATATTGTTTGTCATGTTGTACAAATGGGGGAATCTTCTTGTTCTGATGGAAGTCATGTAATTATAAATTTTAAAAATTTCTGACATATGATGCTTTTTTTTTTAGTGGTTTGTTTTGGTTTTTTTTGTTTTTTTTTTTGTTTTGTTTTGTTTTGGTTTTTTTGTGTTTTTTTTTTGTTTTTTTAAAGTGGTATGTCTGCCATAGCTCTTTCCTTTCTGACCAGGGATGATATTATATCAAAGGAATTAAAAAATAGAACGTATTGTAGCCAGGTGATATGGCTGTGGAAATGTAGTGCCTGAGTGCAAAGGTGAAATATTTCGTAGGCATTTGGATGATCCCAAAACTGAGAGTATTAATTGACATTGACGTTTAACATAATTGCCTTTTATTTCAAATTCTTTTTTTTTTTTAATTCTTTCCACTGACATCCATTGTACCACAGGGGAGTGTTTCATATTCTATTTTTCTCATCAAATTGATATCCTGCAGTTGCATCCAATAAATCTGGATCTAGGTGACATTTCAAGAATCCCTGATTACTCAGGGTATTTTCTTACTGCACGTGTCACTCACCATTATATATTAATGAAACAGGATAGTAGTTCAGTGCTTTCTTAGATAAAATGCTACTTGTTTTTCATCACTATGCAGTAAACACATTCATAATTTATTCATAATCAAGAGTGAGCAGACAGTAGACAAGCAACATGGAGAAAAGGGATAAGAAATGAGACAAGAATGGTGTGGTGGAGATGTACAGAAGAGAGGTAGTTGAAGTTTCTAGAGTTAGCAAGTTTGAATCTGGTTTTGTTCTTCTTGGTGCTGCTGAATCCAACGTCTGTGAGACAATGGCCATTAATGAAATAGTGGTCATGAGATGAAACAGGAGATGGGACATAAGGAAAATGTTCTTCACCATAAGGACACCAGGCACTGCAGCAAGCTGGTGAGAGGGGCTGTACAGTCTCTGTTCTTGGCATTTCTCAAGACAGTGCTCCACAAATCCCTGATCTGAGAGTCTGTTGACCTTGTGATGATGTGGTTGGTTAAGATGACCCCCTGGAGGCCCTTTCTACCCAAATGATTCCTATTCCCCTTTTGATCCATTAACAAAAGCCAATACTGCTCTTCTGCACAGCATATACATTAGAAAACAGGCTAAATCTCTTTATTTTCTGTTTCATATGAAGTATACTGTAATAGTGCTTCCTCAAAAGCAAAACTCAAAAAACCCCCACATAGAAAATATATTGTTTTCAACAACTGTACTGAAAGTTGAAGTTAAGAGCTGCCAAAATATGAAGTAATATATAAGATTTTTAGTGAAGATACTTGAATGCCATGAAAAAGAGTAATATTCTATTCACAGTTCTAATACAAAGTTCTTGTATGATATTGCACAGGTAAGTCCCTGAAGTAAAATTTTTCTCATGTAACCAGAAATTCTATTGCATATGTAAATAACATGGCAAGATACAGTATAGATTGAGAGCTGCAGTTCTTGTGTGATTGAGGCTATGAAGTGGAGAATGCAAATAATAATGGGAATTTTTGAAATGTATCCTGCCACCAGTGTATTTGTAAGTATTGATGAAAAGCTTTGTATCAGAGGACTCCTAATAGTGTTAATACAGTGCAGTGTCTTTATTATTGGGAGACTTTATTAAATTCTGTAATTTTTGTAAGGCAGTTAAACATTGCTAAAGACCAAAGTCCAAGAATAGTAATAATGCTTATTTTTTTTTTCTGAATTATTTGCATTTGAAGACAAACACAATTGAACCAAAGAATGGCTCAGGCAGGAAAGCAAATCTGGAGACCATCTAGTCCTGAGTTAGCCAGGGTAGGTGACTCAGGACCAAGTCTAGCAGGGTATTGAATATCTTCAAGGATGAAGATTCAAGCTGTCCAGTCTGCTGGGCAGCTTGTTCTGCTCTTCAGTCACCCTCAGATATTTCAGTTTGTGCTGTTGCCTCCTGTCCTGTCACTGGGCACCAATGACAGGATTCTGGCCTCTATCTGCACTCACCTCTGTCAGGTGTTGATATACATAGGAAAGATCCCTGATCCTGGAGGGTGAATTGCTGGCTCATTCTCAACTTCTTGACTACCAGGACCTGCTGGGCCCTCTCTGCAGAGCTGCTTTCCAGCCAGTCAGCACTCAGCCTGAACTGGTGCATGGGGTATTCCTGCTCAGGTGCAGGACCATCATAGAATTTATGGAATTTGCTTCATTCCTGAATTGCGAGAGATCAGTGAGGGATGGTCCTAAAAGCGGGGAGGGGAAAGCACACAAACACAGCCACCAAGGCAGGTCAGCCAGGATGCATCCCACACTGCCCAAAGAAGGAGGAAAAGGAAAAAAAGGAAATAAAAGAAAAAAAAAATGTGATTGTAAAGATAAATTTTGAGATGACATTCTTTGTGCAGGATCAGTAATGCAATTTGTATTTTTAACAGTGCAGCCTCAAATAATACAACTTAAAAATGAAACCACATTTGAGAATGGGAAAGCAACACTCATCTGTGAAGCAGAAGGAGAACCTGTCCCAGAGATTACTTGGAAAAGGGCCACGGATGGAATGACTTTCTCTGAAGGTGATAAGGTAAATTTGCCTTTAGTGTATAAAATATCTAAATATGTATTGTCTGGCTAATCTTCTCTTGTAAGCAGAAAATTAGAGATAGACTGATTCTAGATTCCTCTGGAACTAGAAGGCATTGCTGTTTTTCAAGGTAGTAAGAGAGACATAGAGATTCTAAATTTTAAATTAAAAAAGAGAAAAAGGGCAGTTAAGGTACTGAAAGGTAAATCATCTCTGCAGGCTTAAATTTTCCTATAAAGTCCCTACTAATCGTTTCAATTTCATAATGGCTACACATAGTCTTCAGTATATTTGGACTTTGTCCAGTAATCCTCAAATTGCAGTGGAGCTTATAGATACCTAAAATTCAAAAATCTGAATACTTTGGCGTTATTTCCCACTTCTATTTTTTACCTCTTATTTTTTCTCTTTTCTTGTGTTTTTCCATGCGCAGAGAACAAACTGAGCCTATTTTCTCCCAGTTTTCATGTTTTATTACAAAAATCAGTTGAGTAGAGAAAGATTGCAGTATGACAATGAAGAAAGTCAGTTCCTGTGGGAACAAGAGCTGTAATTAGATGTAATGGTGAAAGTAAAAGGGCATGGTGTAATGATATTCCTAACGATGTAGACAGCTGTTTCTTTTTCCTGTTTAAAAAATAATTTTATTTTAGTATTTGAATAAGTATTTTCTTTTTAATTTTCCTTTTTAATTTTAATAAGCTACAGAATTTCATTGTACTGGTTTAAACTAAGAGATGCCATCTTTCTGGCTGACTAATTCAGAAGTTTTACTCCAGAGAATCAGTCTTGCAGATTTTTGAATATTCTTAGTTATTGCTTAAAAACCAAAACCAGTTGAAAACCTATGCAGCAATCATGCTACTGAGAGAACTAGATACATAGTAAAGTCACTCAATTTATAGGGAATTATGTACTTTCATTATCTGTGTTCTGATGGAGAATGTCTGGTCTGGTCTAATCTCTGACTTAACCTTTCCTGGAATTGATGCAATTTGTGAGGCTCTGTCTACCATTTTCCTGCTCTGTGATTTCCATTTTGGAGCAATATAACAGTATTTATATAGTATTTTTTCCTAATCGTTTTGCATTAAAATAAAACAGTTTCTCTTATCCTTAAACTTTTCAATTTAAATGTCATCTTTTTGACCCACAAAAACTACATTTGGTTCAAATGTTAGAAAGGTAGCCTCTCACTTATGTCTGAAATGGTTCCGAAATAACTTTGTTATACCAGATATTGAAAATGAGAAAAAAGGGCAGAAACAAGCTTAAAAACGTTGGTGCAATTGAAACCTGAAATTTATCCAGTGCTTATATAGGACAGTATTACATTCCTAATCCCAACAACAAGTGGTTAAACTGTCAGACACGTTGTTGTAGTTCAATGTGAACTGAAGTTCAACTCAATAATACTGACAACCAGATGAAAATCTATATTCACTTCCTACTTGTGTGCTGACATACTCTATGTGGGAGATAAAAAAGAGTGAGAATAAATACAGTTATATGGTTTCCTTTGTTCTTGCCAATGAAAGAATTCTGTGTATTGCTCACGGGAGAGTTTTTGCTGAATCTTGAATAAATGTTCTGAAGTACTGTATATATGTTCTCGAGCTATAAAATATGCTGCTCTGTTTGCCCTGTGGTCCTCCAGCTCTGGAGTGCCCAAGGCTTAGCTTGTGCTTTCCTGCCAAATTAGGTGAATAGGGAACAAAACTGGCAGTGATTTAATTATTCAATGATTGTTGAATAGTACAGCAATGTTTTGAACACAGAAAGAAAAGGAAAAGGTGAATCGAAGAAAATGCATAACATAGAACATAGTCTTAAATTGAAATGTTTACTTATGTGTAATAACTTTTGAAGTAGTATCCAGGCACAAGACAAAATACATTATGCATAAACATAATTTGGATTCATCTTTTGAATTTTTGCTGATTTTAAAACATTTCTTGGTATAGACTGCATCTTATTCAACACTTCTGTTGAATTAAGAGCATCTTTAGGGGATATTTATTTTGGTAGAAGATGGAAGAACTGCTTGTGCTATGACATTAACATGATGATGATTAAAGAATACAGGAAGTGCTGTTCTGATTTTTTAATCATACTTTTATTAATTTAAGGATGTACCTGCTCAATCATGTTGTTCTTGTTTTGCTAAAATGCAAACATACCTCATGTGGATAAGAAGGCTGAATGTGAGATCTTTCTTTCATGGATTCAAAATGTTTGCTTTCCAGTGATAAGTCTTATAACCCGGACATAGGCTTTCCTAAGTTTTGAAATTATGCCCAAAAGAATGGAAAATATGCATCAAACTCATAGACCAAAGGAGTAATCCAGCTGGGCTTAAGAAGGATAATATTAATGAGTAAGAACTCTATAATTATGTCTTTAGAAAAAACTGCTTTGATAAAGGATTTTCAGTATATCAGAAGCGTGTATTTGAAAGCTGAAGCCAAGTGAGTTCAAACCAGAAGAAAAGAAGCCTGTTCCTCTCTCCTTTTATCAGTTTGCCTTTGGAACAATGCAGCCCACAGTGTGTGGTCCCTCTTTCACTGAGAATTTGAGATAGAGGGGCCCTTCCTTTTCTTCTGACCTCTCTTGAAAATGAAGTAAAAGTTTTCCGGGAGGTCACATTAGATGACTTCTGTCATTATTCTATGGCTTTTTAACCCATTAATACCTGAGAGTGCATAAGGCTAAGTAAATTAATGGCTGTGCATGATGGAAGGTGTTTGTCTCACCCTTAAAGGTGTGAAAATGGAGAGTTAGTTCAAGAGTGGAGCTTCATCTGCTGTTTCAGTGCCAAACCAATACTCTGCTTGATGCACATCCTCTGCCTCTGCTCTTCTTGTCCCTGACTGCCCCGCACTGCATGTCCTTGCACTAACGTGCCAGCCGGGCCATGCCCCTTCCAGCTGTGACTTGAAATTGCATGTGCCTACAGACCACTGTGCATCCAGCAGGCCTGGCCCTTCTCCCAGTGAAAAAGAGGAGGCAGGGGAAGAGTTACTTTTTTTAGAACAGAAGGAAAGACAGTTATTGGATTTGATTTGGCGTAATCACATGTAAAATGGATTTTGGACATATCTACACACATACCTGAAGGACAGCATATCCTGATCAGTGGTAGAAAAATGCCATTGATTCCTGTGGATTCTGCAGAACTGCAAGGGCAGAGTTTAATGTTCTACTTTCATAGTATCTAATTCTAGCCAAAATATGAAAGCTGACCAATGTTGTTTATAATTACCATTTCAAGCCCTGTTTTGGAATACAAATTGCAATAACAGATGGGGCTTGATATGAGACAGTGGCTCCACTGCATGCAGCATGTGTCCAAAGAGACATATGCTGCATACCCTGAAGAATTTATGATCTAAACGCACACAGTGAATGAAAGAAGTCAGTACAGAGAGATTCCAGTTGCACCTTGGGATTTGGATTTCAGATACAAATCTATACTGTATTTTTTACTGTACTTAGTACTGTATTTGATCCATACTCACTGAATGTCTCAGAAATACCTTACACTATTCTCCTTCTATTCAAAAGTAAAAAAAAAAAAAAAAAAAGAAAACAAAAAAACCCACACCAAACAAAAAAAAACCCAAAAACCAAACATCAAAATGCATTTATATAATGTTTGAAAGTAAAACAGGGAC
>JAWWMO010000001.1:13301546-13324342 GCA_035047845.1 Dendrocincla fuliginosa
AAAAAAAAAAAAAAAAAAAAAAAAAAAAAAAAAAAAAAAAAAAAAAAAAAAAAAAAAAAAAAAAACAAAAACCAAACAAAGAAACCCTCTGATTTTTAACTTTATAATACAGAGACTTTTTTATACAGAGACAGCTTCAATTCTGCCTTCTCCCATCTACCTTCCACTGCAGTAATGATCTGGATCTATCTGTGAAATTTCCTGTGACATGGTTTCTAAATATTGCAGATTTCAGACCAATAATTAAGTTATTCTCCAAGTTTGAATTCAATTTATATTGGTGTGCAAATCCTAACTATTTGGAATTCGTAGAGTTTTTCATAGTTTTTATGATCAGACAATAGGCAAAGGTAAAGAATTTGGGGTTTGTTTTATCTTTTCTTTGAAAGGTCAACTCTGTTTTTTTCCTCAAGCCTTTTAACTCCACTTCAGCTATTAAAAATGATAACAAAATAATCTGTTTTTTTTTTCCTCCTTGTATATGCAGTTTCTCTCTGCTCAAAATTTTCTCTCTGAAACACTGTTACAGTGTCAATGAAATGTGTTGCCTTTCTTTTGAGACCACAATGAGAGTGCTGTAAAATTCTTGCCCATCAAGGATCAGGTCTTTATTTGAAATGAATCACAGAAAACATAGAGGCATCTGGGGTATTTTAATTGATTCCAGGACGTATCTTTCTTTTTCTGAGCTATACAAATGCTGCTCTTTGTAAATAATTCTCCTTTGAATAGTTGGAAAAATGTAAGAGGCAAGTCTCTGCTATATTGGAAAAAATTGTTATAACCTGTTTCACCTACATCTTGTGTGAAAAGCTTCTACTTACAATGTCATAGAATAGATTTGTTGTTGCAATATTAGCATAGGCCTGCAGGCCAGAACAATTTATGTAGCCAGCTGCATTTGATTATGCAATTGAGACATTCTGCAAACAATTCTATCAGGCCTCAAAAGTTGTTTTATTTTATTTTATTTTATTTTGGTTTTAACCCCCAAATGAATCTTAGTAGGCTACACATGAAATTAGAGAGCAAGAGTATTGGGACTAGAGGAGGAGGTAAATGTTGGGTAATTAGTACTGTTGAGAATATACAGATTTATACCCTGCAACATATACAAATAAAGGAGCACATATGTGTACTGAATAGGCGACTCTCAGAGCCATCTGATCCATGGAAATCTCCATATGTTTTGGTGTTCCTACATCTTCTCTGTGGCATGTTCAGCTACACTAATGTGGAGTTGGAACTAACTCTTGGATAACTAGAAGGAGCTAAAAGTGAAGTGCTATAACTTTAAATTTAGTTTTCATATGCAAAATATTTACAATTTATAAATGTGCAGAATTTCTAATAAACTATGTTATATATACTTACATATGTAGAGAGGTTGCAGAATTTTAGTAGGAATATTGATTCTGGAGGAGCAGGATTGTAAGCAGTTAGGCATGAAAAATAGCTTTCCTTGATGACCCAAGGAAGCAGTACAGTAGGAAAGCTGCAAGCAAATATAGGTATTTCCAGCTTCTTAAGTAGCCCAATCAATCATCTGAGCTCCTCACACTCCTTTAGGTAACAGCATCTGAAGTGATGTGTAAATGAAGCCACAACTGAAGCTAGAAATTATTTTGAGGTACCACAGTGCAGGCTTGGTTGGTGGTTATATTGACAACTCAATACTAAATGTCAGCCACATGACCAGGCAGCCCTTCAGATTTGTTACTCTTTTGGCAGATAAATTAAATTATCTGTTTCTCTAGAGCAGACCCAAATGGCTGTACATACATGCAGACACAAGTTGTGTGGAGGGCTGTATTGGTATTACACAAGCTCAGCATTCTCTAAATTTCTGTAGATTTTTCTTTTCAGTATAACTTTAAGGTCACTTTCCACTGGGAAAAAAAATTAAGTAAAAAGAGACCAAGTTGTTGGTTGTTTAAAGAAGACAAAAAGGCAAGAAAATGTAAAATTTAATCTCTTCTAAATTAAAAGTTTAAACAATCTAGGGAAAGAAATAGACTTATTTAGGAATATGGTTAAATTTAATCAGTTGTTTAATGTGATGCCTTAAATTAAGTACAAAGTTTTTGTCCATTCTGTAAATGGACAATCCTATTCCTACCAAGTTTATATTTAAACTTTAAAAATTGTCTCCCATTTAATCCATTTGCTTATGTATTACCTATGCACCAAGTAGATATTTTTGGCTACTTTCTGTGGATTGTGGTGCTGTATTTACTGGATGAAATACAGCTGTACAAGCTTGAAAATGGCATTTTTTTCCCCTCCAGTATTAGTGTTTTCCATTTAGTCATCAGTCATGATGTTAAGTCTGTTGACACCAAAGAAGAATGAAATTATCAGGGAATTTCTTCTGGACCAATGTTTCCTACATACTGGTGTGGCTTGGACTTGCATATTCATTTATTTCTTCCACAGCACAAAATGTTGTTTCATGACCTTCTGCCTAAGCATCAATTTTATTATCTGCTGATGGTTTAAGAACTTGTGGAGAGCTGTTACTTGTCTGATGAAATAGAGTTCCTGTACCTAATGCAACCTTAAGTGATACATCTACACTTTATAGGCTGGTGTCAGTTGGAATTGTTATTTACTGATAGGATATACCCCAGAGACTTCAGAAATGTGGTATTTTATATATACTGCCTATCTAGGTAACAAGCACAATCAGCAGTTCAACCCTGGCAAAATGTACTTTACACTATGAAAACCTGTCAGCAATTTTCTTAACCTGAAAGACAGTTCAGGTACACTTATATATTAAGAGATTATAAATCTTTAGACTTTTGGCAAAAAGAAGATGCAATCAAGTGGCCTGGATTCTATTTTTCAATCTGGTGATTGTTTTGTTTAATAAACTCTCTAAACGCTATGTTATTTCTCAATAATTTATTAACATCCTTAATTTGCTTTAAAAAACCCCAAAAAACAAAGCAAAACAAAAAAAAAAACCTCCCCAAAAACCAAAACCAAACCAACCAAAGAAACCCCACATTTTCCTATTTTTCCTATTAATATCAGTTCTCATATTTTAAACACAGTTCTCAGATTTCAAACATTCAGATTACAGCACTTCAACATGACAATGATGATGTACAAAGTGAAGACTCTTTGCAGCATCCCTTACTGACAGGTTCAGCAAACAGTATTTCTTAGGACTGCATAAATGAACCTTTGATTCTTGGTCAGAATAACTCCTGTCTACATGTGGACTCAACCTTTGTTATTAAAATCTTGCATAACTAATGTTACTAACAATAAGATGTTTTCTGTTTTTCTACATATTCCTGCTTGTGCTAGTAAAGTTTTGACATTTACGTCAAAGAATTAGTAGCACAGGGCAATCTTTATCTTTCTGCAAGCTGATCACCTACATGCTTTAATATAGCTTTTAGGTAGATGATACATAACATTGAAGCCCTCAGGGTTATATTACTTGATAAAAGTTGATTGAATTATCATAGTATTCTGTAAATGTTCCTCTTCTTAAAATAATATATGAAACTGGACATTTAATATAGAAATTTGATTTAGGAATGTGGTTTTATGAATATTTAGAGTTCCAAACTGAATAAATACCATTTTACAATTTAAGAGGTCTCATTTGGTGCTGTAGTCTGTTGGTCAAAGTGTATTTTCTGCTTAAATTTAGAAAATGGGAAAATAAATACAGAATCTCATCTGCAAGTACACTGATGTCCTTTGGAGCTTTTAAATGTAGGGACAAATAACAGTAATAAAAGAATCAACACATGTTCTAATTGGACAAACACAATACTTGCAGCATGGAACATGTGATGTTATTTATGCCGCAGTTATCAGTGTGTCCTTGTCACAAATTCAGAGTGATTTAAATAACACCAGACCTATAGCAATCTCCTATGGAGATAAAAATATTGCAATCTTAACCAAAAGCAATACTGTAGGCATTGAAAATTAAGACCTCTAACAACTTTCAGGTTTATGGATATTCTTTAAGAATTTTTAAGCTCAAAGGACATAGTCTTTAGCAAATATGCCATAATAATGTTTAAAAATATTTACAAATTTTGTATGAATAGTTCGTCTTTATTACCTTTGTTATCATATTTGTCAACATTAGATGTGATTGTAAAACATTACACATGCATCATTCATCTTGTAGCAAATGTCAAAATATTATTTGCCTGTGTTTTCTGGGGGTTTTGGTTTTTTGGGGATTTTTTTTTTTTAATTTGTGAGATATCCTCAGCAAATGTATTCTTAGGCAATTTTACTGATAACTTTGTTTCTTCTGTGGGCTGCAGTGTGGACACCCCTCCACCACTTACTTTCATGGGCTTCAGGGGGACAACCTTCTTGTCCCCTTCTTCAACAACCCCTTATTCCCCTTCTTCTGTCTTTCTTCTCCACAGGCTTCAGGGGAATCTCTGCTGCAGCAATTTGGAGAATCTCCTCCTCCTCCTTCCAGCTTGGTGTCTGCAGGGCTGTTTCTCACATTTTTTTCCTCACTCCCCTTTTTCCTTCCCTTCCTCACCCAGAAACTGATTACTTCCCTTCCGGTCCCAATCGCCCTTTGCAATTTGCCTGTGTACTAGAGAATCCTAAATCTCTTTGGCTGAGATTAATTTATCCTCATAGTCTCTTCAGTTTGTGTTGTTACAGATCTGTTTCTTCAGTGATGTACTATACGTAACTTCTGGTAATTTAATTTAATAATATATACTCCTTGAGTTTCCTAACCTGTGCACTTGAGTAGGATATGCTGTAAGCTGACTGATTGGTTCAAAGGTTTTCTTCTCACTGATACTTTCCCCAGCAGCACAACATTAGGGTTTTTGTGCTGCCATGTTGCAGTCCCTGCTTTCCAATTTGTTTCAAACACTAGTACCGGGACATTCTTCCATAATAGTTTCTATCCAATTTGGCTGATATGTCCAGTATAATCTTTTATTTATAGCCATACTTATAAATAAATTTAGAAATTTAAATAGAGAAACTGTATTGGATACCAACTAAATAAAATTGCTAGAAAACAAATGCTCTTTCACTTATGTCCAGGTTTGCTCACTTTCTCCATTTTGCTTGCTACTGCAATAATTTCCTTCTGTTTCTTCATTTGCAAAAAGCCTCACAGAACTATCAGGATTTGTGAGTGAAGACTTTTTGATCTGTGAGGTTGGAATCTGTGTCCTGCTATAATTCCCTTCTCCTCCTGACTCAAGTTGTGCATTTCTGTCTTTCTGTGACTTTCCTTCCCCTAAGGGAGCCTTATTCCTTACATATGCCCCTACAGGGCTCCACCTCATCCTCATTTCCAGACAGACTTCCTATCTGCTGTCTAGCCATAGTCATTTTAATAAAATATACATCAACTTTGCAGTAAACTGGAAAGGATTCCAATCTGCATACAACTACTGAATAAATCAGACACTGAAATCATGATTACTTCTCTTTTCCCAAACAAAATACGTTGTGCTGTTCTGTGTTACATCTACGTGTCTTCCTCATACTAGTCATTCCTGCAGCTGAAGCTAAACTTTGTCATGGTTTGCACCTGAATTCTGTGAAAATAAAATGAATATAAATAAATTAATTAAGCTATATTTGAAATTCTCACAGTAGGAATAATTTTAATGGTTGCTATATACTCTTAGAGAAAAGTTTTGTGAGCAAGAGGGGCACACACCCTGTATCTGTACAAGTATTTATTATTGGTCTAAGTTATATGTTATCAGTTTAAATAAAATAAACCAAGCAACTATTCTTAGTCCGTTACAATGACTTGAACACTTTATTACTTAGATAACTCAGATTAAAGGGCAGGGGTGGGGGTGATAACATTACAGTTAAAATTGGGACACAAAACTTTCCTAGTTCGAAGTCCATAAAAAAAAGGAAAACAATGATTGTAGGCAAGAAAATTTCACCCAAGCTATCATAAAAATACACATTTACTAAAAATAATTTCTACTTTTTCTAAATTGTCTCTTTGAAGTTGCATAATAAATAATACAAAATGCGTAAGATGTGTTCTGCACTGTTCATAAGGTGTATTATACTATGACATTTTCATGGACAGTTTAAGAAGTCTTGTTCCCTGTGCCTGTTCTGCAGATGGATTAGTGTACAACTCCTTTTTCCCCCCCTCACTAATACGGTGCAACGTTGGGGAACCCCCAGCTCTTGCTGGACAAAGAGTTCTGAAGTTTTCAGTGAAAAGCAAGACTATTTATACAATTTTACAAAGGATTGCAACATCTTTTCATGCATATTCATAATATTGCAACATCTGATTATAATATTCATAGTAGGTGGAGAGTAGGTGGAGCCTGGGGATGGTCATCTCTTTTGGGGAATTTTGCAGGGTACATCCTGTTGCCTTCATCCTCTGGGGGCGTCCTGTCTTCACTCCTCTTCGTCATGAGCTTTTCAACTTTCTCTGTTTTTGCTGATTCTTGCGAGGAATCTTGGACTTGGGCCTTTGTTCCCTTCTTATCTCAATGTTCCTGTTCTGTTCTTTAAGTGTATCTTCCCCTCCCTAGTTATATCTCTATGTACTCATCTTTCAGGGCATAGTGACCCAAAATTTGTCTTTAACTAAGCATTTTCTTCTAGAGAGTTCTCAGCATCGATATTCTAAGCTAACTTTTAAAACTCTTGGAGCCCCTGCTTGGCTTCACATCCTCCAGTCCCAATTAAACTCAGGAGCTCATGATGCTAGTTAGACCTTTGCCATACACAGTACTTAGCACAGAGCTAAGTGGAAGCAAATTTGGGTATTTACCTGGTGACAAGGGACTTGCAATCATAAAACAAATTAAAATCACCTTAGATGAAGGCAACTCCTGTTAAATTCCAAGAACCTGTACTGTAACAGTTTCCTAGTAAGAGCACAATCATAGTTACAGGCAACAATCACTGCCTGAAGGAAAGCTAGGTTCCTAGTGCTTGATGTCTCATTCTTTCACAGCTTTATAACTCTCTCTCTGGGCAGTGGGGTGTAATTTCACCATATTAGTTATTTCTACAGCTGAAGTAATATTCCCTTCAGATTTAAACTGACCCAAACAGACAGAGGACCAGGTTGAAGTTCCTAGTCAGGATAACCATACTTGTTGCTGCTATGTATATTTAATAGTGACTTTTCTTGTCTAGATGCACAGAGATTGAGTAATGAATGAAGATTAAATTCTGGCAAATCACAATATTGTTAGTCTGAGCATTCCTACATCTCATACTGATAAATGTGTTGGAGCCCTGTGATACGCTAGAGTCTTCCCCTATTTACCCTTTGCAGAAAGACCTTGTGACTCCAATTTGCACTGCAGTTAAAAAAGCTTCACAACCATTTTAAAGATTTACAAAGCTGTGAGCTTTACAAAGATCATTACCTGTATCCCATTGTCTTTTATTCAAAGAATACATTTACAGTAAGATTTGATTATCTAAACTAGGATGTAATTGTGCAGTAAAACCATTATTTTAAGTGGCTATTTTATGTGAGGTCTGTATTGAATAAGAATATTGTACTTTATGGACTTATTTCTGAGAATTTTGCTGGTCTGAATCCGAGTCACCTGTGTTAATGGCATTATAGCAGTGTTGGAGTAGCTTCAGATCATCAAAATTCTTAGGAATAAAACCACTGAATACAATATTTGTGAGTGAAGCAGAATTTCTAATTACAAAGTGCATATGTAATTATTATAGTTGTAATATTTCTGCTATACTTATAAACACTCATTTGTGGTTACTGTTATTTTTCATGACCGATACTAATGCTTATTTTCCTCTACAAGTGTTTGGGTTTTTTTTTTAATATGATGCTACTATTTTTGCCATTAAAAATCATCAATCATTTCTTTCTTGTGATTTGCATCTTCAGCAGAAGTAATCTTGCATGGCAGATCGTCATCTTTTCTCTCTTTATTATTTTTCTTTCATACTCATTTATGAGGAAAAACCAACCAAGGAAAGAAGTTCAGTTTTCTGTTTCATGTCTTAGTAAGTGTTTGATGTATTGGATATCATGTGTCACGTCATTGTGTAATGGATTAAGTTTGAAAGAAATGCCAGCAGGAATCAATGAAATATCAGTTCATAATTTCTAAAAGTTGCATGAAGCATTCAAGAACTCATTTTTTTCCTGAGATGCTGCTAAAAACCTGCATAGGACCTGCTACTCTTTCCAATCTGAATTCTTTAAAAGTAACTGCTGTGTCTGCAGTTCAACAGAAAATCAAAACAAGATTTTTTTTTTTTTTTCTTCAGTATTAGGGTGTATTTTTTGTGACTTCCCTGGTGTTATACCATAGATCTACAAACAATAGGTTCTTCAATAATTTCTTCTTTGTGGAAAAAACAATTCCTAAGAAATTCAGGACTTTGCAGGATGCTGACATATATATTTAACAAGCTGCAGTTCTAAAAGTATCACAAGGTCTCCTATAAAAATCACTGAAGTCCAAGACACTGCTGTAGCTTTATTCTGATTCACTGGACATTAAGGCATATGCACATAGCAATACTCTGGAATTTTCTGCTGTCTCCAACAGGTGCATGGATAGAATACATTTACCTGAAGAGAATGGGAAATATTGTGAATATACCATCCATAATCCAGAAGGGAGCTTCCATCAGCTTCTACACGATGATGGCTGTTGTGACTAACAGCCCTTTCTCTCATCATCAAAGGTAGATTTTCAGACTAGGAATTGCTGCTCATGTGCATTTAATAGACTTCTGGAATTTAATCATCATTTAGTATCAGCCTGTCAGGTTGCAGAAGTTCTTATCTTTCATTCTGCGTCAAGAAACATTTTCATGAGCAATTATGATCTGCTGAAATCTCACATCTAAGAATTTTCAGCCTGAAGTATATGACCTCAAGTTTTCCTCTCATGTGGATATTAGCACAACCTGAAATCAGAAAACTTGGTACAAAAAAATGTTATTCATGAAATTCCAAAGATGATTCTGTTAATCAGTATTTGTGTTCTCCTTGGAAATTCAGTGATGTGGACTGGGAACATGACCAAGACAACACAATGAGTTGGCATTTTTTGGCAATTTGATCTAAAGAAGGAAGAGTTAGGATTTTTTCAGTTCTTCCCCACCCTGCAATGTGATGATCTTCAACAATGTTCATCTGAAACAGATCCTTTGGAGGAAATTTAAAAAGACTGGCAGTTTTCACTCAAGTTACATGTTCTTCTAATGACTTTTCTTTAGTATGTTGTTCCATGTTTTACAAAAGAAACAACAATCTCAATTCTAAGCCACTGTTTCTTCATCATTTCTGTTGTTAATGTAAGCAATTCACATCCAAAATAATACTGAAGTAGACAAGGTGTCGGAAGACATATTTGGTGAATATTTGACAGGCAAAACTGACCTGTAGCGTTGTAATTATGGACATTATAATTATGGACATTAGTGGTGCTTCGGTCACAAATAAGCTTTAAACATTAAAAGAAAATCAAACAAATATGTTTCAACTGGTCTAGGTTTTAAATGTAGGAATTTTTTGCTTGCAGTCTTGCACTTGGACTTCAGGGGTTGAAGGAGTACTCTATCAGCTAAACGGTAAACTCTACAGAGTGAGGGAAGTCAGCTGCTCTAACCATCCAAGCAATATTGCCAAAATCTAGCTACAAATCAATCACCAATTTCTGGAACTCCTCTCACCTTCTATTCTTGTTTTCATCCAACTCAAAATGCAAGTTTTGGCAGCTATACAACTTCATCTCATTTGGTTCTACATTTCCTCAGTGGGAGCTGGAGAAGTGGCTGATAATTCAAACTCATCCACTAACCACAGCATCCACCTCTGCCCAAGTACAGCTTTCTTCAGTTGTAAACGAATGACAGTTTCTAAGCATCACAATCAGCTAATTCCCCCCTTCTGAGTAATTACAGTGATTCTACTACAATGGCAATGGAATTTTGCAGATTGAACACTCCATGGTACCTGAATAAGTTGTACTGTTGCAGAAGCTGTTCTTATCTCCTTATGGATGTTATTGTCTCATCACATCCCTATTCTCTCTGCATGTGGAACCCTTGAAATGCAGAGTTGTCATTGTTCTGATGCTGCCTTGGGATTATAATTTTGAAGCTGTGCAAAGACCAGTCAGATCAGCATCAGCTGGTCAGAGCTTTGGGAATATTCACACTTGGAATTACAAATCACATGAGATATTCAGGAAGCAAGAGGATGACAGAAAAAGTCAAGGAGTACAATAGCTTATATATCATGACAAGAATTTTATCAAAACCAAAAATATATATTTACTTGGCTGAATAGAAGAGTTTCCTTTGAGAGTGACAGAGAACTAGTTTGCTATCAGTATTTAAAATTGGTGTTGCTTTTCTTTTAAATATTCTTAATCAAGAGAATATGTTTTTTATGTAGATAAAGCCACAAAGTGACTCCACCTAAGTAAAACATTATCAAATTCTCTGCTGAAGACTTGTTGCTTGTGTTCTAGCTTTATGCTGGTGATGAGATTTCAGGGTGTAGGAGGGAAAGCAACATCAAAGCCTCAAAATCCCCTTTTTATTTATGACTTCTGTGAAATTCTCAAATTAACCTTTATGATGAAAAATATTTTGACTTCTTAAGATTTTATTACAATTTCTAAAATGCTGTAAAAAGGTAATTTCAGAAGACTTTGTAATTTTTCCCATGTTTCAAAGTGTAAGTGCCTGCTAACAGACTTTTTAATTGATCTTTCTAAAGAATATATATCTCTGTATGGAACTGCGTTGTCCACATATTTTCAGACCTCAATGGTTATTCATGCTCCAGGATGGTGGAGTAATTCAGTAAGTGAGCACAAATAATAAGTATTGGATCACAGAGACTATTCTTATTGTCTTGGGTTTTGTTTTGCACATTTTTATACTCTTTATTAATACTAAGGAATAAAAGCACAGGTATTCAGTCTGACAGGGAACAGCATAATGCATATTCTACATCTCTCCCACTATAATATTTGAAAGGAAAGGAAGAATATTACAATGTAGCAGGTGTCTATTGCTATTTCAGGTAGACTTGAGAGTTCCTACATTATTAATTCATAGAGTTTGTATCTCTATATATTGAGATATATATATATATATATATCTCAATATTTTGATTTGTCCCCGTGGGAACTCCAAGGCTTTTTTTCCTGGTGGGGATTACTCCTGAGGATTGCTGGGCAGGTGCAGTGTACTTGGTGTTCCCATTAGTGCTGTCTCTTGCTCTCCATGTTTTGGTGTGTTATGGTACCAGACATGGTCCTATTGTGTGCTCTCCATAATTAGTGCAGGAGAGAAATAACCCTCAGAGTGATTTTACCAATGGTTGTAAAGTTCTGGTGGGTGCAAACCCCAAGGTTAATGCTACTTCTTTTTGGAGTTGTGTTTTTGCTTTTCAGAGATAAATAGGAGCACTGATGTTATAGATCTATATCTATCTCTATTAACTGAGTTGCACCATAAAGCAGTGTAATACAGCCACAACAGTATATTTGGAGTTCTTGTTAAACTTCATAATGCTAATTACCATTTTTTATTTGCATGTGTTAATGCCCAGCATATTCTGGGAATCCTCTCATAGGCATAAACTGCTTTAACATATTGCCTTTAATCTATTTATTTCTTAATGGAATTTTCTTAGTCTGTACTTATACTGTTTACTTTCATGTGTTTCTGTGTTCAGGAACAGCAGTCTATCTATTTATTTTTAATCAGGTATTGCACCATATTTATGGGGGGGGGAAGAGTTGTACACTAATCCATCTGCAGAACAGACACAAGGAACAAGGCTTCTTAAACTGTTCATGAAGATGTCATAGTGTCTTACACTTTATGAACAGTGCAGAACACATCTTACATATTTTGTGTTATTTATTATGCAACTTCAAAGAGACAACTTAGAAAAAGTAGAAATTATTTTGAGTAAATGTGTATTTTTATAATAACATGGGTGAAATTCTCTTGTATACAATCATTGTTTTCCTTTTTTTTAATGGACATCGAACCTTGTAAATCCCTCTTACAATGTCTTTTACCATATATTTGTTTATGAGTATAAATTATATGGTTAGGCAAAAATCTCCTATCATTCAGAGTATTTATTAGTTTGGGTTTTGTCCTACCTGTAAAACTAAGATATATTACACTATCTGTTTTTGAATAAGAGACGGGGAAACCATAGGAAAGTTATTTTGGTTACAGTCTGATGTTTTTCCAGCACTGTTGGAAAATATTGGATAAACAAGATTGAGAAATTACTGTCAAAGGTAATAATTTTAAGAATTTTTATGCTTATTTTCATTTTCTTTCCTTTTTTTAAAATCAGTTAGCACTCATATTTGTTCCTATCAATGTAAGCAATTATTTCTAGTGAAATATAGAATAGTGAATTAAAGTATTTGGGATTACTATTGAATTGATTAATCACTAATACAGTATTTACTACTGCATATGTGATTCATAGTCACAGATTGTTTCACAGTTTTAGATTTATCTTCTTAGGGAAATATTTGTCATCAAGGTAAAATCAGAAATGAAGTTGCTGAAGAGTACGTTTCAAGTGGGAATGATGTAGATTGACCATTGTATTGCATGAAAAAAGGAACCAAATAATCCATGGGTAAATAATTCTGTTACTAACTATGTCACAGAAATTACTTGTTTTACAGATAAATAGATTTATTTGTATATCAGAAATTAGAAAACTAATGTTTTAATTTAAAGAAATTGCTTTTAATTATCTCAACCCTTCCCTCCAAAAGCCATGACATTCACTATGGTAACATGTTTACAAGTAACATCATAACCTCTCTTTTCCTTTTTTAAACATATAATGGAAATAGAATTTTCAGTATTAGAAATGACATATGGGACAGCTAAGTGGTATTAAGTTAGTAATTTTAACCAATCCAGAGAAGTTTTGTTTGCACTTACATTAGAATTCCATATCTGTAATTTATGTACCTATGCTAAGAGGTTTGCACAAGAAAGAGAAATTGTTGTTCCATTTTTGTAGAGATTTTCTAGATGGGTTTGTTTCACAATTCAGTGTTCTTGGATTCTGACATGCTATCAGAATACTTTTCTTTCCATATAAATAATGATAAACACGATGCTTTATCTGACTGCTTTGCATCAAATATTTTAAGACCTTAGTTATGTGCATTTTTTCCTGTATTAAGTCAAGAAACAGTTGAACAGAGTTAAAAACTCAGTCATTTAAATATCAGCTGCCACTTGGTATTTAGTGTAAAAGGCAGTAAATTTGGCAGCATGTGTTATAGGATTCAACATTAAACTCTGTTTTAAGTTAAAATGTGATACAATGAAATAATTACTGATTTTTCGTCCCTTTTCCCCCTTTCTTGGTAATTACAGTAAATGAATATCAGTATTTGTAAGCTTTTTTTTTCCCCCCCTCAAACAAAAATAAAAAAAACCAAAGTACAGCAAATTTCCCAAAGGTGGCCCAGAGAAGCTGTGGCTGCCTCATCCCTGGAAGTGTCCAAGGCCAGGTTGGATGGGACTCTGAGCAACCTGGTCTAGTGAAAGGTGTCTCTACCATGGCTATGGGGTTTAAACTAAATGATCTTTAAGGTCCTTTCCAACTCCAACTATTCCATGCTTCTATATGTAAAGAGCAGAACTGGATTAAAAATAATTTCTTTTTCCTCAGGTGTACTACATGAAGGTTGAAGTGCCAAGAAGAGGACTTTATTTAATTATTTATTTATTTTATTCAGTTTTTACCAATATTTTAATACACTTAAAGTTCCAAGAAACTTGAGAAAGGGATTGGGAAGCTGTTATGGATAAGAATTTTTACGAAGTTGTTAAATATAAAATTTATGCTCTAGAAAATCGGAAGGCAGAATTCATTTTTCTTCCTTGTCCTTTTCCATGCACTGATACAAAACTGAAATATAGGGTTTCCAGTTGCATTTATGGTTCAAGTTTTTTAGCTGTTGCAAACTTCTGACTAAATATGTAAAAAATGAAAATAAATCTATGACTGGATTTGTGGTTTGATCATTGTCTGAGGGGTTATTCCTATCCAGTTTCACCGCTGCATTTTTGAGGACCAGAGAGATAATGCTAGCAGTAATCCAAGATACAATGACCTTACATGAATGCATTTTCATTAACTGCAGCATCATAGGACAATGAGAGCATAAAGAAGTTTTGAGCTTGGTGTTCACTCCTGAAGTCATAAATTGCTACATTTTGTGGTTTCCCCTGACAATGTTCCTTTAAGCATGTACTTATTCCCCTGGTTATAGTGCCTAGAAACAGTACATATTTTCCTATATATATATATTTTTTTTTATTATTTACTTGCAAAAAATTTAGAATTTGCCTAGCTGTCAATAATAACTTCACAGAGGTGAAGAGATGCTTTCAGTCATTCTTATCAATGGTGTTTAATATATAAATTATACATTGATATCCATATATAAATATATAAAACCTTCTTTTTTCCTGAATCAATGTAAACAGAGCCCAGATGGCCGTATAGAAGTCAAAGGGCAGCATGGAAAATCGTCACTGCATATTAAAGATGTGAAGTTGTCAGATTCAGGGAGATATGACTGTGAAGCTGCAAGTAGAATTGGTGGGCACCAAAAGAGCATGTACCTTGATATTGAATGTAAGTTCTAATATTTTTGTTTTCTCTTTTAAATTTGTTTTAAAAGAAAAAAAGAATCAAAGTACATTCTTAATGGAAGGTCATTTTTTCATGCTAATTCATGTTTAAACTTGCATAAATGAAGAAACATGTCCTGTACATTGTTATTCTCTGGAGGAATGCTGTCTTTTCTGGAGTTGCTAATAGCCATGTCAGTGATTTAAGCAGGACAGGATTTCATCTGAAATCATATTCCAACGCTATTACCCACTAACTTAGGGTTAAGCTTAATAACTTCAAATCTTTGGGCTTGTTGAGGCTGCTGGGGATGAAAAGTATTCAGCGGGATAAGGTAAGGACTGATCTGAGCAGCAGTTCAGTCTTGAGCTTAACCTTCTAAAATGCAAGTCTCTTTCTTCCCCCCTACCTAGTTCTATGATTTACTGATCCCTAAAAAGTCTCCAGCACCTGTTTTAACCCCTCCTGGAGTATTCAAGTTTGTGACAATCTCTTTTAGTGACTTCATCATACGTTTGTGTGTTCCATCTTTCTGGCAGGAGACCAATGCATTGTGGCATGGGAAATAAATCTGAAAGGAAACCAAAGAATGGTTAGGAAGGGAGAGATTTTCCAACCCAGAAGGCCTAAGAAATAAATACAATATTTATTAAAATCTTTAACATAATTAGTCTTTGATAAGTCATATGAAGGTACTTTGAACTCTGCAAAATATTATTTTGGAAACATACTAATTTGCTATATTTATTTCTTTAATGGGTGCAATGGTAATTTTTTATATGTATGTAATGGAAAAAGAAACTAGATAAAAATGCAAATTCAGTGAAGTTTCTTGAAAATTTCTGTGTAATCCTGCCTACTCTGCTCATAGAGGTATAAAGTATAATCTTTGATTACGGTTATACAGGTGCTGTGCTTTAAGGTTAAATATTAATACATTTTATATTCAGAAGAGAGAGGTGCGTTGTATCCCATGTAATAAAAAATGGGCAATTGAAATGTAAGAATTTATTAGCAACACAGGATTCATACCAAAGGGCATAACAAAATCTCTGCGTTGATACACATTATAATAATCTAAGACACCATTCAAGGTGAAAGCTTTAGAACAGATGGTAAGAATTTAAGAGTAACATAGTGTTATTATAGTATGACAGAATTAATTTTGAATATGTGTGGGAGCAATCAAATATAGTGTATGAGAAAATGGGATAATTTAAAATTTGATTTTATGCCTTGGTAGACAATTTTTGATGCAGCATAAAATTTCTACAGTTCAAAGATCTTCTGGATATTTAAGTTTTAAATATGTAAGTGATAATGAAGTTTAAAGCATTTTTTCTAACATAGTGTTTGAATAGCAGAAATATAAATTTCCTCAAATCCTTTACATCAGTTTTTTAATGCAAAGAAAATATTTCTGGGGTGCTACAATACAGGTCTGCCTACATTCATATTCTGATTAATGAGTCAGAGGAATGTTTTGCTTTCCTTTGCAAATAACTTTGCACTGGGATACGAACTGCAAGTTTAACTTATTTGTCTTGCCCTTGTCTAATGGTGAAGAATTCTGTTCTTAAAACAGGAGGAAGTGTCTTCTTTCCAGCCTCATCTCCAATCAGTCAAATCTGTCATAAACTTCTATAATGAAACAGCCTCTTCAAAGAGTCTTTCAGCACCTCATTACCACCATTTCCAGCCAGTGCTGTGTTGTCATAAGTGCTAACAGTCCTTTTCTCAGCTACAAATACTTTCTTTCATGCAGCAGGTTTCATAGTTGTCCCTCATTTCAGTTATTGCACTTCATAAGCTTCAGACCAGGGAATTTCAGTAAAAGGTACAGGTTCAAACACTGAACAACTCAGCTGTGTTTTTGTAGTGAACTGGTAAAAATAGGGGGAATTGTTATGAGATTCTCTGAAGTCAGTTTCAAAAAAATGATTCAAAATGATTTGAATCTCCTGGTAATATTTTCCATGTGGTATTTTCTCAGTATATTAATTGCAGTTGCAAAAATTGCTATCAGAGCCTTTGGATTCCCTCTCTCTCTCTCTCTCTCTCTCTCTCTCTCTCCTCCCCCCCCCATACTAATTTACAATGTTGCATAAAACCCTTCAAAATATTTTAATTTTCCCTTTAGTTATTTTGGTTCTGTTCCCTTCAAGAAGAATTCAGAGAATTTTTTCAGGTTTGACTGACTCTTGCAGTTAAGCCATTTTAGTAGAATTTTTTTATTATTTTTAACAATATACTCATTTAAAACTCGGTAACTAGTTGAAAATGAAAATATAAATAAATAAGCAGGACTTAATTGTTTATATTGTTCCATAGTTTCTAGATGGAACTAATCAATGCACCTTTTTATAAGTTAGTAACAAAACCACAGCCGTTTGCTTTCTATGCTTTAATCCATCTGACAGTGTGCAGTCAGGACAGGAATGTGGTTCCATCACATCCTTGAATGTCAGTGCAGTCAAACAGGTCTGATGGAGACACAGAGTGCTGTGGTGTCACTGTCTCAACCTTTCACTTACTGACCCCTATCACAAACCTAAACTGACAGGAGGATTGCACACACATACTTTGTCCTTATTCTCTGTTGGGGACGTTCTTGATGATAAGAGCACTTCTGCAGGACAGGAAGAGATTATCAGGTTTGATACCAACTGGGCACGGTTAACCCTGCCTTTTATCTCAAGTAAATGCTAAGCAGACATGAATTGTAGGAAACCCAGGGGCACTTATAAGGATTTCTTCCTACAAAGTCATATTTGCTTTTATTTTTTTCTATATTAAATATTTTTAAAATATATTTTCCTTAATATTTCCTTAATATTAATAATAGAAGTAATACCATCTGTGTGATAGCATATATGATGTATATGGGTACTAAGATGTGTCTATAGTGATTGTCTATATATTTCTCATAGGCAGAGAAATAACTATTTTTTAATAAAAAACATGATATAAATAAATAAAAATAGATAAAGCAGGAGATACTCTAAGTTTTCAGGAGAGCCTAAAGAAGTTACAGGTATAAATCCCAGTGAATTATAACTTGATTTTGCATATAATAATATCAGGTGTCTTTCAAAATCTGTTTAGCTATACAGATGTCTACCTTTCTGTATGGTATTTTTTGTTTTCTTAGGTGAGACATAATTGTTCTGACAAACTGTACTCCCAGGTTCACACACTGTGTAAGACGCTGGTGCCTCTGACTGCTCTGTATGACCAGGTGCAAATTCCCTTGGACAATACTCCTTTCACTGGAGAAAATGTATTAAAACATGTTCTTTGGAAAAGTCTCTGTTTTACCATATGTTACCCATGAAGCATCCTCATTTAGTGACCTTTTTAGCTGCAATTACCAGTTTTCACATGACTCTCTGTTAAAATTGCCCAATTTCAATGTTAATACTTCAATTGCTCTGGATGGTCCAAAAATGCCTACTTTGTCACAGTGCACAAAGACTGGTGTTTTGGGATAGAGTCATCTATGACAAACATATTACGCTGAGTAACATGGTGTGCTTTTGTATGAGATCAGCCACGTGAGTAGTTGATAAACATGATTTCTTAGAAAGCAATTTCTAAAAAAAAAAAAATAAAATAATTTAAACTGTCTTTAAAAAAGGAGTAGTTTTTTCTTACTACATCTTTTCATCCAAATCTGAATTTTGTAGTTGTATTACTTATAAGTACCAATTTTCTATGAGGAAAAATACTAAACAAACAAAAAATTGTAGCATGTGCAACATACCTGTAAAGAAACTTCTGCAGTATTTACTACTACTATATTGCTTATCAGAAACAGTATATTTTTTTCCTTTTTGTTTGTTTTTTTTCCTTGCCACAATTTGGAATTAATCTAATTACTGTTACAGTCTTGAACTTTGTTTCCTGACTTAATTAGTGTTTTGCTTTTACTTTGGTTTATGTTACCTGAGTTGCACTGCAATTTATGGAGATGCCTTAGATTCATATAGTTTAATTTCATATCTTTGCAAAATATATGTAGCATTACTTAAAAGCGCGTTCAACAGATTGAGCTACAAATTGTATTTACCTTCAAAGAAGCAAGTGTTTTAATTGGTGAAAATGCTGATACTGTGTGCAGGAGGTCCCAGATGTTTTCATAGAGTCATAGAATGGTTTGAGTTGGAAGGGACCTTCCAGGTCATGGACAAGAACACCTTCCACTAGACCAGGTTGCTCCAAGCCCCATCCAACCTGGCCTTGAACACTTCCAGGAATGGGGCAGCCACAGCTTCTCTGAGAATGCTAAATGTGACAAATGTCACAAAATTTCACCTGCCTACAGCGATCGTAAATCATAATAAATTCAAACAGTTCATACTTTGGATTTGGTTTCTGTTGAAAGAAATCAGTGAAGCAGCATCCCATCACTCCTCACAGAACCACAGAATGTTTGAGGTCAGGAGGGATTGTCTCTTTCATGTCACTGGACACCACTGAAATGACGTGGC
Source organism: Dendrocincla fuliginosa (assembly GCA_035047845.1). Lineage (NCBI taxonomy): Eukaryota > Metazoa > Chordata > Aves > Passeriformes > Dendrocolaptidae > Dendrocincla > Dendrocincla fuliginosa. The sequence continues at coordinate 13,320,705 of JAWWMO010000001.1, forward strand.
TTTGATTTCTTTACACCCTCCCTTTACCCATTAGCCATGAAGGGCCAGCTCTGTCCTGTTATCACAGTCAAAAACCAACAAAACTAATAAACACAATCACAGGAAAGAAACAAATGACAGGAAGAACAATCAAGAGAAACAAAACTTTGAAATCGTCTAGAAAACAATTTGCATCTTTTCTATTAAAATGCTACTGGCTTTAGTTACATTTGTTCCTGTCAAATTTATAAGTTTAAATGAGAAATCAAAGATAGCAAAGGTCAATCTTTAGCATTTTATATGTGATAATTTTGACATGTCTTTGGAGCGCTTGAATATCAGTTGTAAGATTTACCATTTTCCTTCTTTGACTGCCTTGTGCACTTGCACATAAGGAAATTTGATATGCCATGGCAGTGGCTTCAAGGGGATATGAATGAATTCAGAGAAAAAGATGAGGTTTATTGCATAAAATTACCTTCCCAAACCATCTCACCAAAACTTCCCACACTGAACCAGAGATGAGCACTTCTGTTTTCTTCTTCTGATTTTCTAACAGGAGGTGTTGCAAAATGGATAAATTATACTTTATTCATCTATGTAGTAAATCTACCTATTGTTTAGTCCAAAATACTTTAGAATATAAATTCCATCTTAAAAGCTCTTTGCCTATATATAGTAATGACTTGCTAAAATGTGATATTCACGTTACCAGATTCAGAGCTACCAGAGCTCTATATGACATGTTTTGTTTGGCTTTACAATGAACTTGAAAAGTAGATTTTTAATAACATGTTGGATATTTTTCTCTTAATAGAAGAATAAAATTTTGAATGAATAAAGTAATATAGGTTTTATTTTGTTTCACTTCTAATAATTTACTCACTAATAGGTAGCTATGCCATCTTGGGTACCTATTACATGCTTTTTTCACATATGAAATTTTGAAAAGTGAAGGTAGAATAAAAGGAAAAAGCAAGGAAGGAAGAATTTTCTGATGTTCCCTTGAAGATGCTTCTATTTTGTTAGTTGGTCTTGCAGGCTAAAAATGTTAAATATTTACATTGATAATTAATGTGCAAAGTTTAAATAGTTTCACAAGTAATTTCCTATTATGTTAAGTGTAATTTATATTACACAATGGTGAGCTGTGAATGAAAATAAAGGCGACATGGCCTTTGTCCCTCTCTGTACCTCCAAGACAGATCCAGCAGAGCAGAAGGAATGCATCTGAGAATTATGAGGTAAATAATAGGGTGGTATGATAAGTGTGATGCTGAAAATTTGAAACTTGACCAAAAAAACCCAACAAACCTTAAATTGAGATTTGTAACCTCTTTTTTTTTTTTTTAATTAACTGCAGAATACTTGGCATTGCTTCAAATTGGTATTTTTAACTTTTTTAAATTTTCAGTGAGTTTCACTGTACTTGGGGTCAGAGGGATATAAGGTGTAGCTTTAGGAGCACCACATGTTAGAAATGGTGTTGGATAGTAAGCAATTTCAGCAATGCTGTTTGGATTTTTAGTTTGTTCCTTAGAGTTTCAGAGATGTTTTTTCATTGTTTTCTGGACATCACTGTATGTAAAATTAAAGAGATTTGAAATTCAATACAAATTAGTACCATTCCAAAATAATGTGTTACTAATTGGCAACACCTTATCATTTTATTACTCAAATGAAAAGGACTGCTAGCCTGAGAGAAGTGTAAGGGGGAGTCTGCCTGTTTCAGATCTGATGGGCAGTGTAATTTACTGGCATAAAAAATGACTGATTGACATATGCAAACAGTTTCTTTTAAGAATCACTATTGACATTCTTAGCTTATTTTATCTAGCTATGTTTTCTTTATAATTTCTTCTCCTAATTTAAACTAATTTAGATAATTGTAGAGAGATTTTTCCATTCACAACAGGTATTTCTATGAAATTAAAACTTCTTGGTGTTTGTTAGTTTTGTTTGGAGGGCTTTTTATATCGTTTTGTTTTATTTTAAAGTGATTAACGCAATAGAATTCCTTGCCATCAACTGGAATCTGAAGGAAATTAGATACATTGAATTTCTGCAACTCTGGCAGTACCAAGCACCAGAACCATACATGCATTCATTGCCCACTGTTTGTAAGGTGATATCATCAACATGCTTGAAAGAAAGAAGGAAAGAAAAGAAAGAGAAGGAAAGAAGGAAAGAAAAGAAAGAGGAGGAAAGGAGGAAAGAAAAGGAAGAAAGAGAGAGAGAGAAAGAAGGAAGGAGAAGGAAAGAGAAAGAAAGAAGGAAAGAGAAAGAAAGAAGGAAAGAGAAGGAAAGAAGGAAAGAAAAGAAAGAGAGAGAGAGAGAGTAAAAAAGCCCTCTGTTTACTTGCTTTTCTATTTTGAAATATCCCATGCAGAGCTGGCATGTTTTTCCTTGCAGCTACCTGGCTGTAATTGTAGCAGCATAGTGATAGTTAGTAATCCTGAAGCTCTCCAGTTCCTTTGCTCCTTTTCAGCATGATTGTAGATGTGGATATATAGATATAATCACCTAACCACATTTCTGAAGTCTTTCTAATATTGTTTTTTGTTACAAATGACTCTGTTGCAGTTATTGTAGTTGTCAGAGGAGGTTCTTCTACTTTTTATCCAAGGAAAAGCTATTACTTTTAAAATATTAACTATTGGAAAAGAGATATGAGGGGGAAAGTAGAAGATAAAGAGAGATGGCTGTTAACCAAATTGTGGCAGAGTTACGAAAAATTGAAGTACTTTTACAGGATTGATGGCAAGGACAGTACTAGATTTGCTAGAGGATGTGGTTTATTAAAGCCCTAGATGATGGGAAACTTGTGCCAATATTAATCCTCTAAGAGAGAGGCTTCCAATAATATACTACAGGAAATGTCCAGCATATAAGACCTGACAATCTGTCACATATTTTCACTGTATGATCCAGGAAAAAAAAAAATATTTGAGGAAAACAGCCAAAAGTTTGAAAACCTATGTTCTTACATTAAGAAGTGCAAATCTGATTCTGCACACACGTTTTCGATTACAGTTGTCTGGACACATGCACTGAATCAGATAATTTGCCCTATCTAGTTTTGTGCATTATACTGGACGTACACCAGAGCTGGATCTTTGAAGTCCTTAATTTAATTACCTTTTGGGCAAGACAGGTGATGTATTAGTCTGTCCTCGAATCACTGTTCCTGGACATTATGTCTAACAAGGATATCTAAATAAAAGAGACAGCTTTCAGGTTACAGTTTGCTTCTCTTAAATAATCTCACAGAGGTTCTCCAGAACTACTTCTAATTGGGTTGCTGACCTGTCTGTTTCTTTCTTGTTTGGGAAAATGAACAGCTTGAGTTTAGTTGATGCAGGTGCCATAACATTAGCTACTCTATAATGCCACTCTAAATTTGCAATTGCCTATATAATCCTATTCCCATAGAATAGTTTTGGTTTATATTGTATCTTTGTGATATTGTCTTTGTTTTTGTGGGACTCGTTTTCATTTGGCTTGCTTCGTATCTCCAGAATGATGCTCCGTCTTTCATAGCTGAACCTTATAACAGTACTTATGAACTTTTATCACAGCCTGCCTGGGCTGCATCCAGAGCAGTGTGGGCAGCAGGGCAGGGAGGGGATTCTGCCCCTCTGCTCTGCTCTGGTGAGACC
>JAWWMO010000001.1:13325422-13364803 GCA_035047845.1 Dendrocincla fuliginosa
AGGAGGCCACACAGATGATCAGGGAGCTGTGACACCTCTCCTGTAAAGACAGGCTGAGAGAGTTGGTGTTGATCAGCCCAGAGTAGAAAAGGCTCCAGGGAGAATTTTGCTGCCATTCAGCACAGGGGGCTTATAGGAAAGAGAGAGACTTTTTACCTGTATTAACAGGGCAAGGGACAGCAGTTTTAAACTAGAGGATTGTTTTAGATTAGATTTGAGGAATAAATTCTTTACTCTGAGTGTGGCAAGGCACTGGCACAGGTTGACCAGAGAAGTTGAGGATGCCCCATCCCTGGAAGTGTTCAAGGCCAAGCTGGATGGGGCTCTGAGCAACCTGGTATAGTGGAAGATGTCCCTGCTCATGGCAGGGAGGCTGCACTAGATGATCTTTGAGGTTCTTTCCAGCCAAAACCATTCTATGACATTGTGTGACTATATTAACTAAGATGAACAGCAGCTTTTATACTTTGTTTGATTCGGTTTTCTGTGTCTGTTTGGGGGGGGGTGGGGGGGTGGGGGGTGTTGTTGTTTTGTTTTGTTTTGTTTTCACTAGAGTGCCAAATGTTTAGGTATAATAAATACCATTAGTGTTGATTTTTTTTTTTTTTTAATGTATTCAAGGTTCTATTTCACTTTAGCTGTTCAGAAGTCCAGCATGTTGTCTTAACTGGTAGTACTTTATGTGCAAAAGCTTAAAAAGAACAGTTCATTTGCACCCTGAATTGATCTTTGTCAGGTGTAAATTAATTGAGTCACATAGAAGCTAAGCAGAGCATATGATTATTTTCTAATGGTTTTAATTTTCTAGCTGATCTGCATTGAAGCCTTATGTTTTTTATACCATATACATATTGCAGCTAAAGATCCTTAACATATGTAAACATATGAGAAGGTCCACTTTCTCATTTCTACTTGGTTTTACTTCATTTTCACTTAATAGAATTTATTAATAAATGTTCTGTTTATTGACTTAATTTGTTTCTCAGTTAGTTTAGAAAACTAGATGGATCAGATTTTTTTAGGGATATAAAATGGTCAACCTTATGTTTTCAAAGCCTTGGCTTTAAGATTTCTTATTTTTTCATGCTCTTTGTAATAAACATATTCTGTGTTTATGTTTGATAAATACTAATTGTGTAACCACTTAAGCATAACATACTGCAGTTAGTGATGAAGAGAATACAAGAAAAAACAAACTCTTTTTACAAACCAATTATTCCCTTTCAATACATTTATTTTAATTTTATAAGAAATGCAAAATATCTTTGATTTGCACTGTAAGAAAATAATTTCCAGACTTATTTTCCTTGTGTAAAACATCACTCGAGGCATCTTAAACTATTCTTGACTAGGAAATCAAAAATCATCTCCTTTAAGATAATTTCTTTAAATACAGCCATTAACACAGTGCTCCTGTTTTTGCTATATTGGAGCTTTTTACTGCTGGGGAAATGTCTGCAAAGCCTTTTTACCCAGACTTTTTGAGAGGGAAATTGTGGAGCTCTTTTTGTTAGGGAATCCTTTACATTTGTGAGTTGTCAATTTTGGGATGTATCTTTATTTGATGGACTTTCAGTCCTATTTGTGTTTTATTATGTTTATGTCTGTTAGTATCTGTAGTCATGTCAAGATGGCAGTCCATAACTCAGCTATTTTATTTGAAATATAAACAAATGGATATTATGGTCATCCAAAATTTACCTTTAGAAGAGAGAGCACTATGAACAGAAGTCCCTATTCTCCTAAATGCTTGTATGGGCAGTATACAAGTATACACTGCTCTGTCACTTGTAAGACTTTTAAAATACGAGTTTGCAATATGTGTATTTAAATCAACAGAGAGCATCAAACCACATGACATTACTCAGGTTCAGAGTATCTGTCAGTCTTCAAAATTAAGTGTTCATTAATGAAGTGAAGCTATTCTGAGAAATTGTGCATTGGGAGAAACTGCTTACATAGAATTTGTTGTGAAATAGCCCCATTTGTTGCCTCATGAACATAATGATGAGATTTCTGATCCACATGTTGAAAAAATTATCAACCCATGTGTTGAACAGGCAGAAGTCAGCTTGTGGACTTTTCCTACAAGTGGCTCCCATCATGAACTTCATTTCCAGAGGAAAAGCCAAAGGCTCTGACTCTTGGTATTCCGAGGTTCCCAATAATCCTTAACGATAAAGGAGGCATATGCGGTTTGCTTTTTATTTCATATTCTCCACTAGTGTGAGATGTCACACTGATGACTTTTTGATAGTCAATTCTTTACATTAAGCTGTGTAGATGATGAAATATGGGGGTTTTAAAAGTCTATGAACATCAAGAGCACTAGAGTTTGGAACAGAAAGACAAGCTCTTGTCTCTGGTAAATAAATTCATAGTCAGGCATGCCTTACTTATTTGGGTGAAATGGCTTGCTTTCCTACAAAAGTAAAGGCTGAACAGTTTTTAAAGAAGATGCTGCTGGCATTGAGTGATACAGAAGCTTTGATATGTGCTTTGAAACTTCTATTGATAGCAATTCTTTTTGGTCAAAGCCTGTATGCCTGCATGCAACAGCAACACATGTGATCAAAAAAATTATCCTTTTTGACTATGACAAACACAGAAATAAGTTTAAAATGTAAACTTGAGAAACAAAAAAAAAAAAAAAAAAAACAAACAAACAAAAAAGGAAGTAGTTTTCAGCTATGCCTGAAACTGTATTTCACTTCTTACTTAAATGTGCTTGTTCTGTCTCCGATAGACCTATGAGCAATTTTATAGCCTAAAGTTAAACTGTTTGTGAGAAAACTAGACTAGGTTTTTCAGAGACACATGCAGAAACATTTAGGAGCTATTTATCAGAATAAAAATTTATACACATATATCTTAGATATTAAAAAGAGATACCATTACAACAGCTATAACTGATAATTCTCTTTTGGAATTAGTGTTAAGAGAGTTTCCTCCAAAGTGATATAAAGAATATTTTCTTAATACTCTTAAAATATGAGTGAAATTTGAAAAAGTTGCAACTAAATATCTGATAGACAAAAGTACTATTTACCCAAGACATAAGTAGTAGAGGAGGGAAAAAACACTTCTCCCTCTCATTTTCTAAAGAACACTTACCTGTTCTTGATCTCCAGAGAAACGGTGAATAGATAAGTCTTGTCAGTACGGGTATTGTGATCTGAAAATCACAGTTAGTTTGCAAACCAGCAATTTCCTCTGTGTCAGACTCAGTTTGGTATATGTTTAATGTAACTATTTATAGGTAGGTTTGTAAGGGAAACACCACTGTTTTCCTTGTCTGTAGCTTGATGATTTCAGAAGTTCATAGTTTCAGTGAGAAGTGGGTGAAGCTGAAACACATTTTTGAAAATTTGGAGATGGAACGTTATTTTTGCGCAGCAAAAGAAGACACTAAAATCAGCACATGAACAGATATATATATAAGTTCTGTAGGTCACCTCCCTTTGTCATACAGGGGTCTGGCCAAAGAGCTTCTCATCCTCAAGAGGAAATGTTCTTCCTCATTTCTGAGATGATGTATTTAAGGGCTTGATACTCCCTGATGTTAAATATAATTAGCAGGTATTGTCTTCCTGAGAATTTCAGCTGAAACAGTTTCTGGAGAGGAAAAATTTAAAAAGATAAAAACTCAGCAAACTCGAGGTTGGATACTAATACTTTCATGGTCCATAATAAACTGACATGGCAATCAATTGGAATTTCTCTCTGAACATGAAGATTTGGATATAAGTATACAGCTTGTTTTACTAAACCAATCAACATGCTTATGCATTATTTCCTTTTCCAGATGCTCCAACATTTGTGTCAAATCAAACCACATATTACTCTTGGGAAGGCAATCCCATCAATATAAGCTGTGAAGTGCTAGCAAACCCCTCTGCCTCAGTCCAGTGGAGAAGAGGAAAATTAGTTTTGCCCATAAAAAATACAACACATCTGAAGACCTACAGTACAGGAAGAAAGCTGATTCTAGAGGTAAGGCTTAAAACACAAATCAACCTAATGACATGAAATAGCTTTGTCCTTAGTTTGGCACCATTGCAAGTCCTATAGAGTATATTTAAGGATAAGACTTAAAATTTAATAAGAAATGCTCTTTAAAAAATACCAAAGCAACAAGCAACTGTATATGAACTGATTTATCTCTATGTTTCTGGTGAGCAGACAGAAAATAAACCTTATTTGCATGGCTTGTGCTCAGTTTTCCATCTGCACTGAATCAGAAGTTTACTTGGAAGTAAATAAATACATAAATAGACATAAACCTAACCCATCAAGTTAATACTAAAAACTAAACTGACTGCCTGGTAGGTGCTTTGTATATACAAAAAGTTTATTAGATTTTTTTTTTCTTGTTTAAAGGTGAGATTATAAAGATGAACAAGGTTACTGTTTTCCACTATTGGATTTCCTCCTTTGAATTTCAGAAAGAGAAGTTTAACATGAAACAAGGTGCATTTAGACCTATATTTGGGGAATATACTAGATACACATCTACATATTGGTTAAGGAGAACATACTTCAATTTCTGATTTTTTAGAAAACATTTCTACTTGATTAGCAACTAATATTCCCAAACTGTATTCATTTTAAAGATTGCTCCCACATCTGACAGTGATTTTGGACGGTATAATTGTACAGCCACAAACAGAATAGGAACAAGATATCAGGAGTATACACTTCGTCAAGCTGGTAAGTTAACATTTTGTTTCTTTCTCTTTAAATATTCTCTTTAAATATTTTTTTCTACTTTAATCAAAATGAAGTCCAGACACACTATCCTCTGTTTCTTTTATTCCATGGACTCTTTGCAGTTAATTTAATTTTCTAAAAGTTGAGTTGCAATATAAAGTAAAATAAACTGGTTCCCTCAGAATATGAATCTTTTTTGGATTTAATTTTAAGGCCTTCTGAAATTTGAAAAAATTAAATTAGTCTAACGTTTTTTCCTTTGCCCTTACTACATCCTACATTTATAAAAGTGTAGTTTCATTACTTTGGCAGAGAGACATATGGTTTGCAGGCAGTAAGAAAGAATTAGAAAATTCTTTTTTCCTTTTTCTTTATAAACCAAGGATGACAAAAGACTGAAATTCTTCAGTAAAGACTTTCTATCTTTGTTTTCACTTATAGTTATTTAAAAGCAGAATTTGACCTGGAGTGCTAGATTGAATGAATTTAAGCTCTGAAATATCCTACAACTTATTGTTACCGAATTTCTGAATATTTATAGGTCCTTCTACTGTTGTTTGGGTAAATATAAAAATCTGACTGTATGTTTGTTCTTTGGCAGAAATAACTATAAGCTGAGAATAAATTAGAGTTTCTTAGCTTTGCTATCAATTATATTCTCTTGGATTAATGCTTGTTTAGCAGGTTTTGAGGTTTTTGAGCATTTGGATCTATGTACTTGAATGATGCAAATTATGCCAGCTTTAATGATGTCTGTGGAGTCATAATGCAGTCAGTGCAGTTTAGTACGAAAGGAACAGCCACACTGAGAGCTCTGCAACCTTTGGGATGTGTCGTTATGGACAATTTCCATCACATAACTTTCAGGTCACACAGTAACACCAGACTGGCTGACATATATTGAAGGGGACAGGTAGAAATAAGGTCTCATATATATATATATGTATATATTTTATTTTTTTTTTTCCAGTAGGACATGATCTTTATGATCTTAAATGTTTTAGTTGAATGGTTTTGGAGTTTTCTTTTTTATTTTTTTTTAATAAGAAGATAAATAGTTTGGAGCCACACCAGAAGGACTTTGGGAAGTGAATTGCTGAAACATGCACATCCAGTCATAGCTCTCTTGGTTGGCTTGGTGGCTTAATTTGTATAGTTTTGCTCTGCAGGGTGTTTATTTTCTTTAGGTGTCTCAGGAATTATAAAAAACAGCTGCTTATCAATGACTTTGACTTTTTACACAGTACTGAAAGATTTTTCCCTTTACTTCTATAGGATGGATTAGTAGCACACACTCTTACTATGCTATTTTTTTTTATCTTTGAAGAACCATCAAAAGTGTTGAGCTTTCTAAAATATGAAAATGTGAGGTTTTATTGAGAAAACATCTTACGTGGCAGTTTCACATCATGCAGAAGTTCCACTACACTTCACTGCACAACTTTTTTAGGGTGCTGACTGTGCTGTGATCTTACCTTCCCTTGACAGCTACATGCAAATACTGAGGAAAAAAAGCCCTTCTGGAAGCCATGAACATAAATGATAGGAAAGGGAAGGAAAATCACTTGCATCCCACTGGTGTCTTACCTCTCAGGACAGAAAATCATGAGAAAATGTTGTTGCTGTATGCTGTTTTTTCATTAATATGTATAAACATGGGAAAGCATCTCAGCAGATATTCTACAACTGTTGTTTTTTCTCTGAGACTTTGCATTACAATGCATGGTGATTATTTTAGCTATGTATGTCTCCCCTGCTTTTATAATTAATACAAAGAATTTAGCATTTTTAATTGAAAAAGAACATGATGTTTTGACATTTTATTTCAGCAAATTCACATGAGCACCCCTGGAAATTCAAGGAATAGCAAATAACTTCATGCAAACCATAACCCTGTTTTGGCTCTTTAATACAACTCTTTCAGAAATATTATTGATATCATTTTTTCAAACAGATTAATATTCTCTAATTCTTCAGTGAGTTCTTCAGAAAACTTGATGAACACTTAAAAAGTATGTATTGGAGTTTTACACATAAGAAGGTAAATCAGGGTAAACAAAGAATTATGGGAAGATATTATGTAATGAATGAGCTACATCTGGATATTCTATATAGTGATATTAAATGCAGAAAATGGGGGGGAAGGGGGAAAGCAGTTTTTTAAGTAATGAAAATGAACAGGGCTGGAACCCCTGGGTTTGAGGATGTCAGGGCTTCATTATGCTATGCACTACTTACAGTAGTCTAATGCATAATATTCAGTATCCTGAAAGATTGACATTTTCGGCATTTGCATCTAAATAGCCTTTGTTTTTTTGAAAAAAAAACAACAAACACCAAGTTATAAGTTTTGCACTTAAACTGATATCAGCTGGAAACAGAAAACAATCAGAGAGTTGGGGGATAAAACCGTTATAATAATTACAGGTATAAAATGTCAAATACAGCTTTCCTTCTAGTTATATTACCTCTGTCACTTTACTTTGGTAGATTAAGAAGACCTAACGATTGATATTTTCCATGATAAAGCCTATAAAATCATTTCATGCATTTCAATGCAGCCTGGAATTCCTTCTGTCTTTGATTGTAAATACAAATGCTGGGGTGTAGCACACTTTTGCAAAGGCTCTGTTAGGAAAAAATAATACTATTCCTGGCTTGGAGACAGTATTAAGCAAAGTATGCTGCTGGGGTAAATTTTACAAATAAACATTATTTTAGAGAATAGTTTTCTCTTTAAGTTCTTCAGAAATTACTTGTTCCTTCATGTTTTGTTCCATTTTTCTGTTTTGCTGGATTTCAGAAGAATCAAGCAACCTCATTTTTTAATTTTACTTTACTGCTACTTAAGAAGTGATCATAGTGCCACAATGCCATTAGCTTTATTTCTATTGCCATCTTTAAGAAATTAGACTTATTGATGACTAAAAAAAATTTCCAAATTTAGATACGTTTTGCAGCCATACAATTTTGTATGACAGGAAAACCATAAATGTTCTACTCAGATTATACAGAGCTACTAAATCAGCCTGAATTCCTTTTAAACCTTTCAAAACAGTTGAAGAGCTGCAGACTATTTGAGGTTTCACACTGAAAGTGCTGGCCATTAGTTGAAATCTTAATCTGATATTCTCTTCCCCTGACTTGTGCTGATCAACTCTTAGAAATACTACGTGGTTCATCTCCTTTGTCATTAAGCATTTAAAGGGTTACGTGAGTAACATGTAGAATGTCGAGAGAACTGCAGCCATTTCTTGCCACTTCAATTCCTTCATGTCACAGCTTGTGTTTTAGAAGTCTACTTATACTCTGGTTTTCATCTAGGACAGACTCAGATTTTGGCAAGCCAGGTGATCTTGGCAGGTTGTCCAAATGGCTCTCAGAGCCTGAGGTGAGCACAGATATTCCAAGATTTGTCCAGATCTAGTTTAGTCATAGTTTATGTGAAATATCAGTATACAGGAGGCTGGTGTAAACTAGCAAAAAGTGTTCTTCATTTCTGTTCAATCTCAGTCTCAGTACTTTAAATGTTTTTTGTATAGATAAATAGAAAAATCATGTGGCTATCAGTAGTCTAGGACAATGTTATTGGAACAGGGAATTTAATATCTTAAAATGGTAAATCTTCAGGTTGAGACAAAGAGCGAAACTGGATTTTTCAAGGTGTTTTTGTTTCGGGGATTTTTTGAGGGGGGGAGGGTTTGTTGTTTTTTAATATTCATGTGTGTTTTGCACATAACAATGTATAGCTGGACTGAATCTAGAGCCCCTAAAAAGTAAGCCATGAATCACCTCTAAGGTGCTCATCCTAGACTTTCTTTTCCTCTTCTTTTGTCTATTCTGGGTTGGCAAAGGCTTTAAAAGTTCAAATAAATAGCCTGATTCCCCTTTTTGCAAACTTCCACTGATATCATTGGATATTGAGAACTCCCTCACTAGTTTATTGATTTAAATGTTCTTTATACACAGAAAGTCGGTGAAGAAGGAAAATAATGGCAATAAAAGCAAATGAAGACATAGGAAGGACAATAACTGAGCTTCACGGAAACTGTATCCTCTAATCTGTTTATGGAATAAAAGTCATACTCAAAATATGATAAGGTTGATCAATAACTGACAACATCAAATTTAGAAGTTTGCAAGTCTGGAGTTTTAATGCTGGCACTTTGGTGCTGGTTAATGGATGTTGTTTTTTGGGTTTTTTTTCCTCCCAGTATTTGCATTTTCACACAAGCAAAACAAAATCAAACAAGTGGGACTTTTTTGCTCTGGGGAATAGTGTAATGAAAAAGACAATTATATTCTGCCAAAAGTCCATTTACCTCCACAAAAATACAGGTGGCCCTAAAATCTGCTTGCCATTCACACCTTAGCAGAATTAGCTAAAGGATTTCTACTAAAAAACACCAAAAACTAAAAAAATGACAACAATTAGACTAGATGTGAAACTATCAACACAGCAACAATATTTTGCTTTGTGTGCATTTATCTTATTTTAATCTATTATTTGTATATTTACTTGCAGTCCTGGTTACTTAATTAAATCCTTGTTTATTTCCAGAATTCCCAGTGATTTGGTAAAAGAAATATCTGTAGATGTAATATTGACTTTTTCCACCATTCTAAGGATGTACAGGCACAAGCTGTTTCATAGAGATTTTTGACTCCAAAGGTCTAGTCCCCAGCCTTATCTCTTCCTCTGCCAAGGTCCTGATGCTACTTACATTCAGCATTTAGAGATAGTTATTTTGAGTCAATGCATATTCCAGATATATAGGGACAGGAAAGGCTGCAGAGCTGCAGAAGGAACATTCTGACAGGAGATAGGAGACAAGAGCTAGCTGGAAGATAAGTCTGAACCCGCTACCTACTCTCACAGCATCACTTCCTTTTCTCCATTTATATCAGGGCTGCTAAACTCTCAGAAGAAAAATTGTTTTCTTCTGTAAAATTATCACAAAAACAGCTTCAAAAGAAAATCTTCAGTGATAAATGGTGGTCATTTATTGAACAGGTTTAGTAATAATTGTAATAAACTTGAAAGACCATTTATGTATCAGTGGAGATAAATATGTACTCATAATTGTGTGTGTACTTCTCTATCAGCTGCGTTAACGTTTTTTGAACAAAACAACGCTACTTATTTAGGCACAAAGTTCATTTGTGCAAACCAGTGTTATGTGCTGAGTACAAAATACAACAAGTGCAATTTTTACACTCACTGTGTGGGGTTACTTTTCGGAATTTCTTTGTAAGGAGTTCTGAAACATCATACATGAATACGGACACATACTGAACAGATCCTGTGGAAGGAAGATGAATTTGATTAAATGTCTGAAACTTGGGAGTTTTTAATGTCTTGTTTTGACAGCAGTGTAATGACAAAAAAGGTAGCAGTGGAACTTCTAAGGAGGTATACTAGAATCTTTGCTATCACTAAGTGATCTTTACATCATAGAAAAGAAATCCCATACATTTCTACTACATAGTCCTTCGAATTATATCCATCACAGTATATGAAATATGATCACTGTCCTTAACTAAACTCCTCTGAGATTGCTTTAGTTGGTTGGTTTTAAAAGGAAAAAGGACAAGAAACATCCACAGCTTTATCCTTTCAGCTGCAGACTTCCGAGCAAGAAACATTGCAAATTATTCTTCACTCCTTTTAAACATTGAACCAAAAGCCTTGCAACTCAAACATGGAAATCACAGCAATGCTCCAAGTAATTGTAGCTGACAGGAGAGAGCCCAAATGCTGGAATGTTCAGCTAGATCAGGACCAGAAGGCTGTATACCTTGCGTGATCAAATTCATACTCATTAGAGAGCTACAGAATTAGATTCAGTTCATTATGCTGCTATTGACGTTCTTTGGGGAAGAAGGATATAGATTTGCTTAGTCTGAAAAACATAGTAGGTATGGTATCTTAATGGTATTGCTAGTATTTGATTTTCATTTTAACTAGGGATGTGTCTCCTGTTGTATTTTCTTCAGGTAGTTCACTCTTTTCCTTAGAACTGATATAGTTGAACTGTGGAAACTGCATAAAAGTTACCTACACCTGTGGGTGGCTTGGATTGTGGGATGCATATTTCAAAAAGTATTGTGGATATATTTTTACACTTCACTGAATTCTAAACATATTGCTTTGTGCTAGTTATGCAAAATATTTTACTGGGTTTTCACAGGAGCTTCATTTTATGCTTATTGCCAAAAGGAATCATATTTCATTTGCAGAAATTATATTTGAACCAGCAGTAGAGAACATAAGGTTCTTCCTGAAGGATGTCATCTTCCCTATGCCATGCTTATTATAGTAAACCATACACAGGCATTAATCCACAAGGAAAAGAGGTCTTCTTAACATTTAGAAAGTCAAGAAGAGAGTGGATATGTAAATAACACAGTTTTGTTTCATTCCATTGCCCAGATAATTGGTTTGATGCAAACAGAAGTACCAGTGAATTGCCTTATTAAAACAGCATATAAGAACTAGCATAAAAATAACGAGTGGAATTAAATTTTCATTTATCCCCTAAATATTTCTTTTTCTTTCATTTTCAACTCCTTTAACAAGAGAAAAAGAAATTTTTTTGAAGTTTAGAAGCTATTTCTAATATTATAGGTATCCACAGTAGCTTTTAGCTCGCAATTAAATCCAAAGAGAGTATTTATCTTGAGTACTGAAGAGCTGTATTCACTTTCTAAGTGCTTGGTATCCACATCACTCATACAGTGCCATACTCTTTGGTATGGCTTTCCTGGATTGCTTGCTGGCATTCTTATATTTTCTCCAGTCCTCTCAGAACAGTCATTTGAGCTAGAGAGAGAGAGAGGGAATCACAGCTTAACCCACTGTCCTTATTGGGGGAAAAAACAAATATTGTTCTCAGCTATGATGAGAATCTGAAGGAAAGGGGTTGGTCACAAGGTGGCTCTAATCTTCATCCTCTGATTTTGAGATCAATGCTTACTTAGCAAGCAACTCGTGTAACTCATTATGCTTCCATGTGCTAACAGAAAAGAAAAATCTGTGAGGTTTTGTTTTTTTTTTTTTTTTCCCTGAAAGAACCCAACTTTTGCATCAGTTTAGAGAAATATTCAAATCCAGGTCTGTGTTCTCATGGATGTGTAGCAGACTGTTACAAGTGATCATGTTCCATCTGATCACGAATCTTGAATCCCTTTCTGCACAGTAATACAGCTCCACTAAGAAGGGTGAAAATTTCCTGCAGCATCCCCTATCCTCATGAATGTTTCGTGGAATAACAAAGTATTTGAGGATTTGAATCCCTCAAGCTGAGATTTGCATTCTACTAAAATCTTTAATGTCATGGATTCACATAGTAGTATCTTTAAGTACAGGATACTACAATTGTCCACCCACGTAAATAAACCTATGATGGCTTTAACCCAATGACAACCAACTATTGGAGGGTTCAGGAGGCCTATAGTCAAACATGCTAACTGTATGAATTCACAGAGATAACATTTTAGTATTAAGACACTCAAGTGTTAGAGATTTTTTTCAAAAAAAAAAAAAAAAATAGGTTTCTGATAATTGAAAGGTCAGTCCCTTTAGACCAGCTTTGGCAGGCATCCTTTTCCAGGGAATCTGTGGCTGAGGATGTCCTTAAACCCATTCTTTAATAATTTATAGAATTTTTTGTCTCATTTTCATTCAAGTACCAATAGTGGGTGAAGCTCAGATTGATTATCCTTTTATTCCCAACTGTCTGACAGCTCTTGAATACAGACAATATTTTATGGAAATGGTTCATTACCCACAAACCAAATTACAGACTTTGGCACAAATTCTTGCATGTCCTTACAAAAAGTATCTTCCATAACATGGAGACAAAAGCAATCTCAAATGTGCAAGCAGTTATGCAGATAATTTTCAGATGGATCAGAAGAGACATTCATAGTGGTGTTTCACATCCCTGGTATTCTGTCCACAGGACTAAAATTCTTCCTAACCTTTTAAATACAATTTCTTTGTAATTATAACACTTTAAAATGTAGGACAGTTAGAACCGTTAGTCTTTTTTCTTGTGTTTGATCATACATTGTAAAAGTAATGTAACATTCCTATTTTTAAAGCTGTATTACCCTGATGTCATTTACTGCTTTTGTTTCATATCTCACATCTCAACATCTACAAACACCAGCTTTATTTTCATAGTTCTTTTCTACTTTGAAAGATATGCATTTCTTTTTGATTTCAGAAAAAAATGTTTCTTTCACCCTGTTTTGCAAATTAGTTCTTAAATGGAGCAGAGAATAGAAATCTTCCATTAATATATCTTTCTAGTAGCTTGAAATGCAGTCTTTTGAAAAAAGAGAAAAATGATTCATGTTTTCAGCTGTATTTCAGAGTTCCATAAAATGGCCAAATTATTTATACAGTTCTTTGTCATAATCTCATTTAGAAGAATTTAGACTCTGAATGATCTATTTAGCTGTAACAGTTCCTTTTGTTAAATTTGATTTAAAGTTTGTTATTCTTTTTTTATATAATTATGCAGTCAGCCAACTGATCTCTTACATTTGACTATGATGAAATTAGCTATTGAAAAAGATAATATTGTAAAAGAAAGGCAAAAATGGAAAATGTTTTTGCATTACTTTAGTATACAAGGAAATGAATGTGGGTTTCTTACAGCTCTGTAGTAGAAAAAAGTTGTTGTTTATGTGACACAAACATTATTATGCTATATTCACTATCTATTTTTTCCCCCTTGAAGAAGAGACTTTTGGGAGTAGATTATCAACTGTTTAGGTCTGTGTAGGTGCTGCTGATTATGAAATTGGTGTTTGTCCTTTTTCAGATGTACCATCAAATCCCTATGGAGTACGGGTTTTAGAGCTGTCCCAAACCACTGCCAAGGTCTCGTTCAATAAGCCAGACTCACATGGAGGTGTTCCCATTCACCACTACCAAGTGGATGTAAAAGAGGTGGCCTCAGAAACCTGGAAAATAGTTCGCTCCCATGGAGTTCAAAGTAAGTATAAGAAGAACTAAATGGGAGTATTTTAACTGAAAAGAATGTCCGGGGAGAAGACTTCAGGTTTATATTAACTACTTTGCTTGTCTTAATTCAGTAGCTGTATTTTAATATGAGTGCAGACCTCTTTACACCAATTAGAAATCTTATTGTAATTTAGTAAAAGTCAACTGTTACTTTCGAGTTTACAAAAGTTTACATATATATTGCATATTTCACTGTCCAGCCAAGTAGATACGAAGAATACTTTTAAAGCTGTAAATTTCAGAGAGAGTAGCAATCAGAGTTAGTTTGAGAATGTGCATTATGCACACAGTTAATTATTTTAAGTAAGCTCTTACATAATATTTAATCCTAGGCATTAATTTCTGATTTTGAGCTACTTTCAACATACATGTTAATATTCATGATTTCAAAAACATATCTTAATTGCACCTCTCTAGGCCCAAAAGAGAATAAACCTCCCCAAAGACACAAGTTCTTTAGGTACATGCTGAGGAGGGGTATGAAAGTATATTCAATAGATCAGTAAGCCCTTGCATCCAAATTTACCTTTTGGTATTTTTAGTGCAAGTTAAAGCAGCCCTGACAGTCTTCTGGTTCATACAGAAGGAGGGGAATGGTTTTGAAGCTACCAGCACAGTCATGGAACAAAAAATATATCAAATTATCCATTATGTGTTATCTCTTTCCCTTTCTCATCCCATAATGACAAAAAACTGCACTAAACAGAACATATTGCGAATTACAGAATTATTTCAAAGGGACATATAATGAACTTGTGGTTAACAGGTATTCAAAGAAACATAGAATGACTCTTTGTCTTTTGTTTTTCTCAACCAAACACAGTTAATGTAATACTGTAAATCATAGTAACATTAATTTTATTCTGGTAGAGCTTGTATTTCTTTCAGTACTAGAAGAACTAAAGAAGACAATGTGTTTCCTCTGTTTGCAGGGCAGCACATTAATGGATATTAGTGCACTTGTTCCATTCTTTTCATGTAATGTTTCAGACCAAGTTTGAGGCTTTTATTCTTGTAGCTTCCTTCAATGAATTGACTATATTTTTTTTTTTCTGATGAGAACTATACTGTATCAAATACTAAAACGTAAAGTGACCAGTCTGTGTGGTAGTGTGCAATGGACTCAAATGAGGACAAACCCAGTGACTACAGAGTCAATCACACAGATGCTTAATTTAAGTGTAAAGCCAGAACAAAAAACATGGTCTGCAGTGTTAACTTTGTACAAAAACATATTTATCTTACTCCCCATAAAACTTTCTTTCCTATCATTTCTGTTGGTATGAATTTTATGAAAATATTGATTGATTATACTGGGAAAGATGTGCCATTTGAAAGATGCTTGTTGCTATTAGGGTTGACTGGAGCTGCTTTTTTCAAAAGTTCCACTTTGATTTTGAAACATCCTTTCAGCATTACATGTTTTTAAGTTGCTTCATACCGGTACATTGGAGGTTTCTGTATAAATGAATTGATCTTGGAGTTATTTTAGTCCAAAATCTATTTGAATTCTCTAGTGATCTATTCTAAAATCAGAGTAAACAGGTACAAATGCCTGCTGCCCTTCTGCAGAGAACCACCGTGAAGTAGACTGTGACTATTGAGGATCTCTGCTGTCAATCCTACTAGTATTAAATATGCAGCTTGTTTCAGAAAAAGGCTAGATTAATTCCTACATGCTGTTAGGTTATTCCCCCATGCCTTCCTTTTGTGCTAGTTGCCTGATTAGTTAATTCTTCTTTCTCATCTCAAAGTTTTCAGGGGATATACCATCTTGCAGGCATGTATTTTCCTCTTCATTTCATTTTCCCTCAACTGTATGCTGAAAGGTTTTGTTGAGAAAACAAAATAGGTCACACTAATTTTGGACATACTAAAGAAACCTCTTCATAGCATGTATTATCAAAGGCTACTCCAAGTAATGACAAAAAATAAGAAATATGAAAACAACCTGAAAAGCCATCTTGGTCTATAGAGATTTATGTAATAAATAGATAAATAGTGAGAAGACAATGGGCAAAATTAAAAATTAATGCTAGATTAATAATTAATTCAGGATGTTTTCTGAAATCTCTATTGGTGTACCCCCTCATATCCTCTGAATTTCTCTCTGAACTGCTTTAGAAACCAAAAAAGTACTACAGATTGTCAAATATTTCCTAAACAGGAAAAATCTTGGTTTTGTAAATCTCATTGATGCTATATTATGTAATTTGATTGGAAAGTCAAAAGGAACCTGGTTGCATTTATTATAAGTTCTTGTAGGTATTCTATAATAAGTTAAAAACTTGTTCTATTTGTGAGGCACTATAGGGCCAAACCAGAAAAATAAGATATGTTAGCAAAACACAGATTGAACAGTCTGAAACAGAAAGAGTCTTTGCAATTGGAGATGTCAAAAATCAATATTAATGTTGTTTTATGAAAAGACAATTTTGCCAAATGTAACTGGAATTTTTCTGGAATATTCACATTTTGCTTTTTTCCTGAGCATTCAGAGGGTTTTAGCAAGTTTTATAAAACATCCCTTTAAACTTTACTCCATTTCTCTTTTAGCCTACTTAGAGTGTCATGGTAAGAAAGCCTTCAGGTATTCCCTCCAAAATCCCTATTTTCAGTTCCTATGAGAATTTTCAAAGATTTTATTAGTGTGAAGGCTTTTTTATTTTTTTTTTTTATTTATACTTTTCAATATATTTAGGATACTTTTAAGTATTCTGAATGATAAAAGGTAAAAGTTTCTGAGACAGTTTCTCATTGTCCTTAAGTAACTAAGAACCACTTTCCTACTATGTCTGAACATCTCAGCTGAGTGAGGAGGATGTTTAGAATGCAGACAGTCAGTTTTCTGTATTATGATTTGTAGTCGGGTCATCATAATTTCCACACACAGTCAATATTCCTTAATGGAAACAAACCCCCTTTTCCCATCTGTTCATATTTTCGGGATAGGCTTATGCCTACGATTCAGGTATAAATGCTGTTTAGACAGGGACAGTTAACTGCTTGCACATCTCAAGTGAAGATGCATACATAATGCATGGGTCAGGATTTTTTTCCAGTAGCCAGTGATAAAATATTCTGAAATTTTCCAGGATGTTTTTTTTATCAGCCTGATTTAAATCAGGAGTGGTAAAACTGCAGACCTTTCTTGCTACATTTGCATAATGTGTAAATTCCAAACACATATTTCAAGGGAATGAGACAGAAAAACATACATGCAGGTTTACGCTGTACCTGGGAGACTCAGAATTTCAATACAGAGATTTTTCAAGGCTAAACTGGGTCTTCTGCTCCCTCTATACTATGACCTAAAGGAATAGTGTAGTTATCTTTATACATTCACATGGAACAGCCATAAACTGATAAAATTAATGAAAAGTGCATTCTTAAATGAAACAAACATCATTAAAATGTGCCTACAGAAGTATACTTATGAATAAAGCATTAATAAATGATTAATAGGTATTTCAAAAAGTTTTTGAAAGGAATTGCTACTAATGCTAACAAGTCATTAATTTTCATCTGATTGTGATCCACTAGCTATGTATAAAAGCTTTCACAACTAAGATTATAATTGTTTTATTTATATGAAAACACAATAGATGCTTACCAAAGTTGTTGAGCATTCTTTGGTGATAAATCATCCAGTAAATACAAATAAGTTTAATCAGGACAATTAAGCAGTATGAAATGGATTCTATGCAAGTCTATTCAAGCAGTTCTGCAGTCCTCTTCATTTGGTATTTTTTTTCAAAGAATCTCTCTAAAGGTGACTTTTGTCTCAAACTTTACTAGACTGAGTTGTTTTCAGATCAAATTAAGGAGAAAATCACAGTCTTGGAGCTGTATCCAAGAATATCTGTTTCCCCATTCCCTCCCCTTTGTCTTTTATAATGAAGAAGATTTCGTTTGGAAGTCTGTGCTGATTGCAGCTATTGAAGGGGAGCACAGAAAGTGAAGCAATCATTCTGATGCACCAATTTCAGACCATTAAGGGATTTAAAGTCTTAATCAACACTGTCGTAGTTCACCAAGAGATCAGTGAGCGAATGGCATTAGATTTTTCTGCTCTTGGTAGGTGCTCTTCTGAATATGAAAATTGCTTTGTGGCGGATTGCCTGCAAATCTCCATGTAGCTTCACTTTACAGTGGGTCTTCTTGTAGACCAGAGTCCCAGGTGGAGCTGGATATGCATGGACGGATCAGGCCTTTATGGCCCTGACAGCAGTGCAAAGAAACCCACTAATCCTGAATAGCAGATGTGGCAAAGTTCATTCTCCAAGGAGAGTTTGCATCCTTTTACCCAGACAGCTGGGAAGTCCCTGAGTGTGGAATGTCACCTGCCTGCCCTCAGGAAGGGCATAGCCACTGGTGAAGAGCATTTGCCAGGGTTGCTTCTGTAGGTGCAAAGAAACCAGTGAGAAGCTGTAACATAGCAGTGCTGGGAAGAATTGTCTTACTGTGATCTTCTGTGCAATTTTATTTTCAAAGAAAGGGCGCTGATTGATCTGTTTCTGCGCAATTAACAAAGACTTCATAAGAAAAAGCCTGCATTATTTTTCTCCTATCAAGCAGTATTGAGTTTTCCAAGGAATAAACAAGATAGAGTCTGTGGGATTTGGTTCTTCACATCCCTTCAGTCCCTCAGAGAGCACCACTGGTGTAACTGTAATAGAGAAGCCATCAAGGTCTTGTTTTGTCTTAATAGCATTATAGTCATTAATAATTCTTCTTCATAGGCAGCAAATAAATGCATTTGTAAAGAAGGGGCTTTAGCTTTCCAAACCACTGTGGAGGTGTGTTCGAAACCCCCCCAAAAATGTGCTTTCTGAAAATGTTTGGATGTCTTCAACAAGAATACAAAAACAAACCAAACAAAAAAAAAAAAAAAAAACACAAAAAAACCCAACAAAAAAACCCTTGATTTCCTTTATTATTCTGTTTACACATAGGTAAATAGACAGGGAAACATGTCAATGGATCTTTCTTTTCAGAGCACATGAGTGAAATACCAAGGAAAAACAGTCTAGTTTCTAGTGCCACTCAATTTGCTGGTGATAGAGCAACCCAATCCCATATTAAAATTACTGCAGAAATTCACCTATGGGATATATGGATGGCTGGCACTCTTACAGAAGAGAGGTATGCATTTGGGGATTTGTGTAGCAAATACACACCCCCCCCCTCCTTTTCTTCCTCTGAACTTCTTGTGTTTGGAAATTCTCAGATTTCAGATAATTGTTTTTTTTATGTCTATTTTCAATTATTGCTTTTTATATTTTTTTTAGGACAGGTTTGGTGAAATTTTAAATTAATGTATTTTTTAATTTTTAAAATTATTACTATTTTATATTAAACATCAATAAATATAGGCAACTTCATAAAGCCAAGTCTACTCATCTCTTCTGTATAGCAGAATTTGAAAAACTTTTAAGGAAATTACTAAAGTAGTAATGCCTAGATAACTTGGAATTCTTATATTGGTAACAAATTGTATCATCAAATGACAGAAGAAGAAGTGCACATAACAGGGGTTACAGATGGTAAAAGTGCATCATCTTTACAATTACACCTTTCAAAGCATATTATTATTATTAAACCCATAACATTAATAAAGAAGGATAAAATTACAGTATTTTTCAATCATTCATGTGTAACCTTCATAAAATAATGGTAGAAGAAGATACAGGACTGTTTTGACCAAACTTACAGGTTTTTACGGTTGTTCTTTTTTTTCCTTAAAGCATTTGCCTACTGGTAAATTAACATGAAATTAAGTGTAGTCATGTTAGAGACTGTTGAATCTAAGGATGTTAATCTGTAGTGATGCCCTAAAAATAACTTACTTAAAGGATTAGGTCCTCTGACATGATTTCTAATATGCAAAGTTCAAGAATCTACTGAACATGACAACCTTATATTCTTCAAACTTTGGATCTTAAAACCAAGAAACATCTTGTCTTGTTTATTTTTCTGAGAACAAACAGACACCAAAAAAAAACCCAAAATAAAAATAGAAAAGAAAACCAACAAATCAACCAATAAAAAAGCCTATGAAACTGAAAAACCCAACCCAACCAGCCAAACCTAAAATCCCACAAACTAAAATCTCTGGACTTTACTGGCATCTCTAGGTCCTGGGTTTTTTTCAGGAGATATTCTGTTGAGTTTCAAACAATTCAGAGAAAATATCCATAGGATTTAGCATTTGTGGTATACTAACACAAAAAAAAACTTTCAACAATAGAAAAGTTATATCAGCTAAGTTATGCATTCCCAAACCATTGGTTGGCAGAAAAAATACAGGAAATGAAGATCTTACAAAAGCTGCTTTTCTTAATCCATTAATGTGTTTTGAGTTTCAATAATTAACGTTTTCTGGTTTGATATTAGAAATTCCTCTTTTGATGGCAGAAGGGAGAAGCTTTATAAAATACTGGGTCAAGTATAATAATCTACAGCAATTGCTGTATTTTACCATAAGAAGGAATATCTCTTTGCATAATGGTATTTTTGAAATCTCAGTAGAAAACACTTCTTATGGTAAAATACAGCAATTGGTGTAACTCATTATTGTAACTGAAAGGAAATCTAATACATAGATCTGCTAGAATTTTCACGTATTACCTCAGGTTGTAGGTTTTGTATTTACTACTTTTTCTGTACTGAAGCATGAAAGTAGGTACCCCATTGATTACTAAAGCAGTTTCCCAGTGTAACAATACTTCACCATTAAACTGGGAAGACTTTGAAATGGCTTCCTGAGAGATACAAACCCCATATAATTCAATAATTTTCTAAATGAGTTCAATGACTAAGTAGAATATTTGTAGATCAAACAGAAATTACTTGCAAATAGTTTGGTAGACTAAGTCAGAAGTCAAAATTACTTGAGTAGTTGAAAATCTTCAAGGCAGAATTCAGTACTTTCTACTGCAAGCTGAAAAACAGAAGGAAAAATGCACTCATCAGCCTGTTCCAGAGGGAAAATACAGCTTTAGTAAGTATTTGAGACATTTAATTCCTTGGCATGTCTGTCAGATTTGTCTCCCTATGACATGAACTGCAGTTCTGAAATCATACTTGCTGTTCCTGAGGAGTGTCTGTGCCTTTCTCGAAAATCGTGTATATATTCCACAAATTTAGAGGTACCTGAATTCTCCGAGTTTTTCGTACCTGTTAAATGATGCCGTAAATCATTCAGAAAACATTTTTGGGTTTTGAATTGAGCTTTAGAGTCCGGTTCTTTCTGTAGCAGACTGTTAGGCAAGCAGTTTAAGTACAGTGAAAAAATGGATGAAAAGACCCTGTAAAACTAGACCCAAAAAATACATTGTCCCTTTCATCCAACTTGTGTGTTGTGTCATACTAATCATCACCTTGTCAAATTGACTGGAATTAGTGGTTTGATTTAAGAAATTGCTATTGTCAATGGGCAATAATTGATAATATTATAAAAAAAGCCCATGTATGTCATTCCTGTTATCAGCTAATGTACTGATGACACTACTGCTAAGCCTAAACTCATGTGATTTTTTTTTCCAAAACAAACTGGATATTTAGCTTGATACAAAAATAATTTGCTCAACTGAAACCAGTTTTGAAGAATGAAGGAATTGTATATATGTTATTAAGCTATAGTGATGTAAGACACAATACAAATAATATGAAGAAAAAGAACCTAGTTTAAAACAAAAAAAAATCTTGGGATAAAATGGCATGACACAATTTGCCAATACAATTTTCTATTACAAGTTGCCATTAAATAAAATGGAAAGTGAAAGAATGGGTGCAGTTCTATAACCAATACAGATTACAATTAAATGGTAGGACAAAGACCACTTTTTATTCAATTTAATTTGGGTAAATACCTTCATGTAAGGAAGTTATTCAGCCCTCTAATTCTGTCTCTATACTATTTTTGGCCTACATCCAGCTTAATCTTTGCTTTTAAAGTCTCATGTGTGTGGAAAGGTTGAACTGTAAGTAAATGTCTTAAACTAAATTACATGGATGGATTAGAGAGACTGGAAAGCGAGAAGTGTAAAGGGAAAACTAGGTTTAAATATTTCAGGGGTTTATACAGACCTGAAACACCAGGAGACTGAGATGTACTTTTCACATTCAAAAGTGAATAAAATGTCATGAGAAGTGAAGAAAATCCAGACAATTTACTGCACAGCATGAGTTCATCACTAAAAGCAACTGAGTGTTATGCAGATAGAACCACTGCCAATATCTGAGCTTACGCTTTTTCCAGGAGCTTGTACTTCTGTGTTTGTAATTGCATTTAGTAACCAGTCACAGCTCGTAGCAAAATGTGATTTATGTGTGTTGGGTTTTTTTAAGACACAGACTTGAAAATCTGTAGGAAATGGAAGATACTTTGATTGCAAGAAGTATGTAGTAAATATTTTAACAAGCAATTAAATGGAAACTTGAGTGTTCCAAACGTATTTCACCTGATGCTCTTCTGTTTTGTTAACTCCTGCCTACTCCCAATTTAAACCTTTCAGGCTTTTCATGATGGCATGTTCTCAAGTAAATTTGCAGTGAATATGCTGATCTGATGTAAAGGTCTTGCTGATCTGGCTCGTAAAGGTAAATCTTGTTAAGTAAATAGTGATACAGTGCAGTATTGGGTATGAATAACTGATAAATGAGACTCATGGTGCAGCTGCAAATTTTGCCTTTCAAATCTGTATTATATTTATCCACACTTACTTTACGTTGCTAGTCTACTTAGAAAAGGTAAAGTACCTCTATAGAATATTTATGTGTATATAAGTTTCTGCTGCATTTTATAATACTAAACAGAAAAGTGTTCCTGGATGACAGAGTATTCTTGAAGTATTTTAAAGGTCATTGAATGACAGAGTAGTTAAGCACAGGGCTCTTCTTCTTCCACATCAAACAATGAGCAACAGAGCAATACCATAGCCCTATCTGTGTGATATTCCACAATATCTTTAAATTAATCCTCTTTTTACCTCCTTTTTTCTCTCTCCCCATTTGTTTCTTCATGGATAAGAAGTAAAGTATACATGATGGGGATGAGGAACAAAAAGCTATGAAGGAAAATTATCTTTGCATGCAAGAAGCAAAAAGGACAGTTCTTGAAATCATCATTCACGTCAGGCCTGAGGTCTTTCCTTTTGCACGGTAGAGAATGTCATGAAAGACACATTGGGATCATGTTTTGGTGCCTTTGTTTGCTACTGTGAGAGTGGCTGCTTTGATGATAGCAGTCACCAGCAGCTGGTTTATTCTCACTTCGAAGGGTGGTGCTTAGGTATCTGCCACCTCCAGCACTGGGTAACAGAGCAGAGCAGAGCAAGTAGAGTCTCTTTGTCTCACACTTTGTATGTTCCAGAGTTGCAAGTTGCATGGCTTAGAGCCAGAACTCCTGCGCAAGAACCTGATTCTTAGGTAACTCCAAGGCTGCAGCAACATATGTGGGAAAAGACATTTAGATTTTATATATGTTATTCTGTTTATTACTATTAGGATGCAGACTTATAACTAAATTGAACATGGAATTTTAAATAGAAGCCTTAACTGAGAAGCAAGTCTTGCTAACATATACAAATTTGTTTATGAAAAATTCTCTACTTCTCTGAGCATGGTATTAGAAATTCTCATTCCTTTCTGCTCTCAGATGTTCCTTTAACTTACCATTAAGAATTCCTGAATTCTTGGCATCTGTCTTGAAGCATTGTAAGAGTAATGGTATATTTGTAGTAACAAGTAAAGAGTAATTAATTCCCTTAGGTATTTGGATCCATCTGCCTAAGGAATGCCACATCTTATTTGTATTATGGTGAAGTTTTGTAACACGGCAGGAAAACTAGTGAATTGCATGATATGTAAAAAAATGGGATTTACACAAAACATCTTCAATCTGTTGCAAAGTCTCATAGGGAAAAAAAAAATTGTAGCTCTGCAGAACTTGGTTGATAATAGGAAGAAGATGCAGTTGTTAAAAGTAAACTGCTGTCAATATTTTCTTATCCTTTGAAGTAATTTTCTGTAATGGATTTTTCTGTGATAAAAAGATATTTGGACCAGTAGTCATTTATAAGTTTAGGATCAGCTGATAGTTCACATCCGAGATATGGTCTGTTCTATTAAAAGCAGTCAGCAGGAGCCTGCCCATTCTTCAAATGGCAGCTGTATCACACTGAAAAAAAACTTGCCTGTTCAGCCTTTTGAAAGAAACACTTGAGTTCATTCCGTGAAGTCAGTCAAGCAAAAACCAGCTCCCAAATAAAGCTGTGCTCCTGGGCACAGTTCTGCCCTCATTGGCAAGTCCTGTTTGCCAGTGACTGGTGATGCAGAAGAGCAGAGTCAAGCCTTGAACAAATGGGAGGGCTCAGACACACCAAATATCAATGTATTGCAAGAATCTGCACCAAGGTCTCCCATACCTGCCTTTCTCAAACAGTAATATGGTCCTCAAATCCATGTGGGCTTGCCATACCATTAGATAGTGTATACACATTTGACCTAACATATTCCAGGTGGAATTCCATGGCAACTACTGTGGGCCTTATACTTGGAAGATGCAACATTTGTCTGTTATGAATTCAAGTGAGGCCTACCTCACCTTTTTCCCCAAGATCTCTCAGTAACAAAGAATTCATAGATAGAGCTTTGAGTGTAGGAGACCTTTTTCAACTCCAACTTTGTGTTGCAATTTTCAAAGGGGTGTTGGGTCACAACAAGATGTCCATTGCAGGAATAGCAGAAAAAAGGGCAGGAAAAACTGAATACAAGTCATTCTTTCTGCCCTACAAGGCAGTGTAAGAGATGCTAGATTCTGACACAGATAGACTGGGCTAGGATACACTTTGATTTATACCACTAACAATGCAAGAAAGTGGTATAGCTGTTACAAGCGTAGAATGCGCTCACAGCTAACCTTCAGCCTCCCCCTCCTCAAATTATATTCCCTCTTTCAATAATCCAGGGTGGATTCCAGACCTTGATACAAGGCAGGGAATACATTTTTGCATTTGCTAAACTCTAACAATGGGCATGTTCTTTGTAGTCTCCTAATAAATGGAATCCCTTAGAAGACTGTTTTATTTTCTGAGTTGACTGCCAGGAAACATTGTTTTTAGCATTGATCGGTGTTCCAAAGAAGAAAAACATGGGATAAATGAAACAGTGTAAATTATCTTAATAATAAAGGCCTTAACTGACCTTCTGCAATGAGAACAACATAGTTATTCCTTTACTACATATTGTGGTATGGTATGTTCATTCAATAAAGCATCACTTACTTAGAAGACTTAATTCTACTGTCTTTATGTGTTCATATTGCCAGTGGAAGTCGAGGTGTATTCAGTGGCCTAGAAACTTTTCTTGTGGGAGAATTTGAAAAACTAACGTCTACAGAAAGTAAATTTGATTCATGGAAAGGTTTAACTTAATCAGATTTTATATTTGGCACTGTAATTTGTACTGCTAAAATTGCAGCTATTATAGTCACATAAATATTTAACAATGAACCCTGCTGAGAACATTAGTCATATGTTAGAAAGTGGTTTGTATAATACCTTCTTCTTGCGTGATGAGGGGGAATATCTGGTAGAAATCCAAATCCCCATTGATTTTATCATATTGGTTTATTTCATCAAAAGTTTTAAGTGTAGTCCTTTCCAAGTGGCTGGCTGTTTCTTCACGCAGTAGATTCTAAAATGCTTGCATTAGGAAGAGCACTATAGGCATTAAGAAGAGCACTATAGGTTTTTAGCAGAGGAGGAAACAGAGTTCAGGAACTTTCACCTTTAAATTTCAGAGAATCAGAGAAAGGCTGGTTGGAAGGAACATCTGGGGTTTATCTGGTCTAACCTCCCACTTAAATCAGGACTGGTGCCAGTCGTAGATCAGGCCAGGCATGGCTTTGTCTAACTCAGTCTCAACCCCCAAGGATGGAGATTCCTCACCCTCTTGTCTTGGTGTAACCTATTTCAGTGCTTCATGTCTCTCCCAATTTATCCCTATTTCTAATATCTGCTCTGAACTTGCCAAGACACAGCTTGCACCTGTTGCCCTTGCTATGCTCTTTAGTGCTATTGAGGAGAGTCTCAATTATTTTTGTATCTCCACTGGGAAGAGGTGGAGGTCACTGTTCAATCCCCCCTTGGCATTATCTTTAGTAGACTAAGTAACACTCAGCACTGTGTGTTCATACATCACAGACTGCTTTTGGTACCTCTTTGCTGGACTCACAGAATATGCTGAGTTGGAAAGATTGTCACGTCCAACTCCTAACTGTAAAAAGGACCATCCTCAAGAGTCACACCACGTGCCTGAGAGTATCATTCAAATCCTTCTTGTGTTCTGTCAGGCTTAGTTCTGTGGAGCCTGTTCCAGTGCCCAATCTCTGGGTGAAGAACCTTTTCCTAATATCCAACTTAAACCTCCCCTGACACGACTTCATGCCGTTCCTTTGGGTCCTGTCATTGGTCACCACAGAGCAGAGATCTGTGCCTGCCCCTCCTCTTCCCCTCATGAGGAAGTTGTAACTGCAATGAGGTCTCCCCTCAGTCTCATCCAGGCTGTTTCTTTTTGTTCTGAGACACACAATCCTGGGTTTGGTGCTACCAGCACTAACTAGAATGGAACAATAAACTTCCCTCAATCTGCTGGTTGCAAGTTATGCACCGCTGTCTGTGTTGGAATGCTGCACGCAGCTCTTTCTGCTCTAATCTTTCATCCTGACCAGAAAGACCCTTTCAATACTGCCCAAAGACCTCCAGTTGTCTTTTATCTAATCAAGGTTTCTGTTGGACATCTTGGTGCCTGCGTGGGTGAACATCCATGAATAAGGTAAGACAATGGGATTCTGCAATCTGTGCTGCTGCAGCTATTCTTACTTCTATTGAATTACTTGGGATTTGGGTGGTGTGTTTTAAACTGCAAGAGTGTGATCAGTTCTTCTAAGGACTGCACCAAAGTTCATCAGTCTGCATGGAATCCACTTCCATAATTTTGATTGACTTAATGCTTTTACATTTTAAGGTAGCAAACAATTAGCTGTCAATGAAAGTTGCTAAAACTTTCAATTGTTAAAATGAATTGCAACATTTCAGAACACTGACAATCCTATGCACACAACAAAAAAAATTCATAACAGTATTTCCTAAAAGCTTGGTTTAAAAGACTTATTTATTGAATAAATAAAATGAAGGTTAATGAGTACTGGGAGGAAACCTGACATTTTAAAGGTTAAGTTATTCAAAGAGCATTTATTTTTGAAGTGCATTTAAATTCTGTGGGTTTTAAGCTTAATATGTATTTCCATTTTAGCCAGTTGAACTGTGTAGAGAATTGATTCATTCCATATGTTTAGCTTAACAAGGTCTTCTTACAGGGATATCCAACAGTTTCAAGGACTTCAACTCCTGAACTTTAAATGTAGGGGTACCTAGTAAATTTTTGATCATCCATTCTTTCTCCTCTCTTTTTCCTCTTCCATTTCCTTCTCACTTATCCCTTTCCTATTCCTTCACTTCCATTTCCTTTTCATTTAATAAATAAAAGTACCTTTTCTGGAAATTGATTTCATTTTCAAAGAACTGGTATTAAGCAGTTGGCTTGGTCATCATAAAGGTAGTATAGTAAATTTTTAAACTAAAAACTAGGAGAAAGGGATATTAAAGAAATAGTAAAAGGAAGTCTTTTGGGGAGTTGGGTTAGTTTGTCTCTCTTTTTTTTTTTTTTTTCAAGATATCATGCCAATACTCAAGTAGAGCTTTGAGTATCTTATCTGTGTGTTTAATGTGTGTTATTACAGTGGAGAGAAAGAAGCACTTCTCATTGGCATGATAAAAAACACAGGTTGACTTTGTTCTCTGGTGAGAAAATTATATATTTTATATTTTTTTAAGTGATTTTTTTTCTTACTAAGAGCTAAACCAACACCTAATGTGTTTGTGTACATTGCAGTTAAGTAGAATGTAATCAAAAGATCGACCTAAGGTATTCGCAAAAGGGCAATACAGAAGCAATTGAATAAAAGCTTTGTGGTGTCAAATTCGAAGAAAGGGAAACTGACCTGTGGAGCAAAATGCTGGGTTATAGAAGAATATATTAAAGCTAAAGGAATCAAAGAGTAAAGAAAAATGGAAAACTCATATATGTCAGTTTTAGTGCGATGATTTAAAAAAATCAGGAAAGTTAGGACAAAATGAGTATTATTTTATGTATAGTTGGTATATCCATTCCATGCTCTGATAAATTTGATTGTATATTTGTAAATTCTCATTTGATATGGCGACAAGGTTTCTGTATGGGGGAGGAGCATAACAACTTGTAATTAATAGTGAAGCCTCACACATTCTCTTAGAAATTTTGGCAGTTTTTAATTATGGAGGGTTTTCTTTTACTAAAAATGCACTAAAGACATTATAAGTAAAAACAACATAATTTTTAAAGATAGTATCTTCTGCTAACCTATCCCACCTCACAGACACTACTGTAAACCAGGAGAACTGGTGGTTACATTCATGTTCTTTGGGTTAGGGTATAGTGTTATCCAAGTCATCTTCCACTCCAGGGAACTACAGAAAATAGCAGCTAAGAAACTTTAGTCAACAAACAAGTGAACTACACATACGTGAGGAAGCTATTTCTAATTAGCGAGAAATATTTTTATAATAATCCAAAAGGCTTTTGCCATAAACTGAAAGCAATGGAGAAATACAAAGTATTCCAGAGAGTTGTAGGATAGTAGTAAAATTATTTAATTTATTTTTAGGATAGAATATGTGTTTGAAATATAAATTCTGTTTTAATGATGATGAGAAACAAAATCTCTCATGTTGCTATGATCCTAGTTGCTAGAATTGTTGATAGGATAAGACCCTAATCAGTAAAAGTGGCTGGATTTGTTCATGAAATATTCTGTGTTATTGTCAAATATAACAGAAAATTGTGAAGATGATATCAAGATGACATGGTCTCTTTTATCACTGGGTGTACAAATATCTTTTGTAAGCCTATAGCCTAAAAATATTACATACTTTAATGATTTTTCATTTTTTTAAGCACTAGTTTGCATAAATGATTTATTTTATATGCAGTTCATGCAAGTGTGTTTCTGTTGTGAATAAGGTTATGGAAACAGTTTATTGTTACAATGATCCATCTCAGCAAATTGCTTTTGTTCCCAGAATTTTTCTCCAAGGATTTTTTTCCTAAACTGCATGCTCTGCTGTTAGTTTGATTAAATACAGATTGAACTAAGGATACATTTTAAATAAATAAACTAGAAAAATGAACTCCTAAAGAAAATCTATTCATTGTTATTCTCGACATTTGTTAAATGAGAAAACCCTCGATTTATGCTGATTCTGTTTATTGTAAACTATACTGTCAACCCACAAATTTGCTCTTTCCCAGGGGCTTTGGTTTATACTCCTGCTTTCTTTATTTTCATTCATTTACAGCACTCTGTGTTGTATAACTATAATTGTCCCATAGATTACCTAATCTTTTTTTATTAGATTTATTTCAATAGAAATAGGTATCCAAGAAAATCCCCTGAACGACTCTAGGGTGGGGATGCTACTCTTGATTCAGTTTGTGTAGTGATATCTGAGTCCAACCCAATAAAATTAAAAATTAAATATTTGGCATAAAGGATCTTAACACGGGAAATGTATTTTAGGGGGTTATATATTAATATTAACAATAAAACCATTTTTGCAAAATTGATTTTAATGTCCGCTACAGAGAAATATTTTGTAAGGAAATTATTCATGTTAATGATCATTGGATTATATTAATTATACCTGATCTATCACACTGTATATCTTTATTCATAGTTCGTTGTTTGTATTCATAGTTAATTAAACCACTGCAACTTTTATTCCAAAAATAATGTAATAATTGTACATCATAGTGCAAAGAATCATGGAAATTCCTGGCAGAGCCATTTTATATGATTATTAAAATGGTTGTGTTTTTTCTGTGCTCCATTTGAGGGAATGACTTAAGGCTTGATATTGTCTCCATATGTGTTTAATGGAATTTATGCCAGTGATTTCACTGGCAGTCAGATTTGCTATCGTTTTCTTTTGTTTTGTTTTTTTTACATAATGTGCAACTTGAAATATTTTCATTATTAAAGTTCATTTATTTGCGTTAGTTGAATTCTGACATTTATAGCCAGATGCTTGAATCAGTATTTATGAAATTAATTGTTATTTGGGCAAGGCAGACAGATGGAACTGAAACAGTCTGTCTGTTTCTGCATATGAATTAACATTTTGTCTATTTTGTAGCAAAATCCTTTTTTTATGTTCCCCATCACCCCCCCCCCGTATTTCTCCCCTGTGCCAATTTCTAACTTCATTTTGTCAATATTTCTATGAGCTGACTGTGAGGCTCAGCTTAAAAAAGAGTTTTTATACTCTTCCCCCAACTGTGCAAAGACACGGAATAAACAAAACAGTGTTGAAATTTTGGGAGAAGTTTTTCATATTCTGTGACATCTACAAGAGTCTCAGACATTTGTACAGAACTTTAATGCTCGTGTTCCCCACTGCTCTTCTCATATGTCCCACTGCCATAAGTTCCTCACTGCTCTCTTCCTATGCCTTTTTCTTCTGTCCTTATAAGAACATGAATCATCATCACAAAGAGATGATGTTTAAGCTTCATAAAAATGCTATTTTTTTTGACTCTGGGAGAGATCCGAGTATTTCCAGGGGACTCAGTTTTGTCTTGAGGGTAGTAAAATAATGAGTAATAGGTGCAGCAAAATGCTGTTAAGTCAAAACACTCGAGCTATTAATGTGCACTGTATTCAGTCTGCAATCTCTAGTCATACAGATTGAGACTAAAGGGAATGAAGGAGAAAAAAAAAAGTCCTAAAGTTCATAATGCTTCTTTGACAGAAACTTAACACTTCTGCCATGATCTCAAATATATATGAGCAAAAATGATATTCCAGCAATATGTCAGCTACTTTGTTTCAAAATAAATTTATATCCTACTTTGGTTCGATCTGACATCCTCAAGGGATTGAATGTGGAACTGAAAGAACACTGTTCCATGCAACAGATACCTTTCCATTGAGTGATGCAGTGATGTGATATTGCCGTTAATTAACCTCATATAAGATCTATTTTGGGATTAATGTAGTGTAACTGTACTATTAGTTCCCCTAACCTTCTTTGCTTTGGTGATAGTTTATGTAATATATCACAATTCTTAGAAGGTTTCTGAGGAAGATTACTTTGGTGAAAAGACTATTTAATGTGCTAGACATTCTCACTCTCATTCTACTGGTATAAAGTAACGTAAACAACCTACTCTGGACCAGAAAAGAAGCTGGGGAATTTTGTTTTCATTTTACTGACTTGTATTTATGGCACAATTTATTTTGCAGCAAATCTTGTGTCAGATGTTGCTTTCCTGTGGTTCCTCTTGACAGCAGTTAAAATTCTGTGGCAATAAAATGAACTCTTCTAGCTGAAATTCTTGCACACTGGATTTTAAAGAGTGTGAAATTTTGTGGGTTTGTCTATGTAATATATTTTTTTTCTCTACTGTATTCATGTTTTAATGTTTTAGATTTGCTGGCAAATTACAGGAATATAAAATAAAAAATAAGGACTTTATTTTTTATGTTGCTTAAATTTTAGGATTATTGTCACAGGATAGGTTAAACTGAGTTTTTCTGTACAATAAGGCTAAATTCCTTTTCATTGTTGTGTTTCTTTTTAAATTCTGGTCAACAACATTTAAAAAAAAAAATCAAACCAATGTTCCTGGCATGCCTTGTTAAAAAAGTATTTATAATTTTGTTTTACACTCTTAAACCAAACCCAAAATAACTGGTAACTTACTGTGTCATGATCTCCTCCAAGAGTACCTTGTGACTCACAGTCTCCCTGTCCATCTTCTAATAAGTGGATAACAGTAAGGTCTGAGCTGATGTGCATCATGTTAATGTATTAATTAATTAACTTAAATTAGTTAATTTAGTTAATTTGAAGAGCTCACAAGAGAATGTTCTGGTTTTCCCTCTTTGGAGTATTTCTTCCAAATCAACTCCTCGATGTAACCAGCCAGTATATGAAAAATCCCAGCAAAATCAGTGTACAAAATGGAATTCTTCAGTTGAAGCACACAGATACTGTAATTAGGAAGAAAGTATAAAAGCCAAAAAAGACAGATATGACAGGCAGGAAAAAAAAAAAAAACCTGAAAAATTTGAAATCATATTCTGAAAGAAAGGAATTTCACTTTCAGTATATTTGGAACTTGATACACATCAATGAATATACCAATGGCATAACATATACAGTGGACCATTTTTTTTTTACATTTATATATTGAACAGATACATACCTCAAAAGGAAAACCAGCTAATTTGCTAAGTCTTTTCTTCCATTTTCAACATATCCCAAAAGGTGTGAAACTGAGCAAGCAGTGAAAGTTTCACTACTCTTAGATTACTTTTCAGCCCTGTCTTTTTGTTACATACTGTGGGACAGGTTTATATCTTAATTATTCTAAACATTCTTTAGAACTGGTGTATATAAAGTATCTTGATCCAGAATGTTTGTTTGGTTTTTTGGTTTTGTTTTTTGTTTTGTTTCTTTTTTTTTCCAAAGGACGACATAGTTGTATTTTTCTTCCTATACATGTATATATATATATGTATAATATATCCATATCTACCATCACTGATACCAAGTTGGTCCAGTTTTTGAAGAGTTGGGTTAATTCCATAAATGTAATTATAAAGGTCATTGTATCTAGGCTTTTAGTGCTGTGCAGGGGATTCTAAAGTATACACTGATTCTTGAAATACTGCACATGCAAGCAATTTTGTTCAGTTATATAGGCCCCAGGAGTTACTCAAATGTTTATGGAATTGGATCCTTAGGTTTCATGTAGTTAACACATTTGTGTTTTATTAAGTGTTGACTCATAGTCATGCTTTTATGTTGTTTAAAATTTCAATGCATTTACAGTAACACTAATTTTTAGTATGCTCTAAGGTTTATTTTCAGTGAAATTATTCAGCCTTGGAAAGTAGTCATGGCTGAAAGGCAAGTCAAGCACTGCTACTGCTTGGTTTAGGTTTCAATTTTCATCTTAACAGAACTGAATGTTACATACCGTAGTCCTTCTCTTCCCCAAATTCTATTCTCATTCTCATGATGGTACTTTATTTTTTCATGACATGGTTATACTTTGGAGTTTGATATTTTTAAATATCATGAAATCATAAAGCTAAAATGTGCTGGAAGACATACAATCCTTCTGCATTGCTTACAAGAAAACAGTTATGTTTCAATGGCAAAGTGCCCATAATTGAGGGTGAAGTGTAAAAGTTACCATTTTTCCAAAGTCATTGAATCCCTTTAGCACCACACGTAGTGGAAACTGTCTTACTGCTGCAGAAACTAAAGAAATACAAATTCTAATAAATTTGGACTCAAAAGAATAACAAAGAGGAGAAATAATTATGCTTTCATTGAATATGTAACTTGAAAAGCAGATCTAAAGTAACTATAAAAATAGTCTATAATGAAAAAATGAGGCTCCCTTAGAGACTGAGAAAGATACTACTGGCTCTTTCTTGAGACATTACATTTCTGTATCCTCTTGAAAAATATTACAGCCCCTGCTTTGCTGGGCAGGACAAATGCTGCTGTGCTTCTAGTCAAGTCCATCTAATTTACATCCATTCCCCAGTATGAATCTGACATATGGAGAGCTCATCACAGAGCTGGCAAACAGCAAACAGGCAATTGCTGTAGAGACAATAAAAGCAATCTTTCTTGTAAAGGCAGGGTAATGCTCCTGGAACTCTGTGAATTGACATTTCCAAGTGCATATTCAACCTTGCTATTACTAAATGCAGTACTATAATACTTATAAATATTATGTATTATTTATTCCCATAAAGAATCCTGGGCTCCAATATTTTTTCCCTTGACTTTGTTTCTAGATTTGTTGCTGTACAATATTCTTTGTGATTTTTGGGAAGCTTTTCTGCTGTTTTCTGCTTCTGATGGCATCACCAGGTGGAATCATGGAGACAGGTTGTGTGAATGGTTGCTGTCAGGGACTCAGTCTTGATTTCAGAAATCCTGTCCTAAGTTCAAACCCCCTGGCTTCCCCAATCCCATTTGTTTGTTTGTTTGTTGTAACAATACACATTTCCATGCACCTCCTCTGAAATACATACGAACATGAATAGTTTACTTTCAGGTCCCTGATAGATAACTCAGAACTCTTCCTTTGATCAGCAGGCATCTGTCACCTTAGGTTTTGAATACATTGTTGGGCTGGCAGACAATAGAACCAGAAATTCACCACTACTGTGCACACAACTCTGTTTTGGAATGTAGACCAAGGATAGTTGATGCTGACCTCAATGAATGAGGAATAGCAAGTTATGAACTGTATGAAGGTGGCTGGAACCTGCATTAGGTGCCTGTGACCAGCTAGGAGGAAGGAAAATTCCCTAATTTTTTAATAGATTCATGTCTCTTCTGTGTGGTGGGTGGACCCTCTCTGGATACCAGACACCCACAAAAGCCACTCTACCACTCCCCTCTGCAAATGGTCAGCGGAGAGAGAATGTAATGAAAGGCTCATGAATTGAAATAAGGTTGGGAGAGGTCACTCTCTGTTGTGGGCAAAACAGACTCGACTTGGGAAATTAGTTGAATTTATCACCAATCAAAATCAGAACAGGATATTGAGAAGTAAAACAAATCTTAAAAACATCTTCCCTCCACCTTTCCCTCCTTCCTGGATCCTACCTTCTTCCCCTGCAGCAGCACAGGGAGATGGGGATGAAGGTTATGGTCAATTCATCACAGGTTGTTTCTGCCGCTGCTCAGGGAAAGGAGTTGGAGTCCTTCCTCTGCTCTGGCAAGTGGGCCTTCCCACTGGAGACAGTCCCAACATGGGTCCATGCTCTAATATGGGTCCCTTTCCATGGGGTGCAATCCATCGGGCAAAGGCTGCTCCATTAATCAACTCCAGTTTGGGTTCCTCTCTCCAC
Source organism: Dendrocincla fuliginosa (assembly GCA_035047845.1). Lineage (NCBI taxonomy): Eukaryota > Metazoa > Chordata > Aves > Passeriformes > Dendrocolaptidae > Dendrocincla > Dendrocincla fuliginosa. The sequence goes on from JAWWMO010000001.1 coordinate 13,360,219, forward strand.
AGGTCCCTGGGTCCTTGCTAGGAACCTGCTCCAGCACAGGCTGCCCATGAGGTCACAGCCTTCTTTGGCATCTCCCTGCTCCAGTGTGGGCTCCTCCCCGGGCTGCAGGTGGATCTCTGCATCCCTGTGGACCTCCATGGTGTCTGCAGGGCAGTTTCTCTCACATATTCTCACTTCTCCTTTCCCTGAGCACAATTACATGTGGACAATAACTTTTTTCTTTTCTTAAATATGTTGTTACAGAGGCGTTACTACCTTCTCTGATGGGCTCAGCCTTGGCCAGTGGTGGATCCATCCTGAAGCCAGCTGGAATTGGCTTTGCTGGACATGGGAGGAGCTTCTGTCAGCTTCTCACGGGCTACCCCTGTAGCCCTCCAGCTACTAAAACTTGACCACACAAAGAGAGTACACTGAACATAAAGTATCAATCCCCATCAGTGTTGTTAATTGTTGTCTGTGGCCTCTGTAACACTGACTTTGCATTTCTGCAGAAGCATGATTTGCTCAGTCACAATGATTTTATGCAAATGAATAAAAGGGACTACTAGTACTCAACCAAAAACTGTGTTTGAAACCACCGTACTCTTAGAAAATGGGACTCATTAAGTTGCAAGTGAAGCAAACAAATTGTTAAGTTGCCTGACTTTTTTTTTAATTTATTGCTTCATCAAATTTTGTTCTTTTTTTTTTTTTCTTTCTCTTTCCTTTAGCAATGGTTGTTCTCAGCAATTTGGAACCAAACACAACATATGAAATCAAAGTAGCTGCTGTAAATGGAAAAGGGCAAGGAGAGTATAGCAAAATCGAGATCTTTCAGACCTTACCTGTCCGTGAGTAACGCTTGTGCTATTAAATGAAAATTATTATTAAAATATATTATCTCTAAATCAGCTAATAATTTGAATTATGATTCACTGTAGCTAATGTTTTATATTTATACTCTCCAGAGTATTACATCAGTAATTGTTTCTCAGAAATCATGCTTTGTTCATCTTATTCCCCCCTTCCAAGAAGTATGAATGAATTTAAATTGGAGAATTTATGCCATTATCTTTTGAGATTCAGAAAAATCTATGTTTTATATACAAGAGAATAAACCATGAAAGATTAAGGGGTTTTTCTCATTTACACTGATTTTATCAACATCTGTGAGAAATGAATTGGCCATTTCTGGAGACATTTCTTCATCAAATTATGCTGCCATTGTTCTGCAATTTTTATGCCTCAAACAGAAATCCTAAGCTATGGGAAAAATGGGGAGAAAAAATAGTTGTAACTGTGATTACATGCAAATGATAAATTCTATGAAGCCAATTTTATGTTTGTAGTAGCTATAGGCAAGAGATGCAGAGTTAAATATTAAAGGCTAATGAAAAAATATTTTTCTCAAATTACCTTTAAATGGAAACAACAATAAATAAATTAAATACAAAGCAAGTAGAAAAATCTAGGAGATAGCAGTGTTCAGTAATCAGACATGCCAAAATGTATCCGCAACTATTGCCAGACCAGTCCCTCATAAATTTGTTGCAACAAAACTGCTTCCTGAGTGGGGCATTACTCACTGTAGTTAATGCTGGCCCTAAGGGAATGAAAAAGTCATGCAGCTACAAAGAACACAAAATGTTTCTGTGTTATTATACTATGTTATGTTCTTACTGATACATTTCTTCTGTCCTAAACCAGTAACATGGTAGCTTTTGATTTTCTTTTTTTTTAATTGAAACATATGCATATTCCAAATATATTGAAGGACTGATAAAATAATGTCCTGTTATTCCTATGAAACAGCATACCTGATGGAGGAATGGCAGAAAGTCATAGAGGTTATCTATCTATCTATCTATCTGTCTATCATCATCTATTTTATCTGATAAAACGATAGGCAAACTTTATGTTGACATATAAGTCAGTTTATCCATACTTTGATAAGGGATAAACAGAAATGGAATTATTTCTAAAGGAACTTTCTCTCAGATATTTTGAAGATTAGACACTCAAGTATGACATCTCCATTTAGGATCTGTTTTAAAAATTTGGAATAGGCATTGCAGGTAGAAATGATATTTAGTCTGTGAATTTTGACTAGCAAAGTGGCTTAAACTCACTTTTGATTGTATGTTTAAGAATACTTTTATCTTTTCATTATGAAGAAAATTGGTTTTGGAAATCTTATTCTTTACATTTATTCTTAACACTGACTACACTAAAACTATCTAATTTGCATTGGTACATTTATTGGAGAGTAAATTTACTTTAAATTACAATTTAGCACATGAGACTAAAGCTCATGCTTAAAATTGAGGATTCTTACCTGCAAGAGTAAGAGTTTTTTACTCTTAAAATTCAGTGTGAGTAGCAGCCTACCAGCCTTGCTGAATTGATGGCTAAAGGATTTCTGTAGGAAATTACATTTCATGGGGTCAAAAGTTGGAAGGTCTCAAAGAAATTAGTATTCCTTTCATGCATCATATAATTTTGTTTCCTTGTATGAGGAATCTGCATTGGAATATATTTAAAAAAAAAATTATTGAACACTTTTATTAAGGTTGTTCTTCATTGCCTGGAAGGATCATATTGACTTGAAGATTTTGATTAATATTATTATGGGCAGGTTCCCAGCTGTAATTTAAGTTTCATCTCACTGTGAATTATTATTATTATATACTGGTTTTTTTCCTTGTTTAGGGGAGCCTAGTCCCCCTTCAATTCATGGACAACCAGAAAGTGGCAAGAGTTTTAAACTTAGCATAACTAAACAAGATGATGGAGGTGCTCCCATACTGGAATATATTGTCAAATACAGAAGTGTAAGTATTTCAATTAAGCAAAATAAGTGAGTTATGTTTTTAATAGCTGCTCTTAATGCACAGAAGACTGTTGATATGATTTGAAATTTAACAATTTAACAAAATGTGTGTATATTCGGAAAAGTAAAGAAGATACAGTATTTCTTTTGTTGCTAATACCAGATTATACAATCAAATATTAAAAGAAAATCCCTTCCTAAAGATGCAACTGAAATTTCATTCCAGCAAGAAAATTATATTCTCTGTTTCGTTCCATGGTAAATTAAGAACAAATCTGGCAAGTTTAGAAAACAGGCATTTCTGTAATGTATAGTTTATTTTTAAAAAAAATAGTGGTTTTTTTCTTCTGTCATTAAAGCAGGTCAAATATCCTTCATTTCCTGATGTACTATATTTAGAAATAATTGGGCTCAATAAGTAGCTACAGAGCTGGCAAAAGTAATGAATTAAATTCCAAACTGTTCATTTTCTAAAAAAACTTCTTTGTGTTCTTTTAGAAAGATTATAGTACATTTATCTGACAAAATCCAGTAAAAACACATCATCTCAGAGTGTTACAGCAGATTTATATGTCTGTTTTGAGAGTCTGAAAGACTGGGAGTATGACATCAGGTATGTAGATATGTTAAATGGAATGTAGTGCGGACTGTATTCAACAGAAAGGACCAATCTTTTAGTGTTCCCCAAAAGACAGCTCTTTAACTTGGAATAATTTTTGTCACATTTCCTGATGTTTGCTATAATATAACTTTTTGATGATAGTCCTAGGATTATCCAACGGCTAAACCTGGTATGTAAAATGTTTGTCCTAAGCTGAGTAAACCAAAGAATATTGGTAGCTCCAAATAAATTGAGAAACATTTAGTAGCACTTTTAAGAGCAGCCTGGGGGAATGACCAGGAGTTATTCTGCTATCACTGATCCCTAAATCTTAATTGACCTCCTTAAATGACTTTCACACCAGTGAATACAGTTGGCATAAAAAAAGAAGTAATTGCAAAGAAGACAAGGGTAGGAAAATCTGCAAAAAAAGATACAGTGCAGTTTTGTGGGACTGAACTTCTTAGTTAGATTATAATGTCTCTAAGTATTTACCATTTGCATGCAGCATAAGGAATTTATTCTGGTTTCATGACTGAAAAAAGATAAATGCTTTTGGATCTATCCTGAAAATATTTGTAAATCTGATTTTGATCTAGTGTTTTGAGTGAGGTACAGTATTGCAGTATAAAAGATGACTTTCCATGTGTGTTGTAAGGTAAATGTGCAGTTTAAGCAGTAAGTGGAAACTTAATAGGTTACTGAAGAAATCTTTTACTTGAACTTCAAGTCTGTATCTCCTTAAGCTTCCAATTGAAAAAGCAATTTGACTAAATTAAAGGCCTTCCTACAACAAAAGAAGCAGAATAATTTTTTGGTGTTTTAATCAAAATGAATGAATTCTATTTTAAGTTCATAATTATCTGTTGACTGTTCCTCTTCTATCTTCCCCATTGGTCATATTAAATTAACTTTTCTATAACTCTTGCCAGCTTTAGGACTAGCACCCTGGACCACTGTATTTGCTTGCATGTTTAAAGATCATATGGAATAAAAACCTATACATCAGTGGCTTTTTCTTCATGTCTCTTTAAAAATCAGTTCCCTCATGTTTAAGTTTCATACAGATTTCTTTGTTTGTTTATTTGTTTTGGGGGGTTTTTTTAGACTGGGGGAAAGACTGTCATTAAGATATTAAAGCAATATTATAGCCTGGTTTAGGGCAATTTGTAAGT
>JAWWMO010000001.1:13364903-13389995 GCA_035047845.1 Dendrocincla fuliginosa
TTTTTTTAGACTGGGGGAAAGACTGTCATTAAGATATTAAAGCAATATTATAGCCTGGTTTAGGGCAATTTGTAAGTTTTATTTTCCTGGAAATCATTCTCTTAAATATTGCTTTTCTAACATCATCTTCTTACTATGGGTGGAAATTACTGACTACAATCAGATAAGAAGCAGCTTCACATTTTCTTCTTTATTCCAGAGAATACAATTTTTATGAGTAGCAGCCTTAAATTTTTTTCATGCTGAGCATTAAGTCAAGACAGTTTGAGAAAGGTTCACAGGTGGTGTCTGAGGCTGATGTCACACACTGGCTTCAAAGTTACCTTAGGAAAGAATAGGAGGGAAGAGAGAAAAACAAGGGGAAATTGTTTCCCAGTGCCAGCTGGGAATAGAACTGATAGGAATTCCTTAGGGAAGCATCCTGTCTGGTTCAGGAGATGACCACATCTGTCACAGGAACTGTGTTATTTTAATGGGGGCCAACTCAAACTCTCCTTTGGTTCTGCTTATGGTGCTTCTGAAGTTGATTGGGGCACACATGATGAAGTGCTGGTGTTTCACAGTGGATGTGAAGCTTTATCCATGGACATTATGGAGATGTGTACTGAATTTGGAAATGCCTATTACCTCCTGTGTTGCTTACAAAGTACCATACCACAGAAGGGGTTGTTTTTCCCTGGCAGGAAAGGTTTTAGTAAATACTTAGAATTAGGAAAAAAACCCAAACCAAACAACAAAAGAACCCTCTTTTATGGTTATAAACATTTTGGTATAAGCAAGAAAAATCGATTAAAATCCTGACTTGTAAACCAATAACAGTACTTAATTTGCCTTTTATGTCCATAATGATGTTTGGACAAAACATTAAAGGCGTGATTAGTTTTTGCAGGCTTGGAAGTTGTTCACCATCTTAATATGTGAGAGGGTTACTATTAATGCTCTGAATTTTGGCAGACAAGGGGATGATTGATAGGTCATGTTCTTTGCTCTTGTTTTGGCTATGTTTATTTTATTCCTTTTTTCTGTGTTCAATTTATTCCTTTATGACAGGTATGAAACATTTAAAAAGAGATAATTTCTCATTTACTCCCACTCTGAGTTACCTACCAAAAAAGAGTTATCTGTTTTTGCATCTCTAGGTTCCACTTTATCTGCCAGATCCTTGGACTTTTTACATTTTAACAATATGTACATTATCAGCCATTTTGGGTTTTGCCCTGTATTTCACCCAGACCTAGAAAGCACCAACCTAATGTAATCAATTTTTGTGAAGCCACTGCTTTGAAATATCAGTTTGCCTTCTGTGCAGGTTTATCTATATTTTTTTTCCTGCCAGCTTTTAATATGGTATTTCATCTTCTGTCCTTTTGTATCACAGGGACCACCATAATAAGAAGTCTGCTTGAGCTAAGCTTTCAGCTCAACAATTTAGAGAGGATGGAGCATAATGGAAGAGTTGAAGGGGGTTGATCACTTTTTCTCACTTTGTATGAGTTCCCAGAGAATGTGATCTTGGATATATTGTAGAATGACCATTAAAGAGAGATATGTTATTTTCTAGTAAACTGGTACCTTAACACTGGACTGGCTTTAATTCCAGTGTCGTCAGGTGTGCCCTCAGTTTGGAGAAGCAGCCAAGCCATGGTAGACTGGAGGTTTACACTGCTTTGTTTACTTTTTGGTTGGTTTTTATTGTTGTTTTTATTTGTTTGGTTTTGCCAGAGTACTTAGGTATTTAGGTTACAGCTGTCTTAAAAATCTAGCTCTTCGACACTTCTTAAATAAATTTACCTGATGTTCATATTGTAAAGGCAATATATACACAATTAAGAAATAATAATGTGAGGGGTTTGTGGTTGATATTTTGTTTTATTTTAATTTCAGTGTAGTAGTCTGTAGCATTTTGGCAGGTCTGTTTCAACCAAGGACTTATACTGGGAAGAGGACGGTGTTAATCTAAGGCTTAAGAGCAGTGGAAGAGGGCAGTAGGATCCCCAGAAGTTGGCAGTTGTTGACCAGGTTGTCAGGTTGTTTCATTATATGAAACAAAATGAAATGCAAATAAAGGAGCAGTTTAGTCTCTGGGGTTGGAGATATGATTGCAGTTTCTGAAAACTTCAGTTTTTTGGTGGACATTAATGATACAACTGCTGATAGTAAATGATTATTGAAGACATTTCTATTAACTGATGCCCGAAATTAGACTATTGTTTGTAATTTAGAAGTTTCTTTCATTTGTTGCGGAACACTGTGCATATGTAGAGCTTTCTATACATTTTAAGAGGTATTAATAACCTAATAAGGTACAAAGTGATTATTTGTGATTCTGTTTTCTGACCCTTAAGCTACTGATTAAAGGGTCTTAAAATAAACAGAGAGATTTGTGGGAGGATTTACTTGGCAGACTCTTGATTTGATTCTTGTCCCTCTTTTTACGTTTCTACGCTAATAGTAAAATAAATGTGGACACATTACTGAGCTCTGCTTAGCAGAAAGTATTTGAAAATGCATTATAGCTGAAATAACAGCTATAAAGAAGGACATTACCGTTCCTTTTCTTGGTTGTTTTTCTTGTTTTTTGTTCTTTAAAATGCCAAAAGCAGACTGTATTGTGAAGGACTTCATCTGCTTGTCTTTAGAAAAACACACCTTGCTTTCCAGATACTTTATTCCTCTTCCTTCTAACTTGTGTTTGTCACTCTTTCTAAAATGTTTTGTGTCTTTGCACTCAGGGCTTGGACTTTGTTTCATTTATCTCAATTCACCCAATTGGCTTCAGGTTCTACTAAATTATGGTGTCACTTCTCTGGAATACCGTGCAGGTATCCTGTTACATTTCAGTGTTTTCATTATTTTTCACCTGGCCAAACTGTGGAACATCTGTTTTTTTCACTTATTCTGTCTGCAGAAGTGCAGCCTCATACATAATCTACAGTTTTCCTTCCAATTCTTCAGCTTATTCTATTCATCACGTAATTCTACAGTCTGTTTTCAAAATTTAGTCATATATTTGTTTGCAGTGCTGTCTTTTGTATATTTTTTCTCCTTGTGTGAGTCTGAATCCCTTTGGAATTCCCCAGTATATTCACAGTGTTTATGTGCATAACACCAAGGTCATGTATGGAACTTCTGATTTCTCTCATGTTGACATTCTTTGGCATCTACCTGTATTTTTAATAACTCCCCCCACACCTCATCAGTTGAAACATCCATTAAAATACGGTGCTACTAATATTGCTAACAATTATTTGCAATGGCACATTACATTACATTCATTCATTACATTACATTACATTCTGATGTGTTTCATTGGTCTGTGACTGCACCAAGTAGGAACTTTCCCCTGCCTGCAAATATTCCTGAAAAGATGTTTTGCTGGATTTTTGATGGTTTTCTAATCATTCCCAGTATTATTGGTATTATGTGACAATACCAATAATAGTGCAGAAAAAGAAAGAAAGTTTATGAAAAGGTGAAGTCAGTATGGAAAAATCATCACACTCAGATTTGATAACAAATAGATTATTGCAGCAGTGCACGTAAGGGACATTTGTCCTCTCTTTTCTGAAGACTTGGAACAAAACAAAAAAAGGCATAAGGAGCATGATTTGTCACTGAACTCTCTTAATTAGATACTATTTTCTCTGAAACCTGTATCAGTGAGGAGCAAGATGCTTCAGCAAAGAGCTTAAATATAAGCTCCTGAGAAACATAGTGTGCAGGTAAAAATTATACTTCCATGTATTATAACTTTGTTTGGCTTTATTTTTCCCCATAAAGTTTAAATCCACTGTGGTCTGTGTTGCTGTATGGGTTGGTTGGCCAGGATTTGTCTCTTAGCCATATTTTTTTGCCATTATTGTACCTCAGTATGTAGTAAAAATAGGACTGCAGGTGTACTTACTGACAGTTACTGGTGGCCCTTTAAACAAGATAGTTTTTATGTTTGACAGTATATATTGTTTTATCTTTTTATCTATTACTTATTTTGTAATTTTTATTTGTATAGGGAAGTATATTATGCACTCAAATGAGAAAATACAGGGGTAAGAACTCCAAATTTATGAAATGCCAGAATTATTTGGAGCTGAAGTCCTCATTATTTCCCTGTGTATAGAAGACCTAATTACTTAAATTATGAGAAATTATGAGAATCCTTTTTTTCTTGAGAACACCATCTCAATGACTTATGTGTATCCTCCCACAAGTGTAGACATAGTACTTTGTACTTTCTCACTGGTGTTTATACTGTTGCATACAACCTGGTATGCAAAATGTTCCTATAGCACCACATATTCCTACAATTTTCATTAACTAACTAATGAATTACATAAGCACAGCTTTCACTCATGAACAATTCAAGGTTAGGTTTAATGGCAAGTTTCTTTGAGTGAACATTGACCAAAATCCAATTGAAACATCTATATCAAGCAAATCTTTTACATAATCTATTCTTAGCAGCATTTGTAAATAATTCTCCTGCTGTTCTGCCAGATAAAACCCAGTATTTGAGCAAAGTAAAAGCTGAAGCCAAAAGGTTAAGACGGGTTGACCACAAAATTCTCTAAATCCACATTGTGTAAAATTGATAAGGAGTGGTCAAAATTGCAAAAAGCCTGAGTACTCAGAACAAAAAAAAATTAGTTTATTTCAATGTTCATGCTATAAAGGACACTCCATATTTTTGTGTTGATACAGACTTTAGACAAACAATACAAGAGTTTTCTGAGAATTTAAACAAATATTTTCTTCTTTACAGAAAGATAAGGAAGACCAGTGGCTAGAGAAAAAAGTGCAGGGCAGTAGAGACCACATCATCTTAGAGCATCTTCAATGGACCATGGGTTATGAAGTACAAATTACAGCTGCCAACAGACTGGGTTATTCTGAACCAACATTGTATGAGTTCAGCATGCCACCAAAGCCCAACATTATTACAGGTAAGTTCATTTCATAGTGTTTTCTCTCTGCGAATTACTTCCCACTCAGAGTACACTAATTTTTGTGGTTGAACATAAGGTAACTGAAAAAACCTGGGACCCCAGACTCTATTACCATCAAGGGCTCCATTCGAAACCTTAAACAAAACCACGTCTCCCACTTTTCTCCTATTAATCAGATAGTTTGTAAGTATAGAGGAAAGATTGAATCTTCAACCCAGATGATGATAGTTAACAGGAAATATAGTATTTAAGATACACCTGCTATACATTCTTAAGTTGTCTTGTACTGCCTACTGTCTGTTGTAAGCAGTTTATTTACTAGAATTCTTGATTTCAGTTCCATCTCTACATGTGCTTCAAGCTACATCTGTAATAAAGGTATTTATTTTAGTGTCTGATGAGGTTAAGACTTCAAATGGCCATGTTTAGATACTGTCTGAATGATTCACCCTAATATGATGACCATATAGTCTTCTATGAGGCCTATCTGCAAGTTTTGAAATCTATAGAAATGCTGTTTGTATTTTTCAGTGTGTAAATAGGAAGGTTTGGGATCCTTTTTGGGATCCTTTTTAAAAAAAACAACATTGTAGTTAAGACTGAGTGTAAGAGTTTTAATGCTTCCTAATATAAAGGTATATTTTGGTGCAACAATGCAAAATTACTTAGTTCAGAATAAACCTAAGAGATAGTAATTTCTGGAGTAATGTGGGTAATTTTAATTTTTTTATAAAGCAAATGTTATGACGAAGAGATTTTAAACTTCTAATTAAATTATGAGCTCCTATCATTAATATCCAATTCCTAATCAGGTCTGTGTCATCACTCCCACTTAAAAAAATTGGTGCTAAATCCTCTAATATAGTATTTTCTGTCTGTTGTGTATCAAACTATTAGAGTATTGGAATCAAATAAAAAACATACCAAATAAATTTAATGGAAAATATATTAAAATATAAACCATATCAATAGTTGTGTTTCAGTCTGAACATCTGGAGTAGTGCAGTGGCGATGAGTTTGAATGAGTCATGGACTGTTGTGTCATCAGAAAAGTCTGAAATAACTGGCTATTTTTTTTTCTGTCTGGTGCACCTTTTCTTCAAATATATTTTCATAAAAATTATCTGAAGACCTCTGCAATATTTTTAAGTATTCCATAGCATATTTTTTTTTTATATTGGAAGCATTATTACTTGCATTTACAGAAAAGAAGAGGCATTTGCTATTCATTCATATGGTCAGATCCAGTTGTAGTACAAATATTTGGTTTATGCACTTGAAATGCAGTAGAGTTGATTTGCATCTTGATTGAAATTCAGGGTCTCTATAGGTCCTGTGTACTTGTTTTGAAACAGACAGTGTCTTGTGATTGCCATGAGGCAGAAATAAAATTTCACATGATTGATAAAGAAAAGTGGAAAAAGTTTAGGAAAGGTTATAAAAATACTGTCAAGTAGAAAAAATAAGTAAAAGCTTGTTTAGGAAAATGGAAAGGATAAACCATTTTTCAATTTTGCGTATTTGAAACAAAAATCCTACTTTTTTTGGAAATGCAATCTAACTTTAGCCTGTTATATAAACTATTCCATATTATTGCCATGGGTGCTGTAAGAGAGAAACATGATGGTCTCTAGATACCCAAGTAAAAAGCACTTTAGTTAATTTAGTTTCAGAAGAGAGAGAGAGCATTTTTCTCTAAACATAGTTTTATAGGTACTCAGGGGCTTTTTCCTTTCAGTGCTCTCCCATAACCTCTAAGTAGTTGTAAGAAGTCTGTTATACTATTTAACTTCAGGTCTTTTTTATATAAATCATTACTGCAATTATGATTGTGGAACTAATTAGTTTCCTTGGCAACTGTTTTCTGCAAAGCTTGAAAAGCGTGTGAAATTCCCATCATAAGAACATTCTGTAGGCGATTTTTAAAAGTATGTCAAAAGACACTTAGAATCAGTGGAACATTATTGTTCCTATTCATGAGTCAACATGATTATCTTGTTTTGAAATGGCATAATATTATTATTGCAGTACAACATTACATATATACATAACTGTTGCAAAATATAAATGCAATCTATTTAAACATTTTAGATATTGTGTACAAAATGTTTAACTTTCAGTAGAAATATTATTTCTGATATCAGTTAATTCCAATTATGCTCTGTTTGTCTGCTTTGAGGCTTTAGATGTTAACAACTAGGCATCTACACCTAGGTTTGAAGAAGGACATAGGCAACAACAATGAAACTGGATAGACTTTTTAGTGAAATCTGAATCTGTGCTCACTTAGCAGCTGCTGATAACTGAGGTTCCCCTCCTGATCATTAATGTAATTATTTGAAAAGTCTCTAAGACTCCTGAAGATTTTCATCTGTATTTGCCCAGATCTGTGGCACTTTAGCTGAACTGACTGTTTGTCTTGCTCTAAATGTAATTTAAAAAAAAAAAAAAATAAATGTAGATATTATATATTCAGTCTCATGGATATTACTCATGCCAAGGAAATTTTGGAATCCTCTAAGTATCTGGATGGTTAACTTTACCTAGCATAATATTCTGTTGAAGATGTATGCAAGCCAATGTAATTAAAAAGTGAACTGGAGAGAGGTTCAGGCAAGGATATATTGGTTGTCCTTCAGTAGGTGCTTAGCAGGGAAATGGGAGTTGTCATAAGAACTAAAACTTTTGCTCTGATGCTGCAGAAGGAGCTTGTTTATGCTTCCAAGAGCCACTGGATACAAGGCAGAATTAGTAATAATCCTTGAGGGCAGGAACTGGAAGCCAAAATTCTACTTATGTGAATATGCAACTCCTGTGGACACTGAATCCACAGCTTTTGCTTGCTAGGGAAGTGTGCAGGTAGCAGCTCCTGGCTGGGTGTCAAATTCCATGATAACACGATATGATGATCTTCCTTTAATAGTCTTAGGTCTGGGAAGGAGTTTGAGACTGCAAATTGCTGCCTGGCATCAGCAAGGTGTTTAAATGAGACAGACATTCCTTTAAATTTTCACATGGTAGACCTCAGCAGCCTCCACCTATAGATCTGCTTGGTTTTGTACATATATTTTGTACATATTATATCTGTATATATACAATTTTCCTTCCCACTTTTTGGACTTATTTTCTGTGGTCAGCATCTCTATATCTGTATTTCACATTCTACTTAGGTGTATGAGCAGGTATTTTGGAATCATGCTTGAATAAAGAGTGGCATAGTCTGAAATGCACTCTCTTGTGTTCCAAAATCTCACTAGGGATGTTAGTTGGCAGTATTTGCAGACAGGTGCAACTCTAATATCGGTGTGCTTGCCTCTGAGTGAAGGGATTTTAAGTACTGATCTGTGTTAGTTCAGAAAATTTTCATCTGGCTTCTCCACAGTGTTAAGCTTCCTGTGGGATTTTTCAAAGGAACTGTGAAACTTAGCTCTTTATCTATATTAGGACAGGATGGGCTAACCTGTGCAGCCATAACAAGCACCCTAAGTGCCACCAGGAACAGCCAAACCCCATCAGTTCCCAGAGCCCATTTTTATGGACCCTTTTACTCTTTCTGTGCAGGGCAAAGACAGAGACCCTGTCTGTGCCCTGCAGCTGGTACAGAAGTGTCCAAATCTGCTGTCATTCTGAGCAACTATTGCTAAACCTAAAAACACATCCACAAGTTGCAATAAGCAGTTCTGAAAAGAAGATGAAACTGAAGGTGTTAAAAAGGGATACTTTCTGCAAGTGTTAGACATATTTTCTGAAATTAGTGGCAGAGGATTTATGCAGGTGTCATCTTCCAAAGGCTTCCAGTCAGTGCTGTTACTTTGAAAGGCCAGTAAGTATATTATAAATGGCTGCAAGTTGTGTTTTATCATAGGTTTTTTTCTTCTTCATTATAGGAGAACGACTTGACACAATACCACTAAAAGTAAAAAAAAAAAAATTAAAAAATGGGGATAATAAGAACCTCTTAGATCTATTTTTTCTCACTTTGCAATATTAGTTGGTTTTGACTTCCAATACTGCAGGAATTGTCAAAGTAATTTTTTATTCACATTGCTGGAAAAGTTTTAATCCCTTATACATCTCATTTATTGTTCTTCAGTGAATGTGTGTCACCATACTGAAAATGATATAGCAATAGACAAAAGAGGGACAATAATACATGGAATTTGCTCTCATCACCAGTAGTAGCAATGATACTCATCATACCAGAAAAGGTTTTTATCAATAGTTATTACAAAAATGCAACTCTAGGATATCCAGTGTTCTTGAAATGAATGAAAAATAAAGATAGCTCTTATAATTTCATCAGGTATGTGTGTATGTATTTGGTTTTGCCTTCATGTATATACATTTTATGATGTACAAGACAGAGCTTTTGAACTATACAGACAGTATTTTGTTTGAATAGAAGCTGGGATAAAGTTGTTCATCCAGAAACTGAAAATTACCGAGTACAGGAAAACAGAAGTTACCCTGATGCTTACAATTTTCTCTCAAGGAGAGTCTTTTCACTTAATTTTTTTTCTAAGTCATGCAATTCAATTACTTTTTTGGGTGTAGAAATAAATGCTATATGATTCCATCTGTGTGGGTGGAGTAGGTTCATGTTCCTATCACATCTTGCTGCCAAAGAGCAAACTCTCTTGCTGCAAGTGTTCTACTTGCCTCTCACATCCCTTCAAGCCATGGGCAGGATGAGACTCCCTGGGACAGTTTCTCTGCCTCTGAAGGGAATAACCTCCCTTCTTTGGAAGGGTTGACTCAACCTCAGCTATACATCAGCCAAAAAGCCACCTTCTTCATTCAAGTTCTTTATTCCACCACAAAAGTATGTAACAATTGTGGACTTACCACAGCTATGAATAAACTTCCAAGCTGAGTAGTTCTTGGGTCCTTTGGAGCAATTTCTTAGACTTCAGATCATTTCAGGCCTGATTGAAATTAGATTTTACCTTATTACAACCAAGCCTCAAGGTCCAGGTATCACATAAAATCATGCTGGCATGACCTAGGCCTCTGCTGTCATTTCCATTAGCCTTTCTTGCTGCAAGAGCATTTTGCTGCCTCTTGTTCAACTTGGTGTCCACCAGGACACCCAGGGTCTTGTCTGCAGAGCTGCTTTCCAGCTGGGTGGTCTCTAGCCACAGACTGGTGACTTGGGTTGCTCATTCCCAGGGGCAGGACTTTACACTTCCCCTTGTTGAACTTCCTGAGGTTCCTGTCAGTCCATTTCTCCACCCTGTTGAGGTCCCTCTGGGTGACAGCACAACCATCTGGTTCATCAGCCACTCCTCTGTGATTTGTGTCATCAGCAAATCTGCCTCATCATCCAAATCACTGATGATGTTGAACAGAAGTGGACCCAATATTGACCCCAGGGTTGCCTTCTCGTACTCAGTTGTAGAAAAAGTTATGTTTCATCATTAAATGAAACAGGAGCTACTTGAGCCAGGACTAAGTGTCATTCCTCATGTGTAACCAATAAATTGGCTGTTTAAATCTCTGGAAAAAGAGGGTAGAATTAACTTATTTAGCAGTTTTTCAGAAATAACATTTTGGCCTGATTTTCAGCCTATGGTTTGTGACCACTCTGCCTTTCTGTGTGTGTGTACATGCAAACACATCCATCAGTTTGTGGCTTCTAATAACTTTTGGATACAGTTGACAATTTCACTAAATTTTTCAGAGAACGGAGGCTTCAAAACTAATACATTCCTGCAATTTTTATTGTTTTTTTTAAAAACAGTTACCTAAAGAACGAAATAAAATTTTCTGTAGCCCAATAGGCAAAATACTGTGTTAAAACCTTACACAATTTTAACAATCAGAATACTCGGGGAACGAAAAGCTGTAATTTTCTGACTCTTGATCCATACATCAGCTTGGATAGCAACAGTACACTTAAATCAAGAAAAAAAAAAAGAAAAAATACAAAACAGAACAAAACCAAAAAACCCAACCAAACAAAGAAAAAAACCCAGAAGATTGAAAATATTTTCACAGGCAAAATTTCAATTCCAAGGATCTAAAATTTTAAGACCATAATGAGTACCTCTTTTGTATGAGTCAATGCATTACAGTTTTACTAGCTCTGACTAGTTTGGTTTTTAGCTAAATCTAAAATGAAGAGAAAAATGCAGTAGTAAAAAAGGAAAGCCTGGAGGATGTTAGTCTCCTTGCAGCTCTGATCATATTCCCAAGGCAAGGAAGAGCTGCAGCATTACCCTTGTGAATTTACCTGCATCATTTTCTCATAGGTTGAAGGATATTGTAATTCCAAACTCAGAGCTTGAAAAAGAGGACTTTTATCTGACTTTTGTTCAGATCATAATTCTAAGCTAAAAGTTTAAAGTCTTTAACATATATTGTTGTGATGGAAGAATGAATTTTAAATTTTATTTTCTGAAGAGGAGAAAGGTGCTTTGAGAATAGGAGTTGGTAGGAATCACAGCAGTCAGATAAAATATCTAAAACCAGGAAGGGGATAGCCCCCACGAAACCTATTTGCTTTTGTTTTGCAAACTGCCCTAGAATTTGCCAAGTAAGAGCTATTTTTTATCAAATCCAAGAGATGATCATTATTGAAAGTTATAGGGCATATTCTTGCTGAAGGCTAAAACCAGCTGTGTTTGCTCCATTCCCTGCAAAGACTGAAATTGTTACATGAAAACGGATCCCTTACTAAAACTGATAGAACTTTTTTGATATGAATCAGAAAGGGAGACAAAAAGGCTTGCACTATCAAAGATGTCAGTAGGAAAGCAAGACACTGTTTTTTGTAAAATTCAGTTCTTAAGGTACAGCTATCACAGGCATTAACTACCAATGAATAGCAGGAGAGCAGTAATCAAAGAACTATTTTGTATTCTCAGAATTTCTTCTTCAAAGGGATTTTAACTTTCTTTTTTTCTTTTATCATATAAGTTTGCTCATGTTTTTGAACTCCGTGAGGTAAAAAGAAAATCATCATAGATATTGAATGTTGAAGTGCCAGGCCACACTTTAAAAGTATGGTACTCTTACTTACTTGGACTATTTGTTTTAGGTAATTGCCAGAATTATGTTGCTTTATAACTAAAATAACCCAGAGTACCAATTAGAAGATGAAATTGTTAGGTCTGTACTTTAAAAAAAAAAATAAAGCTGAGTTAACACTCATAACTTCTTTAAAAATGTGAATAATTGAAAAAATCACAGTAGAAATATGGGTGAGGATGGGATAAAATCCATAATTACTCTTAGTTTATTTATATTTCTGTCTTTTCTACTTGATAGTTACCTACACTCAGATGTGTATTTGTGAAAGAATAGGGATATTCCTGTCATGAGAAGATAATTCTTCAGTTAAATATTGTGCATCCATGTCCCAAAGGCATGTTTCCCACCCAAATATATTCAAAGAACAACAGCTTCGTGATTGAAGCTAAATTTGAGGTGTGTTGCAAAAAGACCGCAGAAGATTCATATCCTAAAACCTAAAAATTCTTTGCTTTTGGGTAGTGCTTAAATTCTACGTGTCTTGGTTATGCATTTGTGGAAAGAGACAATTATTTATCTTCCATTGCCCTTTCTCTTTAGACTCTGAGCTCTCCAGATTGAGAGACACCAATATGCTTCTGTTTGGTTGTCAGAAACTATCCACTGATTTCAGTCTTAAGTAAATTCTTTACAGCTTAAATAATTATAATAAGGGACTGATATACATTAATAGTGTTCTTCTGCTTTCATTACAATTTCTTAAAATTCACTTTTTAAAGTAAATGAATGAAGGTGTAATGAAGGTTATTGTTCATGCTCCAAAAGATTTTCTGCATTTTGATTTCTTTGGAACTATTTTTTGAAACAGTAGCCTAACACTGATATTAGTTACTATCTGTATAATTCCTGTATTACTATAGCTGGGAAAAAAAAAGTAAAATCCAGTCAATGCATGTTATTGCATAAACTTGACTGTAATATCTGCCAAAAAGTGAACTTTTGATATAAATATTAGTAGAAAATATACATGCAAACTTCATATATTACACCAGACTGCATCCACACATACAGGCTGACTCAAATGCCTAAGAAACAACTTTGTTCCCACCATAGTATTAAAGTCAATATGTGATTACCCAGCTGCATGTTCTAATTGCATTGGTCATTCCTATTTCAAGTGGACTTATGTCCATATTATTGGTGCCAGTTTTCACAGTGGCCTATTCTGAACTCCTGTGATAATTCAGGAACAAGATAAACTCATTAGGCAAGGAAAAGCAGATAAACAAGTTTGTCTCTTCTTTATCCCTGTGCATGATTGGAATCTTCTTGTCGTATAATTATTGACTCTTTTGTACAGTTTCTTCTTTCAGCCTGTGGGCTGGTGTTTGTCCTTGCTTTTAATGGTCACTATTTCAGATATATGTTATATGGTAGTTTTGTGAGTTCCAAGTACCTCCAGGATAAAAATCACATGGAAGATTGCATTCAGATTGGGCTTGGCTGAATTGTTTTGAATCTCAAGGGGAAGCAAGAAACATGCTTCAGGTTAAATGTTTAAAAAAATTGTTTGAAAGATAGCCCAAAGAGTTTGGCTGCTGTGGAAAAACACATGTTACTGCTATTAAGGTACACCTTTCCCACAGTTTTAGTACATTATTATCCACATTTGGCTAGAGTACTTAAATGGTTACCATTTCATCCACACTCTAATCATAACTTTGTGTTTCTGTTAATGTCTTTGTAGTGATTGATTGTCTTTGGCGCAATGTAAATATTAATTATTTTTTTTCTCTTTTTTTCTTTCCCACTGTCACTTTTTTTCCTTTTGATACTTTCTTTTTCATATTGTCTCAACCTTTTTCACTTTTTTTTTTCTCAAATTTACTTATTTTTTCACACTCTTGATATTCTGTAACAATTCTTATCCACACAGATAGATGCTGTGAAGCTACTAGACGTGAAAATGGAGGCCAGTCCCTGCAGCTGAATGCTGCTGCCTTCTCTCTCATTGTAGTCTTAAGTTTCCTGTGCATGTTTTGATACTGTTGATAAGGTGATCAAAATGTGTTCTTCCTTTTCCTCTTAATTTTATATTTATGGGAAAATAAACAGAGACATTAAAAAACCTGTACTTTTCTATAGATCTTCTAAAGTTTCCGTTCCTAGTTAAGAACCTAAATAGTGTAATTACTTCAGTCTGTGTGTGTAAAATTCTTCATCTGGATTTTTGGAAACCTTGTGAGTTTTCTGACAAATTCAACAGATGATGCTTGACCCTTCATTTTGACAGAACTTGGAGAATGTGACCTATTGAATTTGATCAATGTGGTTTGATTCTGTTTTCTCAACTATATTTCAATTATGCGAAATCCATGCAGAGACATTACCCTTGTGAGTTTCATGGCTTTCCATGTACACCATCAACTGATTTTACATGAGAGCAATTTTATTATTTATTACATTAATACTTTGCACGGAGTTCTCCTTGTACTACTTCTTTCCATAATGTACTTAAAACTTTATGCTCAATGAAAAGTGTTCCAGAGCACGTTGAATGGGGCTCTGAGCAGCCTGGTCCAGTTGAAGGTGTCCCTGCCGACAGCAGGGGAATTGATAGGACCTGTAAGGTCCCTTCCAACCCAGGCCATTCTATGATTCTATATGTCTATAGACCTGTTTTCAACTTTCTAATGGATATTAACAAAGCTTTCTTCCTCAGTTAATAACCTATGAATTCATAGCGTTTTAATTTCTTATTTGTTTTCTGTGCCTCTCCACTGCCATGCATCAGCACGTAAAATAGGTCCCTGCCCACCAAACTGATTTCTGGTGACTGTAATGGGGACATATTTCATTTTGTGGCATCTGTTGGACTTGAAGCTCCAGGGGGTTCCATTTCGACCTGTAGTGAAAATGGAATAAAGTATGTTTTCCTATTTTACACATTAAAAGCATGGCTTACAAGCTGTGCAGCTAGAGCAATGTATACAGAACCTCAGGAAAAAGAAAAATTTATTTACTTAGAGTCCACTGAGACTTTTTGCAGATATTTGATTTTGAAATTTATATAGTTGTCTAAGTTTACGTTTCATTTCTCAGTTGAATGCAGAATAACCCAAGAAAGCAATGCACTTTAAAGCTAAGGCAGAATTAAATATTTATTTTAAGATACTGCCCTTCAAATTGTTACTAAATATAACAAATATAATAAATAAACTGTACCTGTTGGGTTTTTTCCCTCTTATAGTTCATATCTTTTGGGGTTTTGTCTTATAACTTCAAAATTAGTTGTTCAAATTGAAGTACTTATATATCGTCACCCAGTTATGGGATTTTCTTTTTGTTAAGAAATATTAATTATGATAATTTTTTGCCAGTTTCAATTTATTTTTGGAAGACAAGACTTTAAAACATCATTAATAAAACCTCTCCTCATCTCAAACAAATAATAAACATTTTAGAATACTGGTCTAGGTCCCAAGTGAAATGTCATCAGAATGCATGTGTGTAATTCTAAAGACTAATTTATGGACAGAAATTATTTTTTAAATATTTGCATATTTAGTATAATGAAGTAGCTGAAATTTAAACAAATGCTATTTTGAAAATATTGGCTTCACTATGATGTCTCACTGTGTTAAATGGAGCCACTATTTCATCCCTGGCCCTTGCCACTGTGTTTTGTCACTTTAACCTACTGTCATGACATTACTTTGAAATTAATTACATTGACATGTGCCTGGCAATTTCTATTCTAATTTTGTAACTTCGGTTTCCCAGTTAGAGTCACTCGGGTGAAAGCCTTTTTATCCATGCACTAATGTGAATATTGACTTTGTCAATATGTGCTATTCTTCCAACATAACCTATTTTTTTTTTTTTTAATGCTTAAGTTCTTATTGAACCAAGAGACAGTAATTATTGTGGGATATATATACATATTTAAATGAAAATTTTCTCTTCAACTGTGCTGCAGAGGATTTTGACTTACTAGCTATACAAAACTTACCAAAAACTGAGATGTGAGAATACATTTTCAATTGATTGATTAGAAGTCTGACAAGTGTTATTGCTAATCATTCCTCTATTCATAGAGGAAGAGTCACCTTGGGCAAGAACTTTTGCAAGAGGCTTTATTTTTATTTTTTTTTTCTCTTAACCATTTCAAAAATCCAGATAGTGAAAATGTTTGTTGTCACTGTCATCATTATTGCTGGTTATCACTATTGTGGTAACAAAACAAAAAGACTGAAAGTACATCTCTACGTACAGAGAACTGATATTTGGCAAGTATGTAGTAAGTGGATTCTGCTTGCATTCCTTAGGGGGAAAGAAGCCCCTGATCCCATTGTAAGACAGAGACTGGTTGCATATAAGGAAACAGAATTTTCTCTTGTGGACACAACAGAGATAATAAAGAGCTGTTCTGAACAGTAGATAAAATGAAATTGCTAATGCAATCACAACAAATGAGCACCTGCCACTGGATTAAAAAGTCTGAAAAATAAAATAGAGTCTCATTAAGATTGCACAGCTGGTATTTCCTTACTTTGCAACATTTTCCTAATTTTCTAAAATTTGAAACCTTAAAGTTCTTCTACTAAATATTTTCTAACATATTTTTTTACCTGTCATATACTTGTCTCTGTTCTTACTCTTTTAATAAAGCAAGACAGGACACTACTACAGGTATGTATAAAAGCAGGAAAAGAAAAATTTCTATATAATTTTCCCACTCTGGTTAGACATTTAAAGAACTCTTTACCGGCTATAAATTTGTTATCTTAGCAACTTATTCTAACATTGCAGATAAGTAGACAAGATAGGAATTAGGGCGCAGAGACTGATTGGCTGTGAGCTCTCCAAACATATTGGGAAGGAGATAATGAAAAGCCTTGAGAAATTTTGGAAGCTAAATATACATTATAAATGACAAGTTGGCTTTTATCCTCTATGTCACAATGCCAGGGGAATAAAGAGACAAATTTGGATCACTTATCTTTATTTTTTTCCAACTGATAGTAGCTTCAGCTGGAAACTACAAAAATTTCCTCCTTTAAGTGAGAAAAAATTTAGGTCTGTTCCAATTTAAATTCTTCTGTGCTTTTTCATTTTTAGGTTATCAAGTACATTGAATGTGATCCTTTTCTTTTGGCCCTCCTCTTCCCATCAAAGTCCAAAAATGATGAGTTGAGCCAATATTATAGGGATTATGTGACAGCAGAGCCAGGCAGCTCTGGGCAGTGACCCAAAACCTCTGTAATGAGAAAGAAAAAGAGGAAGAGAATAATGTCCTTGGGTTGTCATGTATCTCCTGAGATGAATAACTAATACAGCTTTGTTTGTACTTCTCTTTATGAGTGTCTCATAATTGCATCTTTAAAAACAATGAGAGTGGGATTATTTCACAATATTGTGTTCAATCTGTGGGAATATACAGAAGATTTTGAAGTCTTGGCTTCTTACAGATAAGTGCAAGGGTAAAAGTGAACAGACATTTGCAAATTAAATTATAATTCATAGGTATAGACTGAGCAGCTTAAAATTGTAATTTAAACTGTATTAAAATGATAATTATGTCTTCACAAATTGAATTTAATATTCTGCTGACGTTAGTACTTAAATGTTAAATAAGAAAATTTGTTCCTTTAAATGTAGTAATTGTAAAAGGGATTCGAGGTCTTATGATTGACAGTGTAAAATGTTACCATTTTTTTAACATTGTCACGTATTTTAAAATGCTAATATTAAACTGTCTGTAAGACTGACGTTCTAAAATATTCCATGCTGAACTTATGCCTTAAATCCGAATTGGTGGCACAGAAACTTAAAAAGAGTAATGATTATTCTGTGATATAGCAGTATTATCTCTAAGCAACAGTATTTTCAAAATATTCTGGTTTACAACCTTTTGAGTGTAAGGCTAGTTTCTTCCCTAATGAGATTTATTTGTTGTCTTTCTTGTTTCCAGAGTTTTGACAAGTTCATAACACTTACAAATTATTCACAAATCAAAGTATTTACATAATGGAACTTCAGATGTGATCATTTATTGCAGTAGGCTTATTAGGATATAAATTGCTGTCACTCTAAATAGGAGAAGTATTGCCCAGAAGTAGACATGTATACTGCATACATTGGAACTAAACTATAATTTCTGAGTAGTTTTATGAGGTGGACAAAACATGCTATTTCCAAACAACCAAATAACATTAAATTTAGTTTTCTGGTGTAAGTATAAGGCCAAGCACTGATGCAAAAAATATGACATGCATATGAAAAGTAGATATTTTAAAGAGAAACAGATATAGCGATTTAAGTACACATATAACCTTCTGACCTATACTCAGTCGGTTCCTCTTATGCAATCCTGCTTCACTAATTTAAATTGTGCCACTCAAATTTGTATGCAAATGTAAAGTGAACTAATTAAGACTAACAAAGCAGTTGTTTATTTTTTTAAGACGTAATGGAAAGTCATACAAAATTTGTGATTTTTTTAATAGTCTCCAGTCTTCTACTTCATAGTCTCCAGTCTTCTACCTGTTGTTCAGTATGATTTCTGATTGCTCATTTCTTCAGGATTTTTGAGAGCAAAGGGAAAAAAATTCTTTTAGGAAGCAGTTTGAACAGTATCAAGACAAATGTAGCTTCTCAGGCCACTGAAATCTTTGCTACATCTAGAACTCATTTACACTTACCACATTTACTTATTTACGTATTACATGCACTTCATCTGTTCCATTTCTCCAGGCATGTGAACAATGTTCAGTTTTTCTTTGGTATTTATCAGGCTTAATATGTAAGTGATGGAAAGTCACAAGGGAAAATCTTAATAAAGCCATTGGTGTCAACTATCAAGTGTAGAGATCGACCAACTTGGCCTATTTAAAAACAGTAGCTGTATAGAAGCTCTGTGCTTGAGAGCTGTACTAAGTTTAGATATTTTACAAGAAGTAGATCAAGAAACTGAGGTAGAAGTATTCATTTTTGTTCATCTGTCATGATCTAAAGTTGTGAGAAACTGTAGTAGTAATTCTTGCCACTACAGTCCCATTATGTTGTATGGTATTCTTATTAACAGTTCTGTATATTTATTTTACAGGCTTAACATTTTTGTGGAGGCAATTTTCAGTATATATTTTATTTAATATAATTTTAATTATAATATGTGTGTTAAATGGCCTATAATACAATGAAAATAAATCTTACTGAGAATGTTTCCAAGAGAATTTCAATTGAAAATATATACAATGTATGAAAAACTAATTCTGTGAAAAATATTGGAAACACTGCAGTGTTTGTAAGTTTCTTTCTTCAAAAACAGTGTGAAAGGCAAGGAAAAAAAATCTGGATTCAAAGTAGTTTATTTTAATTTGTGAAGTGATGACTTTTTCTTTGGTCTTTTTCCCATTTCACTACCATTTTGATCCACTGATTTCTTTCATGCATGCAGCACTTGGTGTCATCTCTGCTTTTTTCCTGAAGAATGTGTGCATGGTGTAACTGTAACGTCCCTCAGCATCTTTCTGAACATAATGTCAAGAAATGTATGTAACTTTGTGAGTCTTTCATCTGTTGTTCAAAGTTCATTTTTAGTTTATGCAATTTCTGTCTTCAGTTTTGTAATAAAGGAAACTGACTCAAAGCATTTCTATCTGTATTTTCTTTATTACTGGTAAGTGCTGTTTTTTCTTGTATTGTATACATAATGTATTTTGTAACAAGAGATTTTTCCTTCTTTTTTTAGCATTGCATCAATATTTTTGTTTCAACAGCGTTTTATCCAATAGTGAATATGAAACACTCACCTCATCCCCCCAGAAAAAAACACAAAAAACCCACAAAAAAACCCAAACCAAACCAAACAAAAAAAAACCACAAAAAAACCCAAAACCACAGAAGCCAAAACAAACAAACAAAAAAAAAACCCAAATATCACAAACAAAAAAATAAATCACTAAAATTAGAATTCCTGAATTTTAAATTTGGTTCATTTTATGTGTCTGCCATCCTACTGCACTAATGGAACAAGTGTATGAAATGTCTGTATAAATACACGGCCCAAGAACTTGATTCATACTGATGTAATCTGCCTGGTTGAAACAGTTGTATCCCCAAAGGCATATGGGCACATGACAATTTTGTACCAAGCAGGGCTCTGCTGGCAGTTGCAGTTGTAGCAGTGTGATTGTTTCGAGTAAAAACATGCACCATGTAACAGGCAGCACTCATAATATTAATGCTCTTTTTGTAGCTAATGATACAAAATAATTATATTTTTAAATTATTCCAAGTATTACTTCTCAAAACTGTTGTCTTTAAATCTGTCTTAAAGAAAATGCTGTCAAACCTGAAATACTTTATCAATTCAAATACAATCCCAAGATAGTTTGATTCTTTTTCTGATCTCCTGGCTACAGTGCTCTGCTTGCAGCTGTCATCCACTCTAAAGGTGCAAAAATCTCTCAGGTCCCTGTGGTATGCTCACAGTGTGGTTTTGAATTCTGCTAAATAAAGTAATTAAAATAATTTATCCTTTTATGTAACAGCAGTACTGAAACCACACATAAGGGTATGTTCTCAATACCTATGTCAATCATAATTAATCTGCAAAGGTTCTTAGAAATTCCTCCAAGAGACGTTTTCACTAAATGTGCTTTCAGTTGGAATGCAGGAAACTGAGACATAGAAAGTTGCTTCCCCGAGGCCTTCAAAAACCTGGGTGCAGGTCTGATGCCATAAATCCCACAGAGCTGCCGTGGTTGTGCAGCCTTTCCTCCCCAGTGCACAGCAGGGCTGGGATCTCTCTGCCCTCTCTTCGCTGGGGCTTCCCATAGAAGGAGGCAGTGGTAAAACCATATTCTTTACTACACTGACTGAGTAAATACATGAAAAAATGGGCTGTGACTACCTAATAACACTTTAGGCATATTAGAAATGCCTCTGAATGCTTTTTAGAGAGAGTTTGATGATGCTCGGAATGTTTTGGGGTTCTTTGAAACTTTGCTTAAAAAAAATAATAAATGACAACTCCAGAGAATATTTTTCACAACATAGCACACTTTTTCTAGTAAACAAGGCATCCTTCCCTTAGTATCCCCCAATGGCCACGGAAAAGACATTGTTGGCAGGAACACTTGAGCTGTTATTTACATTACTCTTCTTCCATTTAGCTATTGCATTAATGTCTATTAAGACACCTTCCTATGAGAAAGTATGTAAAGGGCCCTTAGAGTAAATGAGAACTTGAGTCCTACTTACTTAGTATCCCAAGAAAATCATAATACAATAAACTTTCCTGTGAAATTTAAAGGAAGAAG
Source organism: Dendrocincla fuliginosa (assembly GCA_035047845.1). Taxonomy (NCBI): domain Eukaryota; kingdom Metazoa; phylum Chordata; class Aves; order Passeriformes; family Dendrocolaptidae; genus Dendrocincla; species Dendrocincla fuliginosa. The sequence continues at coordinate 13,386,145 of JAWWMO010000001.1, forward strand.
TAATTTCAGAAAACTTGTTGACAAGAGGATCTTAGCCATAATAAATAAAAACTCCCTCACTCAGATAAATATCAGGACATTGTAGCATTTCCAATAGATATAATTTTAGGCATAAATCATTTTTGTGTGACTGACAATCCTGGTGGCACCACAGACTCCTCTGACTGTGAATGCCCATCTCTCCTGTGTGGTGTTGTGTCTTCAGTCTCTTCTTTACAGCTACTCTTGCTGCAGTGAAATCACTGAAACTACACTGCAGTCCATCTCGGATTCCACTGGAGATGGGAGAGAATGATGATCTGTCATTTATGGAATGTTAGGTTAGAGGAAACCTTCTCTTTAGTTAGTGACCTCAGAGTCAGTAATATTGTCCCCTTATTTTTCAAAGCTGTGTGCCAAGTGTATCTGTCACAGCATATTACTCAGTCGTGCAGTACAGCGCACACATCCTCCTATGCTCATACACTGCCCCTCAGCTGTATCTGTCCTAGCAGAGAGTTATAGGAAAAATCACTGAGAAAGAATAAGCATTAAAATTAATGTCCATTATAGCCTTGCTAGCATCTTCTTCTATTAAGAAAGGGGATAGAAATGAATAATACCTACTGTCACATTCTCTTTTGTATCAAACATAAATGTTGCACAGAATCCTAAAATTATTTCATAAGTTGATGTTGCAAATGTAGTGATTTGTTTGTTTCATTTGAAGGTGGATATGTAGTTGCTGGGCACTTACCTATGTCAAAAAACAGCTTTTGTTAGTATAAATTCCTAAAAGCAAGTCATGCAGCTCTGGCAGCATCAGCCAAGTTATTGGAGCTTCTTTGAGTAGACAGAGGGATCATGGATCTTAACTCCTTTTTGCCTGCTGTGATTTTATCTCACTAAGGAACTTAGTAAGTGCTTAGTAGTGGGAAGCTCTTGTACAAAGCTAAGACATGGTTCCTTTTCTAATTTATAATCTTACAGCATCATGCCATTCTAAATAGAAAAGCTGGGTACCTGCTGCCTTCACATGCGGCTTAAGATAGAGTTCCTTCTTCATTTGATGGGTGTCACATAGTCCTTGCATCCTGGTCAGCCAGAGCAAAGGAGCTGGAGCACACAACAGCTCTGTCTAAAGTCCTCTTAGATATTTTCAGTTGGAAAATGAAGGAGAAAGACACTTAGGCAGTGAACAAAGTTGTGAAAGTCCCACAATTTAGATATATTAATTTTTAATACAAGGAAATGCAAAGCATAAAAAGACAGTGTAATATAGGTATCAGATATAACAAAAAAACATCCTTGGAATATTTGTAATACCCTGCCACTGCCACTCACCTCATGGTATTGTATACATGTTGTATATATTTTTATATCTGTGATAGACCTGTGCTGTAAGCATATGTTATCTCTAGGAATATGTTATGGAATTCTGTAACCTTTCTGATAAATCCTTCTGGTTTTGCCATTTTTGTTTTTCTTATGACATGCTTGTTTTTCGGAGGTGAATCTGTTTGTGGGTTTTTTTCCTCCTCTCCAGATCTTTAGCTTGGCAGAGCTTGTTCCAGCAATGGTCTCAGCCTTCCACTGTTAGACTATGGACTGGTAGCAAATGTTGAACAGCTGTTTAATTTTTTGGTACTGCATTGTGATTGTTTGGATGGTCATCAATGGTTAAAAAATGTTAAGGTCTATATTTTCTGTCTTTTTAGAGGTTTTTAATAAGTATATGCATCTTGTAAGCCTTTCAGTCTAAGAAAAGTTCCAGATCAGGTATAAAATCAAGGACAGTATTCATAGGGAGTGCAGAAGTAACTGTCATGGTTGGGCACCTTTGAAGAGTCAATACAACAGTGCAGTTTAAGAAGATGACAAACAAGAGTATGTTTTTTATTCCTGCCATGACCCAGTGCAGTATTTTCAAATAGTTCATAATTTTCAAATCCTTCAGCTTGAGAGCATTTCTCGTACTTTAGAAAGCTTCTGACTGACCTGAAAGAAAGGACAAATATCCATAATATCCCTGCACCTGTGCTTATGCAGCAGCCACGTGCTTCCCTATGAGCTCAGAAAGTGGTTTATATCTTTTCTATTTTCCTTAAAAATTTACATGACTGCAAAAGGTTAGGGGCTGTGTAGAATCATCTGTTTTTCATGTTAATATTAATCCATGTCTGCTAAGAAGAAAGACACAAGAAGGTGCTAGCTTGCTTTTATTTTCCCAATAAAACATTAAATCACTGGAACCTCTGGAAGTCATCTTGTCCAACTGCTGTGCTCAAGCAGACTAGTTATTATAAAGCTTGCAATTATTATTTTATTGTACCAGCAATTGAATACATAAAATGTGATTCTGTAAGAGTTCAGAGAAATTCTGTCACCTCAAAGGACATTCATGTACCATCAGTCTGAATATCCCAATGTTGCCTGTTTGTTCCTGTCACTGTGCAAAACCAATAGCTTTAGTTTTCCATGCATACCTGCCCACTGGAACAGGTTGCCCAAGGAAACTGTGGATGGCCCATCCCTGGAAGTGCCCAAGGCCAGGTTGGATGGGCCTTAGAGCAACCTGGTCGAGTGGAAGGTGTCCCTTTCCATGGCAGAGGCTTGGAACTGGGTGATCTTTCAGGTCCCTTCCAACACCCTTCTGTGATTCTATATACAGGTATAGATGGTAACTCCCTCTTCAGACCTGCTTCCCTTTACAGTATCTGATGCAGACTACTTAAAGGAATTCAATCTGGATTTTCATTTTAGGGGTCAGAAAACTTGTCTTTCTGTTAGTTCTTTTTACTGAAAAAATTTTGGTTTACTTGCCAAAACTCTTCATTGCTCTTTCCCATCAAATAATGATTTCTGCAAAAATGTTCAGTTTTATTAGATATTGTTAGAAATAACAAGTGAGAACCTGAAAATGTCTGATACTTTTCAGAACATCTATAAAAACTTGCTTCAGGGTTTTTTAATTACATTTCTGAAACTTTTTCAGTCTTATTTCCATAAGTATTCATTGATAAGCACTTATTTGAAGAAGTGAATGAATGAAGTGATTTTAAGGCTGTCAATTTCCTTCATTATCATGGCAAGGTGCATTATATTTTTTATGCCACATTCTCTATAACAAGAAGCATAACATTTTAAATTTAGCATATTTTTGACAAATTGTAATTAAAGCTCGTTCAGTACTCTGGAGCTTATGCTGGATAGTTTTTTTCCAAGCAATGTTTTAAAAGCCTCCCTCTGGTTAGACTACTAAGTCAGGTATACAGTAAATCTTTTCAAAAAATTGCTAAGAACTGATTCTTTTGCATTAACGTTGTATTTTTATGATTTAAAATAAGTTGGTTTTCAACTAGGAAAATAAAAAGCTCCACTTTGTTATTGTGGAACACAAATCAGAACCAGTATTTTGAGTCTATTTGGTACATAATGGATCGCTGTAAAAAACATCAAATGTGTGAAATAACTTCTTGAATATAACTTTTTGGGGGTTTTTTACATTGTTTAAGAATTGTTACAGTACAGCTAATCCAAATTTAATTTAGGGCAGCACTTTTTGATAACAAAGGTGCTTTTTGAAGTTGCTGGAAAGGCTATGTGTAGTATGACATTGATATTTCTTCCAGTCATAGAATTAGAACTTCTACTGGTGTCATAACATTATAACGTTACAACATAACATTTTAAGAAAAAAATTGGCATGGTTTTGAGATTATAGATCTATTAGAATATTATTTTTGAAAGCTGTCAGGAGAGGCCTAAATGTGCTTTAATAGTAACTGGCATTAGTTTTACAACTGACTTTTGTGGGAGCAGATAGATGAGTACAAAGTCATAAGAAAGAATAGAATTAAGTCACCAGTGAA
>JAWWMO010000001.1:13399732-13426355 GCA_035047845.1 Dendrocincla fuliginosa
AAAATATGAGAAAGTTAAAATCAAAAATATTTTATTATCTTAGGGGAGGGGGAAAGAATCAGTCCCTGCTGTCATGGAAAACAAAACAAACAAAAAAAAAAAACCAAAACCCAAAATAAAACAAACCCCCCCAAATAATATGAAAAATTGATAGGGATTTTGATGGGTATTATGTCCTTAGAAGAACAGGACTGCTAAGAGATGTTAATAATGATGACTGTTTCCTTCTTGGTAATTCTTCTCTCACAACTCATGGCAAAAGGCAGCAGTCCGAGGTACAGCTGGACAGAGGTCAGCTAAAGATTTGGGACAGTGTCACTTAGCAAACTAAAGACGAAAAGAACATTGTGCAGCCAGGACACCTGAAGGGACACTGGTGCAAGGAGAACACAGAAAGACCTTTGGCTTGGATATGGGTCATAACCAATGAAATAGCATGAGTGAGGTGCCACTAGAAGAGGATGCAGTAGAGAAGAAGGCAGTCTCTCAGCAGGAATAACACAAAAACACGTTGCCAACAACAGCCAGAAAGGCACACGCTGGGCAGGGTGAGGATGACCAGCAGGGATCTTGGAGGGAAGGGCTTAGTTTGCAGGAAAGAAAAGTTTCAAGGACATTCCAGGCAGGCAATGTTCACATATGGTGGGATTCATTCTGACTAATTCTGGCTGTCTTAAAGTTATACAAGACAAGCCTTGAGATTAAATCAGATTAAATAGTTTGAATAATTAATTGAATTATTTTGAATAATGACAAATTATACTCAGAACTTTAAATGCAATTTAAACTGTTGTGGGAAATAACTAGTGAAGAGATTGATTCCTCTTACAACAATAATTTTCATTGTATTGCTGAGTATATCCTTTATCAATCTATGTCTTACCTTTTCTCAGGTGATTCTTGTCAAAGCCAGGTTTGGAATCCTTCTGTGACAGATTAGCTCAAAGCCCTTTTACCTGCAAGTCAACAAGTTTTAATCATGCTGGCAGGAAATCAATTTAAGCTGTGCATTTCATATTACATTTCTGCAATATGATTAAAATACCACATGCAATGTGGTACTATAATTACCCTCCTAGTCTGACAGTACGTGATTTCCACTATGGGATGAGGTTTTCATAGTATTAATAAAATTGGGTGAATTCCACCATCAAAATGGAGCCACTTTCCTATAAAAAATCCACTTTTCCTATAAAATAGGAAAGTAAATATTCTAGTTAAAGTTTTGTATGGGTAATATTTTAAAGTTCTCGAGTTTATTTGTGTTTTTAAAAACAAGCTTTTATTATAAAATGCTTTAAGATTTGAAATATTAGTTTATCCAGCCGAAATATATAAAAATATTTCCAATAGATGTAGCTAAATAAAAAATAGGTGTATGGAAATTGGTGTAATTAGAACATTTAAGCTTGAATTAGTTAATTGAAAGAAAAAAAAAGATTGAAATTGTTAATAGATTAGATAAGATATTTGAAACGAGTGGAGATGAAAATGCCAAAATAACAGAAATGTTGTCATAGTTAAAAAGAACAATGCCTAATGAAAACTGCACTCATAAAATACATCATATTAAAAAACCCAAACAAACAACAACAACAAAAATAAAACCCAAAAGTTTTTTAAGACAATAAGGTCAGAAAATGGTGTGCGGACTTTGTGATGAGGAAAGTTTAGATGAGTAAAATTTTTTACTTGTTTGTAGTTCTTTTTGTGTTCCTTGCTTTTATGTAAGGCAAAGCTAATTTTGTAACAGTCTTTGTAGGGTTCCAGCAAATCTTCCTATTTCAAATAATTTGAAATTATTTATAACATGGTCTTGATCCACTTAAACCAATTTATTTAAATTTTCACACAGTGTATTCTGTCAATTGCCCAGTTTTTACTTTGACTAAATATTTCCTCCCTTTCAGCACCATCTTTTGAGACATTACTGTGCCTTTATTAAAACTAGATTAAATTAGGTTTTGATTGTTTTGTTGGGGTTTTTTTTAACACTATTTCAAGTGTTTTGCATTATCGAATCTTTGACACGTGCCTGCTCAACTAAAATGCATCTCATGAGCTGCTTCTCCTCAGCCTCAGTGTTTTATCCTCTGTTAAAAATAGATGTGTGTTGGTTCTGCTGTTTCCATTTTTTCAGGTGTCCTGTTGAGAGCTGAAATCTTTTTCCTTTGGGTGTGCCATGGGAAACAGTCAATTAGTAAAGACCTCCCTCTGTGCTCAGAGCCAGACAGCTGATAGCATATCCCACATACTTTACTGAAATAGAACAAGTTAGTCTTCTCTTTGATTTCTCTAAGATATAGGTTGTGCTCATTGTTTAAGCTCCAGATAAACAGCATCTTTCTTAGTTCATTTCAGATGGCTTAAATTTCATAAGACTGAGAATTGGGGTATTGTTTTGTTTTATTTGCTGTTATTAAACACTGTTATAACAAGACACTCCTAAGGGATTTCTCAGACAGGTTTTGATCATTTTATTGCTCTTTGGGATATCAAAGCAATCACAGTGGAAATTTACTGAAAGATTTAAGAGTTATTATGAATAAAAAGGGCATATGCAAACCATTCCCTAGTTAAAAAACAGAAAGCAAACCCAAACTGGAATCATGGTTAACAGCTATTATGCCCAGGAGACATTATTACAGGAACATCTCAGTAAACCATACATCTTTATGACAGCCATATTTTTTGACAGATAATTACTGGCAGTAAGAAATCAATGATTTTCAAGACCTTTTTGAATGGAATCACATTCAAAATGGTGGGGCCTCTCTTGCTATTGGAATTGAATATTATAAAAATCCTCAGAGTTTTCACTAAGCTAGTCTTAGAAGAGCTGTAAGTTATTAATGAAGCCATATTGTGTGATCTATGAAAATCAGATTGTAGAAGTTTCTAAATAATAAAATAATTTCCATTATCTCCTTGTACTATAGGAAGTTCTTTACCTTTGTCTTGGCGTGGCCTGCAGAGATAACTGTGTTCTTTTGTATACAATTGAATTCACATTTAGAACCAGACATTAAAAAAAAGAGTTTAATCCACATTCAGCAAAAAGCTTGACTGGAAGCATTTCACAGCATCCTAGGGAACACATGCCTCTGTACTGTCTGGGGTCAAGTTATTTGACATTCTTTTTTTTGTCTTGAAGAAACTGCATATTGGGCAGCAGCAATGTTCTTATTATGTGACTTTTAGCTTTTTATGGCTATATAGAAATAGGGTTAATACATATTTCTTTAAAAGCAAAGAACCTCAGTGCTCATAATAAAATAATTATACAGTATTTTTAATAAATAACAGGTTTAGAAACAGTGTAAACTGTGTAAGTCATACATATGTTCTAGATTTAAATTCCAGGGTGTATTGTTTATGTCTTACCATGATTCCTCTTTTTTTCTGATAGGAAACTGCCGCTTAAGGAGGAAAATGGCAAAGAAGCTTTAAATCCAGAAACCATAGAAATCAAAGTTGCTAATGACATCATCCAGTCAAAAGAAGATGATATCAAAGCATAATAAGATAAACTACAGCTGTCTGGATAATGCATTTGGATTGAAGTAATCCCGTGACCAAAACTTTACAGCTGACCTTAATTTCTTGGGGAAACTAAAGCTTGGAATAGTTAGTACCTGTGTACATATGATGAAACAGTTCCTGTCTATAGTTCCTTTCTATTTTTTTGTTAATGGGTTTAGTATGTAGTTTTTCTGACACCAAGTCCCACGGTATAAATTTGACAAATCTGCAGAAAAAGAACTGTAATTTATTTTATTACAAAGTATATCTATTTAGAAGAAAAGTTCCAGAGCCACCCTAACTACAAACAGCATATCAGGTCTCTCCAGATCTTACAGTATAAGCTACATACATAAAGTGCCATATGCTACTGTATTTATTTCCATTTATAATAAAATGAAAGTTTAGATTGCCTTTAAAAAAAAAAAAAAAAGAAAACCAGTTTCAATATAACCTTTTAGATCTTAGCACTGGCAGACACTCAGTAGTCATTCCAGCTGCAATTATCACTTGAAGCAAACAAAAAAAAAAAAATTCTCTTCAACACAGAGCCAAATCCACCTGCAGTTTCAACTGGGTTCTTCAGTAAAATAAAAAGCTAATAACCATTATGTACAGACATAAATAAAACTGGGTAACTGTTTTGTAATGGTATATTGGCCTCATCCTAACTACATGAGCATGACTCTGAAAGGCTCGAGGATTTTCAGTGCTTCAGGTTTTCTGTACTAAAGTTTTGGAGGTTACATGTGAACTAAGATGCAGCTAAGCTATGAAAAGAAAATTTTTAAAATCATAATCTTGTTTTCAAATGAAAAAAGTTATAGTGTTTGTCGCAACATATTTATACATATAGAGTTAAGGGATAAAACCATGTTTTAGTGAAATAGATACATTTTCTCCCCAAATCAGTGAAGCTAACCTTATTGAAGCAGCAATTGTTCCTTTATGATTTCATGCCCTTTGTCTTAACAAATAAAGGGTGTGAACATATAGAAAGGCAGAATTTGTCTAAACAGTTAGGAACAGTTTTAAATTATTAACTAATGCAGTCTCATATTCAGCCAAATTAATTTTTTTCCTTGTCAAGCTTTCCTTAAGATGTTTCTTTCTGTTGCTCTGGTCAACATGCCTCACTATGAAATTTGACAGATTTATTTGATGCAAAATTCATTTGTATTTAATATACTTGATTTAATGGTGCCACTAATTGGAACAATATAGTTTGTTTCTATTCCAGCATACTGTATCCACAGCTACCAAACTCTTCAAAGTCATTCTTTGAAAGAAGTAGATAAACCATATAGAAAACTAGACTGAAAAATTCTACTTGTCAGAAGTAAATGTTAGAGTACTTTGTGGAATTTCCACATCTAAGTAATGCCTGAGGTTTAAGGGTAGCTGTCTCCATGCTGTATCTGAATTTCGCTCATATCTGAAGTCCTTACACTGGTTGACTTTCGTGCAGTAAAACTGAAAGTGGAATGTAAAAGGGAGTCCTCAAATTTGAGGAAAATGTCCCAATAACCTTTGTGTTAACCTAAGCTTAAGTGCATTTGAAAGAGCCAAGAAGAATATATTTAATTCTTAGATCTTTCTTATTTTTCAAAACCAGATTATTTTATGGGGTTTTTTTTTACAACTTCTCCTCACTTTGGGGAACACCTACAATGGACCAAGTAGTTGAGGACAGAGGCATACCACTGGTGTGGCTAGGATAAGAGACCAAGCTCCCACAAAACCAGTACCAAAGTAAAAAGAATGTGTAAGAGGGGATAGCAAAGTGGGATGAAAGTTATGGAAGATAATAATTCAAAATAGCTGTAAGGAAGTGTCTCTAAATCTAAGGCACCGATTCTGGGTGAAGGAAAGATGAAGATGTTTTTTTATGACCTCTCACTGTTGTTCTCAGTCCTGAGCAGGCAGAACTACCAAATAGCTGCTTGTCTATCAGATTTCTGTTCTGTTTCTTTCTGAGTACACAGTGAGCAGGATTGCCCCCTAACCCATAATTAAGAGAACCAGTTTTCCTATTTATTTGTACGGATTCTTTCTACAAAGTATGTATTTGCAGCTGGGCTTTCTCCTTCTATCAAATGCAAGCAAGGGCCCTGGAGAATTCCAGCAGTTGAGAATAATGTCATTGGTGTGGCTGCACATCCTCTCAGACAATATTTTTACCAGGATGAGGATGAAGGTAGGAGACATCCTTGCTCTTCTACCTGCTATCACAAAGTTAGGTGGTGCTATGCATATTCACATAAGTCAATCCTGCCTAGGCAAATGGTGCTTTTTCTGAAGCCAGCCTCATCATTTGCTCAAGAAGGTATCCATACAATGTGGGCAGAACTAACAGTGTCCAGGCTCAACTGCAGCTGCATTTCAATTTTTAATACTTCTTTGTTGGACTTACACACACACACACAAATCATGGCCTAACAGCTCTATATTGGTGGGATGATTTTTTTTTTTCTACTATGGTCTCTAATTACAACGTGAAGGGATTAGAAGATTTGAGAGGTCTTGTCAACACATTTATTACTAATATGCCTGTGCTACTCTTTACAAGCAAAATATCCTGCAAAATTATTTCAATATTGGAAGCAAAAACATTTCGCACTATATTGGTTTACAAATCAAAAGCCGTTTCCAGGAGTATTTAATTTCTTCTCGCTGTTATGTCTCTTGCCAGCTGGGCTATGTGAGGGCTGAGAATAAAATAGTTCTATTTCCTGATGGACTGTCCAAGCATACCTTTTTGGTCTGGGGATTAATAGGTTCTCTCTTGTGCTTTGATTCTGTGCTGTGCAGGAGAAAGCCAAACTCTAACTCTAAAAGAATGCTGAAAAACACTGATATTTGCAAAAACTTCCAAATGAGGGACAGCGCATAGTAATTTGTATGATATGTGTAGAACTCGAATAACAACATTTGTTTATTTTCTTTTCCTATTCTAGACTAAAAAAAAAAACAAAAAAAACAACCAAACAACAGATATCTGTATAAATGTCACTTTTACTGTCTAAAAGTAATTTTAAGTGTTAGTATGAAATGTCAGAAGAGTTGACAAAATATAACTATTTGTAAAAGTAATCTGAATTGTTACACTAACATACTCCAGGGATGAGGGTGGGAGGGAGCCATTGAAATTATTACTGATATGAAATGTGGCAGTGACAATCTCTTTTCAACAAAAAAAGTAAGGAGTACAATTAAGTAAAATTACTTAGCGCTCCGTATTATTATTTAGACCTGTGTTCTGATTTACAACAATAGTAACAAAGTTTTAATTAATATTTTACAATTTAGTATGCCAATGTACCCTGGAGAGGTTTTTCCTGGTTTTGTTTGTTAATTTGTTTTTTTTTTTTTTTTTTTGGACTTCTAAGTTTTTTTGTGGTTTCAAAAATATTTACTATTCTGGTGATGCTAATGCCTAATGTGACAAAGATTAATTTATTTAGGCCTCTGTCTTGCAAGAAATTTTGTGTGGCTGAACCCGCCCCTCACATGGCAGCCACTGACACCAGTGGGTGGATGTGAGCAGGAAGATGGATGTACTTTCATAGGAGAACTTGCAGGATTGGGCCTACTTTCTATCTCTTCATGGATATTTACAACGTAGTTACACAGTGACCATCATCTACAAAGGCTGTTTGACAACAGTCCCTGGTATAGTAAATTCCACCTGCTGTCTTCAGCCTCTGCATCGACGTTCACCCACAAAAAATAAAAAAAGTGTCTTTCTTTTTTTATGATAGTAATTATTTATTTAAGTGCCAATCATCAAACTGTAGTATAATCATCATGCCATTTTTTTCTGTTTCCTAGACCAGATAATGGAAATGTATTTGTGCCTTTTGATAGCATGCCACTCTGCTTTATTAAAAAAAACAAAACTTCAATAATTTGTCTACAAAGCCTGTTTAAAATAATTGAAAGCTTTATTGTGACATTAAACTGGAGATACTATTGTCAAGTCACATAAATATTTTAAACACAAAATTTGCCAAAATCTATTGAGATCATAATTCCGATGAGGGTCATAATGTGTGTATTAGTGCTGAAAAGTTTCAAGTCAATGGAGCACATGGTAGGTTTGTAGGGGTGTTTTGACCAATTTATCAAGTTGAAGAGTCAGACAGAAAGTCTCTTTAGTTCAATTTAGACCTAAAATATTAAAATATTTTCTCAAATCTGAAAGAATGATATGGAGCATCTTCCCACCTTTTTACTTCTGGAGTAAAACTGGAGTGAATATTTGTTTTGCAGTCATTTGCAGCCTCACCATCACTGGGTAGACTGTCATAGGAAGCAACAACTTTGTAGAGTAGTTGTGTCTGTTGGATGATACTCACTCCTGATTAAAGGACCTTGAAAAAGGCCTTTTACTGAAAAAGCTCAAGACTCCTCTTACAAATTGACCTGTGGAGGGGTGCTTAGAGTGCTGCAGGAAGTGCTACCGTGTAATCCAGTTGTCACTGGGCTGTAAGACACAAACTGATTCCGCAGGGCCTGAATTTCATCCATCCATCCACCTCAATGAGGTTCTGTACGTCTTCCACTGACCGAGTTGCTTCTAGGTATAAGTGGAACTTAAATATCCTACCAGGCTCCTGCTAACATTTTTCACAGAGAAGGTTTTTCCATCAGGAGTTTGCACTGATCAGGAAATGCTGATAGAATATCTGATGACAGTTTTATCCCATACTTTACTATATGTCCAAAATAAAACATATCTTTAAATAATTAATTGTGATTGCGATACTTCTTTAGATGAGGATGGAAACATTTTAAGAAGTAATGCTTCTTCTTAAATTCCTTAGTTTAGATTCAGATGATTGTTCTAATCAATGAAAAGCTACCATGGCTAAGTAAATATTTTTTTAAAAAAAGAATCCATCTCCCTTTCTCAGGTTTTTTCATACTAGTTCCTGAAGTACCCTGTCCACTTGAGGGCAGTTCTTTAGTAGTGGGGTGGGGGAAACCACTCACTAAGTTTTAAGTCATCTTCAGTATTTCCACTGCCCATATAAATGTGTTCTTATATCAATTTATTTGAACCTGAGCCAAAAAGAAGCCTTACAAATTTGGCCTTGGATCAGGTTCTGAGAAATAACAGTTTAGCAATCTATCTTTTCTCTTAACAGGCTTTGAAAGCCTCATGATGTTTGACTTTCAAACTTGAATATTGGCCATTTTTAGCCCAAAGAAATGAAATAAATATTTATTGCCAAATTTGTATTGGCAGCTTTTAAGTCACAGGTGACATCGAGAGCGGGCAGGATGACCAGATGCAGTGCCGACAGAATTCAGGAAAGCGACTTCCAGAGAGAACGGGTGCCAAAGAGTGAGCCAGGAGAGGGCTTGGATACTGGGAGCATCTCTAGTTAGCATTGACAAGGGAAGTGGAAAGCTACTGAAGCAGGGGAGGCTGCTGAAGGGCATTTCCAAAAAGCAGGGCACTGTGAGCTATGAAACCAGCAGAGAGGGAACATTAACCCTGCTGTATTCTTTAGTTCTACCATGTAATTAGGCTACGGTTTTTAAATCTAAAATGCAGGGTTGGAAGAAGGGAAAACAAACGCTCAGAGTCTCTATAGAGCAGTGACAAATCCAAAAAGCAGTCAGACCCTCCCAGGAGATAATTTTATTGCTCGTGGTGTAGAGTTCTCACTAAGATTTTTGAACTACTTAGGCAAGGTTTTAAAAGGAAAAAAAAAAAAGCTTTCCTGCTACAATGAGCACTCGGTACGTATTTGTATGCTGTGTACAGTATAAGCTAAAGCATACCATATATTGTTTTTGTCATTCCACATGTTGTCAACAGCCCACTTGCGATATATGCCACCTGAATTATATATTGATAAGTTAGCTACCACTGGAGCTAGTTTGTTTATTGTTTCAGAATCTTATGTCCCTATGAAATGCTGTGTATATATATATATCTCTATACTGTAAAAAGAAGTAATATCGCAGATGCTGGTTTTGTATTTATGAAAGACATTGAAAGTATGGCTTAAAGTATATCAATTATTTGTCACTCTTCACCATTTGTATATTAATAGTAAAGATACTTTTACTTTAATGAAGTGTTGTGGTTACATTTATTTTTCCTAAGTGTCTTTCTGTCAAGATGTGTGACTCATTAGGAGTCTCATTTCCAGAAAGAAACATACCAATTATTTTAACCCCGTTATGGAAGTACTGAATAACGTTCACACAGACCTGCAATTTATTATTCTCTTTTCTGTCAAAATACTTCTATTGTAGCATTCTGAGTCTCCAACTGAGCTTGAGGCCCATTATGATCAGCCCCTAAATGTTAGTATTGATAGATAATATTCTTTTTTTCTGTACAATACCAGTGCAACATTTTAAAGGTATAAATGCCAAAAAAAGATATTATCAGCCAAAGCCTCCTTATTTTACCAAACCTTGAATCTTCCAAAAGTCTTATAACTGTGTTAGCACCACCAGGAGTTGGTGGTAACAGATTAGGCATAGTCTGCAATGAAATGGGCTGCTGGTTTGTATTCCTCTAGGATGGAAGATGGGCAAAGCACACCTCAGAGAATACAGGACAGGCACGTCCCTGAAGCAGCAGAGTAAAATCTGTGGCCTTATTTTTACCACTGATAAAATGAAATAGCCTAAGAGGAACTTGCTAGGTTGCGTATTCATGCCTGAGTATCAGCTTTCTAAACACCTACATTCTAAAAAAAAACACACCAGTCTAAGAATGGAGGGACCATACGTAGGATAAATATCTCGTTTTACCCAACACAATCTTCACTGCTGCATCTTCTTCTTTCCAGAGACCCTTAAGCTCTGACCCTGCAGATGTCTCAAGCATGTGCTTCCCGAACTCTCAGTGGCAGCATTAACTATTAACAAGAATATCTCTTTGTATTGAAAAACTGGATGCCACTGGAAATTTTTCAGATAGTCATATTTCTTGGTCAGAAAATAGAGACTTCCTCAAATGGTGTATATGTTTAGGTCAGGTATCTCAAGAGTTCAGTGCACGGGTGCTAAGAGAGGTTCCCCCTTTAATTTACAGGTGAGCTGTAAATACAACTATTACAAGCTACTGATAATGCATAGACAACGCATGACATCTTCAAAAACAGAGTCAGCTTTTTAAAATTCAACCTTGTCAAAATATGTTCTCACATGCTTCAGACATATTTCTTGAAATACAAGATATAATACTTAAGATTATATTCAAATACCTTGATTAGGACAATTTGTTTACCCATGTCATTCTTAAGTTAGACAAATTAGGCACAGATAGAAAAGAAAAAAAAAAATGGAAAAAAAAGTGCCATACTGATTCTTGGCAAAATATTACTAAGATTTTCATTTGAGACCTACCAGATCCTGAAAAACAAACTGTATTTGTAAGCTCATTCCTATGTGGAAAATGCTTATTTTTGGGGATATGGTTAAAACTTTGGTGATTTATTAAACACTTCCTAAAAAAATCCAAACCACTAAATTGAGCTTAGTGTCGTATTTTAGTTTCTGTAAAACTCTATTTTTTAGGTAAAAAAAGCTATCTTTCAGTCTGATTAAACAACACAATGAAACACATATTTTTATCACAGATCAGGGAAAAACTTTATCATTTTTTTATGCCTGAATGGCTAAATAATCTTCAACCACAAGAAATACGAAGTTGCTATGCACTGCTATGACAATTTCCAAATCCATAAAAACCCAAACATTAAGGTTTTTTTAAGAATTGCTTTCAAATGGATGTATGAATTACAGATATCTTTAAGAAAACAAGAATTTGGAGAAAGTCATGATGCACATAGTGTACTGCGCATTTAATTTACAGGGTTCTTGCATTGAAATTCAAACTAATGTGCGATAAGTAGCACAGGGTAAAAGTGGTGATGTACATTAGAGGTTTCCTATGCAAAGGTTTTAATTATAGACAAGTTTTGTAATGAGGCCATTCCCTAATGGGATACAAGTGTTAATTGTTGCACTGGAGTAATGTTTCTGCCCTTCTTAGTATTCATGACATGCCCAGCTGCAGCATTTTGTTCTGTCCTACACTTTATAAAATATATATTCAGTAGAAAGTAGTATCCTTAAAAAAATTAAAGGCATTTACTCTGTAAAATAAGATTTTTGCTTCATTGAGTAAAGGAAAACATATAAACACCACTTGTATAATCCAGTGATGTAATACACAGCTATAATATCATTGCCATGAACACAGTCACTTGTGTTCTTCTAGGCAACATAAACTCCGTAAGCTAAAAGGAGTGTTCTGCTGAAGGATGGTGACCTGAACATGTTGCATATTTGACCAAAGAAAGTGTTTGTTTTCTGAGAATTTAATTTTTGTATCCATCCAAGATTTCTGAAGGTACCACTCTATCTGCTGGATACAAGCATGAGAAGGAAGCAGTAACATAGAGGCATAAAAGTAATTGAAGCCGCTCTATTGATTACTGACGAATTTGCTGCTAATTCCACCAAGTGAAAATACCCCCAAAACCTCACAAAGCAGCTAGAACTTATTAGTAGATTTCTTTGATGCTGTTGAAAGATAATCAGTGTCAAGGTGCCACAGTGTCTAGCAGCTCCCTGACACCGGGGTGCCAGTGTACCCATGTGGGGTCTGGGAGGATTGGGCAGCCAGGGTCTCCCCACCACCCCCAGGACAGGAGCACAGGGGCAGGTCAGCCAGGGCAAGGGGTACTCGCATCCCCAGTAACCCCGTAGTGGGGATGCAGGGCCAAAATTAGGCCAGCAAGAGAGGATCCACCTGGTCTGTGAGTGCAGCTGAGGTGGGGAAAGGTGCACTGACAGTGCAGCTGGGGCAGGGACTGATGGCCCTAAGAGGCTGAGAAGAGTCCTGTGTTCTGGGTAAGCTGTGGAGAGCAGCAGGGGTGGGTGGGGTCAGTCAAGGCTTCCAGGGTCTGGACAGTTAGAGGTAAGAAGTTTATATACTCTAAGGTTGGGTTAAAGGTTTAGAAGGGGAAAAAAAAAAAAAAGTTTTTGGAGATGAGAATTGGGTAAGTGCCCATTGTCAATATGTTAAAGCTATAAGCTATTGATCATCCTTTTGGTTCAGACTAAGCATGATTTTTTTTTTTTTTTTTTTTTTTTGTATTTTGTGTGAGAATTTTGGGAGATAAACTCCTTGTAGTTTGCAATTTGTCTGAAGTGGGAGAGCAGAAGACTGACGATGAGAAAGGCTGTAGCACAGGATTAGGGGTCAGAGGATCTGATTACCGTTTTGATGGTAGCTTGGATTGAGCAAATCAATTGCTAGGAAAGACTAATGTTTCTTTTCCTCTCTTTGGCTATTTTGTGCCAAAGATTTATGGACCTATTTATCTTACTGATTTCAGTGAGACTACTTGCAATAAATATAAGAACAAGCATAAAGTGTTTGCTAGATTTAAACCTTAGATTAAAAGTGGGGTTTGGCTGTATTTTGTGGCAGAGAAATCTTTTTCCTGCTGCTTCATGGAGTTTTAGTGTGCTTGTGTTTGAACATATCAGAGCATTCAGGTCTTGCAATACGAACATTACTGAGCACACATTTAATACTTGAGTTGGTACCACTATCTGAGCACAAGAATAACAGCCAAATCCTGGGCAGAAGATGCATTCTCTGTAAGATATATGAATGGCAAGCTAGACAAAGCAGACCTATTACCGATAATTGTGATATTGTTAACTTCACCCCAAAGAATTATGAATTCTTTATCAAATTCTGAGAAACTGAATGTCTATGTTTAGCTACAAAAACCTCTGCTGTCTTGACGCATTTTGCTGTCTCGTGAGACAAATTGCTCTGACATGTTGCCAGTAACTTCTGTGTGAAAGGGCAGCCATGAATGAATTTATTGTTGAGAGAATTTAGGCAATTTCTTCCCTATACCATACCTCCCAGTTTCCCTGGCAATACTTGAGTAACTTAATAGACAACAAAGGAAACACTGAGTTAACTAACCTAACCTAAAATTCTTTACTGTCTGTAGAAGCAGAATTAACCTCTTCTAGGATTTTTTTTCCGTACTTGAGCTTTTGAGGGCAGCACTACAACTCCAAAGGGGTTAAACAGATGGAGGTGTGGTGTGGCTACTTTGCCAATGGCTGGTGCTTGCAACTTTGCTTTTTGCAGAAGTAAGTAAATATGTTCAGGTGGTGTTACAGCTTCCTCTCTTGCTTCTGAGACAGGAAGGTATTGCTAGAGGGACTGTAACAGGTAAGCTTTTAGTTAAACTACAAGCTTTGTTGTTTGGATGCTGTAGTTTCTACTACAAGGCTTTCTAAAAGCCTTGAGTGGGTTGAGGTAGTGCAGAAATAGAATTGAAGTTGCAAAAAGTCAAGAGAGAAAAAAAGCAAAGAGGAGGGAAAGCTGACTTAATAAATCAATAGAAAATCTATACGGGGGGGGGCAAGAATTATGGGTATAGTATCTTTTAATCGCTTTTCCTCTGAAGAGGACTGAGAAGAGTCATGAAATTAGCAGAATGATTTTAGTACAGTAGTGAAGAGTTAGGCAAAAGATGTATTAGAAAGTTAGTGAAAAAATTAAGAATAGAAGAGGGTAGGAGAAGCTTAAGTGAGGCCAAAAATATAGTATTCTGGCAGAAACTAGGGGTTTCTTTCTTAAACAATGAAAAAGGAGTGTAAGAGAAACAGAGAGAGATTCAGAATGCTGACCTGGAGAAGACCAAAATGTTAGATGGGTGCCATAGTACACCTTAAATTGTGCTGCAGTGTTGAGAGGGTGGCAGATGTTTATACAAATTTTGGAGGGTGTGTACACTTCCTGATAAGATACTTTTCACTGATAGCCCCAGTTAGTGATTAGAAGAAGGTTACCCTAATTCATAACTTTCTGGATATAGCTTGTCCCTCTAGTCCCAGTTTTGAGTGTGAATGAGAGGCTTTCATACAGCAGCTTTCTTTCCTGCTTAGCTATTATGGTCCTCCTGGGTGTGCACACTGGTGGCAGCTGTCCCAAATTCTTGGTGAAGTTCCCATCCTGCCTTACCTTGGTATGTTGGTGGAAGCTGTTGGGCCTGCAGTGTGATATATTAAAAGCAGGTTTCAGAAAAGAAGCAGAGGAGGGTAAACCCTGTGTTCTCACCTTTTCCATTCTTCAGCCTTGATTTACAGTGAAGTAACTGAAAGGTACACCTGAAGAATTGTACTAAACCAAGCTGTTCATTGTAGGGTTCTTGCAGTTTGGTGGGGCCTTCCCTTGTCGGTTTCAGATTTTCTTTGTTTTGCTTTGGGTTTTTTGGTTTTGTTTTGTTTTTTGCCAAACGCTCCTGTAGCATTCTGACCTGTGTTACATGCACATGCACCTATTCCTATAGTATTGAGCAGAAAAGTGATTTTTTTTTTTCCTGCAAACAATTAATTTCCTTCCTCTCAGGCATTATTTCACTAATTTTTCTGACAGCCATGTAACACCTATGTGTCCTGCAGAGCCCTGCCTGAGGTGGAATTTTTTGCCTAGTCCAGATTCATTATATTCCCTGCATATTGTCTTTTTATAGATTTTTTTTTTTTAGAGTAGCCTTAGAGGTGGATTAAGCTCAATTGATGCAATTTATTGTTCTATATAAATTTTTCTGTCAAGCTTGACCGTAAAATAGACAGACATGACAAACCTGCTGCTTTTCCTTCCTTTCTGTGCACAGATTTTTCATTCAAGCACTCATGGATCTATTGACCCATGGCCCTATGGCATGACTTCCTGTGCTTGTGGTCATAACATCTCCATGGCTTCAGCAGCAGGCATGTGTCAGGCAGACAGGTTGTGTTCCAATTTGTGTGTTTTACTACACTCATTTGCTGAGCAAGTAGACAGATCATAACAACATGCTGGGTATGCTTAGAAGATTTTGGTGGTAGTTGGCTTTTTCTTAGCAACTGTTCCCTCAGACAGTTGTGCCCTTTTAAGTAGATGGACTGGGAAAGGATGTGATGGTGGATAATATGACAGTAATATAGATTAAGCCTCTAGTACAAAGTACACTACTACTGTGATTGCAGAAAGAGATAATAAAGGGTTTAGATCTAATTTGACTTCCCATTTCTAGTGGAACAAACTTATCTATTGGTATGTGGTTGATTTATTTTTAAATTGATTTCTGTTTATCTGGCTCTTACTAGACCTGTTTATAGAATGACCATGTAATACACGTGTCTCAAAAATCTCTTTACCGCACTAAAATAAAAGAACCCTATTTTTAAAATGGCTAATTTTTGGACCTTTGATTATTTGTATACTTTCTTTTGTTAACTCTCCCTTGTATCCCTTCAAATTAGTTCAAACCAGGCTGTTATTTTCTAGAAGCAAAATGGACTGTGACCATCTCCCAGTACCCTTAAAGCATTGCAGCAGGTAATGCTGTTATGACAGTAATGGAACTTGCTGCCTTTTCGTAGACAATAGTGTTTAGAAAAAAATTTCAATGTATTTATTAATACAAAATACTCTAAAAATTAGTTCCAACTCACATTAAAATTGATTTCTGACCTGTGTCTTCTCTATAGCGAAATTGATCACGGTTTATTTGTCTCTTACTAAGAGTCTTTGAACAAGAGATTGTCAGTCTCTTGGGTGGGTGCTGGCATGTGTAACCACGAATATGCTAGAATTTAGCAGAAACTTGCAATGACTGTTGCACTCTCTTTTCCTTACTCCCCTTGAACCACTTCACTAGTATACAAGCTGCCATCATATTGTGCTGCATTGAGAGCTGTAAAAAATAATACTTGACTTTAAAGGAAATTTCAACTTGTAATACTTGAAAATACACCATGTATCTGGAATTCATCTGTTACTTGGGTTAAGCTCAAAATATCACAACGGTTTAACCTAAGGTTTTATTAGATCTGAGTTGAGATGGATGTAGACAACTTATAGCCTCTAGGCACAGCTTTTCTTCCTTGTTTTTATGTTCCACTATGTCACAGTACGAAGAGGCATCATTTTCCCAAAGCAAAAGTTTACAGCTTGTTAGATACAGACTGATAGGTATGGATTGTTTGCTTTGGACGTTCTTTTTAACAGTATAATTTCTTCAGTGAGAAAAATATATGCCTGAACGTGAGTTAAGATTGAATCACAACTCAAAACAAAATATATCAGATATACATATCATAATTGCTTCCTTTTCATCACAATATTGTACCAGCTTGCCTTCTTTTTCCAGCCAACCTCCTCAGTCCATCCAGAACTGCCAGAACATCTGAGATAATACACATTCAATTACAGTATTATAAAGATGAACCATCTGTGCTAAGCTTTCCAGTGTTTCATGAGATTGAAAATAGGAATATGAAAAATCCCAGATAGGTTGTTATAAGTCCCAACATGACATAAGTAAATTGAGTTAAGTCAGTCCCTAGTATGGCTAAATAGCCATCACAGATTTTACCACCTACAATTAAAACGAAAATTAGAAAGACTGTGTCAGACATGCTGTGGAATCCACTGAGAGCAAAGGAGAGTCAATTGCTTCAGTATGTTCAACAACTCACGGTAATTTTATCAAAGCTTTGCTTTTCAAATGGAACCCAACTCAATCCACATTTAAGGAGTCTACAAGTAGGCTTTCTTTCTGTTATACTTTACTCCACGGTAATGGAGAGGATAATGAACACTCTTCACTATTAATACTTATTCACAGTACATGTTTTCTCTTTCATCATCTGCTTAACTTCAGTAGATCTCTGTTTATGTAAGTATAAGCTATTCCTTATACTGTAGTGTGTCCGAGGTTCCTCTCACACTGATAGGAACAAAGCTGTGGTCAGAAAATGAAGAGCTTTGTACTCTGCAATTGGTGCTTTATATTCATTAATAGCTCATAAATAAGTCTACTTCTCAGTGCAGCTCTTGCCCAAGACCTTTATGTACACATATTTTGAGCTGGGTGTGCTATATTTGCTAAGCTAAAATAAATTTATTAGTATGCAAGAGTTAACATACTATGCTAATTTAAGTTTGTCTTTTTTTTTAATGTTCACTGGAATGATTTTTACTTTTTGTGAAAATTAATTAACATCCTCCAGTCATGCAGCAGCATGGGGGGAAGGGAAGGAGAGTTGAATAGGTGGAGAAGAATGATTTTCATTGCCTAGTCAGTTATTATCCTAGTGATATTCCCAATGACTTAAATAGAAATTCACTGTATACAAAATGTTAGCCAGAGATACAAAAGAATTTCTGTTCCATGCATACTGTGTTTATGCTAAAAAAAAAAAAAAGACAGGGGAAAAAGTGGAGAAGGACAATCTGGATAGTGAGCTGTTGGAAAGAGTGTTGTCCTGTGACTGTGGGTTTGTTTCTGTTCTTTCATCTTCCAGTCAGAAAATAACTTCTGTGATCCAAATTGGTGCTTGTTCACCTGGCATGTGATGATTTCATGTGAGCAAAGAGAGGATGATGAGATGCCACCGCCAGTCGATTGATCCCTCCTTGTATGGATAAGAGAACTCTAGTCTCTTTGTATGATCCCTCTTTGTATGGATAAGAGAACTCTGTCTGAGATGCAAGGTAATCAGTGGAAATTCCCTCTCTTCTCACCCGTTTCTTCAGCACAGCTCCTGCAGGAACTCTGTGGAGTACCAAAGTTCTTTGCCTTTGATCACATTGCAGGGAAGGTAGCTGTCAACAGCTTCACACCACCCTGTGATACCCCTGTGAGTGGGAAAGATCCTGTGTCCCAGGTTTTTGTTCTCAGACTGTCTGGAGGCAAAGCTTTCCTCCGTCCCCATCTGTGATTTCAGTCCCTGAAAAGACACATAAGTGTGCGGGGTAGAGAGGTCTGTTTTGTGCCCCAGCCGGACGTGTGTCTCACCAAAGTCAAACTAGATCCATCAGACTGCCTCAAAAGGGTTACACTTTTGCGAATTAGCAGAGGCCTTCTACTCCTTGGACACCAAACTTCATACCGAACTTAGTCCCTCTCCTTCTCTATTGTGGAGAATACAATTTTGAGTTTCTCATAGCTAATAAGCTGTTATGTCTGAAAACCTAGATATTATGGTATTGAAGCACAAACTTTTAAACTGGCTTTGTGCTTGAAAAGGCCAGTTAATCTTCTAATCTCATCTTCTAATCTTATATTAGAAGAATTAAAAGACAATGGAGAAAATGCATCAGCAAGTCACGTTTTGACTCTACCACGTTAAAGCACAAGGAGGTGACAACGCAGGCCTAGCTTTGGAAAAGGACTGGGAAGGCCTAGCTTTGGAAAAGGACTGGGAAGGCCTAGCTTTGGAAAAGGACTGGGAAGTTACACTTTTATTTTATTCTATACTTTTGAGGCAGTTACTTTAAGCTCTTCTTTTTCTTTATTTTTTTTCTCTCTCCTCCTCTCTTCATTAAATATGACACAGTTGTTTGTTTTCCTAATGTTTTTTCCTTTTGCAGCTTGGGACTTCCAAGCTCTTCAGAAGTCTATGCACAGATTGTAGATGCAGTTCATTTGGACTTTTGCAGCACATTTTAGTAAAATAAACCAAGATATATATAGTTACAAGTCATTATAGAGAAGAAAGATTACACCATATGCAAGAGAAAGAACCAAGACTTTATTGTTAACCTAACAAAGAATGGTAAGACCTAGTCACAATATAACAGTCGTTACTAGTCCAGCCATATGAGCACAATCCATATTAGAAGAGAAAAGCCTCATAAATGTCATTAAATTGATAATAAGATAAACTTACTTTTGTGTTTTGCCTACCCATCCAATAAATCATTTTTGTAACAGGCACATCCACCATGCTGCTGACTCAGGATGCTTGCAAAATGAGACAGTAAATGTAAACATATTTTGAAAGGTGATTGAATTCAGCAGGGTGACCCTGAGATTTCAGAAGCACAAATCAAGATGCAATGGTTAATACCAGTCTCTGAACCTGCATGCAAATCAGACATTGGCTGATAGTTCAGAATAATCAAGCACATTTGTTGCATCTACCTGTCTATTCTTTGCTGAATAACCATCAGCTGCTGAACTGAAGCTTCACTGCTGTAAAATTCACTCATGCAATGGTGTGACAGTAAATGCTGAGCTGGTTACAAAGTTACTGGTTATTTAATGATGCATTTAGGGAGATAGAAACTGATATTCCATAAAATCATAGTTCTTTGAGGGCGAATCAAGTAGTCCTAAACTAATGAGTGAGACCTGTTAGGGTTATAATTAGTCCCATTTTTTTCCTACTAACAAGTATTTTGTTTTGGTTACTTACTCTTATTTAAGATTGCTAATTTCTTTTTGTCTGTTAACATACAAAAATTATTTTAAGCTCTTCTTAATACTATGCTGCTCTGTAATCAATGATCTTGCTAAGATATTGGGACTTTATTGTCAAGTGCATATGAAATACAGAATATCTTACTAATAACACCCAAAACAGAAAGGATTTTTGGAAGACTGTGCATAGTAACTGCAATGGGGTTGGAGGCACTAAAGCCTCTTGTGCTGGTTTGGGCTGGGATGCGGTCAATTTTCTTGAATTCAGGTTGAATTCAGGAACATCAAACTATTTTCTCTTTAAGTAGAGAGATCATAAAGAGAAATTGGTGTCTTTCCACACAGGAAGGTGGACTGGTATTTTGTTTGTTTGTTTGTGGGTTTTTTTTGGGGGGAGTTGTTTTGTTTTAATTAAGTAGTTTTGGTCTACTGGACAAAAGTGAATTCTCCAAGAATTCATATTAATTAGTAGTGCATGTTGACAGGACTGTATCTTCAAATAGATTCATAGTTTTCATATTTGTATGAACTCTTTAAAAAAACTCTAATTTTGAAACTGTCTTGTGTTTAGTTTTTTACTTATGTAACTCAATATTTTCTTTTCTTTGGTTTGAAACTTTTTGTTAACTGTCTTATTTAGTATTATTCGGTCCTACTGAGCATATGCTGTATGTGCTGACCATACAACCTGCTGTTAGGTTTACTTTTATTTTTTCCCCTCAGCTAAGTAGGAATTCATCAGGAATAAAGACTTGAGAAACTGCATTTGCATATGCATATATATATATAAACACACATACAAGTGTGTGTATGGATGTGCATGTGTATGGATGTAGCTCTCTCTATATACAGTTGTATAGTTCTTCTGTTTGTTCTCACTTAAAACCGCTGATCAGTAGTCACATCACAGAGGTCACACAGTGACATTTTGGCACAGTCTGTTTACTGGCTACTAATGAACTTGTATAAATTTTAATCTGCAGGATGAGGAAGATTTAATGAAAATGTGTGTTTATACAGCAGCTTAATGGAGAACTTTTACTCCCTAAGTTTGGTTTAAGATCCTTCTAGCATATTTAACATATAGTGTGAAATTCAGTGCAAGTGCTATCTGCAGTCTAGATTTTCTGTTCCATTTTCCTGATGGCATATTTAAATGTCATTGAAATAAAAGAAAACAGAAGGGAGCTTTTGTGTGGCTTGCTCTACACCTTTTTTTTTTAACAGGCTAATTTAGTCAATGGCAACTTCCTGAAAAAAATTACTAGAATGTATGTTATAAGGGAAATGCACACATGTGTAAGTAACCCTAAACTAAGTGTCTCTAGCTATGTGGCTTAAAGTTCTCCATCAGTTTCTAAAACACATAAACCCATACTCTTAAGGTCAAGAGTTTCCAGAGACACTTTCAAAGTTTCAATGTGCTTACGAACTAGCCATAAACATATATTTATATATCAGCCATCTACTCTTAGAATATGGTGACTAATTTCCAATTAATTATTTATTTGATAAATGTTTTATTTTTTGTCTTTTGAATTGATCAGGGATATAATATAGGAGAACATCTATTTATTGTTTTTAAAAAATACTAGATTTTTGCTAATAAACCCTGCACTGAAAGAATGTTCTGACAGCTTACAGGTATTTGATGAGCTGGGATGGATAGTGCAAACAGAACATATGTTTAAAGATGCTTATATTATAAGAAATGTTTTTTAACTACTAGACATTTTGGAAAACATAAAATAAGAAAAAAATAATTTTTATGCCTTTTAAAGTGGCTATTTAGTTATTTTTTTTAAGTGTAAGAGTGGGTTGGGTTTATTTTTCTTGGTTTGCTGTTTTGTTTTTTTTGTTGTTGTTGTTGTTTATTTGGTTGTTTTTTTAATTAGAAATAACAGCTTTTCAGGGCAGGGAACCAGATTCTTTTAAATATCTCTTTACAAATAGTGTGTGTGTATGTGTGGGGGTGGGTTGGTTTGTTTGTTTGGGGGTTTTTTGGGTTTTTTGTTTTGTTGTTTTTTGGGGATTTTTTTAGTTCCTAAAGGCTTGTTTCTGTGAAACAACTACTGTTAACTCCATCAGATCCCTCAGGAGGACTATCTTAAGTTCCTGAATCCAGTAACATATTTTCATATATGTCACAGAGATACAGTGCATCTTTTTCAAATGTGGATGATGATGTTCTTTAATGGAATAGAGATAGCCTGGGCTTATTTGTCGACTTTAATGCATATAATTCAAAACTCACCTTTTATTCTCAGATATTTGTAGGTTTTTCTACGTTTGAAGCTGCCAGTAGATGTAGTGGATTTTTCAATAATCAACCCCAATTCCCGCCCCGAGTCATTAATTTAACCTTAGGAGCTGTACATCTGTTCATAGTTGACTATAAAGATTAAATTGAAGAAATCATCATATATATATATGTATATACACAGATGTTTAAAGAAGCTTAGATAGGGATATGGTCGCTGTGATAACACAGTCTGATGGTTTTCAAGGTCTGAACTTTTCATATGGCCATAATGACCAGAAGAACTATTAGAAATAACTCTTATTAATGGTTGTTATACAGAGTCTGTATACTTATATATTGTTTTGACTTTCATGTAATATTCCATTCATAGTCTAAGAGAGCGTATATGTTATTCTATGCTATAGTTTTGGCTCTTGCCTTCTCTCATTCATTCCTCTGTCTGCAGTTCATTTCAACAAACCAGTTTCTTTTTCATGTTAAACCTATTCTAAATCATGTTATATCCAATTCTGCCTTGTGAACAACTGTAGACAAATTCTAGCTGGAGCCTCTGTTGTTATTCTGTAATTAAAAGTAATATACTACTGAAATGTCTACCATTTACTTGTGTCTTTCTCATGTCTTCAGACTAAAATAAGTTATTTTGCCCCTGATATTCACTTCCCTTTTTCTGTATTTTTACTCTGTTTCATTCATTTATGTTTAATAGTGGTGTAGCAGATATGCATGTTGAGGTCATGCCTATGCAGCACAACAGATACTCATGTTAACTTTGAATGAAGCTTGATTTCTCAGAAGCCTTAAATTTACTTTGTCCTCAGGCAGAAATGATAGAGGTGATGAAAATGTGATACCTCAGTGTTTCGATTTCAAAACACTCATTTTGAAAACTGTCTGGAATCTGTCTTACAGCAGACAAGGAGGGGGCTCTGAAAAAGTGTTTGTCTTCTCCATATCAACTTGTAGTTCTGTAGGAGCTGAAGTGAGTTATTTGACACAGTAACCTTGAGTTACTAATAAGATTTTATTGACAACTTCAGGCCTTTGCCAAATCTCTCTTTATTTTTACACAACTTCTGGCTGTCCTTGTTAGGATACATTAGTGTCAAACTGAGGAATGCTGATTAGGGAAGACAAGTCATGTACCATAGGCAGGCTTGCTATCACAGTCCCATTTAAATGAGGGCATAATGCATTTTGGCTCTGCAGAGAAGATATAATTTTAGATGTCTTCTCCTTCTCCCTTCCTTCCCTCTTCCCCCACCCTCTTCTTTGATAAGCAGTAGTCTGGTGAAAATTAAATATCTGCCAAGGTTGAAAATAAATAACTCTACACAACTAGGCTTGGACTCAAAGCAGGAAAGAGAAACAGACTTCTTTTGGAAACGTGCAGTGACTGAAGCTCACACCTCTGTGAATAATCCTTGAGATGGAATACAAGCTTGTATCTGAACAAAGGCCTTATGCTGAAGGTCAGGAGAAATATACCTGCAACATTTTCTCCATGGAAGAGTCTGCAAGTTATCTGACCTTAGATTTTACTCAGGGCTCAGTATTATTTTTGCATATTGCTATGATTGTTCTACAAAGCTCATCTGTTGAGTGTTTGTATGTTCATATAGGTGTATGTACACATATACACATATATAGGTTTGTTTGGCAGTGCCCCTAATCACAGGATAGAAATATGTTAGAGCTGAAAGAAACTGGACACATTGCTCCAGGTGTGGCCTTGATTTTCTTATTTCTGAAGAATCAAAAGATATCTGAAATATATGAAGTTTAAACGCTTACTCAGACATGACAGAACTCAAGGATAAAACTTTCAAGAGGTTTGTTTCACTTTCCTTTTCATGAACAGAAAGTATATAATTTCAATACAATTACGAGAAGCCAATGCAAGTTGTTCAAAATACAAGAAATTTTCATGTGGTTTTAAAACAAAACTAGAGATGAAATAGACATAAAAAAAATTCTATACCTCTGCTTTTGAAAATCCAAAATTTTAGTGTTAATGGAACTATTGTAATGTTTGTCAGAAAATTAAATGGGGGAACAAGAGAATAAGAGAATATTGCACTAACCCAAGGGCAAAGTGAATAGTCCCCTTCCAAATTAGTCTGTGCCATTGACACCTCAGTGCTGAGCTTCTCAGAATAATTCGGGCACAGCTTTTCAGGATCATCTCAGTTGTCGATGGGATGACTTACTGCACCATGTTTCTGCAGATAATACAGAAAGCTGAAGAAAACTACTTCAGTGATCACGGCTTTAGTCCTGCTACTGTCTACTTTGATTTTGGCAGAGGTGAGTTGTAAATGGATTTGCTACTCATGCAATTTCTTTGTTAAGTGCCAAAATATGAAAACATCTGCACATACTTTGAAATATATGCTAGATCTCCTTCTTTGCTGACTTCATATTTAGAACTCCAAAGTAGCCACTCTCTACAGGTTGAAGCATAAATTACAAACTGGCTGTGAATTATATCTGTCAGTATTCATTGGCACGAATAAACAAAAATAAGTTTGGGCTTTTCCTGACAGAATGAAAATTTCCTTTTCATTAAAAAAAATGTAAATTAAATAAGAATTTTTCTTACTTCTTATGCTTATGGTGGTAGTTTCAAACTTGTTGATTTAATTCAGTAGTTAGAGTTCAATAGAATAGATTTCAAGAAGAACTCTTGCTATTGTCATATGCCTCCACTGTACTAGTGCACAGAGGCTTGGTAAGCTGTATCACAGAGCCCCATTGTATTAGATACTGTTTACACATGCCTAAAAAAAGTAATAATAATTAAAAAAAAAGAAAAAAGTTCACTTATTAAGAGCTCCAGTTTTCACAAGAAGAAATTGTGCATTTTTTTGGTATGTCTCCATCCATTATTATTCATTGGGATTCAAAAGTCTGTGAACTGGCAACTTTTTAAATTTTGAATTGCACACAGTTTTAAATGACAAGTACTTAATCCCTTTTTTTATCCTTAAAGAATTAGTTCCTAAAATCCTGATACTTGTGAGGAACTCTGTGTGGGAACCCAGTAGCAATTTTATTAGAAACTGTGGTAATTCCACAGTGCAAGGTAAAAGGAACTATTGCTGTCATGCTATATCATGATAAATATAGTTAACTTGTGGCATTACAGTAAATACAGTCCTTCAGACCTGGCATTAAAGAGAGAGTTTGTCTCTGTTGTTGCTTTTCTGATAATTTTCTTCTTGAAAGTCTAAGTTGTGCAAATTTCTGCTTAAGTAACTTATTTAAAATTAGCTCTCATTTTTAAATTGCATCTTCAGACATTTTTTCTTTCTTTTTTTTTTTTTTTTGTAAGGTACAAATGGAAAAAATATGATCCTGTTTTCTGCAGGTCATATGCTACAATATGACTAAGAATATTCTTGTACCCTTTCCTATGTTTCTATTTGCCTGCTAAATAGGTAATTAATAGCATGTCACATATAAACCTTTTGGAAACTGAAGTTTACATGCAATGGTGTCAGTCATATATTTTGGTCTGATGTCCAGCAGGATTTGAGCACTCATACTAACAAACAAAGCTGGGAGGTATGGATGCCCAGAAGCCTGTTGATCAGTCCTTGTCCCCATATAGTAACTCTAAAATAAAGGTATTTCAAGTGAGAAAGCATTTTATAACTTTTATCATCATGGCTGTGATAAATACTGGGTGAATTGTAATTTTCTCCCCCTACACACCACTTTAATTAAAAAGACGTATTTGTATAGTGCTGCAACTGCTCAAAGTTTTGATAACTTTGAGCCGACTTTCATCTCTGTTCAAGTAAGTTCATCATGGTAATAACATTTTATAGTCTTTCCAAGTTTTCATTTTCACCTGTTTTATGAACACCTTCATAACAACCTAAAGGGCTCTTCTTCTAAGCCAAAATGCTAATCAAATAACTCTTCTATTACTGCTAAAAAGTGTAGAACTTTTTTCCCCTTTAACTGAAGCTTCTGTGTATATGTATAACAGATTTCGTGGTAAGACAGTTTGGGAAAAAAAAGGATAAAAGAGTTTGCAAATCTTTCTACTAGCTTGTTAATATGATATTTCAAAGAATATGAAATCCATGTAACAATGCGTGTAGCATGTGAGTTTAAGCATGTGCTTTTTCTCCTTTCTATTCTGCACAGTACTGAAACAACAAATTTAAAATCGAATATATATTTAAGAGTTTTAATAAGAAATTGCTGTTCCCATTAGGGTTACTATTTTGACAGGCAGGCTCTAACGATTAAACACGTTGCTGAATTAGGGTCTTAAGCATCTGCCTAATTTAAGCAGTAAATCCTATTGAAGCAAATGAGTCTTATCCTGATTAAGTCTCTTACTGAACTGAGTGAAAGCGAGAGACTGATAATCCTGAGTAACCTTAAAGTCTGGCAAGCAGGCAGTGAAATGAGTTCAGACAGTGAAATATGAGTTATAGTTCCCCAGCTAGCCATGTCTAGGAGCACAAATTTCAAATGGTGCCAATCTCTTTAGTGAGAAGATGAATCATGCTGCAGAACAGCTGGAGAATAAATCGATTAAAGTAGGTGGCTA
>JAWWMO010000001.1:13431577-13442796 GCA_035047845.1 Dendrocincla fuliginosa
CCAGAGCAGAGCAGAGGGGCAGAATCCCCTCCCTGCCCTGCTGCCCACACTGCTCTGGATGCAGCCCAGGACACAGGTGGTTTTCTGGGCTGCAAGATGTGAGGGAGGAGATGAAATAGCTGCCTGACCTAGGATGCAGCTGTAGCATGCTCTTTAGCCATATAGCCCCTATATTATATATATATTTTTGCCCTCAAGCCAGCAGGTTAATCTGGGACAGATTAATTACTTTCATCAAGCTTTAAAAAAACGCTGTTCTGAAGAAGCTGAGATTTGAGATGGAAATACGTTTTCCCACTGATATCATTAGACTACTGAGGATAAATGCTGACCTAATTAGTGCTGTGAGGCTTTCCAATACATATTTTTCAGAAAGGGACAGGTAGTGCTAACCCTTTTAGGCACTGAGGGGATGGTATGTGGCATGTAATTTAGAATGCTTCCGTCTTTCCTCTTGAATTGGTTTGAGTCCGTCCAGATATGGTAGGGGCTGAATTAATTCAGGAATTCTACATTTTGGAAAGTAATGGGGAATGTGGTTGGGAAGTATCATATCATTGGAAGAAATTAATGTGTTCTCATTTCTTCCTTCGTTGTTCTGTCTGATGTTGAAGCTAAAGGAGAAGTAAACTAGTGTTCGAGTGGCTCTTTGGCATGGTCATCTGGATAAAAGGGGAGGATATATATAGCAACTCACAGGGCTGCCTAGGTGAAGGAAAGGTGCAGATGTTTTTTTATTTTATTTTTATTTTTTTATTTTTACTGTGTTCTTGGATATTTTGCTTGTATGAAGTATTTTGTGGAGACACTTAGAGACACTGACATCTGAGTGGATGTGTGGGTTTTAAAGACTGGACTTACTGATAGCATTATCCAAAGAAATTAGCAAGTTTATTTGCTCAAACCTGGTTTTAATGAATTCTCTTTGGTCAATTTTTGTTCTAATTCCATATGCCAAGACAGGGACACACACACAGACACACACACGGATGTTGTGCCTGTCAGCAATTGCCCAACCTTGTCCCAGTATGGAAGGACTTAGGGCTGAGTTGGCAATACTGTGAAGGACTGAGGGAATCACTGGTATGAACCCATGGGAACAGTCTTGATTAGTTTTTCAGTGTACAAATGTCTTGATTATTTTAGTATTTGCTAGTGCAAGTAGCCGATCTATTTTGCAGATAGTGTTTTGTATAATTCTTATGACATCTGTGTACTTGTGTGATCATTTTGCCTAAAGAGAGGATGAGAAGAGGGTTAGAAACAATATTTTCTTAATCTTGACCATTTCTGTTGGGCTTCTTACAAAAATCTTTTTTTTTTTTTTATTTTTTATTCCAACCTTGTGACTTCCATTAGTCATGGGTGCAGTGATGAATAAGTTTAAAAATGAATCAATTCTATAAATCCATGGCATGTAATTAAAGGAGCTTCTTGTGCTGTACACATAACAAAACTTGACGTTGGGAATATAATTTGATGGAAATGCATCATTCAGGGAATGTTGTAAAGGATGAAGGTCTTTCTAGAACTTTCAAATGTAATATTGAAGGCCAAAGAAAGTTGAAGGATGGTGAAAATGTACCATTTTTAAGAGAATATGAACTAAGTCTTCTTTTCAGGCATGTGTGAAAAAGACTTAATAGAAACCGCAGATAAAATACAAAGGTTGACATAAAAATGCCTGACAGTAAAACTTGATAGTAAAACTTTTCTTCTGAAATAATAGGTAAAATATTTTTTAGGCAAATTAATGCTTTCTCACATATTTTAGAGGTTTTTCTCTTTTAAAGACAAAATAAAGGTTTTTATAATTCCTCTATTTTGTGAGGGAAAATTCTTCTACCTTCACAATTGTGTGCTGCAATATGAGATCCTGGTCTAGCACACACTAATACAGTAAAAGCTTAACGCAGTGGTGATGCCTCTCGTGGTTGTCAAGCCTTTGGCTGCAAAATAGAATTGTATTATGGAGAAAAAAAATGTTTGTTAACGAGTTTTGTGGGGAAGGGGGGCAAATTATTAAAAAGATGAAAATAGAAGAATAGAACTAACACTTTGTGTATGTGTTCTCTGTCTCAAAGAATAAAAGTACAGTGAGAAAAGCTGGGGAGGGGTGAAGAGGTGAAGATATATGAAAAGGAAAGAAAGCATTAAGTTTCATGACTCCCTCACTTATTGTCTGTTAGAAATGCTTCAAGCAAAGAGTGACTGTCTTTAAAAGGAATTTTAGCTTCTTTTGGCAGGGAATTTTTGTGAGGAAGCTTCTTATTTTCCCTGTGGAAACATATCTGAGTTTAATCACTACAGTAAGCAATTGGTTTCTTTTATGGGCTTTAATTCAGTATGCTTTATGGATCCAAACCTTTCTTCCTCATGTGAGTTTTGGCTGGATGAGGCAAGAGGAATTAGGCCCTAAAATACCATGATACTTAGTTTAAGGTGATCCTAAATCATACAAAAAAAGCACTTAGAGGTTCATGCTCTCCATGGCACGCATATTTAATTCCTGCAGATATTAATGGAAGATCTTACCACTACTTTCAAGGTCAGGGTTGTATTAAATGCTGAATCATAACCCTCAGAGTGTCTTTGAACTTCAGTGGTATCTCTATGACAAGTCAGAGTTGCTGGTAGCTTTTTACTTGTGAAGGACAGAAAGTGTCAATTACAAGGGTCAGTTTGTTGAATTAGGTTGTGTGTAGATTTTTTCTCTAAGGCAGGAACCCTTCAGTCACTGCTGTAAATGAGAAGAATTTATGACCATTTTCAGGGATATCCCTTATTTATGAGATTGTTGGAGCTTCTAGGCAGCCTGTCTTTATGCAAGATAAAGTGCTTTTGTAGACCTTTCTGATACCAGGTGAATCTGCCTCGTAAATTCTAGGAATGAATTCAGTGCTCTGTTGAAAATTTGATGGTTATAAAGATTATGCTTGTGAAGAGGAAAAAAAAGTCCAGGAGCTGCTGTATTGAAAGCATTTATGACTTTTATCATGTGTGTTTTAGGAGAGAAACACCCAGAGTTGTCAAGACTAGTGCTCTCAATCAAAATCATAAAGCATTTATCCCAGGTTACTGGGATAACAAAGAAAGAGGGGATATCTGCAGTTGTTTACATTCACTCTGAACTTATTTATGCTCCTCAAATATGTTTCCAAAATGTATTGCTTGCTGTTGACTGACATTACCTATCATACCCATACTGCTAAAGACGACTTTTATTAGTAACAAAAAACTATTGTACATTGTGTTGTTTCCCTTGGACTCCTGAGACTAATACCACATTTCATAATATAATGCAGAGAAGACACTTATGCAGTCAAAGCACTTTGGTTTGAGGCGCAGAATGAAAAGCAGAGTCATTCTTGGTGGCAATGCTTCAATCTAACACTGATGTTTCTGAAAAAATCATGCGTCCCCATTCACTCAGTTGTCCAGTAAAAATAAATCCTAACAAAATGAAAACTGCACCTTATAATTTATTTCCAAGTTTTTTATTGCACTTCAGCAGTTTGAGTAAAGAAGAAATAAGCCTATTTTCACAATAAAATGAGTGTCTCCCAGTAGCCAATTAGGAAACCTAGGCACAACACTGATTAGTTGGATGTATCATTCATCTTAATACAGTACTTGATCTGGAAGGCAAACATGTAGCATTAAAAATAATTTTTCAGTATCTATTATATTTTGAAAAGGAATAAAGGCATTTCATATGCCATTAACAAAAATAACCAATAAAGTGTAATTATGAAAAAAGCAGTTGAAAAAAATAATAAAATTCTTAAACCCCATCCCATCTCCTTGTCTTCTTACACTATAGCATCTTCACAGTAACTGTCAAAAGGATTCCAAAGAAAAGTGAAGACATAGAGTTGAATGAAAGCAAAAATGTTTAACTTCTTGGCAAGTATCTAATTGCATATGCTGCTGGTGAAGAGTCTGCTGCTGAAGACTGTACAGATAGTATCAGCATTGAAGGTACTGGGAAGTTTGTGGAAGAACAGGAGAAATCTGTATCTTGATTTTTTAAATCCCATCTACTGGAGTTAAGCCACTGCCATCAATGGCAGCATGAAAGTGGCACTGTACCCTGAGGAACATTCTTAATTCAGCCTAGTTATTGGAAGTTGGCAATATTTCACACTTCAGCTCAGATCTATAATCAAGTACAAGAGCAGGAAACATGTTCAGCTTGTGCTTCCCTGCTACCCACAGGAGAGCCTGAATGTGTTTCAGATTTTGTGCAGAGCAGGAGGCATTACTTCTGTTAACAGTTTCAAATGGTGAGAGGCAAGCATAGCCTTTGCATTCCCTTACAGAATAGTCAAGCATGTCTTGAATATCCCAGCTACATTTACATTCAGTAAAGATGTCACAGATAAGATTAGTCAGTATTAGATAAGGGCCAGAAACATTACAGATTCTGTGCAAATGTGTAGAATGTGCTTTCACATATTTAATCACTTTGTATGTCAGAATCAGCTGCTTGCATAGCTTTTGTGCTGGGCACATATTTTATAGCCTTAACTATATGTAGGAATTCTAGCAAATGAAATGTTCTGTGGTTCTGCCTCTGTACTGGGGCTGTTGACTCCTGACAATGCTGAGTCACCAAAACATTCTTCTGAACAGGATAAATGCAGATGGGGCAGGTTAAATTAAATGATACAGTGCTTTAAATGTCAGCTGGAGAAAGCATTGTGTGAACCTTTTGGTTTGTGATGTTATTGTGACAGTTTGGGGGAAGTATTAATGTACCAAATCTTTGTATTAGGGGTTTTGTGTACCTGTGTCATACTGCAAACTGCATTTCAAGTGTGCATTTTGTTTTCTGCCACGTCTAACTTCTGTTTTCATACTGAACTCATGGGAGGTGTCAGAACAAAATCTTATCCCTGGCATGGAGCCAAGGATAAGGGATAGACTAATTTTAACTGTCTGTTCAAATGAAATATGCTTTGGAGAAAAGAATGGGTATTGCTCTTCCTAGTTCCTCCATAGGGTGAGAGTTCAGGCCTGAATTTGAAAATCAGAGTAAGCAAAGTGTGTATCACCTGGCAGGAAGCTGCGATCTCTCTTATCTAAAGAATTTCTGATCAGCTTCAACAGGACAACTGGAAAGATTTACAGTCATTTTTTAATAGGAAAGTGAAGATCTGCTCAGGTGTATATGCCTTTTTTCTTTACCTTACTTTGATTAGTGCATTTAATAGTTACACCGGACATTACTGACAGACTTCTATTTGTGCTAGTGGCCAGAATTCATGGCATAAATCACTGGAGAGCTACTTCTGAGACTTTGGAATGATATCTTGGGACACTTCCCATTCAATATTGATAGTGCTGTTGTGTGTTGATCATTCCTTTTGGTACCATTTTTCTACTCTTCATTGTTGTACCCACAGAGATTACTTAAATTCCCTTGTAGGAAAGAGATCCAGTGTTCATAGAGTGAATTTTGCCCAGGGTCAAGGACTCTGACTTACATGACTAGCTTTGGAAGGGCGATCAGATTTACTATGTGAACTAATGGGACACACTTGTAGTTTTGCAAGTCTTCTAACCTGAAGGTGTGTTGGGATTTGCTGCAGATTTTTTGTTAGCTTTGATGCATACATCTAAAATCTTTCCAAGAGGCAACTTTGGACAACTAAATGCCTGAGCATCAAAGGTGTTTAGATCTTGGTGACCTTGTGGATCTTTGAAAAGTGAGAGCCCATGTATAGGAAGACACTTGGGAATCAGACAACAGAGATGTAGTAGCTTGTTGAGATCTGGGTTCCTCAGCAGAGGAGAGACATGGATCTCCTAAAGTGGGTCCAGTGGAAGGCTATGAAGATGATTAAGGAACTGGAGCATCTCCTTTTTGAGGAAAGGCTGAGGGAGCTGGACCTGTATGGCCTTAAGTAGAGGTGACTTGGAAGTGACTTCATCTACATCTAAGTATTAGGAGGGAAAGTCTTACAGGATGGACCAGGCTCTGTTCAGTGGTGCTGAGCAATAGGACAAGAGGTAACGAGCAGAAACTGATGTTTCATTAAGTTCCACCTTAATTTGAGGAATAAATTTGTTGCTGTGCATGTAATCACACTCTGGAATATCCATTTGGATGTAACTCTGTGCAGTGTGCTCCAGGATGGCCTTGCTTGAGCAAGGAGGTTGGACCAGATGACTCACTGTGCTCCCTTCCAACCTGACCCATTCTGTGAGATTGATGGAAACTAATCACACACAAATCTCTGATGGAACTGTAGTAACTCTGGTACGTTCATCATATATTTGCAAGTATCCTGTTGTGGTTTTGGAGGAGAGAAATCACTGTGCTCTGACAAATTTTGATGCTTGTCTTTTTAAAATAAATGCCGGTCTGAAAATACTTCCTCAATGTTCAGGGAAGTGCAACAGGATGTTAAAGTGAAACTGTGGGAAAGAATTTTTGAAACAAATCACTGAATGCCCTGAGTTTTCTGTTTATGGTAATCCTGGGGAAATGGGACAAAATCATCAAATGGACTAAATTATCCAGTCCTTTGATATACATGGAAGAAAACATGGAAGAAAATGAAATTATTCTGGTTGTTTCAGTTTCCTGTCATTGTTCCCTTTTATGGACATGATGAGATGAAAAACTCTCTGGTTGTTATGCAAGGGAGCTGGGGAAGTGTCTGTCAAGGGACATGCTTCTGAACAACAGAAGTGGTCTGACTAATGAAGGATTGAAATGCAAAATCCTGACAGTTGCAGAATGACCTTTGATTGGAGGTCTGACATAACCTTTAAATGACAAAATTGGCTATGTTTTTATAAAATAACATAGTGCTTATGTCATTTTCCTTGCCAGTGACTGTTTCTGCCATGTTTGTTTTAAGATATGCTTGTAGTGATGTGATTGTGGGCTCTCAGTTTTGTTTTTCAATTTAATCCCTGTCAACTTTTATGCTGCCTGCTGATCCACAAGCAGGCTCTGAGCTTCTTGGCTCTTCTAATGAGGAAACTCAAGCAGATTAGCATCACCTGGATCATTAGCAATACTCTGAAGGATCCAGCCAGACTTTGTTTTCCCTGACTTTACATGCCCTCCAAAGGAGGATGCTTCCTCTTTTTAATTTCCCATTTGAAAAATCTATTTGTGGACGTAGCTAAGCAGTCATCTAATTTCTTGTGCTGTTGATGCATCTTGAAGTGTTCAAAGAGGAGCTGTAGCAGTGAGAAAAACACATCTGTCTTCCATCTGACTAGGGCGTGTGTGACTTCACTGCTGACTGTTTTTAACATAATAGGCAAGTAGTGTAAATTTTGAAATGGCGAAAGAATTCCACAGAACTGTCTTTACATCTTAGGTTGTGCCTGGTCTTTTAGGTCATCATACCAAATGTACCCATGTGTAAGGAGCTTCAGGGTCTGTTTTAAACATGCTTAAGAACCAAGAGTGTTTTATAAAGAGGTGAAGGAACTATTTTCTTGGGGGGCGTTGGTGAGAGTTTATTGTGTTAGTTACTTTATTGGGCTGTTCCCTGAGATTTTGAGTATCTCTTTTGGTTTATTTTTACCTATTTTTTTGTCCCTTTTTCCCTTCCCCTTTCCTTTTCGGGGTTGTTTGGGATTCTTGTTCTGTATTTCAAAGTGTTTAATTGTATATAACTGTAATATATGTGAATATATATTTATTTTTATGACAAATATTCTTTTGATACCTTTTTTTTTTTTTTTCTCTTTTGGGGTCGGGGGTGGAATTTGTGTGGCCAACCCAAACCTCCACATACAGCTGAAGTTGTGTCCTGGAAGCATCTTGTGATTCAAATGAGCCCTGGGAATTAGGGCAACCTTTAGCGTGGTGGGATTCCGGAGCCCATCCTCAACACCTCCATTGATTAGAGGAAGCACAAACACAAAGCCCACAGCCTTCCTAATAGCCTTAGATCATCTGTTGGGTCAGAAACATTGTCCAGTGAGTTATACATGTGAGCGCTCACGTTATTTGGGAGTGAGGAGGAGATTGAAGAGACTGTTTCAAACATCCCACTAATTTCTGGTACTTGAAAGGCCAGGGATGGCCTTGAGAGGCCTTTTTGCATCCTGGGACATCTTGGGGAATGCAGAGTCTCTGGCAGTCTGTAAGAGTGTTCTGTGTTCTGACTACATGGCAGAAGTGGTCAGGTACCATGGCCAGGCAGTCCTGCTTGGCAACGGGGATTAGCAACAACACACATTATCACAACTGAGCACCAATTTTCTTAGATAATGTGGTAAGACATGGTATTCTTTCCTTTTTCTTTTTTTTCATATTAGACCAATCTATTGCTTCATTCTTCCTCTACTTAACTATTCATTCATCTTAAGTAATTCTCTAAAGAGACATTGACCTACCCACATTTTCATAGTAGAATTGTCTTTTAATGTATTTTCAGTCTTTTATCAACAGTGATATTCAGTGATCATCTAAAAAGTATGTGTTTAGTTTCAGTGGGTAAATTCCAACAGCCTTTTTTCAGTAAAATGGTGTTTCAAATATCAACTACCATGCTCGAGATCAGTGTGTCTTAAAGACATACATAAAGCCGTATAGTCTTATGCACCAGAGTGAAACAAACTCTACATGTTTTTGATTTTTCAAAGGCATCATCAGTTCTATGACAAGAAAGTGGGGTTTAGTAACACAAGGGTATTTACCGAGGAAGCGAGGATTGTCTAGAGGGAGAAGTTGTTTTTTTATTAATTTGAGATAAACTGTTTTCACTTCCTTTTTTTTCACTTTCCTTATTTGCTATATCAGCTGAAGAGTGACAGGATATGTTTTATGTATATAAAATGTAGGTGCATGCCTATGCACTTACCTGTGTAGTTTGAAGGACTGGATAAAAATTAGTAAGGAGAAGCACATGAAAAATTAAGGGCAACAAGAATTATTTTATTTATATTGCAGTAAAATTGTCACTGTCCTCTATGGTTTGTGAGTATGCTTAAAGTGTGTATTTCGGAGCTGCCTTCTTGAGAGGAGAAAAGAGCACAATATATTTCAGTTACTTGATGTATTTTCAAATGTATGTTTCCAGACTAGCTGATCATATAGGCCCTGCATGATCAGTGAGGAGTAAGAGAAACCTCAAACTGGAGGGGATGAATTCTAGTTTTGATATGTATTCAAAGATAGACAATATGTGTGATGAATTCTGCACAAATAGTAGAAGTGATCAAACAAGATCTATGGGTAGTAATTTTTGTTTAGCCCTTTATAAAGGCTACTTTTTACTCTTACACCTATAGTATGTCACTAGAGATGAAAGTTTGCAAGAAAACAGAAATGGTGCCTTTGTGCTTGAATTAAAATATGATGTGAGTTAGGCCTGAGCTAAAATTTTAAATAGACAGATTCACAGTCACAGAATGCGTCAGGTGGGAAGGGACCACAGTGGATCATCTTGCCAATCTCCCAGTATGTGAGAATTAAGCTCCAGTGCTCCTCACAAAGATAGAAAAGCCTTGCTAAGACTTAGATATTTTTACTGAATTGACCTGAGAGACCTTTTTCTATAGAAATATGTCTATTTTTATATTGCACAATGGTCATCCCTTTTTCTTTTAAGACTTGTTTTTTACCTTTTTGCATGTATTTGGGTAATGTTTAGATGTTGTGATTTAGTAAAATACCTGAGATAGTCATGTCTCATATTTATGTGATGTCACACTGATAATACCGGCTATAAATTTTGCATTTCCTCTCTGAGCAGAAATGACTGCCTCTGTACGTCTAGAAATGCCTGCAATGCTACAAAATGCAGCAATTACTTTGCATTCGAGGCCCTCTTACATTGAAGTAGAGATACTAGTCAGAGTTTCTTATGAGAAGAGGAGGTGTGAGAGGTGAAAGTTCTCTTGCTATCCTTGCCAGGCTTGTACCAAGGTTTCTGTGTTTGTTTGAAACGGAAAGAGCTGGAGTTTGAAGAAGCAGCCCAGTGCATATGTTTTCCAGGTTTTTGGGGCTGTCCTACTAGCTCTTGGGTGACATAAGTTATTTTTACTCATAGCAGAGGAATGGCTACTTTGAACTACGTCAGCATCACGGTCTCTTGAACATTTTCTGACAGTACAAACCTACTTTATAGACACTGTTCAGATAAGCTGGAGTTCTGGGAAATCTAGTTGTATATATAAACATTTGAAATAAATTAAAAATGCCTTCTCATTTTAATTGCCATAGTCATCACTGACATGTTAAAGAGGGATGGAGGGCTGTAGGAGAGACTTTATTTTCTGTGTTCTTAAAGGGCGTTTGTTTCCACTCCATAGTTAAATGTAAGAGGGTTTTTATATGATTATATGACATGTTTAAAAGCCAAATATCACATTGTTTCAAATATTACTTTAAGGCAAGGTTGTTTGTTTTTGTTTTGGGGTTTTTATTTGGTTCTGTTTTGGTTTTTTTTTGTTTTTGTTTTTTTTTTTTACTGGCAAGTAGTTTCTAGATTACTTGAATTCTGAAACATAGATTAAACTTTTAGGTGTTTCAATGTTCTGCTTGTTAGTTGTTGCTCATAATATTTTTCACTGTGTAAATAAGCTTTGTTTTCACTAGTGTCTGCATTACAGGGAGGTTTTAAGTTTGAGAATTCTGTGAGAAAAAGGCCATTTTGTGTAGCATTCATTGATAAGCTATTTGGAAGCCTCTACTGTTTGAACCTTTTCATAAACAGGACAGAAATGTGTTAAGCTTTCAGATACATGTTGTTACACAAGCAATGACAAGCCCTCCTCCCCCTTTTTAAGCCCTGAATGCTTAGTTCACTGAAGGTTAGCTGGAAAATAGTGGAGTATGTATAATCTTGTATTATGCTTTTGAGAGCTTAGGAGAAATTAATGAAACAGTTGTGCAATAAAATGCAGGAGATCACAACAAATCAGGCACTGTTTTGGATGACGGGGGAAAAGGTTGGCTGTATACATCAGATTTGTGATGTCCTGCAAAGGAAAAGCAACTTTAAACCAGTTTTACACACTGGCATTCCTGATGTACCTCAGAAGAGTGTGACGCAGATGAAGTGCTTATATATCTTTCAAGAAAAATTTAAATTCATAAGGAAAAATATATTTGGTTATTTGTACCTGCTGGTGGGCAAGAGGCTGAACGTGAGCAGACAATGAGCACTGGGAGCCCAGACACCCCCCGTGTCCTGGGCTGCATCCAGAGCAGTGTGGGCAGCAGGGCAGGGAGGGGATTC
>JAWWMO010000001.1:13463600-13495668 GCA_035047845.1 Dendrocincla fuliginosa
ATTATTTCAATGATTAAACTGCTCTATTCTCCAGCTATGGGTTTCACCTTTTTAATTCTCCTCCCCATCCCAGCAGGCAGGTGTGGCGAGTGTGGTACTTGGTGGCAGAGTGGGTTTAAATCATGGCAATAATAAGTAGGAGTCAGGAACTTTCTATAAGTGTAATATTCTTAAAAAAACAAAACAAAACAAAACAAAAAAAAAGGGTTTTCTACTTGTCCTTATATGATTTTAGTCAACATGTCCCTGCATTTTCTAATTTGATCAATGAAATAAAAAACAAACCCACAGTAAGAGCGGTTCTTTTCTTCAACAGAGAACAACATGGGTAACACCTGCTGAGTTCCCAGGGCAATCCAAAACCAGAGGTGAGAAATCTGGCCTTGAGCATGTGCTCAGCATGAAGTTGTGTCCTTCTGCTTAGCATTTCTGTTACTGGTATACATTAATGTAAAGACCACCCTACGTGAGTTATTCTGATCTAGCCATATGAAAACATATTGATTTTTCTCCTATTCATTAAGGTCAGTTATTTTAGAGACTATTGCAAGAGTTTTCAATTTTTCCACCAGAATTATGTGTGCTCTTGATTGACCAAACAGTACATACAGCTTGTCAGTCTCAGGCAATTTGTTTTAATGTCTCCAGAGTTGTGGTATGGATACCTCCAGATGAAATTTTGAAAACAGAATCACAGAATCATTAGAGTTGGAAGGGATCCCTGGAGATCGTCTAGTTCAAACCTACTAAGGCAGGAAGACCTAGAGCAAGTGACTGAGGAAGGTGTCCAGGTGGGTTTGGAATGTCTCCAAAGAGGGAGCCTCCACAACCTGTTCCAGGGTTCTGCCACCCTCAACATAAAGCAGTTATTCCTCATGTTGAGGTGGAACTTCTTGTGTTTTAATTTATGGTCATGACTCATTGCTCTGTCACTGGGCACCACTGAAGTAAAATACGTTCCTTTTACTCATCCCTTTAGCAGTAAGAGCACTGATGGTCTCTGGGAATGTTTCCCCTCATCTTGCCTTAATATTTGGCTGCTGGTGCTCATGATCAGCTCTGCATCTGTGTGACACTGAATGCAAAAGATTTGTCAATGTGTGTGAACACCTGATGGAGGGGAGAGTAAGGCAATGACACCAGACTTCTGGTTTTATGTGGCATGACATGAAATAAGAAACCCCTTTTTTGCTGTCATGGGGATTAAATAGCTGAACAGGCTGCCCCAAGAGGTATTTTTGTCCATGGACGTGTTTGAAATCTGACTGGTTGTTGTCTTGGGCACCCTGCCTCCTGTGCATGTTCTCTGAGCAGAGGACTGCACCAGTTAATCCCCAGAGAAGTCTTCCAGTTTTAAAATGTTCTGTGGCCTTGGATCTGTGCATGCTAGGAAGCTGCCTGATCAGTAGCACACAGGGAAAACATGACATAATAAATATGTTCAGTCAAACAAGTGAAAAATACAAATCGTTTTTCCCCTGTTAACTTCCATTTAAACAAGAGAGCAGGTGACAGTCAGAAAATAAGATGCACAGAAAATACTTGCTTGCTCATTTTGCAGTGGCTGGAGGGGCCACTTCTGGCTGAAGAGAGGCACATAAAACATGCAGCAGATGTTATGACAGCATTCAGGTTTTATTGATGTCTAAAAGATGATTCCATAATACATTCTAGTGGCTGTAATTTTGTGAGTATTGAATTTATTTGCTTTCCATAGGTTCTCTGATGTTTTGTATTATTACAGACAGTGCTTAGATAAGGAAATAAGAATAACTCAGAAAAAATTTCACTGATGCTGGTCTTAGAGTACAAAGAATTTAACTAGTACACAGTGCTCTGCCAGTAAGGCCTTAAATCATTTAAATGCCTTCTAAAATGAACACCAATGTTTTTCCATCTCAGTCTGTGAAGTAGAGCATAATCTATATGTCCCTCAGCTGGTGAGGCATATAGAGACTGATGATATCCGCCAAATAGGGATTTTTTTTTTCCTTTTGGGATCTGCTTTTTCTTTTTTTTTTTCTTTCTTTGATATTACTACTTTCTTTGCATATTTATAGAGACTTTTTGAGTTATTTTTTCTCAGAGAATTGTGGTGTAGATCTAGGACTAGAACTGACTTGAGTAATGTATGATTTTGACTTTGTAACATCCTTTCCTTTTAAGGCTGGAAGTCTGTAGTTCTAAAATGCCTGTTGGACAATGCAATACTTTCTCATTATACTGAGAAGCCATGTAATGTTTTTAAAAAAATTACAAAAATGGAGATTTCTTCATTGAACTTACTACTCTTGTTATGGAAGCAAAGGCCAAAGTCTTTTTTCCCTAGTCTTCTTATCAATATTTTAACTATTTGCTAATTTACAAGCAGGATGAAAATCTGTTTTAACTTTAAGCTGATTTATTTATGCAAAGTAGGCTCAACATTACATTGCTAAATCCTGATGGTTGGTTGTGATAAGTGCTTCATCTGAAAAGCCTGAACTTGACTGAGAGATTTGAGAAAGCTTTGTTTTCAAACTCAAACCCTAAACATTTTTGTTGTGTTTAAATTAATTCAGAAGATAAAAAAGCAGAATAATCTTCTGAAGAACAGGGCTAAATCACTACACATCATCATATTACTGTGATAACACTTTCTCAATGCTCAGTTGGTCAATAGGGCAGGAAATGAGAAATTAGTTTCAGTTAAATATTGAATGTCTTTATTTCAGTCATTGAAACAAAAAAACTTTGATGGAACTGAAATGATTCGAAAGTTCTGATATATCACATTTAGTGGCTGGAACTTTTTCACAGGAACCAGATTTCAGATCTCAGTAACTCTCTTCTGGGTGTTTTTAACGTCAGGACCATGTGAGCCAGCCTTGGGAAGCCTGACTGGAGTCTGGAAGTACCCAGATAACACTCAGTGTTATTGCTCCAGAGCTGAGGAGTCTTCAGTTAATGTTGTTTCAAACTAGAGAGCAACAGGAATCTCTGTACCCCTGGGAATGTTTTAATTTTTTTAGCAACATTTGTGCATCAGCTGTCACATCCAGCTCACTTTCCTGTTTATTGTTAATAAGTTTAACTTAGCAAAATGTAATCTTTGTCTC
The DNA here is from genome assembly GCA_035047845.1 of Dendrocincla fuliginosa. NCBI lineage: Eukaryota > Metazoa > Chordata > Aves > Passeriformes > Dendrocolaptidae > Dendrocincla > Dendrocincla fuliginosa. The sequence goes on from JAWWMO010000001.1 coordinate 13,466,699, forward strand.
CTAAAGAGACCCTCTGCTATTATATACTCCTGGAATAAATATACTGGGTATAAAATGTTATGAAATTGCTCTCTCTAAAAATCTGAAATGACAAAAATAAGTCTGAAAGCTTCATCTTGCAACTGACAGAAGAAAAATTACTTAAATACTGCACGAGAGGGAACATTTCTGTCTGTGAAGCAGTGCCAGCCTGCTGACATGAAAGAAAACACAGCCTGTACCATAGTTTTATCTCCTTTAAGGAATCAAAAATAGTTTTCAACTATAAAGAAGCACTGTATGTAGGGGTATAGTATATCTTATTTGGATTTTAAACTTAAAAACTTTATTTTTTTATCACTTTTCAGGAGGCTCTACCATTACAGACTCTAATTGAAAAGGAGGAAATGCCATTGACCTTTAAGAAAATGTAAAAACTATAATAAATTTTGAAAATAGGGCATTCCTTCTCTCCATAAGAAGATTTCTCACTCTTTAAACTAGTTCAAATAAGTGAGCTGGAGGAAAAACAAAACAATACACCAAACTGCATTGAGAAGAATAAGGCTCATGAGAATCTGTCTGCTGTTGCTAATGCTGCTCTAAGGTCCCACGTAATTTAAGTGTAAATCGTTACCTGAAGACTGATTATCTTCACAGAGTTTCAATAATTATCTGTTTTGCAGAAATTACTTGGGATGGATGTATGTTTAGAGTCTATTTTCTGACTTCCATCCTACAACTGAACACAAAATACAGGCACCATAGTGTATGTCCTGAAAAATAAATGCCATAAGGCTGTTTTGGCAAGGATTAGAAGGTTTAGAAAACTTGTTCCAGGAAACAAAATGTTCATGACTGAAGCTTAAGAATTTATAAAAGTTTAGCTTAAGAATTTATAAAAGTTTAGCACTATAAAAGCCAGTCAGGGTAATGCCATATGCTTTATATTTATAAGCACTGAATTTATTTTTTGTATATGATCTGCCCTGAATAATAAAAGCAGGAATAAGAGTAGTTCCATATGTTCTGTTCCCATTGTTTCTAAAACCATTTTCACTTAAAATAGGAGCTACAGGCTTCACCTTAATAGGTGGGTTGCATATTCAAAACTGGGAGACAACTTAAGGCATTCTTTCTTGAAAATGCTATTAAAAGTATAGCATGGTTAACTTAATGAATAGAGCAGTCTTATGCAACAGCAATTTTCTTTTAAATATCATTAATGTGGGTAAAGAGCTGAAGAGTACATTTATGTAGAAGGTGGATACTACAGCAGAACACACTCTCAAGCTTCAGAGCAAGAAAAATATGTTAAGGGAGTTATTAAAAACCTTATTGGAGTTGTTTCCATAGATTGACTTGTATTAGAAAAATCTGGGAAAATTGGTAGTTCCTTTTTGTTGGGATAAGAAATTAGTTTGGTACATAATCCTAAAAAGAGTGTACCCCATGTTTCTGATGGGGCTTTGTGTATTGGGGTAAAGAAATATGTCCATGCAGATGGCAGCGCTTGCCCTTGAAACCAGGTGTGGGTTAAGTTTCATTGAAAATCAGATATTAAAGTTTGTTCTCAAGGAAGTTCATTGTTTGAGAACCTCGACATCTTTCACTTCCTACATCAGTGATGACTTCTACATGTGATGCCATGTGTATGTACTGTAGAGTACAGCTCATGGACTACATGCTGCTGTCTCAGACTGTACTCAAACTGGTTGATAAACATGTGGTTTAGTCAGTGCATAAATCTCCAAGAATGTGTCTGTTCTCCAAGATTCTCCAAGAATCTTTCTCAGCACAATATTTGCATGTTGAGGAACAGGATTGTACTTTTCATACAAAAAGAATTTGAATTGGAATAGCACAATATATTGTGTAGATTTTTTTGTTCATGTACATATAGATACTTGAAATCTTCAAAGAGCAGAAAAATTAATTTTGCTGAGTTCATTTTATCTTTTTTTTTTAGATTTGTTGTTTTCTTTTTCCTATTAAATAAAGTTTAAATATGTCTGCTTTCATCCTGTCTGCCTCTGAATGACAGTGTTGAGGGAATGGTTTCAATCTGAAAGAGAGTAGGTTTAGATAAGTTATTAGGAAAAAAATTCTTTCCTGAGGGTTGTAAGGCCCTGGCACAGGTTGCCCAGAGAAGCTGTGGCTGAAAGTGTTCCCATTCCTGGAAGTTTTCAAGGCCAGGTTGGATGGAGCTCTGAGCTAGCTGGTGCAGAGGAACACCTTCCCAAGTCAGGGAATTAGAACATAATGATTTTAAGGTCCCTTCCAACCAAACTACTCCATGATTCTATGATTAGCTTTTTGCTATCAAATGCTGGGTAATACTTTGACTAATACATTCTTTTAGTGCACATGCAACAGTAGCAAGTAAATAAATACATTTATATAGAACATGTATGGGATTATAAACACCAGTACTGACTATAATGCTATATGGTGCATATATGGTGCATACATGCTGCTTTTTTAAGCTGAAAGTAAAATGATGTTTGGTTTTCATCTGCTGCTTTTCTGACTAAACTGGTTAAGCTTTCCAAGGAACTGATAGAAATATTTTAAAGATTAATCTATAGTGCATGAGCCTATGTGGTCCTCTGCAAGTCAAGGGTAGTGTTTTATTCAAAGGCATTTTCTAGCAAAATTGATAACAGGCTCAAACCTTCATAAGGTTTCTTTCTTTCGTTTAATTGTATTTTAGTTACAGTTAAGCCTTTTTCCATCATAGATTGTTCTGCTTATACACAACTATTATATACACAACTGAACTATAGAATGTACTTATTCCGTACAATTCATTCATATGTACAGTTTTGCACTAGTATTATACATCTTTCCTCCAAAAATAGTCCTAGCAGAATGTCATGGGTCATTCTGACTTACTTTTTAAATAAAAAGATGATTGCTAAATATTACTGCCCCTAATAACAGTGGACAGTCTATATTTGTCAGATTGTGTCATCACAATCTGACAAAAATTCACTAAAATCCAACACTTGTAGCATGACAGACTTGAAGTGCATTTTCAGGTAGAATTCAAACTTATCTTTTTCTTTTTGATTTAACAATCTATGCTGTTCCCAGAGTGGTTTCTCTGTACCTCCTTAGTTACTGTTTAGCTTTGTAGAGTTTGAGTTCCCAAATCAGTGATCAGAAGCTCATTTTCTTTTACGTAGTAGATAGCTAGGCTGAGAGGAAAAAAGGGTGTTAAGTGACTTAATGTCAGGGTTAGTATCATCCTACACAACATGGTACATAATTTTCAGTTAAAACTTCTGTTTTCATTAAAAAAAATATTGTTTTTAACTGTTTTGAAGAAAATGTAATATCTAATGTGGGCATTTCTTTTATCTATACTTCTGAAGTTCCATATTAGAATTACATAGAAAAGCTCTTAATTCCAGCAATGTTAAAGTCTCTACATTTGAAGTTTGATTACGCCAGTACCTGTGGTAATATTTGGGGATTCTGAACAACTTCACTACAACATGGTAGCTGGCTTTCAACTTTCATTCATCAGGAAATGTCAAATTTATTGAGAGAGAGAGTCTTACTTCAGTTTCAATAGTGACCACCAAATTACGTATTCATAAAAACACACTGCTACTTAAAGTCCAAGTGGCGACGGCTTCTTTGAATTGTGCTCAAAACCAAGACCAACAGCAACTGGACGGACATAGGTCTGGATCCCAGGTTTTAGGCAGCGAGATTTCCAAGAGCTTTTCCAGAAATTGATTGATTTCTCTCTTGTGTTGTAGTAGAGTTTGCTTGTTTGTTTGTTGGTTTTTGGTTTGTGTTGGTTTGGGGTTTTGGAGTTTTTGTTGGGTTTTAATTAGGAATGGGAGCTTCTTGTTTGTGCTTGCATTTTCTAAAGTAGAAAACTTCTCTCCATGTACTGCAACATCAGTACAACAAGACTACAAACAAGATAATCTCCAAGTTTTTATTTATGAAAGGATATGTTGAAGTCTGTTTTATGTGTACCTTAAGCATACAGTTATGTTTCACCTAGCTTAACTAAGTGTATGCATGGATGCACACAGTCAGTTTTGAATACGGTGTGTGTTCATGGAGGGAAACGGTATTGAGTTGCTTGTTGTTTTTTATGTCCATCAGATTTCACTAAATCCTTTTACAAACTCTGTGTGACCAAGGAAAAGCCAGATGGTGATAAAGTCTTGCTTTTGTGGTTACATTCAGACCTGTAAAGACTGAGGAGTGTCTGTAGTTGATTATTGATGTTAAGAACTTCCATGGATGGTGGGAATACCTTCTGTAATACATTATTTTGTGAATAAATGCTTTTCCAAAGCTCTCAGCTGGTGAAATATCTTCCTGGATTGATTTAAAAGGTTGGGTTTTTTTCTTAAAAAGGTAAGGGTTAATTGAGAATATATTGTAAGTCTGCACTGCTTTCCTTTTAAATGAAATCTTCATTTTTGTCATGCTTGAGTATTTACAATTCTTTTGACTTGTCTGCATTTAATAGGATGTATGCACATTTGACAATCTGTAATAGTTCAAGGCCAAAAAGATTTCTTATTATATAAATAGTATTTTGGCAGACCTTTCTTAGTTATTATTAGGTCATGATTTCTTTCCTTTTCCTGAAATCATAGAATCATAGAATATCCTTAGTTGGAAGAAACCAACAGGGTTCATCAAAGTCCAACTTCTGGCCCTGCACAGGACACCCCAAAAATCACACCACATTCCTGAGAACATTGTCCAAACCCTTGTTGAACTCTGTCAGCCTTGGTGCTGTGACCACTTCCCTGGGGACCTGTTCAGTGCCCAACCACCCTCTGAGTGAAGAGCTTTTTCCTAATATCCAACCTAACCTTCCCTTGCACAGCTTCAAATGCTTTTGAAAACATAATTTGAGTTACCTGTGGGCTAGTTTCCTTTGCACCGAGAAAGATTGTGACAGGTCAAAATAGAAATATTTCTTTGAAAAATGTGTGTTAGGATATCAATGTCAAAAGTTTCAGTCTGATACTGAAACTCAGTTGCCTTACATGCTCTTTAATTATGGAGGAACATTAAAAAGAGATGGAAGTTTAAGAAAACTTGCATCCTGAAATTTGAAAGTTTTGTCATGTGGAGGTACAATTCAAAGTGTGATAAATTTTCTGCACCAGTTGGATTCCCTTGTGAGCTTCCATTGCCTCGCTTCATGTCCTTTTTTCGCAGCAATAAGAGCTGTCAGGATGTATCATGGGAGAAGAGGACAGGCACATGTAATACAAAAATGCTACATTCTCCTGTTCCTTTTATCCTATATGCCTATATGATGGCATATTTGTCTTTTCAACAAAAATAAAACACTCTTCTGGAGAGAGTAGAAACATTTCACATAAAAATGTATCATTGTCAAGTCTTTCCTTCCATTGAGAATTGTTTTTTAAAACTTTTGCAGATAATAGTGAAGTTATTCCTAGAAATAATTATAATTAAATCCCCTTACTTTTTGTGGTTTACAAGCCATTACAGATGTCTCATATTTAACATTTCCCTTATACCTTCTCTGAATGGAAAATGGGGAAGTTATGAAAAAAGCACTGTGAATGAATGTATTTCAGATATGTGGCAAGAGATATATTAGCCTTCTGCTTTCTGAAAGGCTCTAATTAGTATTTTGGCTAAATCCAATATTTTGTGGTAATAATTCCAGAGTTTGCCATGCGGTTCCCAAAACATTATTTGAACTAAAGTTTTGGTCTTCTAAGATCCTATATGCATAGGCATTAGAAGAGGATTAGTTACTCAGCTCAGCTCTGTTCTTAGTCTTCCTGTCCCTGAGTGAGGAAATATTTTACAAAAGTATTGGACTATTTTATTGTTAGCTTACGTTCTTCTCTTTGATAAAGACTATTGTGCCAGATATTTCTCTGCAACTTTGCAGCAGTTGTCCCTGAGATTGGGAGAGTTGAGGATGTGTTGAGAATGTTCAATGGACTTAATGACATCTTGTTGTTCAGCTGAATACTCAAGAGTTTTCAAAAGCACCTAAATAGATTATGAGCTGTGTTTTTTATTTGTGCTTTACATATGTGATCTTTTCTGAAGTACTTATGTACATAAAGAAAAAAAACAAGCGATAAAAAGAATTGAAACGTGACAGATGACAGAATGGATCCACAAATCTTCATATAGCATTATTTTTATTGGTGTGATGAGTGCTGCTTCCTAAAGAAACTTTTTTTTATTTGTTGCTTACTTGCCTTTCAGAGATGATTATTCCCAGGCCATGAATGAGCATTGTTGATCTTCATCACTGATACAAGTTTTCATTTAATGGTGACCACACTCAGTTGGGAACTGTTCATTCCTTCTAATGAAAGGAAACAAATGGCTTTCTTTATTAAAGCTGATGCATTTTCCAATCAGGGGGAAAAGGAAAGGCTTCTGAGAACTTAAAAAGATCAAAGGAAAGCTGATTAGCCTTTGCAGCTCAGAAATAAAATGTCACTGTGCAAAAGGAGAGGAAGACTGCAGGTCTTGAAGGAAAAACATTCCTCTTCATGTAGCTCACTATTAAGAATAGGGTTTAAAAGGTAATTTCATTCTAAGGAATCTTTACTGATATAATTGTCACTTAAGATGTCTTTGGCAATTTGAAATACAAAGTGTATTTGAAAACCTTTGTAATTGAAAAGTGTTTAAGGATGGTCTAAATGGTTAAGAGTGGTAACAATTGCTCCTGCTATTATCAACTCTGTGATTATTTTTTGATTCCTTGGTGTACAGGCTTGCTTGTAAATCAGTGTTTAATTTGTATTTTTTTCATTCACATGGAAAAAGTGGTTTTAGGCATCTTACTTACAGAAGGAAGTAAGTGAAGGTCTTAGAGCAACCCAGGTTCAGGAGAAGAATACCAGGTCTTAAAAAAGCAGGAAACGCCTGAGAACATCAAGCATATAAGCCTGCAGTAAAGTGGTAGGATATGAGAAAGAGAACGATATAAACAATTCCATTTATAAAAGTATTGCAGCTATCAAAAGTCGTACCAAACCAACAAAACAACAATTGCCAGCTTTTTGTTGGGAAGTTGTTTATTATGCTGAAGGGAGCACGTGTTAAAATTTTGTCAACTTGACACATGCCCATGAACTGTTTGAACAAAGTATCTTAATCCAATTCTATGGATTTCCTCATTTTGTTATGACATGTGGGTTTTTTTTATTTTTTTTTCCCCTCCTCATTCAGTCCCAAGAGGTAAGAATCCTATAAATCATTTGGTGCTTTCACTGGTCTGTGTCTGCTGAGTCGGCAAAATCAGCAATCATGCTACTTGGTCTTATATCTAAGAATCTAAATAATTTAAATGCTTTTCTGGGTTTTGACTAGTAATTTAATGTTTAATGTCAGGTTTGATTACTCAAGTCACTGTTCCGTATCTAACAATAGCAGAGCCAGGACTTCTAGAAGAAATCAGTCATTAATATCCATTAATGAACCTCTGGTCCTTGAATTTCTCCAAACTCCTTTTGAATCCACCATCAGAGCCTCGTTTTGTAATCTGACAGAAACAAATTCCAGAAGTTCAAAACCTACTGTGTAAGACTTCTTAAATCTATTAAAAGTCTCTTACTTCCAGTCTTGCAGGACTTTGTTGTAACAATTTTGCCTTCACACTATACAGCATCTTCGTAGGTTTTGAGACATGATCACATCCCCTTCAGCTTTTTGGTCTTTGAAATGAAAGGTTCCATACCTTTCTAGTTTTTCTTCATGAGGCAGCTGCTCAAGCTGCATTTTGAGATGGAGATCAGAACTGCTGCAGTGTGGGCTTCTGTTTCCTTTTCTTTGTATTCTTTGTGGTGATGCCTGAAGGGTTGTTGGTTTGGTTCTTTTTTGTCTGCCAGTGTACCCTTGTTGAAAGATTTCAAATTGTTGGTAGTGACTGCAGAATCCAGAGTTGTCTGCTGGTTTGAGTTCAGCACTGCATAGGCATCTTTCAGATGTTTACAAACTTGCACCTGTTTACCCTGCAGCTCATCTGCTCTCTGATGCTCATACGCTCAGCGAGGTACTCACCATTGTTGTGGCGTCTGTCCGGCTGGGAAAGCTTAGTACTGTCGGTAGACTTGGAGGTCTGACAGAGCACTTCCTTTCCTGTCATGAATGGTGAATAAAATGAGTCAATCACAGCACTGAAGCCTGGAGGGCCCCAGGACTGACTCCTCTTTGCCCTGAAAGGGGAGCATTAAGTTCTTCCTTTGCTTTCTCTCTCTTAATTAGCTGTTTCTCTAATAGAAGGATCCTTAGATAAAAGACAACACAGTTTCTATAGCTATTTCAGTAGAGAAACTTTATTAAAGGCGTCTTGAAAAAGCCAGATACATTTTGTCTGCTCGATGTCCACATGGTTATTGATTGCCTTCAGAAAACTCTGGCAGGCTGCTGGGCCAGGATTTGCCTTCACAGAAAGCCAGACTGTCCCCTTCCAAACAGGCTGTTTATGTGTAGGCTCAGTCACTGCATATCTTACTGTAGACTCTCCGTCTTGATTTACATCTTGAGATGCAAATTAGACTCATCAGTAGCTCCTGGAATCCCCTAAAAGTCTCTTTTGTTAGACAAGAATTACCTTGGCAAGCTAGGTAGTCCCCTGGCACAGAAATACCTTAAACATCTTAGTCTGTAGTCTTGCAGATGAAATGTGACTTCCTTCAGAGCTCTTGTATGAGAGCTGTTATTCCACATCTAATTTATTAATTTGATTTAATAATTTATTTTCCTTATGAAAAGAGTAGAAATTGATCTAGTTCCTCTTCTCTGCCTTTCGCAATGATGAATCTCCCCATCATCCTGTAGTAAAGCATTCTTCTCTGTTTATGTCCTTAACATTCCTGAGTGTGCGTTCTGCACTTTTGTCCTAGGTAGTCCCGACAGATCTTATGTCTGCTTTTGAAGTCTTTAAAACATCTTAAAGTCACTTTTCAACTTTCATGTTGCCATTACAAATTTGTCTGTATGTAGATTAAGTTGATGTTGTTTCATGCCTAAGTCTTCGGGGGGCATGTTAATCTCAACACAGTGACAGGATCCAAGGGAATGTCCTGAAGCTGTACCAGGGGAAGTTTAGGTTGGATATTAGGGAAAAGTGCCTCACATAAAGGGTGGGGTCACAGCACCAATCCTGACAGAGTTCAAGAAGCATTTGAACAATGATCTCAAGAACATGGTGGAATTCTTGGGGTGACCTATGCAGGACAAGACTCCAGTGATCCTTGTGGGTGCCTTCCAACTCAGGCTATGCTATGATTCTGAGTAAGGACAACAATTTTAGGCAGATGTATGACTCGAAGCATTGAAGCATCTGGAGTGTATCACACTCTGGATCACTGCTGTTCTCCATTAGCAATTTAAACATGCCTGGTGACTTTGAAGTACCACAGATAATGGTCTAGAGAAAAACTAGTAAGCCTCTGGCATTTTTCTGGTGTGTTTTTTCTTTTTTTTTTCTTTCCCTAAGGTGGAAGCTTTGGAAGAACTAAATGAGCACTATAAGGACCATTAGATACAGAAAAAAACCTCAGGACAGCTAGGAGAGTCAGAAAATGCAATTTCAGCCTAAAGGATAAAAAGAAGATGTCATTAGAACCAGTTGATGGTATACAATTTTTGTCACATTTTGAGCATTTTCATGGACAGCTTATAAAACACTTTATTTTAGGGAGCAGTTCTGAGTTTATTTTTAAACTTAAATCACATTTTTGCAGTTAAAGACTCCAACTTTTTTTTCCCCCATTTGTTGTTTTGTTTTGGGTTTGTTTTTCTTTTTTTCCCTTACATAAAAGTTTTGATTAACTGCCATTGCAAGGTAAATACAAGAAATTCAGATCAGTAATTCTTTGAATAAACATTTGTCTTGAGCATTATTTAGGATGTTTTATCTTCAGTGTTTTCCGTGTGGCTTTGTGACACAGATGTTGATTTTTAAGTCCTTTAACAGGTTGCTTCTATGCCTGAAGGAATTCAGACAGAGGCCTTATGTTTTCTGGGAAATTGATGTTTCTGTTTCACTGCTCTGCTCCTAAATGTCACAAATACACATTCTACATAGAAATGGCGTAGAATCACAATCTGAGCTGTGAGCTTATATGAAAATTTACAGAAATATCAATCCAATGGATCAATACCAGTTTCATCTTATACAAGTTATTTCATCAGCTTCTCATCTTAGCAGTGTGGAGAAAAACCTAGAGCAGTGTTTTTGTTTTGTTTTATTTTTTTTTTTTTAAAGAACAACTGTTTAATCACAGTAAGACTTAAAGCAGTGAGAAGCCTTAATGTATGCAGAGGTATTATGTACAGCATCACAGTAGCTATATGGAAATACTGCACATTTGTGGAAATCTGTTTATCTGCTTTCCTTTGGTGTAGTCATGTAACTTATATTACCTGACCTGAGATACCTTACATCTGATATTTGAAATATAGCCTGTTATCTATATACTTATCTGTGTCTCACCTTGTTGGAAAATTCAGGTAAATATTGTCTTGGAGCAATTGCAAAAGCATTTATTTAACCTCTCTTATGTTTATTTTATTTAAAATTATTCTGTACTTTGTTCTTTCATTTTTTTCATATTTAAGAACCCAGAAAAGAAAGCTTTGTTTCCCTTATGAAATTCTGTACAGCTAGAAAAGGCCAGCACACTAAATTTAAAGAGTGATTCTCCTGTGGCAGTTGCACATTCAAGCTGCAGTTGCATACAAATGAACACAAGGAGAAAATGAAATTTACTGGCATGAATTCTGATTTCTAGGAATTGCTTCTACATTTGCTGAGGTGGCTCCTGTCACAAGCAAACACTGCTTAGTTAATATAGCCTAACCTAATCAGGATCAAAGGAGTTTAATTAATTTAGTGATTTATTAATGATGCATAATTAGCCAGCAATCAGTGAAATACACATTTGGGATCAATATGACTAATACAACAGATGAAACAGAATACTAAAGACTTCTAAAGCATTAATAGTCTTTACATATTCAAAACATCCTTTTGCAACTCATCCTTGCAATTACAGGCACCTCTTTCTGGGGTTGTGGGCACATTGTAGGAGATGTGGGTGCTCCAGATGTCTGTATAGTTGTGCTGTACCCCCATCATTAGCTCAAAAATAGAAAGGGAAATGCTTAAAAAAAAAGTGCTGCCTGATGTTGACACTGTTAAAAGGGTGGACTGGAGAAACACCAGAACATGATTCCCAGCTCTTCTGGATGGATGGATGGATGGCTTTATAGAGATTGTACAGTCTTTAGAATGCTAAAGGCTCCAAGCTGAGCTAAAGGGAAAACATTACCCATGGTGCTTAGACTTTTGTTCTTAAACTGTTCATTTCACAAACAAGATTAAGCTAATAGCAAAGTAACTTTCCAGAAGGCAATGTCCTGCAGAACCTCAGCATTTTGGAGTGTGTTGCTATGGTTTACCCACTTGGTTTTTGGCACTTCTTTTCCTCCATCTCCATAGCAGTTTTGACCTTGTCAGGACCCAAGAACATCTGTAAATAGTTTCTGTAACTTAAATGTAGTCCAACTGAATAGCTGAACTGTAGAGAAGAAAGTAACTTTTATAGGTCAGCAGACCTTTTTTATTTCTAGCCTAATTTAGGTGCCTCAAAATGCAAGTTTTCTACTAATTAATCATTTTAATTAGACATAATTACCTTCATAGATTTTGTGAGTTGGACAGAATTACTTCATTTTTTTTCAGTATCTAAAATCTTAATAAAAACATAGGGATGCTTAAAGTATGTCTAGTGGTTCTGTACCTATCAAAAGTATACTGCTTTGGTGTGCTGTATTTGGTTAGAACTAGCAGGGGTATTTCAAATTTATTTCTACCCTTTCATCTGTGGTCTCCCGTTGTTATTATAATAGCATATTAACACACATTTTCCTGCAATTACTACATTTAATTTTAAATATGCCTTCTGACATTTTCTGCCTTCAGTACAAAATAAGCTCACTTCATCTATTTGATTTGCTGACGTGAAGTACACAAAATATATTGGATTTTCTTATCTGAACTTTTCTGTTTATTTGCACATCAAAGAAAACACGTTAAAATGTGACTAGAATAACCCTGTTTGCTGAAGTAGGCAACAAAAGCTTGAAGACATTTGATGGGAAGTGGAGAATTGCATATCAAACGTGTAATTTAAATATTTCTAATGCTGCTCTTTCTGATATCCTGCTGCTTAAAAGTTATTAAATCTGCTATCTTTCAAGGCCAAGATAACAAGAGACAAAATATGAAGCAAAATAGAGTTTTCAGGATGCAGTAGCATTTTAAAAACAAGAACTGCAAAGTTTCTTTGGGCCCCTCAGGTAAAAATGATATAAACTCACAGATGAAAGTTTAATGGGTTTAGGTGGGAGGATGAAGCTTTGCAAAATAAAGATGGTACAGAAACCCACCGATGGATTCAGCTACTGACTCAAAAGTTCAATAATGGCAATCATGATGGTGACTTACTGCTGGAGATACATAATTTGGGAGCAATGAGGGCTTGAATAACAATGAATAATCCCAGTAGAGACCCTTGAGGTACAGCACTTATTATAGTTTCCACTTGGACATTGAGCCACCAACTGTAGCTCTTGGTCATCTAGACAATTTTTCATACATCTACCAGCTCACCCATCAAAGCCATATTTCTCAAATTTGAAGGTAAGAATGTTGTGGGGAGCTACCTCACAGTCCTTACAGAAATCCAGATACATGCCATCTGGACCTCTTCTCTTGTCTATTGATGTAGTCACTCCATCACAGAAGGTCACTTGGTCAGGCAAATAGTTTGGTTCTGTATTTATGTTTTCTGACTGTATTTTGTTAATTGCTAAAACTTGTGCCTAATCCAGGATTATTATAATGAAGATTAAACATTCAGTGCTCAGTCTGTAAGTCTCTTGTCCAAGCTGAATACATATATTAATTTGAATTTTAGAAATTTGTGAATGAGTAATATTTTGAGAAATAAATAAACAAACAAACAAAAACCCTCAAACATCTAAAAGAGAGAACCAAAGCTGTGCCTTTGGGTTCTCTCTTTGAGCATGGAATCAAAGCAATAAATCTGCTGTGTGTGGAGTGTAGAGGATTAGGAGCTTTCAGGACCTTCCTTTACAATAAAAAAAAACCCAGAATGGTATATACTGGATATATACCCTGAAAACTGCTGCTAATATAAAATATTCTTTTAATTGCAGATGATTCATGTTTCAATATTTTAAAAAGAAAAAAGCTGTAACTGAAGAACCATCGTTCATCTTCTGAGAAAGATTTTGATGCGTAGGAATAAAAGATATTGGAATATATTCAAAAATGAGGAGGATTAAATGCAACATGCAGATGTTACTCAGTGAATTAGTTGTTAAAAATTAGACCTTTTAAAGAAACTATGCAAGAGTATAAATGAAGTAAAATAGAAGGTGTGTTTGAAATTAAGTCCAAGAAAAGACAGTTTAAGAAGTGGCTCTATGGTGAGATTTTCTTTCTGAGCTATTGAAATATTTTGCACCCTAAAAAGAGAGGATAATAACTTCTTAAAAAGGAAAGTCAAATTTGACTGCTGATCTTGCAATTTCATGAAGATAGATAGTTATATTTTACAAGTATTATAATTTAAAGAGATATAAAATTAAAAAAAGAATACCCTTTTTATAAGGGCTTAGGTCATTGTCCCCCAATGAAATCAACAATAATTACTTTGTCCGGACCCCAATATCCTACACTGTTTACTGACCTATATCCATATATTGGAAAGAAAATGATGAATCTGTAGTCACTTCCAGCAGAACCATCTGACTATAAATAGCTGGAAAACAGTCTACTTATCTTTCTGTTTCTCCAGACACCAGTCTTTCTTCACTGTCTTCATTTCCATTTTAGTGCATTCTCAGAAGCACCAGTATTTGGGTAAAATACATTGCTTTATTTGAAATGTGCATAATCAGTATTCTACAGGTTTTCTACAGATAGGTCTCCCAAAAGATTGATCCTGACAGAACCTAAACCCAGGAAAAACTCTGTATTTGCTTCCCTTTCTTTTACCACTGTAGGGATTTTTTAATATTTTATTTTTTTTTTCCTTTTCTTCTTCTCATTTCTGGAAAACTACTCTTAATATCAGGTGTGTATCTGGAGAGGTGTCTCCTAATTTGTTTCTGGACAAAGGGAATTAAATAGCATTCAATGCATTTGGACTTCCATGACTTTTCCAGTAGGTTTGTGCCAAACTGGGTCTCCTGCTTGGCCATCCTCTTGTCTCCTTCTCTTGCAGCACAGTCTGTTCACAGAAATGGTAGAGGTCATTTCAAAATGAGACTCATTGTGTAACATAAATACAATGTGCGACATAAAACTACTAAGAAAAACAATCTGAAGAAATCTTAGTGCTAATTAAATGCATATTTTAAATAGGAGTAGGTTTTGGGTCAGGCATTTTAGTAATCCTATAAAAACAATATTGAACTTGGTATGTTGTTCTTATAGTGAGGTCAAATCCCATACAACATTTCAGACAAATGGAGTAAGACAGAACATTGTTAAATCTGCTACTGCTTTTGCTTAATAACCTGAATATATCTTTCTTTTTCTCAATGTTTGCATGTATGTGTTTATATAAATTAATTCTCTCAGCCTTATGGGAAAATACCAGAATTAATTTCCTTTTAATAGTTGTATTGTGAGGCAACCTAGACCAACATAGGATATGTAAGAGTGTATGCAAAATGTTTAAATGAGCTCTCATTTAGTTGTTGTGTTGTAAGGGGATGCAATGATTGGGCTTTAAAGTCAGCTGCTCAAAGTAAAAACTCTTTAATTAACATAAAATCTGAGGACCAAGACTTATCTGGAGGATTCTAAATGATGATTGAATAAATTCCTTTAATTGTAAAGAATTCTTGCAAAACATCTGTGCCTCAGTGTACTCCTTTGTTAACATTTGGAGTTATATAGTCAAACAGAGACCTCAAACCTTTGCAAACTAGGTATTTTCTCCTGACTCGTGTGGTTGTACTGCATCAATTTACTTTCATTGACATTACTGTCACACTTCAGTACTTTGTTTTATTTTTGGTTTTGTTTTTTGCTTGTTTGTTTGTTTGGGGGGGTTGTTGGTTTTAAGATTTACCAAGAAACAAGGCTGAAGAGCCTGGAGGGCTTTTAACTGAACCTACTGTTTGGTTATGAAATGTGTGAAAGTAATAATGTATTGATACATTTGGGAAATAGAGCAGGTACTTCTTAAACAATGCCAGTGTAGTGCTTTCAGCTCACCAGACTGTTCTCTGCGGATGAAGAGGGAACTATACAAATATTAATTGCATTCAAGTTAGGGATAATAGCGGTATTTGGAGTGTGACAGATGTTTTCTTTGCTGAGAAAGTTTCAGTTTCTCAGCTGGAGTTTTCTTACGATATTCAGTGTTCCAAACAGTTTTGGAACTGTGCCCTTAAAATGCTCAGTGTTTTAATGGTGGTTTCACTTAGCAAGATTTGAAAAATGTTAGTTTTAGTTATTCTGGCATTTCAGTAGGCTGTTCTTAACAAGATAAGATCTGGTGATTTGTGACAGTTTTCATCAGTGAGCATGTAAAAAAACCCCATGCAATTTAAAGATTAAACATAGCTGTGATATAGGGAATATGCAGTTTGGAAAGCAGGAAAACAACAGAAGGGCTATAAACAGAGCTTTCTCATCAGCCAGAATTAGGAGAGTTGCAAA
Organism: Dendrocincla fuliginosa; assembly: GCA_035047845.1. Classification (NCBI taxonomy): domain Eukaryota; kingdom Metazoa; phylum Chordata; class Aves; order Passeriformes; family Dendrocolaptidae; genus Dendrocincla; species Dendrocincla fuliginosa. The sequence continues at coordinate 13,482,441 of JAWWMO010000001.1, forward strand.
ATCTCATGCAAATATTTATGCGGAAGTAATAAAATTTCTGTGCAGTACATAATGAGGTCTGGAGTCAAGCTATCCAAATAATAATTCATGTGCTCTCACCATCAGTGATTAATTGCAAACATTCATTTTTTTCCTAAAAATGACATTGTGTCTCAGTATAGTATTGGAGTACAGAATCTGTTTCAGGAAGCAGAAGATGTTGTCAGGAGAATTTTCTGCCCTTCATTCTATGACAAATTCATATTGGCACACTTGTTCCCCAGGCTTAAGAATTTATCTGGCTATCCAAATAGCATAACTTTAAGTGTGTGTGTGTGTATATATATATATATACATATATATATATAATGATAGGACTGTGAAATACTACTGTAGAAGCCCAGATTAGGTGTCAGGAATATCAATGTTTGGCTCATCCCAGGTGAGGATGGTGATGAACAAACTAGTTCACAACTATTTAACAAAGGTTAAGTTGTACCTATGTTGAGGTGTGACTCCTCTACAGTCTGAAAAGAAATGAAATACTTGAACACTGTTTAAAGTACTGGTATTGGGAAAGGGAAATGTTAATACTATTATCTTTGGTTCCTTCACTGCCTCTCATTCCAGAGTTTTTGGACTGGGACTGTGTGTAGTTACAAGTACAGGAGTCTTATTGACTGTATTATTTTTCTCTTCCAAGGGGAAAAGTCTGCTCTACAGATACTTGAGGGATTTTAACAGTCCCATTAACAAAAAAAGTTATGCACTTTGTACAATGATCATGTATCTGAAGTCATGCAAAGTTGTTCTAACTAGTTTTAACCAGTTTTTCAGCAGTACCTGAAATCTTCCTGATGGCTTGCCTAAATGAATCCTTTTAAGAGCTGAGATTTTACTTCAACATGCAGTAACACAACTACTGCAATAAATGTAATCAAATTAGATGTGTTTTATTTCTTGGCCAGACTGTTTTATCTCCACTCAGGGAAAAATATGAATATGAAGTGTATTGCTTAGATGTACTTGTTAGTTAAGCACAACTGTCTATTCTGTTTTTATATTTTGAATTTAATGCAGTGCTAAAGAGAAGAAGGCACTTAAAAATTGCATCCACATGTTTTGCATCTTAGCTTCTAAAAAATGCTGGCATTTACAGTTTGTTGAAAGGTGTTACGTGACTAAAGACCATATAGTCCAACATAGCAACATTTATTTAAATTTTCTTTTCAAATTTCTGTTCTTTATACAGTGTCTTTTTCTTAAGTTTTCAGGTGCCCAGGAGGGTAGTCTGTCACCTGGCTCTGAGAACAGGCACCACTAGAATGAGGACATTGTAAAGGTCACTCTTATTCTGATGCATTACTACAAAATGTATTGCTTTGGTTGCTCAGAAGCACTATAGGAAAGGAATAAAGCTAAGCTACAAAGTAGGAGTATCTGGTAACTTTTTCTCTGTGCATCAGAGCTACTTAAATTTCTGTGAATATCAGGACACCTATAAAAATGGTTTCATTTTATAGAGAATTTGAGTAAAGAAAATCAAATAACAATACAGGGATTTTTTTTTAATGAGAAATTCTTTTTAGTTCTAATTAAATTGACTCTCATGCTTTAATAATGGGATTGGATCATTTAGAGAGAAGTTTTAATTTTTTTGTTAGAGTGTGTGATCTTTGAGAAAAGAATGTGTGGATTCTTACATAAAATTTTTTGTGTGACTTTGAGGTTCCTCATTTGAGTTGAGCAATACTTTTCCAGGGGTTCTGGAATGAAAATTGTGGAAGTACTTAATGCAAGTCAGGTAAATATTAATGACTGTGTTTATTATAATGTTTACTACTTAAAGTGTAGTTAGTAATTTAAAGAATGATGAATGTGTTCTTCTATCTTCTACTGCTATCCTCCAAAATATTATAGGAAAATGGATTGACAATGAAAAGAGAGGAAGTTTCAGGTCTTGTATGTACGTGTGAAGTTTCTCAGTGTCAGCTCACCGCATTTCTATTATGTCAGTTGTGAATTTGTGCTCTAATTTGTGGTTGCTCTTTATCCGCAGATGAAAGGAAACATATCCATCCTTTACAGATGCATTGAGTTAGATACTTTTCCCCCTCTCCTTTTTACTGCCCCCCCCCAATTCCTACGCATAAATACTGCATGAGGCCAGGAAACTCTTTCAGTGTATTCGGCAATCATGAGTTACTATTACCATGTTTTAGAAACATCATAACAATAAAATCCTTTATATATGCCATACACCTATAGAGTTATAACCGTAGTGTCTAGGCTACTCTTTCTGTTTTCTGGCAACTATCTTATTGATGGGAAACAGAAGTCAGACATAAATAGCACTAAGCCCTTTTAATTGCTGTTATTAATGTATTTTGCTGTTCCATGAAGCATGCAGTAGCACTTTTATGGAAGTTTAAGATCCAGCATAAAAAAAACGAGTTGCATCATGCCCTCAGTGGTTTAGATTTGGTGCACAGGCTTCATCAAAACATTCAGACATCAAAAGAATGGAATAAGATGTTGCTCTGGCAGCTGCTTTTTAATACATTTCTTTTTCTAGGGAGAGAAATGTGTCCAACTATGAAAATGGTTACTTTCCTGGCATCTGAAGCCAGGCACACTTTATTTTCATGCGTGAGATATATGATACATATAGCAAATGCAAGGCTAGCAGAATTATTAACCGAACTCCAATTCCATCACAGTTTGTCTTTGGTGTTTTTTATCACTGGGGAAAAGCAGTGTATAATTCTTAGCACTGCCTTCAGCAGAAGTCCTTAATTTTCTCTGGTAAGACAGAGTAACCTTATTCTAGTTTAGCCACCTTCAGGAAACACTAACTTTCTCTGTAACCAGCACCACAGATGTGGAATTTATTGAATGGTTTTGGGTTTTGTGGTCCTGATGAAACCCCTACATCTCCCTGACATTTACCAAACAAAAATCGTGATCAACTTTTGCTAAATTCAGAATTGTCAAGTCAGCCTTAATCATTACTAATCAATTACATCCTTGTGGGTCACACACTATATCCAACTGGAGTTTGAAGATTCCTTTGACATGGGTCTGTTTAACTGAGACTGATTAAATTTATATTGTCAGCCATTTAATTATTTTCCAATTTTCCAATTCCGTGCAAATTGATATCAAATGGTTTAGTCTTTGCCGTGAATTTAAGGCTGTGTTCTTTTATATAGCAATTTGACATCTAAACTCTGGGATTAGCATACTAAAGTCTAGAAAGGAGGATTTCTGTCATTTAAGTTAAACAGATACACCTGTGGCTATATTTTTTTTCACAATTTTCAATTTATAGTGAAAGCATTCACTATCATAAAAGCATTCAATTATGTTAGTGCGTTTTATTTCTCCCCTCATCCTAGATTCATACTTCAGAAATCTTTAAAGAAGCCTTTAAACCTACAAAGGTGTCTGACTTTTTCTGGTTCATGCATATATTGGCAGAATCAATCATGTTCCTAGCCTGCTTATCCCTGAATCAATTGTCACAGTCTCAGACTTGGCCTTTAAGGGCTATAATGATTTCAAAATGAAAAAAAAAAATTAAAAATTAAAATAAAGTCTGTTGCTGGATGATGTAGACCCAGTCCAAATCTGCTTTTACTTTAGGAACATTCAGGACTGAAGTGGTAGATTGCATTGCTGGCAAGGATCCAGATCTCTTGAAAAAACTTGATGGGATTTAATGGAACTCATAATTAGGACATCTGACCCTGCCACTTGGAGTGCTGCAAGTGGCATCTTGGGGCCAGCTCAAAGTGTGAAGACAGGCTTTGTACAAGCAGGGGAGTTGTCATAGTACCAAGCTTATCTACATAAATTTGAGGAGAAAAAAAAGAAAACCTTTATATTCCTACATTGAATCTTCATTAGTAGCTATTAGTGATTAGTAGCTATTTATTTGGACACCTAAGGATTGCCCACTTATATAAATCTTCTGAAGTTCTTCCAAACAAGATTTTTAATCTCATGCAATAGATGTTTATTTCTTTATTTGCTTTGAGCTGCTTGATCATCTCACACTACAAACAGGATACTGGACAAAGGAAAATGTTCAAAGAATTAAGAAATAAACAGTGAAGACCAAAAGTACTGATGCTGTGCTAGAAGAATGCAATGGGGCTAAACCATTGTAAACTGACTGCCATATGTATTCCATATTAGAAGGTATCTACCTGTTGAATTTAAGGAAAATGTCTTGCAGGTTTTGCATTTGTGCTCTGCTTCTAGTAGTTTTCATCCCTGGCTCCATAGAAGAACTTGATCTTCTTTATTGATAGTTCCAGGCAGTGTTTTAGTTTAAATTAATATTGAAGTGAGGCATTTATCATTGAATTGAGAAAAAACATGTGGATTTCACTGTGAACTATCTTTTTCTCTTGATTGCAGAAGTCTTTTCCCTTTGTTGATCAGAATTACAAGTTTCTCTTCTGTCTGTGAGTGAAGTTGTGGGTAATAAACTCCCTTCATCACATTTCATCGTTTCAGAGAACTGATTCATTGTGTGTAGTTTATACAAGATATCAAGGAGACTAATTACTGTAGATAAGAACTAAATGTAATGGCGTTCACTTGATAATAATAAAACATGCAATTGTATTTAAAATTATCTAAGAGAAATGCAGTTTGGTTTAACTGAAGGCTAGATACAGCTTTCATATCACATTAAATTCATTAGAAAATGGAAATTGGTTTATTATTTAAATTTGAGATGGGAGTTCTTTAGTGCTCCATTTTCAGTTTGTCATCAGTTAAAGACAGTTCAATCTATTTATCACTACATTAATCTCATGCTAATGAGGTTAACATAATGAGTAGCCCAGCATTTCATTATATGATGTTTATTTGAACGACCAACTTGAGTACACCATATTTAATTGAAACAGTAATTTGGGAAAAGTCATAGGTTAGAAATGAGACTGGAAATGGAGCTTCCCTTGCAAGGCATGTGATAGAAGAAACAAAAAAAGATAAATTAACCCGTTTAAATATATTTACTGTAAAGAAAACAAACAAACCCAAAAACCACCAGGTGCACCTCTACCAAAGGAGACAAAACAAAGGATATGTTGACTTTGTAAATTACAGGTTTTCAGCCTTTGCAAGGAAAAAGAAAAGGGGTTTATTGTTCAGTAGCGAAGAGAATTGACATTTAGGAGTTACTGGAGCAGCTGTATCTCACACCTCAAGATCCTACCTGCAACTTTCCTTCCTTAAGACCTTGCCTCCCTCACTGGATGGCCTTGCAGCCTAAGGAAAAAGCACCATGGTCTTCCAGAGAAGGAAGATCCTGCTACAGAGGAGCCTGGGGTGTTTTGCACCCAACCCACATTAGCCATTTGTTGTGTCTGCAACGTCAAACAGAAATCCATTCCTATGTTTAGAATTCAAATGCTTGGCACGAGTACAGTGGCCTGGTGGGTTTTGAGCAAAAAAGACACAGAAAATAGGGATATGATGTTATACCTGAGGTTGCCCTTTTGGGAGATTTCAGCAACAAAAACCTCTGCACTAGTGTTGGAAGCCAAACTTTTGCTTAAACTGGCAGTTTTCTTGGCTCCACTAAGTGAAAGTGGTATGAGCGGGGAAACCTCACAAACCTGACTCTGCAGCACCTTTGAACTCTATAAACCACAGTATTAATATATAAACCAACTATGTTCATTTTGAAAACTATTACTTCTTGAGGCCCTATGCACAAAGCCCGAAGAGCTGCTGGAGTGGGGAATCAGTTGAGCTGAGAGAGGAAACGGGTGGCTTTCACTTCCAAAGGTGGGCTTATAAATTATGGTAAAACACAATGATGGATTCTAGTAAAATGACTACCTGGAAAAATGAAGATATATGGTGTGTGGTGAGAACCGTAAGCATTTCTTGCATGAAGCTTGAAATGAGGAATTTGTGTGTACTTAAAGATGCTTTGCCTTCGTTTCTGTCTTGCAGTAAATCCTATATGACCACCAGGATTTCTCTGCATAAAACTTGTTGCAAAATTGAGATTTGACTGATGAAATTTGTTTGGTAAGTGCATAATATTTCAGAGTAATTCTGTGTCATTTAATGAATCGATAGGAAGATATTTAGTGTCCTATGACAGCTGTAATGACTGCCAATAAATTTTTCATATCACCTGTGCCTCACAGTGACATCTGTGCTTGCCAATAATATATTTTTCCTCTGGTTTACAGCAATGGTGAGTAAATACTGATTTTTCATAGGTTCTTCTGTGCACTAGGCTGTTAAGGAGCACAACAAAAATAAATCACTATGCTTGTCAAACACTAATTAATTTTCATACCACCATATATAGGAGCTAAATACGATGAGACTAATTTCACAAATAGGAAAGTGAGGAAACAAGACTTTAAAAAATGGGCAAGAAAGTGTCAGAGCACATTAATAGCAGAGCCAGCAATAATGGCCATGGTCTACCTTTTCAACAATAGAAGCTCATTAAAAATCTGCAGTGGTTCTACTTTTTAAAAAGTCTCTGCTCAACACTGTCTGGAGATTATGAAATATTATGCCACCTAAGAAAATGGAACCACCTGAAATCATATCACATTAAAAACACTAAAACCATCCTATCCTTCCCAAGAACAGAGACATTGCAATTTGCTACTATGTACCATAAATAGAAAAGCATTTTTTTCTTTTCAAAATACTTAACAAGATGTACAGTCTTTTAAGACTGTGTTTAAATAGTTCTTTCAATAACAAAAACCTAAAAATGTAGTGTAATGAGAGACACAGTGTTAATGTTTTATTTATTTTTCAGAGCTCTTAGTTTTTCTAATATTGATAATAGTGATAGAGGTAAAATTTTCCAAAGTAAGGAAATGGTGAACATCAGAAAGTGGCAACAACACAGGGAGATGTGGAAAGAGTTATGACATCAAATTAGAAAGATAAAAACATGAGCTTTCCAGCATTCATTTTATTACAGCTTATCTTTTTATAGGAGACCTGGGCGACAGATGCTCTAAGTTGGTGGTCCTGCTCCAGGTTTTTGGAAGGCAAATTTGTCAAGGGGGAGAGCCAAAACACATAAGCACTTTTGTTTAGTGAGCATCTGAGCTTTGAACTGAAGAGACTGTTCTCCCTTTTAAAGGAGGACATAATAATGAGAGTTACGGCAGTTTGAGCTGGGCTGTGGTCTTGCATATATAGCCAGTAGAGGAGGACAAATAAACCAAATAATATCAAAACTTGTTTGCAGTACATTTTGCTTAGTGTGCCTCATTTTCTTTTCATAAGGTAAGGCCAAGTTAAATACTTCCAAACTGGAAGTTGGTAAGACGGACTTATTTGCTATTTTTTCTTGTGGGCTGATTACATTTTCGCCATTGTCTGTAAACTCTTTTATACAAATGTCACCAGTGTGGGGCCCAGCCATGTCCTGCACTAGTGTGGAAAGGTCTTTGGGCAACCAGTCTTCTGCCTGGGAACCAGTTCAAAGATACTGTCATCCTTCAGTTCTCTGAAATATGTGGTGCATGTTCTGTTGATGATGAGATGAAGATGCTCAGTCAGATGTTAGGTCAGGACTATCCTTACTTTAGAGCAGCATTTTGACTAAGTCTGGAATTCAGGCAATTTTTAGGATGAAAAGCCCCACACTGTTTTGTGAGTAATTATTGCTACCTGTATTGCAGTTGCTGTTTATATATAACAAATGTAAACTAGAGGTGTTTTGACTTACCACACTAGAGTATAAGCAAGACTGTTTTGTGGAAACTGTACAGCTAATAAGTCATCTAATGATTTTTTTTTTTTTTTTGGCTATCATTTAGACTGCGTTTTGGATTCTAAGATTGATTAAAACAGATGGAATATGAATGAAGTTCTAACTTCTGCCCTGTTTGGTTCCCTAGATTTATGCCCACTATTTAACAGAGTAGAAGACTAAATGAGGATAGTAAGTTGAAAGAAAACTTGGTGAAATCTCTGATGCCTTTTCTACAGTTATATACTGTGTAACTACTGTGGGCTGTAATTTGTGATAAAATGTGATGCTTTAATTTTAAATCCATAAAAACTCATTTACTTAAAGGTTTCAGGAGGGATGTAGAAGGAGTTAAGCTAGTGGAAGAATAATTCTTGAGAGAACATGAACTTAAGGATGTAAGTAAGTGTCTTGAGACCTTAAGGTGATTAGTGCAGGAAAGTACCAGCTTCATCATCTCAAAAACCTACGGTTATCAAAAGAGATTAATTTGTCAGCAGCTTCTCTTAACACTCAGGGCCTTTGCCAGGATTTGTAGCACACACTGGCACATGTGCATCTTGTCAGCATTTCTCTGAGACAGATTTAAAAGCAGATTCCATCACAATGTTGGAAGAGTGGAGTCCTGAAGGGTTTGTGTCCTTAAAGGATGGCTGCTAATGTTTTTTCTTTCCATCACAATTGGTCATCCTCATATTTTATATATAAGGATGAGGCATGCCATTGGGTGTTATTAACCTTTCTAAAAGTCAGCCTTCTACATTTAGCTCTGGGAAACAGAGAAACTTTCTTGCTTGAAATGTTTAAATACCCTATGGTGAGATGTTTTACAGTCAGCTTCTGCTTCTTTGCAGTTCCATAAAATTTATCTTAAACCTTCCACATGCAAGATAACACTGAAAGTATTTCTATCGATAATTTTCCTTTAAAATTGCATTTATTAACTCATACTCTGAACTGTGAATACTGTAAGCTTAAAGGCACACTTACATCTAATTTCAGTGTCTTATTCTAAACATTAATGTTTCATTTATGGAAACCATATAGGCTTCTTCAGCTATTGTTATTTCACTAGTTTAATCAGTCCTCTGTGTTTTTGTATTCCAGCATCTGCAAAATGCTAGCCTTCCTTAGGTGATTTTGGAGACTTTGCCCTCACTGCACCAAATGTAACAGTTTAGAAGTCGAATTATTTGTATCCCTGTATCACTTGGCTTTATATCACAATATCAAGATCTTCCCTGATCTCCACAATCTTTGAAATGTTAGTCACCTTTTGAGGACAGTGGGTATTTCTCTAGTGTGCTTGAACATAGCACATCCAAATCCATGGAACGGGCCAAGCATTTTCAAATGATCCCTTGACTCAATTCCTACCCACTGCTGGTACTTTCTTTCCTTGAACTTTCACTAAACAAAGGGGCCTAGGAGGTCTTGTTGTTGATGACTGAGGCAAGGAAAACATTAAGAACCTAATGTTCAATCTGTCTGCTACTTAATTACTTGCCCCACAGGGCAAAGGGACCACAGTTTGCTTGCTCAGACTTTCAATACTTGTGTAGCAGTAGATGATCTTGTGGCCCTTAATGTGCATTGGAAGGAAGTCTCAGCTGCAGAAGAGTTTTGATTTTGCTAAGAGATTCACCAAATGGATGACTAACATTTCCGAACTTCATCTGTGTAGTATCTGGTTTTTTGCACTATGTCTGTCATGAGTTCAGTGATTTAGCCATACTGTTCTCCTGAAATGCCTGATTGTTTTCTCCAGCATGAGGATGAATTGTTCCTTGTGCTTCAAGGTCTTCAAGGACCAGCCAGCTTTCTTGAGCTCCTTTCTGTTCAAAGCTGGTCATGGGATCCCATTTCCTCACTCTCTCAGTCAAGAGAGTGAGGAAATCTGCTCTCTTGAAATTAAGATTCTGTGCTCTGCTATGTGCCTTCAGCTGTGAGTTGATAAAGTACTACCAAGATTACCACTGACTGCCACATGCCCTGCGAGTTTCTTTCTTGTTTAGTGAGTAGCAGATCCAGGTGTGTATCCTCCTTGGCTGTTGCCTGTATCCCTGTGATATGACATTGATCCCCTCACATCCTCCTTTGTGATATCTTATGTCCAGTCATGATTCCTTGTTCACATGAGCAGCTTTGACCTCCAGATTTCCTCAGGTTCTTTACAGGTTTCACCTGCTACCTTGCCTTGATCTGATTGTTTATAATAGACATCCATCATGATGTCGCCCTTAATGGCCTCTTGTCTGGTCGTAACTCATGAGCTCTCAACGAGGTTGTCTCCCATCCTATAATCCTCCTTCCCTCCCTGAATTTGTTCTGCTTTTGTGTGCACAGAGGACAACTCCTTTCCCTGGTCTCTGCAGTCTTTCTCTCCTGAAGAGCTGACGTCTGTCCACCACAGCTTTTTAGTCATGCAAACTCTCCCAGCACATCTCAGTTACTACCACAGTCATAATTTTGTGGTCATAATTGGAGTTCAAGCTCCTTCTACTTGTTTTGAAGACTGTAGACACTTGTGTACATAAAATTGCATAATACAGACTATTGTCGTGTTTTATCATTATTGAGGTATTTTTCTTTTGCCCATTGCCCCACACTATTTACTTTTAAACATTTAGCTTTCTTAATCCTGTGGTTTATTCTCCTTCCTCTTGAGAATTCTTCCTTTTGAAATCTATCCTTATGTATGTAAGTCTTTTGTGGAGTCAAAATATGTTTTCCAATTGGTTAAAAAAATAAAATCTGTTAAACACAGTTGTTTAACTTAGATATATGGAAAGCTCTTAATGAGTGAAGTTACTATCTGCTGACCTTTATTTCTCCCACCTTATAAAGTACTCTCTAGACATCCTTAATCAGGGCTCTGAGCAACCTGATCTAGTGGAAGGTGTCCCTGCCTATGGCAGGAGGGTTGGAACTTGATGATCTTAAAGGTCCCTTCCAACCCAAACAATTCTGTGATTCTGTAATTAATAGAAGAAAGCAGAATAATTCTTTACACTATACAGAAAATATATTTGAAAGTATTTTTTTATGCCTGATAATGTTTGCACTTCTTTTAAGCAACTTTTACAGCCTGCAGGATCCACTGCTGTTTTTCTTTGCTCACCTGTTGTTATCATGGAAGTCGACTAGCGGGAGGTGCAACAGGACTGTTGTCAGCGGTAGCTGCTCCAGGAAATATAATTGCCAGGTTCTTCGGAAATCCATGACTCCCTGCGTGGATAAAAACAAATTTACCTTGTAGGGGCACTCTTCACAGGTGCACTTCTTTTTCAGGACAGTTTCTGTTCAGTCTTTCTCCAGAGTGACTTAAATGCATTCAGCTGCTAAGCACACAGGAGAATTGCAGAGGTTTTTCATTGTGTCACAACGTTTGAGGTGCAACTGCATTGATGAAGGTAATTCCTCTAAAATTTTTCAGCAGGTGGAAAGATCTGGGCTTGTCACAAAATATGTCTTATGCTTCTCTGTGCTGAAGAGAGGGCAAGCATCGGAGAGAAGTATATACAGTTGCTCAGGTCTTCACTGATTAGTTTGGGTAGGAAAACTAATCCTTGGGGAAACCAGGTGCTTTTGAGTGATAAAATAAAAGTAGAACTCTTGTAAAAAAGGACAACAAAACCCCCCAAAATACAGCACAAACCAACAACAACAACAAAACAACAACAAAAATACCCCCAAATAACTAAACCCAGAAATAGATAATTGAATTTTTAAAAAATCTAGTTTCAGTTATTAATATAACTAAATATATCACTACACATACAGATCTCATTTAAGTATGCAATACGTTATATTGATTTTGTTGTAATTACTTGGACTGAAGTTGAACATATGTTAATATAACTGTTGGTAGTAGAAGAGTTATTTCTTCAAAAGAATTAGAAAGTCTTTTGTTAATATCTTGCCCCAGGAATGTTTTTTTTAAAGATCTGTTTTTTCTCTGTTATAACCAATAAATACAACATAACTGTACATAGATTTTTGTTTAGTAAAGCATGGTAGTTCAAGAATTTATTATTAGACTAAAATTTTCTGTGCTTCACACTGCGTTATTTCCTACAAAATCAGAAGGTAAAAAGAGAGGCGAGTTTTATAACTGAAAAGTGTTGATCAAGGCTATGGTGAGAATTTAAAATTCATGAAAGAAAAGTTGAATTACCTTTTTAATGCCACTTTTAATGTTTTCTGATCATTTGGCAAACATGAAATAGAGAATACGGAGTCACTCTATTATGAACAGAGTGCTGATTAATCCTTGTTGCATGAATAGGGACTATAGAATGTAAATCATACAAGTTGCTGATTATTTTATTAAAGGTTAGTGTAAAAATTGTGGGTATTTATTTGTTCAGATCATTTATTTTTATTGTGTATTCAATATGAAAAACCAAACACCTATATTTTGAGACAACACTGGATGTTTAGTATCCGTGTTATCCTTTGCCTGTTCTGACTATTCTGACTAATTTGAAGTCTAATTGAGCTGGGATTACATATTAGAAAGGTATTTTCCATGTAACTTCCAGTTCTAGCTGCCATTCCATGCAGTCCCTTGTGGCAGAGAACGTGCAGTATCAGAAATGGGAAAAATCCTGTCAGAAATGGGTTTCTGAGGAAAGTGAAGAAAACAACTAGGGTGCTTTAAAACCTGAAGCTTTTTCTGTCTTGTAAAATGGTTTCCTGTCTTTTTTACTTAGACACCCTTCTTCTTCCCAAGACCCCCTGAAACTCCCCTTATCTGTGTAGTTAAGCAGCAAGGAATTCGTCCTTGAAGGTGTCTGTTTTAGTTTCTCTATTGGTTCTTAGTTAACCCTTTCCCCTTATCATATGTGATGCTGCTACTGCTGCTGTATCTCCAGGATAATGGATCAGTCTACTTGAATTTGGCTAAAGTTTAGTCTGTATATGTCTGTGCTCTATTCAAGTCACAATGAATTACATAGTAAAACTCAGCAGAGCTCATGATGGAATAAGGTACAAACTGCTTGAAGGGAAGAGAATTGTTTGTAGGAAACATACCTTATTTTCTCCCAGTCAACTTGGTAGGGTGCTGGTAAATCCAGTAGCTGCTTCAGTGCTTACAGTTCAGGTTATGCCACCTATCTTCAAAACTAGGAGAGCTTTCATCCTTGCAGAAAATGGAACAGGCTCCAAGAGTAAGGGCAAAAGCTTTGCACAGGGAGAAAAATGTTTCAGCCTTTGTTCTGAGCCAAAGTGAAAGAACCACCAAATATTTACTGTCTTATGGCATGAAACTTTCAACCTCCTAAGAAGCTGTATTATCACAGAAATGTGTACTTAGTAAAAACCAGATCTTTAAAAATTAGTGTAACAAATCAAAAATTTCTGGGGGACGTTCAGTTATGAGGATGAAAATACGGAGCTTTCAGTACCCAAACTAATGAGAAGTCAAAATGCTTTCTAGCATAATAATAATTAAAAGAAAAAAAAATCCCAAATATTTTCTTT
>JAWWMO010000001.1:13496904-13509569 GCA_035047845.1 Dendrocincla fuliginosa
CAGGTGCTCTCTGGCAGACGGTCTAGTAGCAGCAATGTTTCCTGTCTTCTTACATCTGGTCCTGTTCAGCTGGCCTAAGGGCTACTTCATGATCTGTCTCCTGTTTAATCTCTCAGGGAGCTGGTTGAAATGCTTGCTGTGTCACTTATTGAAGTGGACTCCCAATCTAAACATATGCAAAAGATATTAACTGTCCAGAAACTCAGCATGTCTGTTTTCTTTCTGTTAATTGGTGGGGACATAGATCTTTTTATGTTAATTATTATTAGTAGTAGTAGTAGTATTAGGATGTGGTAGTATCTATATGTAATTTTATTTCCTGTAGCTAGGTCTTTTGTACAGGGCCTTTGACCTTGTTTTATTTTGAACAAAAACATCTTTAAGGGAAAATATTAATCATAGAATAATAGAATGGCCTGGGTTTGGAAGGGGCCTTAAAGACCATCCCATTCCAACACACTTACTGTGAGCAGAGACACATTTCACTGGACCAGGTTGCTCAGAGCTCCATCCAACCTGGCCTTGAACACTTCCAGAGATGGGGCAGACACAGCTTCTTTGGGAAGCCTGTGCCAGTGCCTCACCACCTTCACAGGGAAGAACTTTTTCCTAATATCTAATTTAAACCTACTCTCTTTCAGTTTGAAGACATCCCCCTTATCCTGTCACTACAGACCCTTGTAAAAATCTTTCTTGCTATCTCTTTTCAGGTACTAGGAGGACACAATCAGGCTGTCTCAAAGCCTTCTCTTTCAGCAGGCTGAACAACCCCAATTCTCTAAGCCTTTCCTCCCAGTAAAGGTGCTCCATCCCTCTAATCACCTTGGTGGCCTCCTCTGGACTCCAACAGATCCATGTGCTTCCTGTGCTGGGACTACAGAGCTGGAGGCAGCACTGCAGGTGGGGTCCATATATCTCTTTCTCAAATACTCCCTTCATTGTGTTGTCCCACATTATTTTATCATCAGCATAAACATTGCAAGTGCTGGGCAACTTCACCCTGTTCCAATGCAGTCTGTATCAATCCACGGCAAATGGTAGGGCTGTGCTTGCACCTGTGGAGCACCCAATGCCAGATACTGCACACCGCTCCCCATGGAAGCAGGCTATGGCCTACAGGCTGCCAAAGGAAGAGAGAAAACAGCATCGATCACAGCAGGTGTGGCAGAACACCTGCCTGCCTTTGACTCCAGTTTGTGCTGGAGTTCTAATGTGTCTGGTACGGCAGCACTCTGTGGGACAGTGGTTTGTTCAGGTCACAGTAGTTTACTGGAAGTCTCCACACTCCATCAGACTTTTGCACTGACTGTGTGGGACTGATTAAGTCTTGCTGATGACTTCTTCATTCTCCAGTTGATCACGCAACTCATGGAGGAGAATCAGAGACTCTTGGATGGTGAAATATTGGCACCAGTGCACCCTCATGGTAGCAACTGCACTGCTCTTTGTCATGCAGCAACCCCACCACAGAAGGATCATCTGAGAGGCTGCGCAAGATATACAGCTGGTTTATCTTCATGATGTCTACCCCAAAGGCCCACTGATGCACTTCTGGGTCCTTGAGGTATTCTCTTCTGAGGTAGTAGTCTATGACAAGGATACCCAGAGAATCTGGGCTGGTCCACAAGAGCATGCTTCTGCCCCTTGCTACCTGTTAGGCTCAATTCACCAGCTGGGATGCCCTGTCACTCCAGAAATTCAGACGGGTTCTGCTCCCATGTACCCTGATGGCTTTAAGTTGCACTGTGCACCAATATCCACCAAAGTGTTATTCTCTGATGGGTCTGATGGGCCAGGAAATCTGTTCCACGCAGTCCACCAAGCTTAGTTGTCCCTTTCTTCTGCTTGGCTGGAGGAGGAGCCCCCTCTATTGCTGATCAGATCATTCATCACCTGTTTCCTGTAACTGAAAGCCAGAAGTCCCTTCACCAGGATCAGAAATGGAAATGTCCTCTATTGCATCTGGGGGAGTAACCTTCCTGAATCTATGCCTTTTGGACACTGCTTTTGCTCACAATTCACTTATCTCCAGCTTGGAAACCGATGTGTAGCAACAGCTGGGAAGGGCATGACTTCCCCACTGCACAGCTTCTTGGGGTCTGGTGGGGATTGCAAAATCCTCACATTTGCAGGAGTAAAGCACCTGCAAACACTCCAAGCCTTCGGTGGTGAAAAAGCCCTTAATTACAGGTTAAGAGGGTATTTAAGCCCTTTGAGGGTGGACTTCAGGAAGTATGGTGTGATTGGGGAAGGGTTTGGGGGGAGGAGAGTGGCTTGGGGGCACAGGAAGTAATAAGGGAACAGGAGGACCAAACCCCAGCGGAAACCCAGGAATGGGGAGTGATGGGTGGGACATCCACGCAGGTCAGGAGGGAGGCAGGGCTACATATCCAGGAAGAAAGGAATATGGCTTCTCCCAAAGAAGCTACGTGGGTGCTGGAAACCCTAGGATTTACAATCTTAAGGGAAGACCCGTACAATAAAAGGTGCAGGTAATATTAAGTTCTAAAGTCTCTGCTCTTCTGAAAGTTGCTGCAGTGATGGTTTTGTCTTTTCCATGAGGTGTAGTTGGGATGTTCCTCTGACTGTCTCCCACATGTCCTGACAGGAGTTTCTTCCAACAGATGTAGTTGCTTTTGCCCTGTCACCATAAGGCTGAAAAACCAGCCTTGTAGGGAAGAAGGTGACTTGTTTTCTTGAGTGGCTGGATCTGTCAGGACACTTCATAATCAAGATGCAAGCTCATAATGTTAGAGAGGAAGAGAGGTTCTCTGTCGTTCACCAGAGCTGGCCAGCCCGTGCACAGCTGTCACCTGAATGTCTGCCCAGTCTGTTACCCTCGGGGTGCTGGCAGTGCCAGCATCCCAATGGGGATACCAGCGTTGCTGCTGCTGTGAGGAGTTTGTGTCTGCATTGCTCAGGAATGCAGTACAGCAGGAGTGAAGTCATAACAGAACAGTTTATGGTTAAAGACCAGAAATCTGCATATTTATGTATTTATGCATGTTTCAAGGGATTTACATCACCTTAGCTCTGCCCTGTTCCTGTCAACAGCAGTTGAAGATTTAGGTGCTTCTGAAGTACAATGTCAGTTTACCTTAATTCAAAGGGGATGCAATTTTGTCCTCTGAGACTATTCTGCAATGCAAACCAAGGCTGTGTAAGAGGTGATAAGAGATGTTTGGTTCAAAAGGGTATTCCCCATCTAACCCAAAATGTTAATGCACTTAGTTAAGTATGCAAACATACTCTACTGTAATTTGCAAGACCTCTGCTGAAAATGAGCTGAACTAAATGGCATTATGCATTACTTACTGTTTTCCATATATTCCAGCAGTAAACGCTCCTAATTCTGAGCACACTGTGCCTGTGTTCCTACAGCTCCTGTCTGGTATAATTGATGTGAGCAGGTATAACATACCATACTCCATCTTCACACGATTCTTTATTAAGCAGTTCACAGGCTTACATTTGTGCAAATGAAGCTAAAATGAGACATAAGAATGGAAATTCTTACAATTCTTATAAGAATGGAAACTCCTTTTAAAACTGGGAGTGTTTTGGGAAGTTTTATTTTGCTTCTGAAGTCCATGCACCTCATTTTTAAATGCATGAACTTAAATAGGGTCTCAATAAAAATAATTTATAATAAACAAAATGATGATTACCAAAGTGTATTTATACAATAGAAAACAAAACCTGTTAGGAGAAAGTGGTTTTGAAGGTGTATGTGGAACAATACAAGATTTCTATGGAAGATTTCTATTTTAGAACCACGAATAAGCTTTTCTTGTAGAAGACTAGAGTCCTACCTGGATTACATTTAATAATTTCTGACCTTTGACTTTATGAGTCTGTGTAAGAAATCCAGACTTCCTCTTAAGCTGCTGGGAATTCTGAGTCGAGGTTGATGAGATATAGCTGGTTGTTATAACAGCTTGTTAAGCAGTCTGACTGTTTCATTGAGCATAGCTGCTGTTGAACCTTAAATTTCCTTTTTTTACAGAGTCAGTAACACGAAAAATCACTCATTAATATTATGATAGCATACAGATATGAGTGAATATATTCCGGGGGAAACTAGAATACTGTATATCACTGATATCGAGACAAAGCAAACCTACTGTGGTAAAACTATTCTGGTAGTTTTAGAAACCAACCTTAATGGTTATGGTAAAGTGCATCCACATACCTACAAGTCTCTTAATAGATTTTCTGTGTATTTATCAGTCTAATCTCATATAATGTACATGGTTAAGAGCTGGACATAAATATATTTACATTCAGTTTGGCGTTATTGTCAATTGAAAGAAAATAACTTTGGGAAACATAAAACAGATAGCAGCAATTGTTTGGCTCATGTAATTGAAATTCCTGCATTTTTTTCTTTGGCAAAATCTGAAATTGCTTCCCATAGATGTCACCAAGGCCTGTCATTAGTGTTGTGTTGCTTCTGGGTTTTCAATGTCAAAACTTGTAAGTACAGTTTTTGAAATATAAAGCCCAATGAATTGTAGTATAATAGTTTTGTATGACTGAATGTGTATTTTAAACTATAATGAGTGTTATATTGCCCTTAGTCTTCACTATTAGGTTTTGATAGGTTGCTTCTGATGTTGTTGGAGGGAGGCAGAACTCACCCGCAAGAACTTGCCTTGTGTGTCAGGCTGTTGTTTGGCCCAAAATAGGTCCTGTACTTTATCAGCTGTGCTAAAAGCTAAAGAGGTGTCCAATTTCCACGGATTTCAATAGGTGTTAGGCAAAATATTGGGACTGCATTATCTTGCATTGCAGACTTTCAGCTAGAACAGCAGAGAATGGAGATTTTCCTTCTGTAACAAGATGTTTTGTTGTTCGGTATCTGAATAAAAGTCTTAAGTTCTGAACATTAATTTTTTTCCCTACTCTATAGTTGGAGAAGAATCTGCTTATATTCTTGTGGTTTTGTACTCTTTTTTACTTTTAAAACAATATTATGTTAACACTGTAGAATATGAGTTGACTGGTCAAGAGGAGAGGATTTTGTTAACAAACTTTAAAAAGAAAAAATAACCCCTGTAATCTAAACTGGTCGCTTAAATTCTGTGGCTCTGCACAGCTGATGAGTGTGACCAGGTTTATAAAATTCTGGTCCGATAATATAGCAAGATGGAAGGTAACAGCAGTATGGAAAACAAGGTGGTCTGAAGAAAAGTTCAAGTTAAATAAAAACATTTTGGTAGCTTGATCATTGAAAATATATGAATGTAGTCTCTGATGTCTTACAAATTAAAAAGGCACATTTAATATGTAGCAATATGACGTTCAATTAGTTTTTAAAAAAATGTATGGCTTTCGAAATTCCTTTGTCAAAATCAGTGTTATCTGTGAATTAAAGTAATGAAAGAATAACCTGCCTATAGTTTTTCATGCTAATTATTTCTGCACTGATTTTTGAGAAATTACATGATTGTTTCTTGGATTTATTTCTTAGGCTAATAGCTGAAAAAGTTTTGGTACATTTGATTTGAATAATTCTGTACCCTCCCAATACAATATTAATAATTCTCCTTGCTCAAATGTGTGCTGTTTTGAAAGAAAAATATGTCTTATGGGTCTGACCTTTTGGTTCCGTCAATTAGAGGAAATTATTTTGGTAGTATCAGCAAGAATTTGAGGCTTTCTGGTAGGAGGCAGCACTCTTGATGGTTTTGTAATTTAGGAGAGAGATGGCTAATTTTTATGCCTTTGCATATTGCAGTGTGAAAAAGGGAAACACTTATAAGTTACAGAACTGTATTTTTAAAAGATATACAGGCTACATGAGCTTCTGAGAAATTCAGTCAAAACCCCAAGTAACTGCCTTTTACTTATGCAAACAAATATGTGCGTGGCAAGGAAGTAATGCTGCCATGTTTTCAAGTCTAGTACAGTCAACGTTCTGGCAGAGACAATATAACCACACAGATCTTTGGGGCCAGGGAATTCTATTTCTTTTATTACTCTTTTTTTTTTTTTTTAAATCTGTATGGCCTTCTACTAGGGTAGGGCAAAAGTCTATCCAGTTCATCAAATAGGGTTTTATGCCTGATAATTATAATTGAATACTTGCTAGATTTTTCTTTTCAAGGAATATCTTGAGCTCTTACAATTATCTTGTGCACATGTCCACCAGATGACCTTGATACTATTTCAGTTTCCATAACATTAAATACATCTACTGGATGATATGATAGACATATACAAATAAAAGCCAAATTCACAGAGGCACAGAATGGGTCAGGTTGGACAGGACCAACCTCCCTGCTTAAGCAGGGTCAACCCAGAGGACATGGCACAGGATTATGTCCAGACAGTTCTGGAATATCTGCAGTGAGGGAGACTCCACACCCTCTCTGGGTGATCTGTTCCCCTGCTCAGTCACTGCACAGGGAAGTTCTTCCTTATGTTCAGGTGGAACTTCCTGTGCATCAGTTTCTGCCCGTTCCCTCTTGTCCACCTCTTCTTGGCACCACCAAGAAGAGCTTGGTCCATCCTTTGACATCTCCCTTCAGATACTGACAGACTGAAGGTCTATCCTGAAGGTCCCCTCTCAGTTGTCTCTTCTCGAGGCTGAACAGTCCCAGCTTCCTCAGCCTTTCCTCATCAGAGAGGTGCTCCAGTCCCTTAAATGTCTTTGACAACCTCTCCTGGACCTGTTCCAGGAGCTCCATGTCCCTCCTGTGCTGAGAAGCCCTGAGCTGGACACAGCACTCCAGATGTGCCTCACCAGGTCTGAGTAGAGGGGTAGGATCACCTCCATGACCTGCTGGCAATGCTCTTCCTAATGCACCCCAGCATGCCACAGAGGATACATAAAGAATTCTTCTTGCTTATGCAGTTGTACATAAAGGTGTTATGTAAATAAAAGTTATTTCTGATAGTTGATTTCCTCTAAGGAAAAAGAAGCTATTCAACTCAATTATTTTTCATTTGCACTCACTTCCCTTGAGTCTGGAATAATCTCACATGTGGTATAAGTACAATTTCAGCTTCAGCGGGACAATTTGCAGAAATTTTCTAGACCTCTGAAGTTGCCTTGCAAAGATTTTAAGTCTTGAGGGTAAAGAGTGATAAATTACAGAAGATAGGATAAACAGCCCTTTGACTTTTTAATAAAATGTTTCCTAGTCCCACTAGATCTCTCATTTGTCACAGTTTTTGATATTTTATTGGTCTCAGAGAAAATAAATCATAGGTTTATCAGACTATTTTTCCTCATCCTGAGGTGCATCAGCATGCATTGCACATCTCACTAAGCAAGCAGGCAAAGAATTCTCAATTGAGGAGCTTAAGATGCAATGTTTTACTACCCAGGACTTTGATTGATGGTGCCGGGGTAGAACAGACTGTGTTTGCTCTCATCAAGCTCAATAAATTTAAAGTAGGCAATTGCAGTTTAACTGAGGATTCTCTTGTCACCAAAGTATGTCTCCTTAAAAAGGAAAAAAAAAGTAACAAACCCACACAGAAAAACAAACAGAAGAACCTCCTGTCACTTTTGGTATGCTGTTTGCCACAGTTTCTTCCAAGATTTTAAAATGGATAGCTCAAGACCACTACATGCTAAATTAGCAGTGTGCTCTTTATTTTCTCAGTTTCTCTATTGCAACCATCAGGATCAAGAATTTCATGAGTCTTCTTTGTTGAAATTTAAATAGTAATAATAATAAAAGTCACTTTCTTTAAGCTTTTAGTCTATAATGACTTTGGGTGAGGTTGGATTAGATGTGTATTTGAAATCCTTGTGGTATGAATATTCTTCAAATATGATTAGACTTTTAAGTTCAGGGAAACTTGCCAGAAGGGCTTTAGAGAATCTGAAAACTGTTTTAGTATTTGCTTTCTACAGATTTGCAGTTCTTATGATTTTTGTGGTGTATCATTTAAACTGTAGTTAATACTAAACCAGTAGATTGGAGTATCCATTTTACTACCAAATATAAAAAATGTCTTTTGTTCTGACTATTGTGTAATTGCATGCCATAAGACAGGGAAATAGAGGAAGGATAATTATTCCACTTTCAAACATGGAAAATGGGCACCCGGAGAAATTAAATGCACCTTCATTTAATATATATGTGTTTAAATATTTATGTAACACAAGTGAAGTGTGTCAGATTCAAGGGCTTAATCTAGACATTCTCAAATTCAGTGCATTTATTTTGCTATCCTCTATTAATGTGTCATATCATCACATAGCCTTCCAGTCTGAGGTCATAGTTTAGATCCATTGCAAATTTAAAGATAAAATCTACTTATGCTTTTGATTTGAACTTCAGTTTTTTATTAAAAGCTCCTGAGAGTTTTAGTATTCAGTAGAAAGTGTTTTACTTGTCAGGTAAAAGGTTCAGAAAAATGGGCTACGGAGACTGTCCTACTTCAGAAGGTAAACGCTCCAGGTTCCTTTATTTTTGTATCACATTTGGAACTGTCAGTCACTTGAATTTCAGCAAAACTCAATGAAGTCTGGTTTATGCTGAAGACTATTTCCATTACTGTATTCTAATTTAAAATCAGAGAATATAAGCAAGAACGTGGCTACCCACAATTAAAAGTTCAGGTATGCTCTGAAGCCACTCAGAGCTATGCAGTTCAGATATCAGGCTTTAAAGCAGCACAGTTTTATTGCTGAAAAATTAGGACAGCTTTAGCATATATACTGAAGGGTATCTAGAATGTCAAACAAGCATAACTCCCATTTGTTTAATTCTTTCACCTTAAGTCATAAAACGTCAACTAAACCCAGAAACTCTTTTACTGTTGTCAAATATTCTTCATAGATGTAGAGTTCAATCTTCTACAGTACAGTGATCTTTAAACATGAATTCATTTGCTGAAATTAACTCTGAAAAGCTAATGAAAAAAATGGTTATATTCACAAATGATATATCACATCATTACAATTGCCACCTATAAATTATTCTGCAATATTTTAATATGCTTCTGACTGGTTCTTTTCAGAAATTCTGTTAGCTCAATTTGCTTCTAACATTTTACAGTCAAAGCCCTCGGGAATGCAGAACTTAATTTCACAAATGGATTTGGGGTGGGTTTTGTGTGCTGCTTTTGCACGGGTTCATTGTGGCATCACATTAAAGGGAAGGAGGTGTTTCTTTTGGCCTGCTTAACCTGAGTCATACAGGCAGGAAACACTACACAGTGAGTCCAGACATTCCTCACTTTTTAAGGTGGAGAAACCAATGAACTGTCCTTTAGAATAAATTGTGACTGTTCCTTGACTGTAGAAGTGGTCTGGAGTCCCAGCCTGGCTGGATAGAGGTGCTGTGTGAAAAGAAGACTGGCAAATCTGTGCATCTCTCATGATAATTTCCTTTACAGATAAGAACTTGCTACTTAGTGAACACTTGGGTTTTCTAACTCTGAAAGCTTTGCTACCTCTTTATGGCCTGCTTCCAATAATGTAAAGGGAGGAAGGGGTTAATATAGTGCAGTTATAATTATTAAATAAATGTAATTTTGTGGATTTGATAATGTGGACGGTAGAAAGCAAAAGACATGTTCTCCCACTTTCACCCTAAAACTTTACTAGTGGCTTGTATCTGGAAATAGTTTTGATTGTCTGTAGATATCCATAGAAAATAGTTCCTATCACTAGGTCTTTCTTACAGACCTGATGATGAAGTCAGATAAAACTTTGGTGCTGATCTTGGCTGGAACATTTTTATTCTCCTCTCTTCCAGACAGATGTGGACTTGGATTCCAATGTACTTTAAATATGGCAAACTGCTCTAGTTTATATATAGATGCTAAAAATATATTTGACGTAGTAGTTCCAGCCATTCCTTTTCCAGTATACCAGTAAATAGCCCTGTGCTTACCTACCATATAAGTAATGAAATTTGCCTTAATTTGTAGATGAAAAACAGTGCACAGGAAGATTTTAATCACAAATGTTTCACCCTAAGGACCCATTTTTTAAGAAATCATACTATCCTTTTATTATGCAGTAGTGAATTAAACAAATAATTATATTTAAACCTGTGAATTATATTGACATCTCAAGATATTTTTTGCAGCACTGCATTTGCATTTGTTAAAACCTTCACTGGTAAGTCACTATTTAAAGCCAAACCCTGAAGTCCTGTTAAGATTGAGGGGCTATTTTCTTTGCCATGGCTAGCTTAGTCCCAGAGTGGCTTATTACCATAGATAATACTAATTAAATATTCCTCTGAGTCATCTTCTTTTCCCACTGGTTTGTTCCAGAAGAGATGTTACCTACATAATGTGCTTACACTATTAGAGTTTGTGAACAGAAGTTCTTATTACGCAAAAGAATGAAAAGGACAGCTGCTAGAGCAAAGTAGTGCCTTTTGCCAAGCACATGTAGTAGGGGATGATTTCTCATGAAGTTATTGAATAAGAACATATCCAGCAGCAAAGAGTTCAATTGTTGTTTTATAGAACACAGTCAACTTTTATTTGCTGATGTTCTAAAACTGCACTATTCTTCTGTGTAGTTTTACAGCTTAATTTCTTTTAAACTGAGGACTTGGTTGACAATATTTAAAGAAACCACAAAGCAATCTTGAATTTCGGAATAATCTGTGTGCTCCAAATTCCATTTATGATCGAATTGTAAAATTCCTGAGATATAAAGTATTAAACCTGTACTTCATAATTTCTGCAAACATTAATGGTTACATTGCATTGTACAGAAAGGTGGTTTTTATGGGTGATATATTAGAATACTAAAAGCCTGAAGAGTAGCTGTTGTCATGCACACAATAAATTTTATTTATCATAAAGTTAGGCTTCACCTTTATTAATCTACAGAAACCTCATATATGATTCCACTCTTGTAAAAATGTTTGAAGAGAAGCCCTGCATTAAGTCATCTAAGCAAATAATTAAAAGAAAAATGCACAAAACCATATATCTTAGGACATGTAGTCAAAGGCACTTGTCACTTAATAAAATTGCAAATAGCTTGTTTACCATGTCAGCATTCCCTGATGCTGATATATTGATTAAGCACTAGGTGTGTAAAATTTTTGATGGTTGAGTTGTTTTAGTAGAACCTTATTTTTAATGTGTAAGAGCAGTTATTGTATACAGAGGGCTCCTAGTAGATATTTCCCTTGCATAATGCAGAAGTGTAAAGTATCAAGGGGAATGGCTTTAAACTGATAAAGCGTAAGTTTAGACTGGATATTAGGGAAAAGTTCTTATCTGTGAGGGTGGTGAGGCACTGGCACAGGTTGCCCAGAGAGGCTGTGGCTGCCCCATCCTTGGAAGTGTTCAAGACCAGGTTGGATGAAGCTCTGAGCAACCTGGTCTAGGGGAAGATGTCCCTGCCCACAGCAAGAGGGTTGAAATGAGATGGTCTTTGAGGTTTCTTCCAACCTATACCATTATTATAAGAGGTGTTCTGCTTTGCCATGATAATAAAGTGTTAATTTCTATTATTTAGGAACTTGAACTAAAAATTGACAATGAGGAAAATGAAGGCAAATCGTTGCTGTGCATTTTGAAGACATTGACATCAAATTACCTTATCTTTCCAAAAGTGAAGTGAAACAGTGGTTTGGTGGAAACAATTACCACTTTAATATTCTGTGTAATGGACAAATCAGCACCGTTTTATATCAGCAACTTTTTGATACTGTGGTCTAGAAACAAGGAATGGCATATGAATAGCATTGAGATGACTCAGAAAGACTGGTACCAAATCTAATTGGAAAACCAGTGTAAGCATCTGCTACTCCTGTGGCTGGGTTTGAGCTAGTTAGGAATGTATCTCAAATACCATGAGTAGAACTTTTCTGCATTTGTCACTGTGTAGCATAAATACATCAGGTATTGAAAGTAATTATTGTAGTTCAAGATTTTTGATGTATTGATTTCTAGGTAGTTTTTGGTGGATACTTTTCAAACTTGTGGCAATTTTTAAAAGAAGGTGAGAAGATGGTTTAACACACCATTGTTGTAGGAAACATCTTGTCAATGCACTGTTTGAACCTTTGGTGCATGTCATGATTATATTTTTAGAAAATTTCTGAAAAAAACCCTGTGTCTAACATACACATCATACTCTTTTAAAAACTGGGAATTCTTTAAAAATATATGTTTGAGATTGGGAGGGTTGGGGGGCTTTAGATCAACTACAAAAATTTTATGAAGTTAGAAGTAAAATCTTAATTTTCTGAATCAGCAACTAATGTAAAAACATTCAGGGACTCAAGGAGAAGATGAATAAAATAAGCAGTCAGATATGTGCATGAGTTAAAGACAGAATTAATACTACAGCCCATCAATTATACTGATACTAAATAGATGGAAAGATTTGGACAATATCTGAATGAATTTTTGTAAGTTTTTGTTTTTATATTTCATAACCAAATGCTGACATCTACCCAAGCACAAATGCACAAACATATATATATTTATAAATGTGTGCATATATATATATACACACATATTGATTTTGCAAGAGTTTTTTAAAGATTTTGTGTAGGAAAAATGTTTTTTTTGAGATGGAATGTCCTTGTTATAGTGGCCAGGAGCAGTGGGTCACTGTGTGGGTGTGGCCAGGGCTTTGTATTCTACACCCTCTATGTCATTTTCTCATTGGACTGCTAACAATGGATCATTTGTAGCAGCTGCCCAGGGCACACCTGGCC
>JAWWMO010000001.1:13518742-13529521 GCA_035047845.1 Dendrocincla fuliginosa
GAAACCCTTTCTTTCCTCTCTCCAGGTGGTTCTGATGTAGAGAAATGCTTACTTTATTATGAAATGTGGTGACTGGATTTCCTAAGCCCTACTTAACATAACTTGTCCCCCTTGTTAACATGTCCTACCTCCTCATTAACATAACCTGCTCCTCAGTTCTATATATTGTAACTCAAGTTATCAATAAATGTCTCAGCTTCTACCCCCAAACTGGGAATGTGTGGATTATTGACCGGCCAGCATGGGACACTGCACATTGCTTCAATGTTAACATTTCTATGAGTATGTTGGAAATCCCTATCCATAGTGGCAGCTGTGAGTTGTGTGTGGTGTTATGCATCAAATAGGACAGTATTTCTTGGCTGCACCATTGGGAGAAATTTATTTTGGACTTTTGGGTGAATTTATTCTATGCATTGGGGTTTAACAGATTGGAATTACATGCATGGTATTTAGTAGTAGTGTCTGTAGGATTTTTAAACTGTGCTTTCTCCAGGTACTTCCTTCAGAATCTCTGGTTTCATATGTCTTTGTTCATAATTTCATTAGTCTTATGAGATTTTTTTTCCTTGGCAAAATATTAGGCGGTCACAGAGAAAAGTGGGTTTTCACCTGGAAAAATTTTGGTAGGGTGGCAGTCATAGATCTTCAAGGTTTTTAATAAAGCGGTTCTAACACCACTCCTCAGAAAAAGTTTTTTCTTCTACTTCTTGGCTATTTCTTATCAGTTTCTTGTCTTGTGGGATATGGGATAGCATTTATTAAAGTCATTTGTACAGAAAGGTACAAAGCAGGAAGATATTGCCTTGACTTTGATTGTCTTAACTATACCAATGCTACTAAAGATGTAAGAAAAGTTAAAAGAACAAGAAAAAAGAACCAAAGTTGATATTAAGCACATAAAACACTAACAAAGTATATTTTTTAAGGTTGTATCTTTCTCTTTTAGCTGAAAACTAGGAAAATTTGTTAATTTACTTTTTTGTTTTCTTTGGTTTTGTAGTATTTGCATATAGAAGTCTGTATTGTCACTGTTCTCTCTTGTTGAATTTGTTCTTGAAGAAACAAGAAACTGCACCTTAGTCCTTCAGTGGAAAAACTGACCTCTTTAATTAATGAAGATTACACAGAAATTAAAGTGCAGTGTTGATTAGCTGAATGTCATGGGGGTCACTGAATAATTTCAGATGCTTGAGAAAATTTTCCATACACTTAATAGGCGCCGTGACCCTGTATTAGTTGAAATGGAAGTTTGAAGAAGGGAAAAAGGGCACAGCTTTCCAATCTAGTTACATGAACCAGTGTGAAAGACAGAGGCATTTACTCCCGAACTGGGTAGATGTTATCTGAAAGAAATAGTTAGTGCTTCCACTATTAAATAAAAATACTGTCTAGTGTGTCTTTGAATGTTTTTCTAACCTCTTCTGCTGGTCTAGCATTCCACCAGTATAACTAGAGTATGGTGTACTTAGATGTATCTAAAGCTGGGTCTAATGAGAATATGGAAGAGTCGTTTGAAAACATATCCAAATTTTATGTTTTAATTAAACTTAGGGTTAACATTGTTTTAGAAGCAGAGAATTGCCAAAGTCAATTAATGCCATTGAGTTGATTCTTTATTAACTCGTTGTTGCCAAATAGTTAATCATTGTCTGGATGTGTAGTTTAATCTTTTCAGTTAATGAAAGTCTGTTCATTTTCTGGAGGAAAAATCTGGAAATACTAAAGCCCTGCATTATTTTGAAGTCTGAGTTATGCTGAAAAAAAGTCAAGAGAACTGTTACTTAGAGAAAATATATAAAGATCATTTTCCATCTGTCTCAAATGTTGCATTTTGACTTTTAATATGCTTTGTGCTTGTTTTGAAGTGATTTTCATTTTACAGGAGTAAAATCTGTGTTTTTGTAGTGCTTGTATTTCAGTTCTTAAATATGTATGTTGTTTTGGGATATTCATACAGATACTAAAGAAGTAAATTCAAGCAAAAATCAGCTATGTGTTATAAGTGGCACATAACCAGTGGGCCAGTTTCTGAAAGGTATTTTGACTTTGTGAGCAAGAGGACCCTTATGGAGGATCATCAGCTAAGATCCTTCAAAGAAACCGGGATGCTGCCAGAGGAGTGTTCCAAGGTCAATGATCCCTAATCAGATAGCTACCACAGAAAGCAGGGTAGTCTGTGAGCACAAAATGATGTGAAAACCACATGGCTCGGGTCTACAGGTTCTCTGTGTATAGATAAGAAAACGGAATTGGACCTCGGTATGCATATCAGAGCTAAATAGAATGATTTGTCCTGGGGAACAGGTGAGGCAAAGGGTAACTTTGTTGTCCTGAACTCTTTCCAGCTTAACATTGGATCTGCCTTGGTGCTGTTCACCTGCCTGTCAGTGACCAGACTGTCTGAACCCTGCTTTGATGCTGACTTCTCAGTCTGGTGTCAGACCTGCCTCATCAGGTAATTCCATGGCTATCCGGACTTGAGGCTGAGTCCCCTTCACCCAACCTGCCCTTGCCCTGCCCTGCCCTGCCCTGTGGGATGTGCCTTAGGTGGCAATGCCCATACTCCAGCAGCCCAGGGATCCCCTTGTCTCCCAGCTTCCTCATTGCTTAGGGGGTAGCTGGCCCCTTGCTATACCAGGAAAGTAATTATACCTTTAATTACTATGTATTAGTAACATCACATAAATCTGTGACTTACCAGGTAATGGTGAAAGAAAGACCAGATTTAGATACACATATATAAAAATCTGGAAAAGCTGGCAGGTTATTTATCTGTTACATGAGATTTGGTGGTACAGGAAGCCAAAAATGAAGGTCCAAAATAAGGAAAAAACAGAGAAGGAGGTATGAAGTCAGGTGGTGAGAACAGGGTGGTGGTTGGAGTGCAGATTTTTGCAGAGGCTGACCTACAGATCCAAGCCCACCTGCAGGAACCACCTCTTGATCAACATACTGGACTGTAAACCTGGTGTGCTTGCAAAGGACTTGGTATGGGAGGTCAGAACTAAGAGTGATAGACCTCTGCCCATGTATTAGAGGGATATGTAGTTCAACAGTGGTTGTGTGTATAGTAATCAGTAGCTTTATAGTGGTGATATTGTGCACAATGATGTAATTGCAAATTCAAAGTAATGCTGTGTTTACTAGTTAATTAGGTTATTGGTTATTTGATTTTTTTTAGTTTTGTAGTAATTTCTTCCTCAAGTAATGAACACCCTGCTCTTCTCTGAATGGGTCTTCTCAAGCCTACAGTCTAAAGAGGGAGAATTGGACTCCAGGGTGATATTTTTAGACCTCTGCTAGAGAGAAGTTTCCCTCTGTTGTTGATGGCTGCATATTACAACACAGCATACAGGAAGGTCTTGAAGTATCAGACTTCTTGTCTTCCCAAATTCCCTTTGTAATGGCATGTTGCAGGAGAAAGGAGAAAGAGGAGTTTCTGTATTTCAGATCAAGCTCATTTTGACTTTGTGTAACAGCTAATAATCTAGACGTTCCCAGTCAGGGGAATGTCTTATTGACATTCAACTCTTATTGAAATCTTGCTTCACATTATATAGGGGTAGTAGGTGTAACAAGGTAACTTTTGTGCTGGGTAGGAAGGGGGCTCTGGGTAGTTACATATAGTGTTCAGACAGGAGGAAAAGCAAAGGAACTCTTACAGATAGCTACAAACTAATTACAAACCTAAAACAATTAGAGCTTTTAAACTAAGGTAGTGATTTACTAGACAAGTCTTGAATTGTCTCTTCTTCTGTGAATTCCCAAAGCTTGGGGAGGAGAGCTTCTTTCCTTTCTTCACAGCTCCGAGGCCAACTAGATAGTCCTGTTAACATCTTTCTTGTTGATAGACAGTTTCCAGATGTTCCCAACAACTTTGGTTTCAAAGGAAGAGTTCAAATGTCATTGAACATTGCATTTCCTTTACTGAGTAGTAGAATTTTGAATAAGATAGCTATAGATACATAGGGTATCTTTAAGATAGCTTTAGATACATTTTACCCTTTAGCATCTTGTATATTTTTTCAACTTTTTTCAACTTTTTTTTTTTTTCTGAATTATTTATTTTTATTTTTTCTGCCATGGCTGCCCAGATCTTTTTATTCTAAGCTTTCTGTATTCTCTAAACATCCTA
This sequence comes from Dendrocincla fuliginosa, assembly GCA_035047845.1. Lineage (NCBI taxonomy): Eukaryota > Metazoa > Chordata > Aves > Passeriformes > Dendrocolaptidae > Dendrocincla > Dendrocincla fuliginosa. The sequence continues at coordinate 13,522,881 of JAWWMO010000001.1, forward strand.
ATTTGCTCTATGCATGTGTGTCTTCCATACATTTAAATGTATCAAGCAATTTCTTTTTTGTCTTAAAAGAGGAGAGTGAGCTGAACTCGATACTAAGATTTTCAGCTTAATAGTCGTATTGCCAATCTGATCTAATACATAAAAGAATAAGGCCACTTGTGTGTGTGTTCAGGTTTGGCTCTTTAGTGATGTTGTGGATGTCACAATAGCCATCAGGAATAAATTTATTTGGGTCTTAAACTGATGTACATTCAGGGGAGAAGAAAATCATAAACAATTAGTTTGAATGAAATTAATAGATTTAAGTTCTATTGTGAACTTTTGAAATAATTTTCAATGTGAATTTTCAATTTTTGGATTCTGTTACAGCTCATGCTTGTGGAAAACGACAGCCTGATCAGTGTCTGCTCAGATAAACTCTTGCCACAATTCACGTTACATCTTAGGCATTCTTTGTGACGTTTGATCTTGATTATTTTTATTCTTTTTAATTACTATTATTGCCTATGTCTGTTGAAGAATCAAGGTAATCAAAGGTAAAAAGAAGTGGTTTTAGTTCCTAGGAAACAAGGTTGCTGAGATGTTGAAAATTTTTCTTAATTGAATTGCACCGACTCCATAAATGCTGAGTGGTAACCACGGCGCATTTTCTTATAGTTTTAAGAACACTTAAAAGAGAAATGATTTGCAATTTTGGTTTACTTTTATTCTTTGCAAAATCTAATTTTATAACTAATTTATTTTTCTCATAGCTTGTTTTCACGTATAGTGTTGAATTATTAAAGATTTTGATTAAGCCTGTTGTTAGTTCTTCAACTTGAAGTAAGAACAAGACAAACTCAAAAGACAAATAGTAAAGCCTTGTTTGACAACACACAGCCTATAAATGATCTTCCCCAGTTGTTTAATGTTTATTCAATACGGTTTTCTCTGCTGCTGTTCCCACAACACATAAAAAAATGAAGCAAAGTTAATGTGAAGTTTTCAAGCCTAGCAAAACGGCTGGTTTATGTGAATTCTAATAGCCTACAGAATGTAGAAGACATTGAAAATAATTTCTGAATTTACAGTCTATACCCTCCAGGGACAGCTTGTATACATAATTCCTTTATGCAAATATTTAAAGGTTTGTGTTGTATCTTCCAGAATATATTTTCGGCTTTGACTTTTCTTCTTTGCTTTGTTTCATTTAGAATGTTGAATTTTGTAGGTGTGGGTAAAATTGAAAGAACAGGGCAAAAAATAAGAAATGTTTGGTTGCTTCAATAGCATTGTTCTTGGAAGTGTTGGTCGAAATGTGTTTCTTAGGAAAAAGAATAATTTAAGTAAATTTATGCTCAATAAAACAATAATTCACACTTTCATGAATGCTTAAGTTGCAAATATTTTTGTGTGGTTTAAACAGAGAACTGTTAGTAGACTAATGAAGATGGGGTAATTTTATTTAAAGTATTCTCCTTAGTTTTAGCAAAAAGGCAAAGTAAATAGAACAGACAAGTTATTTCATTTTCCTGTGAGCTTTAAGGTATTTATGCATTTCTCCTCTTTAGCGTTTTTCACTTCACTTACAGTCTTTTGGTAACAATTTCGCTTTGTTAACACAGTGAAGACTGTTCTTTCAAGACATGAATAATATATTATTTTTAAATTGCCACAGTATTTTTGCTCAATTTCAGCTTTCTGACATTTTCAATTGTTTCAAATGAGGGCACAAAATAAATGAAAAAAAAAAAGGAGTGTTGAAAATATGTTTTTATAAGGAACTCCTCAATCAGTTCCTATGTTCTTTTTTTTTTTAGTGATGTTGTTAATGCTGAGAAGCTGACTGTGTGATGTACACAAGACTCACATAAATGCAAACAAAATCAAGCACAGTTGAGAAATATATATGTTCAGTTCAGTGAAGAGACTAACCATGTAATAAAATACTGAGCTAAATTCAGCTTTCAGGTGCAGAAATGCCCTGTCTTTTTTTTTTCCCCCCTGAACATTTATTACACTTGTGCATAAGGGGTAGTAATAACTACATATAGGGTAAAAATCCTTTCCAAATAAATCCTACATGATTTTTAGCATGATTTCAACCCTAGAAATATCAGGTTTCAACCTGATAGGGTTCAACCCTTTTCAATATCAGGTTTAGGGCAAGATTAGTTCACTAGGGTGTTATTGTAAAGGGAAAGGCTGATTCATTTGAAGTGCAAAAGTTATGCAAAATGAGAGAATTCCCATTGTAGCCATAATCCCCTGTTGGTTGGCTTCTGCTGGCAGAGTTCTGGTCACAGGTCCTTGCTGGATGGGGAACTGCAGAACTTGGGTGGCTGAGGTAATTTTAGAGAGAGGTCCTGTTTCTCACATCACCCTGTTGTCTTCTTGAACCTTTCCTCAGGCTTCCTGTATAAAAGGCATTTGATCTTTCCTTGGCTAGTCACTGCTTGGAATACAGAGGTGTTTCCATTATGAAGCTCCAAGTCTTGCAGCCATAAACAATATCAAATTGTCCACTCTTTTTTTTTCCAACTGACTTCTTTTCAGATACTTTGAAATTTTGTTGAATTGCAGTGCCTAATCTCCTTCACATGGACTGTAATTAGTATCACACCCTGACTTTAAAAACATTTCAATCTGTGGAAGCTCATTACCGTGATCATCCAATTATTTCTTTTGCTATGGATATTGTTTTTGTTATTTAGGTAGTAATTGAAAAGCGTTCTGTTCCCTAAGGTCATGAAATTCTGAAGGAATGAATATATCATATAGGCACTTTTGATTCCTCACCTAGGTACTCCACATTTCATTGTGGTTCGTCTCCTATCTTGCAGTTGATACTTCAGTCCAGCTACCTTTTCTTTAGTACTGAACTATACTTTAGTACTATTTACAGGGTTTCTATCAAAATGACCTACAGCTACACAGGTCAAGTGGATATTTGTTGGTTCACCACTCAGGCTGAGAGGTGGAGAGAAGTTTTATTTGTGTTTTGAAATTTTTACTAAAAAACTCTCCCTTTTTATTTACAAATATTATTGCAAGCCTTCCTGATCTCATTAGTTTGTTCACTTTAAATGAAACATAAATTTCTTTAACTTTCTACCATTCTTTACAATAGTGGTCAGCAAGGATATGCCTTTATTAAGATATTATATGTTTTGATACAACTATTCTAAAAGTTTAAACTTACTGGCTTAATCATCTTCACGAAAAATGGTTGTGACTTCCCTTTCCTACATATTATGTTAGTTACCTTGATCTTGTCTGATAGTGCTCTTCCCTTTTAAAATATTCTAGGGCTATTTTATGATTTGTATTACTCCTGGTTGCAACTGGGTGTTGTTCAGCACCTATTTTTAAATCTAGTTTTCCTCTCATGTATCCAAAAGTGTTCTCATCTACCCATCCCTGTAAAACAAAGGCCGCAATTCTGCTGGAATCCTCCTTCGTTTTGTGTTCTCTGAGGTCCCTGACTTTCCTACAGTGAGTAATAGCATTATTAGATATTAAAATTTATGAATATCATGCTCATTGAGTATTGACCCTTTTTAAAATATCAAACTGTCAACGTCTGCCTGTCTGATCAGTGCAGGTTTTTTTTGAAGGTGCATCACCATTTGACAGCACTGACTAAACAGCTACAGACTTGGTGACATTAGGCTGGTTTGCTAAATGGCAAAACTAAAAGTATCCAAAAGTAGTAGAACAAGTAGAAGAAAGTTGCCTTTAAGGAATGGAAGAGAATACAGGGTAAACCGAGTAATATCTGATTGTTTTTGCAGTGTTTTTAGAATTTGCGTGTTAAAAGAGAATACATTTTATGTTGTGCTACATTATGTGGATGAAGAGTGAGTACTTCTCTGTGTTATGTTTATGGTGTTTCTCTGTATGCCAGTACACCTGTGATTTAGGATAAAAAGTTTCTTCAAGATGAGTTGGTGCAATTTTGCTCCTGGAGAGCTAGCTTGTGCTTGAGTGTATGTAAATTATAGCAATCAAAATGTATGATTACTGAATCTTTAGAATAAACAAGTAGAACCAAGGCTAAAATCCATTTTAAGAGGGGAGATATATAGTGTAGGGATTCTTTGTCACTATAATTCTTCTAGGTGAAACCCCACAATATATTGCTTTAATATTTTTCTCCATAGCCAATGCAATTTACAATTAATGACTTACTCGTGGTAGAATATTTTCCCAGTCTTAAAATAGCCAAGGTGCTAAGCACTTTGGGAATACCAAGCACTATCTTTGCTTGATAGATCATGATTTAATCAGGTGGCCTGGGGTACACCTATTTGGTTTTTAGCCTGGATAAATGTTATTGTATTGTTTTCTGTATCTTGACTATAAAAGAATTTTGAACAATTATTTTTTGCTCATGAAGGCTCTGAGAAATGTGCTATGAGAAGCCTGTAAATGTGTATCAGATTCAACCTGAAAGAATCTGTAGGAGCACGATCATGGCTTCACATTATTTGCCCCATCAAGTACCCAATATCATTAATTTAAATTGCCTAATTGTCACTTCTGGCCATCCATTCCTGTTCTCTATTAAACTGGAGTCTCTTGTGTGAAGTCCATTTCCTCCCAGCATGTCTGTTTTGATTCTTGAGAACATAAACTTCATTATGCCCTGCCTGTGAGACTAAATCACCTTATTTTTCTTACTATTCTTAAATGTACCACCAAGCACTCTCACCTTCTTTTTTTAACTACAGCATCTCACTAAAAAATCATTGAATTACATGTTCATTTGGACTTCCAGAGACAGTCTTTTCTGGAAGGTTGTCCTCATTCTTAAATATTTTCCCTCATTTTCAGCTTCTATCATAGCATAACTTAGCTGTGCTTAGGCAGGCTTCATTTCAAATAGCTTCCCTATGAAAAGAAACAATTTTTTTTTCCTGATTATTACCAACAAATCAGCCATTTTCTGTTGCTCACAAATCTCACCAGAAGTGTTGTGATTTTTAGTTTTCTTCCAGAGCTTTGAAATGGAGCTGTCACTGAGCGTGAAGCACGATACTTGTGATCTGGTCCTATGTTTTGCACAACGTAGATATACAAGAATTCAGATATGTATTCACGATTTCATCGGAGCTATGGACTTACCTCAGGGATTAAAAACAAGAATGTAACCTCTCTGTTGTTGCCAGAACTACTGAGGCAGCTGATTACTCTCTATGTGTTCTCTTGCTTCTGTTTTTCCAGGACCAAGGGAAGTGGTAAACATGGGGCGTGGAAACAGAGATCACAATGGACATGGGTTTCCTGAGGTTATAAGCTTCCAGAGTGGTTAGTTTCCCAGTTTCTTCAACATGGAAATCTGTTACTTTCTGGGATTGTTTAATAGTGCAAAAGTTATTAAATAAATGTCAAGTGTATTTTTATGACAATTGGACTATAGAAATGGTGGTGAGTTATACAAGGTCTGCAAATTTCTAATTGTGAAACCCACATTGAAAGATGTGTAATTTTTATAAGTAAAGGATGGACAAAACTTTGGTGGCCATCAAATGGCTGATAGCTGCCTGCTTAATGTCCTTCCCTTTGTGTTGCTGCTTTAAAGCTGCTGCACACCTGAGTGGCTGCTGGGGGCTTGTAGGGGATGCAGTTTTTTTCAAATTCAGAGAACTCTTTCCCAGAAAAATAGTCTAGAAAAATAATGTTTGACTGCTCAGGTATCATGGCTCCTGGGAATATTCAAACACACAACCTAGAAGGGAATTTTAAATTTCATCACCATTCTTACTGTGATCAGTAAGACAAGGGAAGCAAAGTTTTCAATGCCATCCTCCTCAGTGCATGAATTTACACAAGCAGAAACAGCCCTCCTAAAGATGTATAGAAGGATTCTAAAAGTCCCTAATCAAAAGATTTGTTATACATTACTGGACAAACGATGGCTGGTGGGGTGTTTGATTTGTCTTATTGTTTTGGTTTGCCATAGTTTGATGTGGTGATGTAGGCAGCTAGTGGAGGAGGGTGTTAAGAAGTCATTAGATCTGCTTTTTGCTCTGAGTTTTTGGCTAACTCTAGCCTGTTGTAATCCCTAGTTGTGCTGATTGTAATCCCTAACTGAGTTTAAAACTACCGAGCAAACAAAATCGCCATCTCATATTTTAAGGAATTATTTACAGAATGATACAAAAAATTTCACACTTGCCTGAAGAGACTATAAGAGTAGCATAAATGTGGGGTATGACAGATGTGCTTGGGTGAACTAAACCTGCTCTAATTTACTTATATGTATTTATATTGTAAACTGAACCCTGTGAGTGCTGCTTTAACTTTATGATCAGACACTGTAAACAAGTTCTGACAGCAGCAGCTTCAGTCCTGCTGTGCTTTGCCTCTTTAGCCTTGCTATTTGACTTTGGGTAATCAGATATGCTCTGGTGCATCTCTGTTCAGTCCTCAGATGTAAAATTAGTTAAAACTCAGCCTGATTTGATGTTGTTATTTAAATAAGCATTACTGCTACCACAACTATTGCTACCTGGCAATACTTGGATCAGTGGAAACCATTTGGTTCATTATGTGGGCACAGGATGGGAATTGTGGCCTGTGTGTATGTCCTAGTTCAGCAGGAGGGACCAGTTATCACTGTGTGGGGGTGATCAAAGCTATGTATTCTACCCCCTCTA
>JAWWMO010000001.1:13529621-13581541 GCA_035047845.1 Dendrocincla fuliginosa
GGACACTGGGTTATACTGCTGGGTTTTGGTGAGTTGAAAGCAGTTTTCTCTTTGTGTCAGTGTATTTATTGTAATATTTTTCATTGAGTTGTGACTCTGACTTATAATCTCTCTTTTGGTGGGTCCATTTCTCCTGCCGGTTTACCTTTAAACCAGCACAGTGTACTAAAGCAGAAAGCTCCTAGATAGTTGGTATGTGTAGAGAGGACAGCTGGTAGTGACAGCATAGCTGGGAGGTACCTGCTGGAGGGCTCTGAACTAGGAATAACCTTTATGAGCCTCCCAGGTTTTACCTCTCTGGTTTCTTGTAGCTACCTCCTGCTGATAAACTTGAGATAAATCAGATTGCTTCTCCTCCTTTCTTCCTCCTGTTCTTATTTGCCTAGTTAACTGCATCCCATTGCCAGCAAAGTCAGTGGCAGTGTTCCCTTTGATTGCTCTAAATCTTGATTGCTATGTTTGGGTGAAATTAATTTTTGTATAAGAATATTAAGTCTCAAAATTTTGGTTTTGCAGTGATATTGGAAGTAAGTACTGCAATATGAGGTGCAGGATATCCCTCACTGGGTGAAAGCATCCAACTTTTCAACATTGAAGAACATTAAGAGTTTCTCTTTAAGCTTATAGTAGGTCCCACCTGAAGTACTCTGTTCACTTCTGAGATCTTCACTGCAAGGAAGGGATGGACATGCTGGAAAGAGTCAGGAAAGCGGCTGTTAAGAAGATTAAGGGACTGAAGCATCTCTCATATGGGGAAAATCTGGGAGATCTGGGACTGCTTAGCCTAGATAAGGCTCAAAGGGATCTTATTAATGTAAGCAATTATACAGCATGAAGAAACAGGCCCCAATACCACTGACCAGTAAATTGTGCATTTGCCTGACAAGGCAGATGTCATATACTCAGAACCAATGGTGATGTATGTGTTTAGTCTGCCTGTTATCTCAGCAGGAGATGGTCTCTCCCTTGGGAAACAGTGAAATGAATCATCAGCTGAAGTCAAACTTAGGACAAAGCTGGACAACTTTTTATTCAGCACTGAAAACCTGAGATGAGTGGAAAGGGGAAAACTCCTTTTTGACAATAAATAAATTATTTGATGATTGTATATATGTGTGTGTGTGTGTCTATAGCTGCTGAGTGTATCTGACCATCCTACCACTTCTTGTGGCTTCCTGTTTCTATAGCTATCTCTGATCCTCAATTCCCTATTTTTTCAGGGAGACTGTGAACTAGTGATGAATGTGATTTGTATTTTACTTTACAGACAAAAAAAGTGTGTTCTCACTGGTTCAGCAGTGGTTGGAGTTCTGTCCGGGGCATGGCCAGAGGGGATATGTTCTCCTGAGTTGCCAGCAGGTTAGTGAGACTTGCTTGGAATTAAATGAGATCTGATGACTCATCACACCAAGCAAAAATTGTGGAGTTGCTTGAAATCTAAAGAAGCCTGGTGGTTTAAGAAATCTCTGATTTATTTTTTTTAATTATTATTTTTTAAAATTTGTATTTTTTTTAGATAAATTTTCCCTGGGCTGGTGGAGTAATTTCCATGCTAACCTACAAATCATTAGTGCTCCAGTTGAAGTTAATACAACGTACTGATTTTCTTAGTATCCTAAGTTTCACTCATGCTATGAGTGCTTTACACTTCATTAATATTTCTTGTGGTTTTCTATTTTCTCCATAATTTTCAGTATGTTTTTATACATTTTATAAGCTGGTGAAGCTTGGTGCGGTTTTCTAGTTCTTCTGTTATTAATGACCTTTAATTTTTGAAGTTGAGCAATCAGTACAGGAAATGCAAAGGAAACACCCATTCTCCATGTGTAGTTGTAACTAGCAAGCTAGGTTGATTTGATTTTATTCCTTTCAGTCTGTCCCAATATCAAATGTGTAGAATGTGTCCATGTCTCCATCACATTCTGATGACAGGCTATATACAGGACTATTTCTGGAGGCTGTTGTTAATGTTTCCCTTCGATATGCCTCAAAAAACAATGCTGGAGGTAAATCTCCATTTACAAGTCATGGGAGAACTCCTGACCTGACTGTAGGGCAGGGACTCTCACAGGAAAGAATTTTTTCTTGATATCTAATCTAAATATCTAATCTATTTGAGTTTGAAGCCATTCCCTCTTGTCCTGTCACCAGATGCTCTAGTAAAAAGTCTATCTTTTCTGTAGTTTCCCTTCAGGCACTGGAAGGCCACAATTAGGTCACCCCAAAGCCTTCTCTATTCCAGGCTGAGCAATCCCAGTTCTCTCAGCCTTTCATCACAGTAGAGGTGCTCCATCCCTCTAATCTATTTGGTGGTCCTCTGGACTTGTTGCATATGTTGATATGTATTTTCCTGCATTAGTAATTTTTCACCCTGTAAACAACACATATCCAAGGCCGCTTACAAAATAACTCATCATTTATTCTGCAGTTGGCTCTTAATGACTGACTAATCTTTCCTCAACAAATTTCAGTTGATGCTAGACTAAAGAGAATGATCAAATAGTGTTCAAACTTGGGAGGAGAATGCTAGGAAATATGTTTGGAAACACTCATAATTTATATGCACAAGGTAAAGTCATACTAGGAAAGCAAGAAATTTAGCACAGTTGTCTACCTATATTATAAAAATGAAATACAAGTTCTTGGTTATGTGACTAGACAAGCACATTTATTGCAAAGGAAAGTGGAGGAGTGTGTCATAAAAGTGAAATTTGCTTCTCATCCACCAGAAATAAGGGAGGGTAGCCTTATATAGAAAAAAGGTTCAGCTTTTATTTAAGGTTGGTTGAAAAGAGAAATGTAATTTTCAAGCATATTAAGGGAATTATAAAACTAATTATGTATGAAAATTATAATAATTGAAAATAAATCAGAATTAATTGGCAGCTGCCACTCTTCCTAATTTACTTTGTTGTGTCTAGCAATTGTAGGTACTGAAGGTAATGGATAAAATGGAATTTCATTTCACAGCACTGTCCGAGCAGACTCCCACCAGAAAAATACACCAGCAAAACCCTGCTGTGTTGACACAGCAGTCATTAATGCCCTGTGTCAACTCAGTCATCAGGGCACTTTCTGATTCACTGGACTTGAATTTTATGTGTCATTTCCATTTAAAAAAAAAATACCCTGAAGCACAAAACAAAACAGAAAAGAAACAACCTCCCTAAACTCTTTTCAAGTTGCTATGTCTTTGTTTTTGAGTTACAGTCTTGCTGATCTGGAACAGAAGAAAAATGTAGAGATGACATTTGTGTCACATAATTGGCTTCATTAGCAATTTTTTTACCATGAAGGAAAAAGTAATAGCTGGTCTTGGATATTACAGTGCTTCTGGGAAGAAAGAAATCAATGTTTAATTGAGATTATAGTATTTTTTCTTTCAAGGCAGGACCAATCAAGATTCCAACCTATGAACAGCTGGTTCTGAAAAAGCAGAATCTTTTCTTTGGGAGAGGAGGAGTTGATGTGAAACTGTATCTCATAAGTACATAAATCTAAGTGTTGTCAGAAAGGACAAAACACATGTTAAACCTATTCCTGGTGAAAGCAGACATGATCCAAATATTTCCAAGGACTACTCACCTTTCTCAAGTGCCAAAGGGAAAAGCTTGTGGATGACTCTAGTGCTTCAAAGTCAAGTGGCATCTTGAATGACCACGCAGTGTAAAAGTCTTGGGTGCTTGGAAAAGCTGTTGGGTCTGAAATGACCCACAGAAATTTGAAATGGTCTGGTTTTATAATATCAATGTACGTTCTGCTATAGTAGGGAATAATAAACCAAGCGTATTGGCTCCTATCAACTTTGAAATTATTTTAAATATTAATTTCTTAATGATTTGACGTTTCTCTTACAGTGTGCATACTAATTTAAATATGACATTTCAGCAAGAGATGTGCTAAACCAACTGAAGTTCACAAATTACAGAACTCTTTCCTCTATAAAGGTCATTATTTAATGTGATAGACAAAAGGTGTCTGAAGGACATATACCTTCAGATAATGATGCTGGTGATAGTTTTGAGATCCTTTCTTGAAGAGTTGGATCATATTGTCAGTGCTAGACAGGTTAGTTTAAAACACCAATGGGTTCTGGGTAATATGATACTCACACAGAAAAAAAAAACTGAACAATGGACAAGTGGCTTAGTTAACTTGCATGCCAAGTCTAGGATTGCATTGAGAATGAAGCTCAAAATTTTAGTTGCCCTTAGAATTGGTCACTTTGTCCAGTCATCCTCTCTTTGCTCATATGTATGGCATTGGTGGCTTCCATGATCGTCTGTTCCACAGTCGTCCCATGACCGAGGTGAGCTGGACTGGCCTGTAGCTTTCTTGGTAATCCTTCTTAACTTAAAGTGAAACCTTTGTCTATTTTTGGTCATCATGAACCTCTCACACTCATCACAATTTGGTTGGGGTGAGGGGAAGTTATTTTTGGTTTAGATTTGCGTTATGGGTGTGTTTGTTTGTTTGTTTGTTGGTTTGTTTTATTATTTGAGCTTAGTTATGGGTTTCTCATTTAGCCAAGCCATGTCTGCTTGCTTTTTTGCATATCAGAAGGACTGTTCATGAGCTTTTAAACAAGCAGCTGTTGTTGACCCGCTTGCCCTTCAGGACAATCTAAAACACATCCCTCTGAAGCAGATCACTGAACGTTCCAGCTCTGCAACAATGAATGAACTTTGCATTCCCTCTGTATGTCAAATGTTGTGTATCTTTGTCTGGATTTGATATGCATACACAGCCTAGTAGCTCCTATGAATTTTTATTGCTGTTTTTGATTTGAGACACAGTCTCTATCTTGAATTTCTGATTTTAACAGACCTCAAAAAATGCTGTGGGCTGGTGGAAAGAAAGATGATAGGGGGAATAATATTCCCACTTACTGTAAAAAATTGCAGATTGTGCTTATGGAAATGGTACAGAACTGAGTAGAATAAAACCATTTAGAGAGTAAGAAACTTAGACTCCTCTAGGGTTTCCAGTTCTTGCAATACTGAAGATATTGATAGCTAGTGATAACACTATTTTGTGCATGTGAACCAAGATTCATCTAATTTATTTTAGCATACTTACATTTGAACTTCCGTTATTTTCCCTTGACATTATTGAGCAGAAAATGCTTTGTGGGTTAAGGGTAGTTTGAGTGTCTTGCACACTCAAGGTGCCTATTTCTTTCTGTTGATTGCATAAAGAACTTCTAACAAAATGAAGAATAGCTACCTAAGATATGGGGCTTTCCATGTCAGTATCCAGAGTTTAGACAGATGCATCATCCCACATGATTTTCATAAATATCCAGCTTCTCAGACGAATGATAAAGTAAAAATCTCACCCTGCTTCAAATAAATAATCAAAAAACACAGTGCCAGAAGGCTGGTGGCAAAATATTTCTTAAAAACATAGTATTTTTAAAATGATGTAATTATTTTTTTTCAAGTTTTTGTTTTTCTGGATTTTGAAGATTCAAAGATGAAGTGTTGTACCTGAGGCAGGTGCTTTACAGACAGCTGCATGGTTAAATATATTCACTCTGAACATTTTACTTTTGATTAGCAAATTGGGAACTATAATTGCTTTTTCTTATTTTGCATAATTTTTTCATACCTCAGATAACTTCGAAATATGAGAGAATATCAGTATGTTAGTGAAAACTCACAAGATGTACCCAGTACTGCTTCAAGAAATTGAGAACAATGTTGGACAAAGGAACAAGGTATTAAAAAAAAAAAGACTACTTATTTGCTGGTACTGCCAATAGTCACAGAAAGGAACAGTAGACTCAGTACAAAGATTTATACATGTGGTGACTGACAGAAAATTCACAATTAAAAAAAAAAAAACAACCAAAAAAACCCCCAAAAAAACAAAATCAAAACAAAACAAAACAAAAAAAAAACACCAAAAAACAAAAAACACAAAACCACAAACAACAAAATCCACACAACTAACACTAAGGAACTTCACAGAAAAACACACACAGAAAAGTGTGGAGCACTTAAAATGTTTTCACAAATCTGAATCGAAGAAAAATCAATGGAGTGCCATTGATGTTAAATCAGCGATAGATCTTGAAGTGTCATGCTAATGCTCGTATTTTATTGAGCATAATTATTGGTTTGAAGGGGAAAAAGAGCTTGTTATATACCTTAGTCTTTTCAGGAACCATTTCCTCACATTTTTGCCTCTTTTGGTTTCCTCCTGCAGCTGCAAATTTGTCCTTTGCGATTCTCTATCCTTTGTACTGTTGATGGTTCATAGACTTTGTGGCATAATCTTGTCTATATTGACAACAAGAGGAAATTTTTATAAAGGGAGTAAAACCTGAAAGGTCACATTCTGAGTCTTGTGTCAGACATCTTCCATCTGATACAATGCCCTTATGAAAGCAATGTTGTTACTTCTTTAACACATCGGTTAACACACCATGACCTGACTATTTGGATGATCTGATAATTTTTGAATATTATAATACCAGAGTTAATTTGAGTCATTTACTGTATTTTCTTTAGAACATCCTCTTCTAGACACTTGAAAAAGAGATTAGTTCTATTCCAGCCATATGCCTTTTCTGCTTCTTTTTCCACAGGTTTTTAAAATTTTGATGTTTAATGAGTTGATCTTGATATAAAAAAGACATTTAAGACTGAGTGGTTTATGCTTTGTTTTTTAGTTTTGGTTTTTTCCTGTAAGGGAGAAGAAAAGTCTTTTTACCTCTATCCAAATGCTGCCTGTACAAATGTCAAAGTTCAACAGTTACTGAGTTGCCAAATCAAAGAGAATTCCATAACTGAATCTGAAAAGAGCCCTTTGAAATAGGAATAAAATGAACTTCTGAATATTGCATGCCACTCAGTAATAACAAAAAGTCATAGCAGAAAATGTCACTGAGCAGAAAAACCTGATGCTTTTGCAGAGATACAGGCACATATTTTCCCCAGACGTCATTAGTGGCTGGTATTTCTAAACCCAGGCTAATGAGCACTTTAACAAGGAATCAAGCACGTTCTTAGTTGTCAAAGGTTTGCATCAAAGATCTGACCAGTTGAAAAGGACAGTTTTGAGTTCTGTCTTTATACCAGGATGCCCAGCCAGACTGACACTTTAAATTTGCATACAAAATACACATTGCACACCTTAAAAGTCCCCTTGGTAAGTCTGTTCCTGTTGTGCATGTATGAGCAGATTCGCCTGCATTTTTTTCTGTATTTTTTTCAAGCTGAGGAGAATTCAAGAAGTATGTTGCTGTATTAATTTATAGGACCACAACAGAAATAATCACAGAGAACATTTATTCAGTTATCAAAAGTGACTAAATTTATTTTTTTTAAGTGAACACCAGTTTTCTGTGCACAGTCAATATATTACAGAATTTTGGTGGTTCTAGCTAATAAGAATCAGAAATAGATTATTCTTTCTATTTCTTATTTTTCCATTGAAAATAATTGTGAATTCACAGTATATAAAGCTTTTACTGTTTGGAAAAATAGCTTATTCAAATAGTTTAAAAATAAGATGTATCCCTCTAGTTCTCTTTGAACTTATTTAAGCAACAAATTATTTCTTTTTCCCATATTCTCCTAATATCTATGGTTTGATATGGGCTGAAAATAACCAAAAGCACATTTGTAAAAGTATACAAATCTGTGCTTCTTTCTCCCTTCTAAATGCCCAGAGGATGATTGAACAGTGCCTTGATTGAGAACAGTGTACGGAGGATGAGTCATCATGTAGTCTGATCTTGCAGAAATGGAAAAGGTTTTCACTTTGTGCTTCTGTCCGGGTTCTTTCACGTGCTTTTGGTGCAGCAGCAGGTGGGCCAGGCACTCTCAGATTGGTGTGAATATTTGAAAGGCTTTTTAAGTTGAGCAGGTGAAAACTGGGGGTTGAGCAAAAACACGGATGTGCAAATAGGTTGCTTGTGTTTATCCAATGAGTTGAATTTGTAAGACTCGACGTGCAGGCTAAAGAGAAGTTGCTATTTGCAATGTGAAAACGAGGTTACATTTTATTGCTCTTACAGAAACTAAAACTCTGCTGGGTATTCTTCAGCACCCTCTACTGGTTTTGTAATTATTTACACAAATACGACATTCCCGAAGGAAACCTCGAGCAAGCGAATAAGGAGAAAATGAAGAAAAATGAGTGCTTTTTCTTTTTTTATCTAAATTTAGGTTATAGATTCATTCCAGTTTCCGCTTTTACCACTACACAGTTCTCTGCCCGTGTCTTTTCAGTCCCTTCAAAGTGTAGCTTTGTCCAGGTCATTTAAGCCACCTCCTTGAGGAGCCTGTTTCTCTGTATAGTTTTACAAAGCACTTGTCCCTGAATGTTAAGCCATGACCAGTTCAGGCCAAAACCATAGTTCTTTCTAGACCAGTAATACTGCTGTGTAAGGTCAGGAACCAGAGGAATTATGCTGCAAATACAAGCGGGCTGAGCTCCACGTCTAAACAAAAGGTGATGGGATTAAGGTAAGAGCTGTTCCAGGAAATCAAGCACAGGGAAATTTAGGGAAGCTCTGGAAAAGGCAGGTGACAAAATAAAAACTGTTCCATCCCACATTTTCCATTAAGAAGACTCTTATGCTTTACTTGGTGACTTTTGAAAGAATATCGTTTTTAATTTTTACCCAAGAAAATCCCCACAGCATTTGTCATGCTGCGAACGAAAATTCTGATGATGGAATACCAATACTCTGAATGAAACTTTTACTATAGTGGAAAATGTCTGCTCAATTGACTCTGAGGAAAAAAAGAAAAATCACATAAAAAAGGTACTGCAGATTTTTAGAAAGTCAGACTGCAAAGATATTAGGAATTCAGAAGGCAGCTGAGATTCAGGATCTGGAATGCCACTGATCTCTAGAAGTTTCCCCTTTTTATGTTTCTGTGCCTTTTTGGAGTAGGGGCGCATACATTGGAAGGCATTATAGGGAATGATAAAATATCACTTCACTCCAGTCACAGAAATATGTCTTCACCTATCTACAAGGACATTTTATCAGAAGGAGCTCCTCAAGTCAGAGTATGAAGCCTTTCTCATTAAACCAACAGAAATTATGGTGGAAAATATAGATCATGGTATTTCTTATTTCTGCAAAATAAAAATGAGTGAATTTCACCTAAAAGATAAAGAGCTTTTAGTTTCTTTGGTTAAGCTCTCTGCACCTAAGCATGCATTTCAAATCATGTAACAGTATTGCTGTTTTTTTGATTTTAGTGCTTATTTGACAGGTGACACATAGTTTAAGTGAGGCAAAAATATCTCAGAGCAATTTGTATATAATATCAATAAAAATAAAACCAAACTCCCTATTAAAAAGTGTAGGAAACCAGTCTGCTTTAAAATGGGATGATGAGACTTAATACTGGAATTCTAGTATAGTGGTTATGTAAAGAGTTAATTGCTCATCATAAAGATTAGATCTTCATTGTGCTGTGGCAAGTGGCAATGAACTTGTTCTTGCTCTCTTCAAATATTAGAATTTATTACTGCAGAAAAAAATAGCTGCTAATTTTTGAACCAACCACCTGTAAAGAACAAGTCATTGCACAGATAAGATGTACTCCCCCCGCCCCCAGCTGCACCTCCAGCTAACTTCATTCCCTCAATTTGAATGAGAGCATATTTCAAGTGGAGAGCAATTATATGGCTCTGTGCCTTGTATAACCTGTTAAAACCAGTAATTTGCTGGCATAAAATTAATTCTGTGCTCAGTTTACAGACCCAACTAGCTCAGAGTAAGAATATTTCTCTCTTCAAAGGATAAAACCACTAGAGGATTACTTGGATGGGTTTACTTTTTATACTGTGCTTTGGTTGAATATGGGTTCTAAAATAGATTTGTTGACAGCTGATATGGCAATGCCATTATGTATTGACAGCACAACATAATGCCATTTATTTTTCTACAGGTTTATTTGTACCAGATGACTTCCTCTATTCTAAATGGGTATTATTCCTTCCATCTGGATGGAGCCATGAGTAGAAGTTATACTATGTAAGAGAGGAATTGAACAGAGATAATGCAGTTTTTTGCTGTTTTCAGCTTTAATTAGAAGTTATTTCTTTTCTTTCTCCGAGATACTCTGTTGTGATGTGTAAATGCTTGGCCAACTCCCTTTGTCATCTGAAAAAGATCCCAGACCATCTTTTTCTGCAATGCAGCACCCCTGTATAGGAGCGCTTTTTCTTCTCTGTGTTGAAAATGTGGCTTTGCCTTTGCCAGAGAATAGTGCATTGCATTCTAAGCGACATGGCTCAAAACAGAAGGAACGTGCAATATTTACAGTATTGTTTTCGTATTTTGTTGAAACTTCACCTTTGTATATCATTTCAGAAATACTGAACACCTCAGTCACTTTTTTTTAAGCAATATTTTGATTTAACCTATAGTTTAGGGAATGTGTCTTGGTGTTCTGACTTGTCACAGGTTTATCCTTGAGAAGGCCATCAAGAGTTATCATAGAATGATTTATGTTGGAAGGGACCTTAAAGATCATTTCATTCCAATCCACTGCCATGGGCAAAGACATCTTACCCTAGACCAGGTTGTTTAAAGCCCCATCCAGCCTGGCCTTGTACACTACCAGGGATGGCACAGCTACAGCTTCTCTGGGAAACCTGTGGCAGTGCCTCACCATCCTCACAGTAAGGAATTTCTTCCTAATATTCAATCTTAACCTACTCTCAGTTTGAATCCATTCCCCCTAGTCCTGTCTCTACAGGTTCTTGGTTCTCTCCAGCTTTCTTGCAGGCTCCCTTCAGGTACTGGAAGGCTGCAATTAGGTCACCACAAAGCCTTTTCCAAGCTAAACAATCCCAATTCTCTCAGCCTTTCCTTATAGGAGAGGGACTTCATCAGAGTTGGAGAACACTAACAACGGGCTCTGGCCTTCTGACAAGATGCTATGGAAGCTCCAGAATCAAAGAATTGTCAAATAAAAGAATAGTTTAGTGTGGAACCTTAAAGATTATATGGTTCTAGCTCCACTACACCTTTCACTAGACCAGGTTGCTCAGAGCTCCCTCCAACCTGTCCTTCTTGTACAGTTAAGGAACAGGGAGAATCATTAAAACATTTGACTGCCTTTTTTTTTTTTTTCTTTCTCTAACCTCTTTGGTTTTCTACCAAAAGAAAAGTTTTTAATAAGTTCATTGCTAAACTCTTGCATCCTTTGCAAAGGCTGTTGCTTTCTCATTAGAAATGTTAAAAGGGTCAGCCATTCAGATGACTGGAGCTGTAAATATAAAACGAGGATGTCAGAGAAAGAATGTGCACCTCAGAAAAGGATATAAACCAGAGACAGGACTGAATAATACTTTCTGTAAGCAGATTAAGAAGCAAGTGGTATCCCCTTTGATTTCATACAGCAAATGGAGACTTTTTCTATGAACCTAAGCAAGGTTTCCTGATCTGAAGTATGCTTTTAGTGGGATTGACTAATTTCACTACTTAGGTACTAGAAAAATGGAATTGTGAATATTTATCTGTTCACTTACCTGGGGAAACATGAGAGTTGCTTACCTAAGAATATTTATGAAGTTCAGACATTCTATCAGAAGTAGTTTGGGATCAGCACAGATGGTAAATGCGTTACTCAAAACTGATGAATCCCCAGGTGATATATGAAGAGCATTTTATTTTCAGGGATGTCAGTAAGAAGCCACCAGTTTCTTGAGGTGATCTTGTTAATTTCATGTGCAGCTTTTACGATTTATCTTCCAGGCTCTAAAGAGCAATTAAATTCACCTATGCTCATCAAAAGACTTAATGAGCATCATAAGTTTTGATGATAATGCTCTTCTCTTCTTCTTAGCTTCATTCACTGACAGAGCTAGAGACTTTAAGCCCATAAATGTCACAAGTTCACAATGGGATGGCTTTCTTGAAGCAGGCTTTTAATTTAAGCAAAAAATTGATTAAATTTAAGTAAAATTTCATTTTATGTCCTATGCAGGATGGGTCTTCTGCAGGCAGAGTGTCAGGTGGGTAACCTAGGAATGATCTGCTCTGGTTCCTGCAAGTCTATGGTATCAGGAACTATTTTAAGTACTTGAAAAAGGTTGGCTTTTGTCTGATCCTTGTTTGATCCTTGATCAATAACATCAATAAAGCCACCATAAATGACTTTAAATTGACTATGAAATACTATTTTCTAGAATAAAACTCTCTAAAGGTCTTGAGGTAAGATGTAATTCATACACATTTTCACAACAAATGATGAAAACTCATCTGTAGCTTCTAACTGTGAATTCTAGTATTTAAAAAAATCAGAATTTTATAATTTTAGTGTGTAATATTAATACTGTTATGTGAAAAACTTTATTAACATTCCCATACTTCATAGGAGTCACAAGCACAGTTTTGCTTTCCTAATGACTTCACATATACCTAGATTTCTTTAGCTCTTTTTTCCTATGAATTTAGGATTAATTTGTTTTATAGTAACATAATTTTCATGTCAGACAATACGTAATACAATACATAAATGTGAACTGAAATAAGTCACACAGTACTTTAAAATCTAGTAAATATGTCCCCAAAGTATCCTAATCATGTTGAAGGATATAAAAATCCAACCTTGTTGGCAAAGGTGGTCACTAGATGAGAAAAACCCACAAAGTAACATGCGAATAATCCTGCAAGATTTGCTAAATAGAAAGAGTTTTATGTTTGGGGAATTAAATGGTTTATTTATTGCTTTTTGTACCACTATTATAGTGTTCCTTTTGATATAGATGAAGGAATACGTAATTTTAGAAGAAAAGAATAGATTGTATACAGTGCTGTTACTTAGATGTAATTTCTCATACCATAGTAACTTTTTTCTTTTCCTTGAGGTAGTGTGCTGCTATTGCAATGAAAGAACACATCCACATGGGAATCTGCAATAATAGTAATTAATCCTCTTTTTGTGAGAAGAAATAACCATTCAAATTCTTATGGCCTCAATATTACACAAAGCTATGCATTGCTTTGGACATGGTACCATCATCTGTAAGACATCTTTGGAAATATTAATTTCTTGTGTACAGAGAATAAATAGTATTGTCTGCTCACTATGACTTTTGTTTTTTTGGTTCTTTCAAGGTCAAGGGAGGGGATTCTGCCCCTCTGCTCTGCTCTGGTGAGACCCCACCTGCAGTACTGCCTCCAGCTCTGGGATCCCAGCAGAGGAAGGACATGGACCTGTTGGAGCGAGTCCAGAGGAGGCTACCAAGGTGATTAGAGGAAAGGCAAACCTCTGCTGTGAAGAAAGGCTGATAGGATTGGGATTGTTTGGCCTGGAAATTAGGTTTTGGGGTGACATAACTGAGACCCTCCAGTACCAGAAGGGAGACTACAGGAAGGATGGAGAGAGGCTATTTACAAGGGCCTGTAGTGACAGGACAAGAGGGAATGGATTCAAACTGAAAGAGCATAGGTTTAGATTAGATATTAGGAAACAGTTCTTGACTGTGAAGGTAGTGAGGCACTGTCACAAGTTTTCCAGAGAAGCTGTGGATGTCCCATCCCTAGAAGTGCTCAAGGACAGGTTGGATGAGCAACCCGGTCTAGTGAAAGGTGTCCTCACCCATGGCAGGTGGTTGGAACAAGATGGTCTTTAAAGTCCTTTTAATTCAAACCATTCTATGATGATGCTATGATCCTAGATGTGATCATATCTGTCCAGCACAGATGAACAGGAACTAAATATAATCAGGGCAAGTAAAAATTTTCTCTATTTCTTAGCTGTGTTTATCCCCTTCTGCATGATGGGAATTCATATGTATATGAATAGATCTACTTTTCAATGACTACAGATGGTATTTGCTTATACTTCTCATATCTAAAAAGAAAGAAGTTTCACATTTCCAGGAGGAATGTTGACATCAGTGCAAATCAAAATAGAGTGAAAATTTCTTCCAGAATTGCTGCAGGGAATTGTAAACCAGGGAAACTGGGAAGATGTTTTCTTTTATGTAACTTCTTGAGTTGTGGAAGGCAAAACCTGAACATTACTGACTTTTTCAGAATAAACGTTCCCATCCTAGTTAGCTGAATGACTTTTCCTTTTAAATCTTACGTATTTTCAAGTGTTTGACTTCAAAATATCTGGTGCAGTATCTATAGTGGATGTGTGTGATTATCCCCAAACCTCCGTTATTATGAAGTGATTAATATTTCATCTCAGGAGCTTGAACTAGATACCTTTAACCTCTGAAAAGTTTTTAATAGTATGTTTATTAGCATACAGACTAATGTGAAATACAAGCCTTGCTGAAGATAGGGAGTATAGGGAACAATGAGAGACTTGTGAATGTGTTGTTATAAACAGCTATTTGAGTACAGTTGCATACAGGAGATGACACTGGGTCTGATAAACATTTGCACCACTGAGGAATTTGGTTAATGAGTATGTTAAAGAAAGATAAGACTATTTCCTCAATTTGTTTACTTTTTTTACATTTTATTTTATTTTATTTGGAGTAAGGGAAAGATTAAATCACTCTAAATCCTACGCAGAATAGTAAAAAGAACTGTAAAAGCTAGTGTATGATGTATAAATGTGGGGGTTTGGGGCAGAAAAGTTTGTGACAAACAGTGTGGCAGGAAATCCTTCTACAACAAGTCAAATAAGTGCAGGCTTAGACACTTGGTGTTAAATGTAGAGTAAATCTGTTATTCACAGCCTTTTTTGCTTTCTCAGCTAGGGTTTAGATAAATATATGCCAGTTTTCTCTTTTTAGCTACTGTAAACAAAACCTCGAGCTTTTACTTTAATATAGGTTGAGTGATTTCATGATAACAGAACATTCTGAACAGTGCCTGGTTCTGTAAATACCAGTTCCCAGGGAAATTGATTCCATTTTAATGACTGCCTCTCTCTTCGGCACCTTGTCTGAACAATCCTAGGAGTGTCCCCAGGACATGATTTATGAGCCAATTTGGAAGCTGGTACTCCAGAAGCCAGAAATAGTGAAAGTGCCACTTGCTGGCCTGAGCGCATCATGGAATACCTTCTAGGAAGGAGAACTTTCGTGTTCTGCAGTGCCATTTCAGAAAGTTTGTGTGTTTGCTTTCCTCTCCCTACAATAACAGCAACATTTTTTGTAAAAAAATTGTCATCAGGCTTGGGATATTTTCCAAAATAAGATAATATTTTTTTTCCAAAGAGTATAAATTTTAAAGCATTTGTATATAGAATATATATGAAAGTAAACATGTTTAAAATTAATGCACTATTTTAGGACAACCAAATTTGACAAATATACAGAGTCACATCCCTGTTGTACCATGCTGACTTTCAGGTTGGTACAAATACAATTTTACTTTCTTGTCCATGAAGTTAAATTCAGCTGAATGATACTGTGGTTTATTCCACGTGCAAATACGAAGACTGAGCAATGAATATTGAGGAACACTTGTCAGTTTCTTCTTCATGTAGACATTCTGCTTGTTTTAAATTTTATGCCTGGATGAAAATAAAAGTGGGGTGTTGTCTGCTTCAGTTGCAAGCTTAACATTGTAGAAAACTTTCATTCTATTTTGTTGCAAACCTCTTGCAGGCAAATGGAGACAAACAGATCTAGGAAAGATAAAGTTATAAAAAGTAAAACTTTTAGCACTGTGTATATCTCTTGAAATATAGTGGTTGTAAATTTGGAACCGGTAGGCTTTGTGCTTTTTAAACTGGTTTAAAAGATTTTAAAACAAAAGAAAAATCAGCGTAGGTAATGGATAGAATAAAGACTAGAACAGAGAAGAAAGGAATCTTGAATACCTAAGAAATTTTGACAAACACATTCGTGTGCCAGCCTAGATATTCTTGAACCTCCTGTTACACATGTTTATTGGATAGGAAAAAATGAACTTAATTTCTTATGGATATATGGAAAGAATTAGTAGTGTTATATGGGGAGTTGAAAAAACCTGAAAATTCATTATGTTCTTTATTAAATAGAAAGTTAGCCTCAGCAATCTTACTACTTGCTTAGGATGTAAGGGAGAGACTCAATACAGGCTTTTCTAAATACCAAGAGGTATCTAGGCTATTTTTTAATCTAGTTTCTCTGATTCTCTATATAATGATCTCTTCCATCATCCCCCTCCCCCCCATTTTCATTGTCTCTTCTGAGATCAATACCCATGTAGTTCAAAGCTCGAGTTGTCATTCTTTCTATCTCTTGACAGAAACTCAATTCAGTACATTTGCAATCACACCAAACTGAAAACCTGCCACTATACCAAGGCACTTTCAAATAACTGGCTGACAATAATAAGTTAAACATGCACGATGGGATGGTAATTGTATTTCATAATCGGGAGATTTATGAATGAAAGACATTTGGTTTATTTTGTGTGAGTCAAACAATGAATCATATTTTAAATCATCTGAAATGCACTCTTCTCTCTCCCTACTCCCACCCCTTAATTTTCTTTACTCTGTTATAGCTTAAATTGTTTCCAGCATCTCCATGTAAGAATATACCATTGAACAGGGCAGCAGCTGATTTATGCACATTGTAGGGTGAGGAAATACCACATCTTGGCTAGGAGGGGTGAACAAATTAGGAAACATTGCTGTTCATCTACTAATTATATCAGCCTCAGTTCATTCACTGAATAGGAAATGCATGGGTTTGAATATTGGATGTGGCTGCCCTTCTGTGGAAGAAGAATACTTTCTTTGAAAGCTATTGGCAGAAAAAAATGGTAGCCAGTTGGTTCTGTCCAAAATAAGGTTAAGATAAGAGACTAGATAATTTTATCATAAATGTCATAACCCTTCTTACACCACACATACCTCTAAAACAGATTTTCACTCTTTTAATGAGGGTGAACATTTCCTCTGACTGTTGACTTATCAGTAGACTGTAGAAAGCACCAGAGATAATGAATTATTAGTAATAAAATAGTGATTTTTTTTGTCTATAGTACGTTCATCTTCCTTAGTTGTCATGTGAAATTTTAATGAACACAGGAGCTCAAGAAAGCCTTTAACTGCTCTGACCAGAAGTCCTTATAGGGTGAAATTTCCAGATGTTCAAGTAGATAGATATTAAGAAAAAGATACAGATGTTTCTTTTTTTTTTCCTCCTCAGAATACTTTCTCTCTGGCAGGATTATGGGGCACCTGGTCAGTCTGTATCACAGACCCTAAACTCCTTACCCACTAACAACTGTCAGAGCTTCTGTACTAACCTCATCTTCTTCAAAGTTAAAACTGTAATTAATCAGAAGGCGTGAGTAACTGACAGAAACCTCATTGCTGTCATTTCTTAAGTAAAAATCCTAAAGAATCCTAAGAAAGATACTTAAGAGAAGGCAAAAAAACCCAAAAACAGATTACACAGGTTCCTTGTAGACTAGTCCCAACACGTGACTGTCTGTGATGATGAAAGGTCACATTTGATGATCAGAATGGGGCATATGCATGCATCCCTACCTGCATGTGTATATGTGTGTGCATGTGTATACGTGTGTCTGTATGTAAATGAAGTAATCCTTTTGGATTTTGCCTAATGCAGGCAGTACCTCAACTCATCTTGGTGCTATGTGTGACATTTAACATGTTGTACACATCTTCTTACTCTTTTCTATGCTTTCGACTATAAATGCAGCTGGGATGCTGGTCTTTTGTTCACATATGAACCAGTACAATATGGACAATATGGGTTTCTTTTGTATTTCTTGTGGGAATGATATTATTGCATTGTGTCTTACTAGGGAGAAGTAAGCTATTCTTGCAATAATCAATGCAAGGTTCTGCTACATCGTAAACTGCATTCAGGAACAAATTATCCTTTATTATTGTCACATTTCTTATACTGCTTTCTGTCAATCAATAACACATTGCTAAAGCACTATTATATAATGATTACATTGATGTATGGACACATAAAATGTTTAGATTTCACATTTATAATGTAACAGGTTATTAAAAGTGTCTAAACAGTACACAAGCTCCATGAGTTATGAGCATCTGGAATCTGAGTAGAAAATCAGAGTATTTGATAATAACTTTATAAAATAAATTTCAATCTAGCATAATGACCTACTTCTTTTTTAAATTAAGTATTTTCATGTGCTATGTGCTAACAAGGAGGATGCATCAACTGTAGAGTATCCTGCTCGAGTTTGGAGAGGCAATCAAAAGCTTATATACTCCATAGCAAAGTTGTAGACTTGACTAACTTTTTTGTGTTGGATTTAATGGATTAAATAGTTCTTAAAAGAGATATCACAAGGATTTAATATATCTATATCAAACATGGGTAACAAGATCTGAATCTGTTCAGTTTAGTGATAAATGGACCCAGGATGACATTCAGAATTTATGACTAAGCATAAGCCAATTCAAGTCACACAAGAATTCAGCCTTGATACCCCTGGTGATCATATTCCCTTTGCTATCAGTAGTTTTACACTGCTTCATTCTGACTAATTTATTCTGTTACTTTAACCTATATTCAGTGGTGTCTCAGTTGCTTTTGATTCCCTATTCTATCCAGGCTATCTCACTTTTAAAACCTGTTTGGGTAGCTGAGTTCAGGATTGTTTTATAGTGTTATACAGTACCTGGCATGGGGATGTGTTTGTTTTGAACAATGTTTGTGTGTCCTTGTATCTTATAAAAATGGGAAATTGAATGTGTGATGCTCTTACTGAGCAACAAAAGGTACATGATACATCAGAGTGATTTGTGCTTCTGTGTTAAAATTGGATCAGTTTTTTCAAAAGGTAAGAGAGAGATGAAAAGGTAGGTGATATATTATTGATTTGTTTATTAGTGCTTAATCCACTTAACACTGAAGTCAACTGGAATGTATTTTTAATTTCAGAGTGAGTAAAATCTCCTTCTTGAAAGATGATTGATTTTCATGATTAAGTCCCAGTTCTTCCACAGTCTCTAGTCTTCTTCCATTAATAATATAATTTCACATTTAAAACATGATCTGTTCCATACAGTGCGGAGTACAATCCTAACTTTCTAGGTGCATAGGCTGAGATATTACTTTTCGATCTATAGTGTGTTCATTGTGACAATAATTATGTATGCATCTTAAAATTATCTGAGAAAGGAGCATTATTTTTCCCAAGACTCTCTACAAAACGTGTTAATTCACTGAAAGCAGAGCAAACAAACAAAACATAAGGGTGTTACATAAAGACAAAACAGTCAGACAAGGAATACAAGCTAAAAAATCACACTGAGAAGCTAAAGCAGTTTATGTTATACTGTAGTTGTT
This sequence comes from Dendrocincla fuliginosa, assembly GCA_035047845.1. Taxonomy (NCBI): domain Eukaryota; kingdom Metazoa; phylum Chordata; class Aves; order Passeriformes; family Dendrocolaptidae; genus Dendrocincla; species Dendrocincla fuliginosa. The sequence continues at coordinate 13,548,864 of JAWWMO010000001.1, forward strand.
ATGAAAAGAAAGGAACTGCTAGATAGTTTTTTAAATGATATGCTAAAGATATCTTAATCACGTTACTACATTTTGCTGTGAAGAAGATAGTGAGCAGAAAGATGATCTCTTCTTAATTCTTATTATATTAGGCTTGTTACATGACATTACAAATATATTACAGGCCTGTCTTTCCGCAGCAGTGTGCTTAAACCAGGACTTAGTCAGAACTAAGGTGTGCAGAGCTCACAGCAGGTATTTGGCACAGCCTGTTTCTGATCCTGAGGCACTTTGTGGCGCAGGGGTCTCTACAAGGTGAGCTCTTCTGGTTTGGTGTGCTCACAAATACTCTCTGCCTGCAGGGCTAAGCATTAGCGGTTATTTTCATGTGCCTCTGGCTAAGTAGGCTGGCTAGTGATGTGGGGCTTGAACTTGTGAGAGTAGCTCTCCAATGAAAGGGGGAAAAAAAACCAAACAAAAAAAAAGAGAGACAGACTGAGAGAATTGGGTTTGTTCAGTCTGGAAAAGAAAAGGCTTTGGGATGACCTAATCGCAGTATTCCAGTACCTGAAGGGAGCTTACGAAAAAAGATGGAGAGAGGCTGTTTACAAGGACATGGGGAAATAGTTTCAAACAGAGAAAGTAGGTTTAGATTAGCTATTGGAAAAAAATTCTTGACTGTGAGAGTGATGAGGCACTGGAACACATGACACAGACAAATTGTGGATGCCCCCTCCCTGGGAGTGTTTAAAGTCAGGTTGGATGGAGCTCTGAACCACCTGTTCTAGTGTAGAGTCTCCCTGCCCACAGCAGAGGGTGACCTTTAAGGTCCCTTCCAACCCAAGATATTCTATGATTCTACAAAATATGATAAAAACATCTAACATTGGTATATGACTTACATAATTCAATTAAAGCTGTATCAGAGAGGAAGGTGTTTTGTTCATCAATATAAATATTTATATAACATTTGAAATCTGGATTAGAAGAAATATCTGACCTTTGAAGGATTCAGAGTCTACATATTCTAAAACCAGACTGTGGTTCCCGTTACCTTGGCTCTGGTGTTTGTCAGAATCACTGTGGTCTCTCTGGTGAATTGAGTTAATATTTAATACTGATACCAGTTCGGCAATGGACAGGTTCCCAGTAGTGGCTGAGTTAGTACTTAACATTGCTATTTTGATTGTTAATACAACAGCATAAATTAGAAGGGTTGATTTTGTAGCAAAGTGGCATATTCCCACTTCTCTCTGTTCTTTGTATTAGAAGCTGTGAGGTGCCATTGCCCAGATGCTTTGGAAAATGTGTCATAGAATCATAGAAACATTGTTTGGAAAAGACCTGCAAGATCATTGAATCCAACCTTTGACCAAACACCACCTTGTTAAGTAAACCAAGTCATAAATTGGAGAAGGAGAAATTGGCCACAAATCAATTCTCTTCTCATTCATGCTATAGCAAGCCCTGCTGAGAGCACAGCCACAGGATGATAACAAAAAGCCTTGAGAGTATAAGTGCAAGACAGCATCAACAGCTCCAAGGGTACAAACCTGAACCACAAATGATAAATTCCTGTCATTTAAAGAATGCAAGTTCAAAATGTGCCAAAGTGAATCTAGGGAGCAACAAAGAAAACAACAAATACATAAAATACTGCATTTTTGATGAAAAGACAGAGAAAATGATAAAATAGAAAAAGCAATTACATCCTCTTCAAGCATGGGGAAAAAATAAGGAAAAATTGTTCCTGAATTGCCTCTTGGCTAAAGGTAATGCATGTTATTGGTGTTTATGCTTGACAGTACCAGGCTCCTCTTCCCCTTCTGATTTTTCTCTTCATCCTACATTCCTTCTGCAGGCTCACTAATCACATATAAAGGATTATCTTCATATATATGTTTAAATAAATTAGAAACGCAACAAATCCTCATGTGTGTTCTGTGCTGTGACCTTCACACGCAGGGTGAGTGATGCCACATCACTGGGAAGCAAACTTGGATGTGATATTGTCCAAGAGACAGGTTCAGAGTCAGGGAGGAGCAACGGTCACGGGTTCAGCTCATCTTGGATTTTGCTTTGCAGGCAGCAAGGGCAGGGCTGGTTGCTTGTCCACTGGTTTTATTGGGATTGCTGAAACTTTTTCCTTGCTCTGACTAAGAAGGGGGTAAGTAATTCACAGAATGGTTGATTTTGGAAGGGACATTTGGAGATTGTCTATCCCAACCCTCCTCTTCAAGCATGGCTACCTAGAGAAGGTTGCTGAGGACACGGCTGGGTTTTAAGTATCTCCAAGGATAACTCACTGTGCTAAAGCTTAAGACTTATGTCTGTTTAATTTATTGCATTGTATTAAGAGTTTAAGATTTAGAACTTCTATTCATGTCTCCTCAATCTAAGCTCTAAATTACAGGCTTGATTGAAATTGACAAATGATAATTTGTCTTCTCCTACTGAAGCTGAGGTCCTGTAGAACGGATAAATCAAGAAAGAAGTGCCGTGATGAGCAGGACTCTGGTTCCTGCATCGGTAATTCCACCTGCCTCAGCAGCCTTTGGTCAGATAGAACATAATCCTGCCAAACAGGAAACAAAATCTATTACCAGTCTGTGATAGTATACTCTCCTTTATTGTGCTTGCAGTCTAATTTTGTTAATAGTTTCTTCTTGCTGCTTGTTGAAAGAAACAGTATAGATTATGTCCTTAGCTTAGCCTGGATCTTCCTACTGAGACAGGACTGCTGAAAGGTCAAAATGAGAGATTGTGGTGCAAGGAAAGCATATGAAGTAGTTTTTTCCTTCTACAGACTAGATCATATAAAGGTCAGAGGTGACAATAATGTGTTCTTTGACTGTTTTCTAAAATAAACTAACCACTTCTCCATTCCCTAAAGGTCTATCTACGCATCTGAATCTCGGACAGACATAGACTACTGGTGGCAGCTTCACAAAGTGAATGGATTAAAAGTGCTGGCAAAGTACATCATCAGGATTGTGGTTTTAAATACCCAGGAACGCAAAATGAAACACCAAAGGTAAGAAATGTTCTCAGCATGTTTTAGGTACCTGAATTTCCTTATGCACAGTGTATGCAATTTAAATGCTTTAACATGATTTACCGTTAAAGAAAGGATACCCTTTTCTGTTTAAAGACTTATGGACACCATCTAAATCTGGAATGTGATTTTTCATGTATGCATGAGCTTTTTTTTTTCTTATAAAATATTTCTACTTGCTAAGAACTGCAGAAATAGGGTGAATATATATCCTCATCCATATCCGTCTTTGTTTTTGAATATAGTTAATAATTCTTTTATGCAGTCTCATTAAACTGGTGTATGTGACTGGTAGTGATTATTCTTAAAAGCTTAATTTGGAGATACTGATATTTGACACTCACAAGTAACTAGACATAAAACTTAGTTAAATTTATATTATTGCAACTTAGTGGACGCAACAGACTCTGAATTTCTTAATGCTGAAAATGCTCAGCATCCAACTCACTCCTTATGTCATCACAAATGTGTGCTAATGACAGTCTAAGAGACACTGTGTGGTCAAAATCGTACATGGTGTGTTTGAGGACAGTCAGTCTCTGGGATTGCAGCTGTTGGGTGGCTCCTTCCTGGTGTTTTGTTGTTTGACCAGCAAAAAGGTGGTATTTCCCTGCTTGTTAGAAGGTCTGAAAGGGAAAGAAAATCAAGTGAATATTCCAACAGCAAATCAGCATTACAACTGGAGAGGCAAAACAACTCTAGGCAGTGGGGGAGACAAGCTATAGGAGAAGCTGTCCAGGAAGGTTAAAACTAAGAGTATGAAGAGACATGTTTGGCTTTTGACAGATTACCAGCTCAGAACCTTGATTTTTATTTTTTTTTTAAAAATGTAATTATTTTCTAATGGCCAATACAATGTACTTGGCTAATTTAAATTCATAATTTATAATATCTAGTATTCAAATTTGGCCGGGGCCCTTAAGATTAAGTACTTGAATCACTTTAAAACTAGAAATGCGCCTGCACTTGTCACTATATGCAGGAATAACTTGAAATCTACAGATGCACAATTAAGTAATGATGTCTTCACAAAATTTGGATTTATTTTTCAAATTTAAGTTATCAGTAGATTTCTTAAAGTTTCTAAACCAAATTTCTAATGGGGAAAGTGATTTAGCTTTCATGGAAACCAGTGCCTTAGGAACACATGGGTCAGGCTTCAGAAAACACTTTCAATTTGTAAGGTGTGACTAGTTTCTAAAGTCTGTCTCTGATTTCTACTTCTCAGATTTCAGCAAAAATATCCTTAATGTATTTCTGTCCCATTTATGGCAGCCATTAATACATCATCCAGAAATGGAGCTATAATGAGGCATTGCTTATTCTATATGCTTTGAATAGATATAAGTGATAGTAACATGGGTAGAATTCTAAACCACAGAAACCCTTAATGAAGAAAGCAAACATTTATTAAAAAAAAAAAAAAGAAAAACTAACCACAAAACACACACCTGCACACCACTTACAGTGAACAGATGAGTTTCAATAAAAAACATTTTTTTATACTTTTGTTGTTTGACTAGTTAGAGAACATGCCTTTTTATTTATGTGAATGAAAAAAGAAGAGAGCTCTTATTTTGATCCTAGAATTGTTTTTCACTTTTCCCTCTTGGAATAATATTGCAATTGCAACATTGTTATATTCTTCTAACTTCCTTTGAAAAGTATAATACAAATCAAATTTTTCTACTTTTTGAAAACTTCCTTCTTTTCTTTCCTGAAATAATCAGCTACAGAAGACTCTCCGTTATTTTGCTTTATTGCCTAAAACAGGTAGAAATTCTCTTATTGCAGTTCTTTCTAGTCTCTGAGCAAGCAAACTAGACTTCACAAATTGAGAGGCAGGAAAAAATAGCTTGTCTCTGTACACATATAGCCTGAGATGGTAACTGAAAATTGCCCTCTGAAGTATTTTGCAAGACAGAACTTAAAAATGCCACATTATACCTGATATAGAGTTTAATTTTTATTTAATGAATGTGTTTATATTTAAAGATTCTGTTAACCTATTCAGTAGATTCCAAGAATTTTATCCTTTGAAGGAATCTACTAGAGGTATACTGTGAGTTCAGGTCCCTTTGAACCTAAATGAAGGTTGATATGACTGACTGAAGTAAAAATGACTTCACAGAACTGTATACACAACTTTACAAGAAAACCCAGTACTTATCTATCCACTTCACAAATGGAGACAGGAATTCTGAATCAAACTATTATTTCAAGTTTTATTTTCGTTAACTGTTTTTATTTCCTTTTATTTTTGTAACTCGGATGTATGAACTTGAGGTGCAACATATATTCATTTAATATCTGACTAGCAATTCCTTATCTGACACAGGAAGCACACTAAGAAACAGAGAGTCATAGGTAAAAGAAATCTGTATTTTTAATAACACATCCTAATTTTGCCTTCAGAATCAAAATACAATGACTTGAAACACGAAATAATGGTATCTGTCTCTTAAATGCTTCCTACTCCTACCACCACCTCATAAGTATTATGATATTATGATATTCTTCAGGAAGGAAGTCTTATAGAATCAGAAAAAGGCCAGAAGGTGAGCCAGCAGCAAAGACTGGCCTGGCTACACAGAGACCTTTAGATGAAACTCGGAGATAAAAAAAAAAATAAAAAATATTTTATTTTGGAAGAAGGGGCAGGCAGCTCAGGAGGACTGCAAGGATGTTGTGAGAGTATCCAGGGATAAAATTAGAAGGGCCAAAGCAGAACTTAATCTGGCTACTGCCATAAAGTACAATAAAAATGTTTTTATAAATACTTCAGAAACAAAAAAGGGGAAGGAGAACCTCCATGTTTTATTGGACATAGGGGAAACATAGTAGTAAAAGATGGGAACAATACTGAGGTGGTTAAAGATTTCTTTGCCTCAGTCTTTGATAATGGGACCAGTTGTTTCGCAGGTACCCGGCTCCCTGAACTGGCAGACAGGGATATGGTCAGAATGAAGCCCCCATAATCTAAGGAGAAATGATCAGTGACCTGCTGCATCACTTAGAGAAAAACAAGCCTGTGGGGCCAGATGGGATCCACCCAAGGTTACTGAGGGAGCTGGGAGAAGTGCTCACTGAGCCACTTCCAGTCACTTACCAGCAGCCCTGGCTAACTGGGAAGATCCCAGGAGACCGCGGGTTAGTAAATGTGTTGCCCATCTACAGGAAAAACTGAAAGGAAGTTATGGGGAGCTACAGGGCTGTCAGCCTGACCTCGGTGCTGGGGAAGCTCACGGTGCAGATCATCTTAAGTGCCATTATGTGGCACAGGCAGGACAACCAGGAGATCGGACCCAGTGTAGTGAGTTGACCCTGGCTGGATGCCAGGCACCCACTAAAACTGCTTTCTCCCTCCCCTCTGCAACTGGACATAGGAGAGAAAAACAAACAAACAAAACCCACAAGCAAACAAAAAAAAAAAAACACAATGAAGGATTAATGAGTTGAGATAAGAGGTGGGAGAGGTCACTTACTGATCATCATTGTGGGAAAAACAGACTCAAAGTGAGGATATAAATTAAATTTATTACTAACAGGATTGGAATAAAAGAGTGAGAGGTAAAATAATCTTAAAACCACCTTTCCCCTTCCCTCTTTCCTTCCAAGTTCTACCTCTTCCTCCCACAGTGGTGCAGGGAGATGGGGAATGGGGGTAACAGTCAGTTGTTGTTTCTGCCACTGTCAGGAAGAGGAGTCCTTCCCCTTTCCTTGGGATCCTTCCCATGGGAGACAGTCCTGCATGAACCTGTCCAAAGTGGGTCCATCCCATGGGCAACAGTTCTTTGTAAAACTGCTGTCCCATGGGTCACTTCTCCATGGGGTTCATGGACAAGCAGCTCCAGCGTGGGTCCCCCACAGGGCCACAAGTCCTACCAGGGAAAACCTGCTCCAGTGTGGGCTCCTCTCTCCACAGGCTTCAGGTCCCTGCCAAGACCCTGCTCCATCACAGGGTCCCAACCTCCTTCACACACCCACCTGCTCTGGTGTGGGCTCCTCCATGGGCTGCAGGTGGATCTCTGCACCCCAGTGGTCCCCCATGGGCTGCAGGGGTACAGCTGTTCCATCATCCACCACAGGCTGCAGGGGAAAGGAGCACCTGGAGCACCTCCTGCCCTTCCTTTGCACTGGCCTTGGTGCCTGCATTGTGCCCTTGCTCAATTTTCACAGCTCTCACTCTGCTGTGCCCTTGCTGCAATTTTCAACTGCGCAATAACTTTCTTTCTGTTCTTAAATCTTAAATGGAGGCATTACTATAATTCCTAATTGGCTCAGCCTTGGCCAGCTGTTGGAAGCTCATTCTGATACTGGCTGGCATTGGCTCCAGCAGACACAGGGGAACCTTCTGCAGCTTCTAACATTAGCCAAAAATCAGGCCACAGAAACACAATATACCTAGTTGCATGGGTTTATGAAGGGCAGGTCCTTCTTGAATAGCCTGATCTCCTCCTATGAGAAGGTGACCTGCGTAATGAAAGAAAGGATGAGATGTTGTCTTACTGGGACTGTAGTAAAGCCTTTGACACTATCTCCCACGGCATTCTGCTGGAGATACTGGCTGATCATGGCTTAGACAAGTGCTTTCTTCTCTGGGTAAAATACCTGACTGGATGGCTGGGCCCAGAGAGTGGGGGTGAATGGAGCTAAATTGGTGTTAGGTCACAAGTGACATTCTCCAGGGCTCAGTGCTGCAGACAACTGTTTAATATCTTCCTTGCTGACCTGGGTGAGAGGATCGAGTGCACTCCTGCTCAGTTTACAGAGGATGCCAGGTTGGGCTACAGTGTCACTGCTGGAAAGCAGGAATGCTGTGCAGAGGGAACTGGACAGGCTGGATCAATGTGCTCAGGCCAGTGGTATGAGATTCAACAAGGCCAAATGCCATGTCCCTTGGGTCACAACAACCTCAGGCAGTGCTACAGACTGGGGGAAGAATGGCTGGAAAACTGCCCCGAGAAAAAGGACCTGGGGATGCTGGTAGACAGCAGCTGAACACAATACAGTGTGTGCCCAGGTGGGCAAGAAGGGCAATGACATCCTGGCCTGCCAGATAGGACAGTGGCTGTGCCCCTGTACTCAGCACTGGCTGGACCTCGAATCCTGTGCTAAATTTTAAGCCACCTCGCTTCAAGAAAGACATTTTGGTGCTCAGGTGTGTCCAGAGAAGGGCAACAAGGCTGGTGAAGGATCTGGAGCACAAGTCTTATGAGGAGCAGCTGAGAGAGCTGGGGATGTTTAGCTGGAGAAAAGGAGGCTCAGGGGAGACCTTACTGCTGCCTACAACTGCCTGACAGGAGGGTGTAGCCAGGTGGGAGTCAGTCTCCTCTCCCAGGTTTCAAGTACTAAGATGAGAGAAAATGGCTCCAAGTTGCACCAGGGGAGGTTTAGATCAGAGAGTAGGAAAAATTTCTTCACAGGAAGGGTTGGCAAACATTGAAACAGGTTGCCCAGGGAAGCGCTGGAGTCACCATCCCTGGAGGCATTTAAAAGCCATGTAGCTGTCGCGCTAGGGACATGGTTTAGTGGTGGACTTGGCAGTGCTGGTTTAACAGTTGGACTTAATGTTCTTAAGGGTCTTTTCAAACCGAAATTATTCTGTGATTCTATGAATCTGTAATATCAAATTGAGCACAAAGGAGCTAATGAGAAACCTTCAAGAGTGAGTGAAATATTAATTATCATTTCTTTTCTAAAGCTGTGTGTTTTATTTTACACTGGAGAGAAAGAGTCGATACTGCATTAATTGCTTTTTTTTTGGAAGCAATTTGATACAATCCTTCAGTAGAAAACTCCTAAATAAAAATCACAGGAAGGAAGTTTTATCTAAAAATTATGAAGCTATGGTGTTCCTTTGATAGGCTCAAAATGTCAAAGAAGTATTTTTGTGCATTTTGAAGTTTTCCCAGTACCAATGTTGATTAGTGATAATGACTGTGTCTTGTGAAGAACCAAATGCTTTTGCATTCAGATTCTGTAGGCTTATAAATAATGTGCTTGGTATTCTCAAAGCAGTTATTACCATAAAAATATAAGAAATCAGGGCATCTTAAATTCTGTTTAAACTAATAAGTAATTATAGTGAAGAAAAAAAATAAAGACCTGTAAGACCTGTAGACCTGTTATGCAAATATAGATGAATATATTTATTTATATTTAGGTTACTAACTCAAGTTACAGGAATTTTCAACTTCTTTAACAGTATACAGAAGTGAAGTTTGGATGTTTTGATCAAAACCACTGAAAATAACAAAAACAAGTAAATAACCTGAAGCATGATGACAGCAAAAGAGGGGTTTTGCCTCTTCTGTGTAAAAGTGGTTCCAATTTCTCCGCTTGGAGGAAAAAGAAAAGGAATGTTCAGTGAATATCCTATCTATGCCAAATAGATTTCATAGAGAAACAAAAAAGGGAGGAATGGTATATTCAGAGATCAATTTTTATTTTCCTTGTGAATATTTAAATGAAAGTTTATGCATTTGGGTCAAGTGCTTTGTTTCTAAACTTCATCTTGTCCCCACATAGCACAAACTAATCTATTTCCAGTGAAGAATTCAGAACTTTGCCTGATTCTTTTCCCAGTAACTATTTTCGAAACCTCATTATGTAAGACCACATATGTGAAAGACTGTGGCTGCACAACATGGTTACTGGGCATTACCTAAATTTATTTCCCTTATCAATTATGCCTCCAAAGAAATAAGTATGAATTTTCTACTTTCAAATTGTACTCTATTCTTATCTCCATTACTGTCCTAAAATGAGGAAACCCCTTGCTCTACTCACATTTCAAAAGGAAAAAGTAAGTAGGATTCTGACTAAAATGACGGAATTGAACTGGGTTGATATTTAGCATATGGAAATAGAAAAAAAACCTCTTTCTCCCTCTTTTCATGGTACTGCAGATAGTGGTCTTCAAAATGCTGAGGTGATTTGACTGATAATGTTAAATTAACCTTAGTAAATGAGAGTAATTATTTCTTGCCTTAGACAAAAGCAGATCAATGAACTACAGTGCCACTTCTATCCATTTCCTTACTCCCATAGGTTGTGCATTTTCTTTTCTATGAATAGGCAGAGTTATATTTAAGTTGATGATCTGTTAGTTCTTTTACTTGCTGAGATATGATGACAGGCAGAATTTTAATATCTCAAGAACTGCCAGAAATCTTAGCAGTGCAGTGACAAAACTTAGTTTTTACCTCAGTGATACAGAGATGAGATGGGAGTACCTCTTCCTTCTAAACATGAAGGACAGACTGGGGCAGGCAAAGCTGTCTAAGTGATGTGTTGGAGATTGAGGGAGTGCAACAGCAGAGACCAACACCCACCTCCACTGCCACCTAACCACCTAACATGGCACGTCCTACACATTGCTCGCAGACAGATGGGATTGTGTTGTTTTTTTTTCTTTTTTTTTTAACCTGAAGTGAACCATAAATTCCTCTTAAAACTCTTATGTGGCAAAAAAAAAATTAGGACTAACCTTGGCTGGTGGGAGGCAAAGAAGGTCTGTGAGCAGCTGTTTCTAAAGAGAGGAATTACTTTCTGCAATAAATTCCCATCTGTTTTTGTCCAGTGCTCTTTTGTATTATTTTATAATAGAAAACGTCATCCAAAAATTGCAGTAAGCACTATAATCGGGCTGAAAATATTAGTGATGAAAATTCAAGAAATACCTGATGAGAAACCTCCAGACTATGTGAGTCTGATTGGCACAATTATTTAGATTGTTTTATACATATATAAATGTATATATATATGCATGTATAGAACAACAACAAAAAGTTATTAGCAATATCCTAAACAAAGGCAAAAAAAAAGCCCCATAGCAAAAAGGAGAGTGGTGGCATTTTATGAATTTCTTTATGCCAGACAAGGGAAGTCTAGTTTAATCCCAGCTCTAGGAGTAAGCTGTATTCTTGCCTCAAATGGCAGAGTGTGATTGTGCTTGGGTGGAGTGAGAGAATTTTGATGCTTTTGTAATTCTTTGACATATGGCACAGTCTAGCACAACCAGTCATCATGCCAAAGATGATTATGTCCTACAGCATGAATTGCAGCGCTAATTTATTAACGTTGTCAGAAAGACAAAGAAACTGACTTAAGAACATTTAACTGCTCAGAGGGTGTTTCTCAGCAGCTCAGGGAAATATGTGTTTGAACACTTGCATATAATGTAGTGAGAGCAGAGGGCTTGTTAGTTGTGAATACTTAAGGATTCATTTCGACCACCAGCCTTGCATGGCAGATTTCAACCCCGAGCAATTTGTACTTGCAATGAGAGCCTTTGTACTGCACAAAAGATATTCAATCACAAATATGACAGAGGTGATGAAGGATAGTTGTTTTTTTTTTTTTTCTTTGTTATAACTTAAGCTCTCTACTTAAACTCTCTGGGTTTTGAAGATTAATTATATTTGATAGCTATTAAAATGAAGCAGTGCAAGCATTAATCAAAATCCTGTAACCAAAAAATGTTAACTTCCTTGATTCCTGTATGTAATTGTTGCCAAATTAATTATGCCAAATATTGAAGGATAAGCTGTTTTAATTCCTAAATTTAACAGTGGGAGAGTGCCATGGATTTCTCAGATTAGGAGCACAAGAAACTAATGATTTGGTTCTAAGTGGTCATGTCTGTGGTCAACTCAGTAGTGGTCATGCAATTGTATGACTTCAGCCTCTCTTTGTCCTCTTCTTCCTCGAGTTGATGAGGAATTTTCATCAAAACAAGATCTCTTGTTTTGTTCAATGCCCTGTGTCGGTTCATAAAGTGGTAAAATTTCAAAAGCACCCTAAACCCCTTGGTGTCCATCAGAAATCTATGATGCTAAAAAGGTGCAGAATTTATTGGTACATGACTGAATTCAACTCAGCTGTTCTTTGGTGTTTGCTGTCACAGTTTGATTAAGTCATTCCTTAATCTTCTGTTGATCTGAGATAAAATGTAAAGTAGTGTATTTAATCCTTAAAACTGAGATGAATATGTTCTTGAGAAGGGAATTTTATTGTAGTTTTTATCCAAGTGATTTCTTTGGGCAGAGGACATTCTGGTTTGGCTATTGTTTTGCACTGCAATTGCCTTGAAGCAGTTATTTCTGGTATAAAATGTGTTGCCTCAACACTTCCTGAGAAAAAGCGGGAGTTTTTGTAAACAACACCTACAACTGTGGGTTTGTCCTTGTCAGTGTTTCAGTCTGTAAGTTCACAAGGTAAGGAAATATTTATGTCTTTATGTTTATATATAGATACACACAAATATATATACATATAGAGATGTATTGCAATAAAATCTACTTATGTCTACTACAAAATATAATGTATGGATAAATATGTATCATTAGCCATCCAAGAAGAAAGTCGCAGCCTTAGCACTCAGATGGGTATCAGGAGGGTAAGTGGAACACCAGGGAAGGGAATATTAGTAAGTTTTCTACTGTAATAATAATAATGAAGATGGTTTTATTTGTTAAAGTGTTCTGTTCTGGACAGTATTACTGTAGCTGACCTAATAACTGTTCTTTTACTGTAATTATTTTATTAAGATTTTAAATAGACTACCAAGATATTTATGGCTTCAAAAGTAAAGATTTTTCCCCCCTCTTTGTCATAACAGCATCTTGATGTGATTGGGGATAAGACCAATTAATGGAAGGTAAGATGTTGTGTTGTCAAAGTGCTGAGGTGGACACGAAGCCGTATTCCCTAACTTGTTAGACTGGTGGTGAGATGTGGCAGATTTCTTTCATCTGCACCTTTTCTGCCTAAATCTCAAACATTTCTCTGAAGCAGAACTTGCTCAGAGATCTGGCAGGTACCACTGTAGAACAACACTCACATGTTCTGTCTCTTTCTGGGAGGAAAGATCTTTGGTAAAGGGAAGAATATATGTTATAAGGGATATTTGTGACAGAGGGAAATGGTTCCCGTGCTGGAGGTTGGAAATGGGCGTGTGTGTCTCTGGAAAATTAATTTGCGTTGCAAACACAGTGTTGAGTTGTTTCAGAATTACTGCTTTAGCAGCACCAGCAGAGGCTGTGTGTGTGCAACTCCTGCCACTGACAGCAGCAAGAAGGGATTTTCAATTTGTGTTTGTTTAGGGTGAAAAGCTATGAGAAAATGAAAAGGAAACCTTTAGCCAGGGTCCTGTCTCCTCATCACCGCCCTACAGGGAGCTGATCTTCGTCTGGGTGGGAGATGGCTGGGTCTTGTGAGTGCAATTAATTGATTGCTGAACTCATTTCTTGCAGTGCTGTTGCATCTCCAACCACTTTGGTTTTTAGAGGGGAGGGCAAGGGAAGAAGAAGCAAGGGTGCTGGTCTGTACCCAGAAATGTGGTGGAAAAGCAGAGAATCCAGGCTTCTGTTTTCATGTGGATGTTTTCATTAGAGTTACAGCAGTGAGAAAAGCGCATTGTGGCAGAGACAATCCTGGCTGTTCAGTGTTTTTTTCTTAAAGCAGGTCTTTGAATAATTTTTTATCTTTTTTTTTACACACCCAAGTTTTTCCTTATAAATAACTAGTCTCTTAAACAATAACTTCAGTAAGCATCACTTTTAAAGGAACGTGTTCAGGGTAACTGATTAAACTCCTTAAAGACATAAAATTATTAGCTATGTTAAGTTGATCCTCTATATTATTTTTGAGGATAATCCAATTAAGATAACATAAAAATATTTTATTGTGTTTAATATTTGTTTCTGAAGGGCCACATTTTTGTATGTAAAATTTACAATACAAAAACATTCAGAAGGTCTAAATTATCATATTGTAATTTCCTAGGATTATTATTTTTTTTATTAGTAGGGACAGTTAAGTATAATGTTGGCCACATGATATGTGCAGTAAAGTACTCAGTAGATAGGTTGCTGATTTTTGATTGCATTTTTCTTCCCCCTCTCATCCCATTTCAGGGAATTAACTTACAGAAGTGTCATGGAAAAAAAGATAAGAGTTTTCATTACAACTCGTTGGGAACTAGAAATTAGCTACAAATACACCACACAGTGAAGGAAATTCCCTGTGAATGTTAGGGTTTGATTTTTTGTTCCTTGAATTTTTTTGACCAAAAAAAGATAAATTATTTATATTACATAATGAATATGAAACAGTTTAATTTGTGTGAAAAGCTTTTTCAAAATACTGTTTGAAATTTTAAAATAAAATTATTTTTATTAATTTTGAAAGTAATTTTGATGTTGCATCCGATATCTCAGTTGGTAATTTCCTGGTTGAGAGCCACAGAATTCTATGGGCAGAAAACTTTCTCTTTTTAAGGAGAGAGTGCAGCCCCTCAACGTAGGTTTTTCATTTCTTTGTGTATCATTCATCTAAAGAAGGTTGGATGGTAAGAGTGTATGTTCAAATGAGAAAACAATGCCTAAGCTGGAGACTTCAGAATGGCAACAGATTGAGAGGAGGATTTCATAGTGAAATAAGTGCTTTATTGCCTATCACAAAGTGCCACTATGGCAATCTGTCCTATCTCTTGCATGCTTTATCCTTTTTCTTGGTTCAGCATAACAGCACTTGCAAGGGCCTAACAAAATCTGTAGTGTTTCATTTAACTGGACATTTAATAACACATGATCATGTGGCTGGTGCACTGAGATGGAAGATTTTTAAGGATACACGATTTTAAGGAAGGACAAAAGAGAGGTGAGGAGGGAAGATGCCCTTGTGTGGGAGAGTGGCAGGAGCACATGGATGTCTCCCAGGGATGGATGGAAAACCAGTGGAGAGCAGATTGGGCTGTAGACCCTATGCTTCAAATGCTGACTTTTTTTCTGCTGGAAGGCAGACAACATCTCAACTTCTGCAGTAATCACAACTGGAAAACTGTAAAAACATCCCAAATTCAGCTTCCCCCCCTCCCGTGACCATGGTTCTTCAGTCATTAAAGCAGTATCTGGCTTTGTATTGTGGGTTTATGAATACCCCAAAAATTATCACTCACTTGCCTGAAAAGGTGTTTCAGGCACACCTCCCACACAAACCTTGGCATGTGTGAATTTTGCTGTTTCAAACAAAAGCAGCATGTAACTTATATTTAACAACAAAATGAACTTTAATCGGTGTTAACCTCTCCAGAGAACAGATGGTTTTCAGCCAGCAGGCATGAAATAAGTCATACTTTCCCTCAGTCCTACTGACTTTGATACAGACAGTTAAGTCTGAAGACAAATATTAGAAAGCATATTATATTAGGAGGAAGTTGATACAACCCTTAAAAACCCATAAGATAAGTGAACTTGATCATCGTGTTATTGTCACCCTTGACCCTAAATGATTTTCTCAAACACTAAAAGCTGATCTGTGCTCCCTTCATGATCGCTGAGACTGACTGGCAATAATATTTTTCTTTTAAGTGCATTCATTGGAAAAGAATGGGTTTCCTGGGTTAAATGGCTGTACATGTCCTCTTAACCTGAGACGTCTACCTTCCATGCTGGTGCAGATTTTCAAAATAGGGTATTAACAGCAATGCTCTGCTTGCTAGTTTCTCATCCTAAGGATAAGAAAATATTTTTTAAAAATGGTGGGTTTTAGGTATTTGAAAATTTTATTTTTATTCAAAGTTCAGAAAATAATCTTGACAGTAATAGGAAGAAATCTGCTCTAAGTTTTTCTAAAACACAAACTTTGGTCATGTTCATGATATTTGAGGTATATTGGATTTCACTGCTAAAATAACATTAAAATGGTTTATGTGTATATATGGCCTCTTCAAGGGTTGTAGTCTATTCTCCTGAAGAATCAAATATTATTGTTTCTTTATGAAGCAACTTTTAAAATATACTTATTTACTCAGCTTTGTTCCAGTTCTTCAGACTATGATGTAAAGTCTGGTGGAAGTAATCTAAATATTGTAGTCTAATTATTAGGCTAATTAGTGCATAAGATTTGCTTTTCAAAACAGAATATTATGAAGATTATTTTTAATGTAAGTGAATTTTTCTGCATTTCATGTCTTCATTTTTGTCCCTAAGGCTGGAAAATATATTATTTCCCTTTGTAAATTCATAATAATATTTAAAAAGATGAATACTCTTATGTGACAGAAAATAAATGAGATGTATCTTTCAGTTTATTGTATGTGGGGATTTAGATATGCTACTCATTATTTAAAAAAAATGTTACTATATTTAAAAATATTACTAATTGTATATACAGCACATTGAAAATGCATTTAGATGTTGGTGCTTTGCTGTGAATGGGCTATGTCTTGTGAAATTTGGGAAAGAATTTAATATACTTTACCCAATATTTATTCCTTACCATACTATAGCCTTAGTGCCAAATAACCATGCTACAAAATCTTTATTACAAATTTGCTATACTTAACCTCTGCAAATACAAAGATGCACTCCACCTTCTTTCCTGAAGGTCTGAACATACTCTCTGCCATTTCAAGGCGCTTTTACTAGATCTTCTTCTTTTTTACTGTCTGCCAGACCTGGAGGGTTTGGCCTCACCTTTTCCTCTGCTCTTGAGTTACTGAACTTATTTCTGTGGCTTCAGCCCCTGCTTTGGTATCTAATGGTGAAGTTACAGTTCACGGTGTGTATGGGCTTGCCTAGGCTGAGACTTCCTTAGCACCTTGTGTGGCAGGTCTTCAGACTTCCCCTTGGCACTTAGTTTTTTATCCTGATTTTTTTGATCATGCTCTTTTGCAGTACTTTGGACAATAAGTACAGTACTACATACACTTCTCATGCTTGTCTTTGCTTTCCTTGTGCACTGCTCTGAACAGGTTTATCTCCTAGCCACATTTCCGTTTTTCTTATTCAGACAAGAAGGGTTCCTTTTTGGTCTGGTCAACACTGAAGAAATATGTGTGTCTTTTTCCTGGGAAAGGCATGTGCTGCCCTTCTCCAGGTGTGAGATACTGCACTAAGAGAGTTTATCAGCTCTGGTTCATCAAGGTGCAGGAGGCCTCTGCTAAAGTGGATCTTACAAGGAAATGCTGAACTCTTCAGGGGGTCTTGGAACACTTCTAAGGAGCAAAGTGCTCCACTCTTCTTTACTGTTGCCGTATAAATGCCCTTAGATGTTACTTCAAATGTTACTTTAATTTATGGGATGATATCAGCAGAAGTGTTACAGAATAAAGACTTCTGAGCTCTGGAGTGAGGGACTCTTTGTTAGGGAAAAAATGGATGATGTGAGGTGGTTTCTATTTTTTTTTTTCCTTTACTTAACTCCTCTTTTCTTCTAAATGAAGCATCTGAGATGAATATTTAAGAATTCTCCTTCAGCAGAAGTATTTTAAGTCCTAGTGAGGAGAGAGAACCGAGCAATATGTGATAGTTAAAAGAGCAAGTGTTCGAGCTTTTTTGTGGACTCTCTGCAGAGGATGGAGATGATCTGGTTTCAGAAGTGCTGGAACAAAAATGAATCCTGTGCTGAAGGGAACTGGGATCTTCCTACTCTTCTTTTTTTTATTTGACAGCAGAGGCAAGGTGCAGTTGAAGATCTCTTTCCTATTGAAATGGCAGACCCTGCTCTGTGACGGTGGCATTAGGCACTTGGGCACTTCTTGGCAGAAGTCAGTGTGATCAAGAAGTTGTAACTTTTCTCTGTATAATGTGTTTCTTCTGGGAGAGCTTGAAAGGGATACATTCAGTATTCTAAATAAGCAGTTACTCCTCGTGCCCTCTTCTAAACTGTGAAATCGTGCTTTTTTTCAAAAAAGTAAATTATGTTAAAATGTAGTTCTCCATTTCAGATGCTAATTGCCTTGGATAAAAGGAACAATTAGTTCTGTCCTCTGTAAAGGTTTACTTTATTATCTAATAGGAAATCCAAATGTGAGAGGAAAAGAGAGGGTGAAACGTGTTAAGTGATTACGTGGCAACCTATCAAAATCTCCATACTAGTAATATACTAAAATTAACTTGAACAAAGAATTTCCTCCTTGCTCAGTGTCATATGCTGCTTTTTCATTCTTAAAACACTTTGCACGTTTTAACAAAACCATAAGAATTTATTTAAGTAAGATGTCTTTGATTTCTCCTGGATCAGAAGATGGATGGTTATCATATGTAAGAAAGACACAATTAAGCAAATACACTTTTCTATCACTTTCCTTTTTTTTATTGAAATCTTTATCTTGCTCTGTAAGAAGAAAATATTTTACATACTTCACAATGTACTACGGGCTTTTGAGAGTGCTCTTTCGTATTTGGAAGTATTATTAGTTCTACATCGATTGTTTTGCATATTTTATCTGATTACTGATTACTTTTCCAACTCATTGTCTCCATAAAATGAAGAACAATTTTTCCTATATGTTTCTTGCTAGGAGGGAAGAGGTGTGGTAAATATTTTTAGAGGTGTTTCTGCACTCTTAACATTTTCCAGTAATGAGATACAGTTACACTTTAAAAAGCTTCTATGACAATTGAATACACAGATTGGAGATGATGCACTTAGAAAGCATAATATAATCTCTATTAACTCTGTAAATATCATGCCAAATAACTAAAAAGCAAAAAAATCCAAATGCCTTTGTTCATTTCAATACAATAAAGCATGTTATGTTCTTAAATTAATTTCCATTGATATTACACCTGAATCACATTTTAGGAATGCTATAGAATATTAGAAAAGCTGGGAAATTATTCTTAATCACCTAACATTGACATATTCTTTATCTCCTAACAAATTGCAAGGAAAAAAAACAGAACACCAAACCACCACCTAAGCCCTTTTCCCAAAAAAACCCTGAAAACCTACCTTAAAAAACTCCAGAGAGTTGCATAAAATATCAAGTGCTAACCCAACCTATTGAAATATAAATCCAGGATAGCAGATGTATGCAGTTTAATGGTTCTTTTTTGCTGTTTTTCCTAAATCAGCATTCATTGTCTAGGGAGTAACAGGAGCAAGTCACCTTCCAAGACAGACTCAGAAAATTAGTCCATCTTTGGTTTTTTTTGTTTTCTTCTTTTTTTCTTTAGCTACAGACCTAGCTCCTCTATGCAAGACTGCAAAACAAAGTTTCTGCATCTAAAAATTCAATGTGTAAAGAAAATAATGTAAAACTGCATGAAGGGTTGTTTTCTGTCTAAGCATACATCTCAAAGTGATGCAAACTACAGATGTCAGGGTAGAATCTGGAGAATTATCTCACTATATATTACTATCTATGGGTCTTTTCAAAGTTTCTATGTGAAGCACAGGGGGTTTTTTCTATATATTTTAAATTCCTAAATAATTTATTTCTGGAAAGGATTATGAAAACTATATCTGTAGGTGGACAATAAACACTGAGATCCCAGAAGCTGGATTTGGAACTTCAGGACATCTCAGTGTGTAAGTCTTGATCCTTCATTGTTTCAGAAGCAGTGCTTTTGGCTCTTTGTTTCTTCTTGTTGGTGGGCTTTTTTTGGTTTTGTTTTGTTGGGTTTTTTTTTCTGTTTTGTTTAGGATTTTTGTTTGTTTGTTTTGTTTGAGTTTTTTATTTCAAGAGGGGGGTTTGTGTGTTGTTAGGCATTTGGGGGTTTTTTGGGCTTTTTTTTTTTTGTTTGTTTGTTCTTGTCTTTGTGATTTTGGTGTTTTTCTCTTTGTAAGGAAACACATCAGAGTCTGTACTGCAGACTTAACAGTTTATTTAAGATTCACAGTCAGATTAAGAAATTAGGAGTCTTGTATAGCCTTGCATTTCATCCATAAAAAGCATTAATAGCTAGAAAAACAAATAAGTCTTAGATAAATGGCTACTGTTTAAGTAAAATGAAGTGTAAAAGGTATTCATATAGAACCTCTCTTAAGGAACAGACCTTTCAGATTCCAGAAATTCCCCAGAAATTTGGAAGTACACCAGCTCCTGTTATTGTTATACTATGTGCATCCATCATGGTTACTATCCATTTTGCAGGCTTAGCAGGTAATAGAATGTTTTTCTAAAACCTTTTTCTTCCATAGCAATAGAAAATAATTATCAGTTGAGTTATCAAAACTGTGGAATTCTTGTTAAATTTTCAGTGTGATTCACTCTTGAGATTGTAAGCCATTGGTCATCACTGTCTGGTTTTCCCTGTCTGAAATTCTGGGGTTTTGGTGCTGGCCAAAGAGAAGGCATCTGCACAACACTGAAATTTGCCAGATGCAAATGTTGGCAAAATGATAATGCCTCTCTTTTTAGAGTGTTTTTTGTGGGTTAATTTTGTTTGTTTGTTTTTTTTATTTTTTTGTGTCTCAGGTTCAGTTTGAAACAGCATATGTAGCTTTTCCCTTAGATAAAATAAAGGTGTGGAAAAAGGTTACAAAATGCAGTCACTCAGACCCATTCCAGGAACATTAACGGGAATAGTAATATTAAACTGAGGAATTCAACTTTCAAAAATGGCTCAGCTTGTGTGCCAAATTGTGGTGCTCATCTGTATAAGAAAGATCTTTCTTCATGAAATGCAGCAGGGAAGAGTTCTGGGATGTCACTTGCTTAGATGTGAAAGGCTTTTGCATGTTCCTGTAATTGAAGTACAAGACCAGAAAATAATTGACTGCACTTTAGGTTTTCTATTTGAAAGTACTCTTCACCATCTCAGAGGCTTTGCTTGCCTTTTGCTCAGTATGAAGAAGTTGCCTGCTGTAAAATTTTGGGTATTTCAGTATTTTTTAGTCTGCAGGATAAACTGCTGTAGTGACAATAAGATATGAGTTCAAGGTAATTCAGGAACAATGCCAGCCATTCAGATAGTGTCATCTCATCTCTTTAACAGTGGATTGCAGCCAGACTCCTCCTCTTTGTCAAACCTAATAGACATATTAACATAATCTGTACACTAAAATTTAATGTTCTAAAGTTTTTTGGGTGTTTTGGTTTTTTTTTGAGTTTTTTTGTTTGTTTTTTTTTTTTTCTTTTTACAGCAAGATCCAATGTTTTGTCATTTAAACACTTACTGAGGTTGCTTAATTTTACCAAATACAAATTCTCATTTGATTTAAGTAATCAAATATACTCTTGACAGACAAATGAGGTAAGGCAGAAATAAATTGAAATAAAATTTTGCTGGATAAATGGAATCAGTGTGATGCTCAACAGAAGTCTGAGGTTTGAGATTGCTGAAATCAACTGTTTCTTAAAATAGTGCATATGCTTTCACTGGAAGTTTGACTTTGCAGTGCTTTCCTTGGCTCATTTTATTTTACGCAGAAGAAATCCTTTTTGAGAGGGATGTGCCTTGCAAAACTGGAAAGCTTGCAAAACAGCTGAGAAAAATTAAAGGCTATTTTTAATGGTTTTCATGTTTTCCAGACCTTAAAATATATCTATACTACACTCACTCTCAGTCCCCTCCTAGCAGCTACCTTAAAATGAGCGGGCTGGCTGTAACCTAAAGGTGTAAGCTCTTGCATAGACTAGAAAATATGTCCAGTGACCAAACTTAGTCCCTTAGTATTGGTGCCATATACCTGCAGACAGGTGTCTGTAAGGTTTCAGAGTAATCTGAGGTAGTGAAATGACTGTTTTATTTTTGTTGTTGTTGTTGCTCTATTTTGAGCTGGAAGCCATTCTAGGGGCATGCCTGCATGAGTGAGGGATTCCTAATGGGGGCAATGACAAGTGGTGGATGTGAGAGTGTCAGGTTATTCCTGCAGCTAAAGAAAAATATGTTGGCTTTGTAAGCCATCAATGTTTCAGTTTAAAGAGATCATCATAGAGTCACAGAACCATAGAATGGTCTGGGTTGGAAGGGAACTTGAAGATCCTTTAGTTTCAATCTCTCTGTCATGGGCAAAGACACATTTCACTAGACAAGGTTGCTCAGATCTGCATCCAATCTGGCCTTGAATTCACTTGAACGTGGTGTTGATGGTGACAATATTCGATTCTCAGAACAATTAATTTATTTCTTCCAGAAATATGCTATTTTTGTGATATGAATTCTCACAAAACAGTGTAGGATACAAAACTTGATTCCTGTCAAAGAGAAAGCAGGATCTGAATATTTTAAGCCTCCTAGGAGAGTATTAGCTTCAAAAATCTCAGAGAAATCAGCTAGCATGTGTGATTATGTAAGTTTTGAAATTTTGGAAAAAATCTCTATAAAATTAATCTTCTTTCTGCTGGTATAGAAGACTTTATAATTTACCACTCCTTTAGGAACGATCTGTTGAAACTGGGCAGGAGAGTTATAGTGATTTAAATTAGTGAGTTGGAAAAAAATCTGCTAAACCAGCCTTGGAAAATGAAAACCAGTGATGAGCAGCAGAGAGCAAAGGAACATTGCCAGCGTTCCCTCGTGCTGTAAGGCAAACTTTACCCTCAGACCAGGCTGGCCTGTTAATTTCTATCCTAGTGTGGAGGTTGTTTTTCATCTGTTGTGTTTTCAGATGTGTGAATGAGAAGGTAAGAGACTTTCCCACTTTTTTTTTGCCCCTTGATCTCCCTTTCAACCATGAGGCTCCCACTGTGTTTGACCATATGCTGGAAGTAAAGGGTGGTAAAAGCTGATGCGTCTCCAGATGCCCCATCTTGCAAACTCGAGCAAAGTTTTGTCTTAGAAAAGAAAGTCTGGAAAATTTGGCAAATCACTCTCATTCATTATAGGTGAATATAGGTTCACATTATAGGTGAGGGGCTTTTTAATCTCATGTTCCCCCATTATAGTAGAACTGTGTTGCTTATACCTAACCTATTTCTGTAAAGATTTGGGAATTTGGAACGGTTGCAATCTACTTCTAACACTTGAAATCCAGCATGCTGAAGACTCTGACCTATACAGCATGGCAGTACAACCTGAATAAGTTGTCAAAATATACACACCCACATCTCTTTGCATCTATATTTAGAATGTGCACGCCTATTTATACATAAGCATTTGGATTTAAAAAAAAAAAATGCAGTGCAAAATTGTAATCATAAAGCTAGTTCCCAATGATCTCTAAATTTAATTAAATCAGTGGTTTGTAAAAAGGCTATTTATTTTATACAGTTACATTTTATTATTTTAACTGCAAGATAAACTGGCTTTTAAATTACAATGAAAAAGCTATTATTAAGTAGAATAATAAACTTGATGCAATTTTTAAATCCTCATCTTCCAAATATTTATTCCCATGGTTAATAGCATTCTCTGTGTGCCAAGCTCAGCATTAAAATTATTTAATCTAAACAAACTGAGAAGCTGTAAGTATGCAAGTACAAGAAATTAATTTAAAAAATCCCCTAACTACTATATGTTTTACTGTAGCTGGACTATTATAATTTGTCCTTATGGAAAATAAAATGAAACTATGCAGTACAATCTATTCTAAAATCCTTTTCACTTTAGATGTACTTAAAAAGAAAAAGCACTAAATACTACTGGCCAAATTGTAAACTCACCAAAATGCATTGCTCTAAGCTGTAGGATTCTGTTTCTACACTATTTTTTAAGATAAATATCGTCAATTCTTTTGGATCTTGTCTGTTTTGTAAAATATAAATTGGACAGTGAGGCACTTTAGCAATGTGAAGCTGGTTTCTGACAAATCTGCAAAGGCTGAATATGTGAACTTTGCCCCTGTCTTCGTGTCACACTCGTAACCAAAGCAATGTTCCATTATTGTGGCATTCTGGTTTTGTGGTGGTGGAGTGGTGTAGAGTGGAGATACATGATTAAACCTATGTACAGTCTGTTTTGTTGCTTTGGGGAAAACTGGGAGTAGAAAATGCACAAGCTGCTTTAGTCTCTTCCTAAGAAAGTGTAAAAAGTAGTGCAAGGCAGCAATGATAGCCCTTTAGCTACCAGGGCAAAAGGATTGGGGAATTGAGGAAATGGGCAAGCATAAGTCATAACTACATGCTGACAAGTGACATTCAAGACTTCCTTGTTACTGTTGGCCTAGTCACAGTGACATCCTATCAAGACTTAAAGTACCTGTATCACCCTTGTGTAGGTTTTACAGACCTGTAGGAGATGAGGCAGAAAGTAAGAGCTGCTCTATCTCACAGTGCAGTTTAGGAGTAGAAACACATTTTCCCTGGCCAGTAGACTTTAGTGTTAGGATGAGAAATGAGGGGATTTGTTTGCTGAGGCAAAGGAAAGCAGTAACCACCTTGGATGGAATGTCTAGACAAGTGGGAGTTGTAATATGTTAAATGACTGCTTAGATGTTTAAAGATAGTTTAAATCAATTGTAATCCTGAGATACTTGGATTTTTTTTTCACTTGCCTCTTACCAGACCTGTGTCTTATCCCACAAAAGATGTCCGTTCAATGCAAGGATAAGATCAGTATTTTCCTGAAAGTCAGTTTGATAATTTTATTGTTTGTTAGGCACTGGTCCTCTATCAATCTCTATAGAATTTATGAATCCCATCCCATTAGATGGACAGATAAACTTGTATGGATTGATTATTGGAACTATGCTACATAAAATAATGTGTAAAATAATCTTGCTAGGTAGTTGTTGCATTATTAAACACAAAAATTTGGGGGGATCAGAAATCTCTGATGGTAATAAACTTCTCTTAAGTTTTCTATTCTAATGCCAATAAGTTTTTGAAGAGGAGTCAAAGTGCAATTGCTACCATCTTATTTGAGTGTCTTGTCTGAGGAGTCCCTTTTTATCTGGCATTGCAAATGAAAACAGTATGTTTCTTAAACATTCATATAAAACAGTGGTAAAGCAATGCTATTCAGTCTGTATTTGTTTATTCTTTGATTTATAAATATGTAATTATGGTGTTAAAGTCACCTAGTCCTATTTATCTGTCTATCTGGAGAGATTGTGAACAAAAGGATATAAAGATTATTCATGTGAGTAATATTATACCAGACTTGTTATGCTAGGCTGGCATCTTTATTGTTTCATCCTGATTTCCCACTGTTTTCCCACTTTCCAAATGTTTTTCTTAGTGAATTTCTGTACAGCAGTGACTACTCCTACATATGTCATGTCTCAGTGTGGGATACTATCATGTGATGTTGAATTTGTTAGGACTTATGTTCCATGCTCTCTCTACCCCACCCTCTACCTGTTACTTCTCTTTTTTAAATATCATAGGAAGATACATGGATTTTGGGTCTTTTTCCACTTCCCAGGGGAAGAGATTTTTCCCAAAAGATATTCTCTGTGGGGTGCATTTGTATTTTGTTGAAAGGGTGAGTATAAAACATTATTTTTCAGCACAAAACTAACATAAAAACTTTATTACGGGGGCGGGAGGTGTGGGCTGGGAAGGAAAGGAAGAGGAGAGGAAGCAAAAGAATATAACTGGCCAGCCTTCTGAATAAGAATAAAAGCAAATTCCATCCATATCTAGGCCTAGTGCTCCACTGCCCCCAAAAGAAAACTTTTCATGAATAAGTCTCTTTAACGGTAGATGAAAAAACCCTCAGATCTGATAGTAAGATGTGTGTGCAATCATACTGCTTTGTCTGACCTCCAGCAGCACAACAGGGGAATTTGAATTGGTGCTGTGCTCTTTTATAGGCTTGGGATTTTTTCTATAAGAATGGAAGAAAAAGAAAAGCATTCCAAATATGCTGTCTCTCTCTCTATATATATTTATGTATACATATATATGTATTCATTTGCACATCTTTTCAACCAACTGCTAGAACATTTTCTGTGGGAACACTGTAGGGAGAAACACTGGAAAGATTGAGTCCATCGCGGTGGTTTCAAGATTATTTTAAAGTCATGCATATGTTAAGCTGTCTTATTGAATGGAGAACAAGTTTTGTTAACAGACTATGACAAAGGTAAAAGAAAAAGGAATGATCCAGTCATACAGTAAGGAAAGAATGTAGGGACTCAATGAAATACTATGCAAAGACACCATCACTGGTCTTTGTTCCTATGAGCATTATCTCTTCTAGCAGATACCTTGAAAGGAAGGTGAGTGGTGTCAGGAATAAAAGATGGAGGAGATTTTGTGTACTCAGAGCAGGTGATCATGGAATCCTGGGATGGTGGAAGGAAAGGAAGAAGGTGAAAAAATATGTTATCCAAAGGTAGTAAGATAAAAAGTGCTATGAGGTACGGGGTATCAAGAGAAAGGACAAGTACGCTGAGGCTTTCTGAGTGCTAGTCTCATTGTGCTGTTTTTAGCAAGTCATATTTGGGATGTTCTGATTTTTTTTATTTTTACTTTCCCTTCCGCATCAGCTTCTCTTTCAGAAGAAAAGACCTCTGACAGTTTTGCATACTTCATGATGAACCTCAGTAGCTTGGGATGTTATCCTAAAATGTGGCAGTATGTCACACACACAGTCTTGGTTTCATGTACCTGTATGTAACAGTGAGCCTGTGAAGGAGATGAAGGAACCAACCAAAGTGCCTTATAAACCTGAGGCTTTTTTACTGTATTGTAGAATGGAGCTTTTGCTTTTTTCCCTGAATCACGCTTCTCCTTCCCCAGATCCCTTGAGAAAAAACCCTTATCTTCCTAATAAGGATGCAAGAATTTACCTTGGCCAGGCTATGTGAAAACCCCCCTTATTGGTCCGTTGTTAACCCTTTCCCCATTGGTTCTTCACCCTTGAATCCTATAGGCTGTGAGCAGCATCCCCTAAAAGCCCTTAAATACCCCTGGCCATGTGAATAAACCCTCTTTGCTTCCCTCTCCTGTGGTGTCCATGTGTCTCCTTGCTGGGATGTCTGGGGACCACGGGGCTGGGGGGGGACGGCAAAGGGGGGAGCGAACGTCCCAGCTGCCGCACCTGTGCTGATGTGCATGCCTTGCATGAGGACTTTGCTGCCCCGTGGGGTGCGTATAGAAGCAGACTCCGTCTCTGAATATTTAGCTTCTCTCCCTCTCACAAGGGTATTGTGTGATGAGACCATATTTGTAACTTATCTTTAAAAATTAAGTAAGCATGGTATAACAGAAAATGAGCTGAAGTGCTGCATAAGCTCTCATGTTTTCTAGTACTCTTTATGTTCTAGCAGAGATTTACAGGTTCAGGATGGGGTGAAACTTTTCTCATGAGCAATTTCCTGGCTTGCTCAGGGGAATGTCTCAAACTTAATAAAGGCCTCCCCTGCTTGGCACTAGTGCTGTCTGCCACCTACATTAGAAAGTCACATGCAGGAAAAAGTCTCATTTTCTCTGCCAGTGAAATTGAATGACTGTCCTGAACACCACCTTTGCTTTGAGTGGTGTGATATATGTCTTGTTACATACAATTTCTTCTGTATCATTTTCTGTTTAAACAGATCTAGCTACTTGGATCTTTCATCATATAGATTTGAACATCAAACCCATTTTTACAGCTCAAATGTGCTCATGGATAATTGAAAAATAGATGGACAGTTGTCTTCAGTTTTCATCTGTGAAAATACTAACAAAGACAGTTCACCAGTCTCACTCCAGAAGAGAAAATGTAAATAAGCTCAAATCAATTACCTGCTGAATAATGCAACACAAAGCAAAGCTTTTTGAGCTAGGCATGGGAAATTGAATGCTATGATTTTATACAGGATCCATGCCAGGGTCTCTGCTGAGATGGGATGAGTTTTTTGGCAACCAATTAGGAAAAGGAGGAAGACATTATTATTTTTATTGAATTTTAGTTTGCATTCATGTGGCTGAGAACTCTTCCACTCCTTCCCTTTGCTATAGACTGTGGTGTTGATGTTAGCTCACATAACAGGTTTTGTTTTAAAATAAATGGATATGGCTTTGTAAATTACATACTGATGAATTTATAAATGTCTTCAAAGAATTTTCATAGCCCATGCCAATTTGATTAAAATCCTCTTCAGTTTATACAGAGGGTTTCAGGGAAGCCTGAAGCCTCTTAAAAATATGCTTTGCCAAAATGGGTCTAAATAGTTAAAAGCTTTGTACAGAAAATATTTTATTGTTTGTTAAGAGTAGCTAAAAGAGTTTGCTTGCAATATTTGATCTTTTACACAAGGACAGAAGTCTGAGAATCCACTGGTCCATGCTGAAATGGGAACTGCTCTTGGATACAGGGAAAAAGCCATGAATTCCAACTGGTTCATATTTTCCATCTCTATGAAACAAATTCCAGAAAGGTACAATTTAGCTAATACGAAGAAGGAACTTGGATATGATAAAGTAACACTAGCAAGGAGAGAAGATCTGGTTCTTGAGCATACTTGAGTTTAGCATCTTTAGACACATTTTAAAGTCAGCTGCAGCAAGCTAATGTTATCATTTGTGCAGATGGTCCAGCAACAGCAAAACCACCGCTGTGCATAATTGGCAAGGTAATTTGTTTTTGATGGGTAACCAGGGTTTGGAAACATAGATTTTGGCATAGGGGAAGCAGCACCCTGACACTGATCACTGGTGTAGGTGTGTTACAGTGCTTTACTGGAAACACTGCTGGTGTGCTTTCTGCTCAAATCTACTTCTCTCCTTCACTTCACCTTTCCCCCACCTCCCAAATTATGGCTATGACAGGCATAAATTCCAGCTCCTGTGGGTGAAAACTTTGACCAAGATGGTCCTGTGCTTGATTCTAATCACATGTAAAGTTAGGCTATAGCATAAATATTTTAAAACGGAATTAGATAGATTCTTGTTCAGATCTTGACTTATTCAGTTTAGTTTTGCTTATTTATCTATGTATTTATTTATTTATGGACCCTTCTCCTTTTGCTCTCAGGCCTTTGCTGCCAGAGAGA
Organism: Dendrocincla fuliginosa; assembly: GCA_035047845.1. Classification (NCBI taxonomy): domain Eukaryota; kingdom Metazoa; phylum Chordata; class Aves; order Passeriformes; family Dendrocolaptidae; genus Dendrocincla; species Dendrocincla fuliginosa. The sequence goes on from JAWWMO010000001.1 coordinate 13,577,503, forward strand.
TGGCAGTAGTTCCTCTGAAGTTGGCATGTAAAAGGTTAACACTGAGCAATTCTCACTTAGGAAGATCCAGATCTTGAATTCCAATTGCAGACAACACAAAACACACATAAAAATATCAAGGATTACATTCTTGTTTTATGACTACTTCTGTCACATCAGAATCATAGAATGTTTTGTGTTGAAAAGGACCTTAATGATCATGCAGTTCCAACTCTCATGCCATGGACCAGGACACCTTCTACTAGACCAGGTTGCTCAAAGCTCTATCCAACCTGTCCTTGAACACTTCCAGGGTTGGGGTGCCCATCTTCTTTGTAAAACCTGTTCCAGTGTCTCACCATCCTCACAGTATTTTTTCCTAATACCTGTTCTAAACCTATTCTCTTTCAGTTTGAAGCCATTCCTCCTTGTCTAGTCATTTCATGCCCTTGCAAAAATATCCTTTGCAGCTCTGTTATACTCTCCTTTAGGTACTGGAAGGCTTCTAGAAGGCCTCCTTTATATCTGGGGGTCTTGGTCTATGGCAAGTTGAATACGAGTCAGCAGTGCCCTGACAGCCCAGAGGGCCAACTGTGTCCTGGGGGGCATCAGGCAAAGCATCACTAGATGGGCGAGGGAGGGGATTGTCCTGCTCTGCTCTGCCCTGCACTGGGGCAGCCTCACCTTGATTATTGTGTGCAGTTTTGGGCACCACAGTATAAGAAAGATATTAAGTTATTAGAGCACAAAGGAGGGGAGCAAAGATGAAGGGCCTTGAGACTGAAGGGAGACCTCATTGCAGTTACAACTTCCTTGTGAGGGAAGAGGAGGGGCAGGCACTGATGTCTGCTCTGTGGTGGCCAGTGGCAGGACCCAAGGGAATGGCCTGAAGTTGTGTGAGGGAGGATTTAGTTTGGATATTAGGAAAAGGTTCTTCACCCAGAGGGTGGTTGGGCACTGCAACAGGTTCCCCAAGGAAATGGTCACAGCCCCAAGCCTGACAGAGTTCAAGAAGCATTGGATGATACTGTCAGGCACATGGTGTGACTCTTGGGGTGTCCTATGCAGGGCAAGAAGTTGGACTTTGATGATCTTTGTGAGTCCCTTCCAACTTGGGATATCCTGTGATTTTATGACTCCCAGGAGCCTTCTCTTCTCCAGGCTGAAGAGTTCCAACTTTCTCATCCTGTCCTCATATTAGAGGTGCTCCAGTCCTCTGATAGTCTTTGTGCCTTCCACTGGACTTGCTTCAGCAGGTCCATATCCTTCTTATGTTGGGGATCTCAGAGCTGGATTCAGGACTCCAGGCAAGGTCTCATTAGAGTGGAGCAGCAGGACAGTGGGACAGCATCCTCTCCCTCACCTGCTTCCTCCACTGATTTGGGGGCAGTCCAGGACCAAACATTGCCCACTCATGTTGAGCTTCCAATCCATCATCCTCCCCAGGTAACTGCCTTGTGCTGGAATACGTAGTGAAAACAACATGTTAGAAATATTTTGTCTTATGCCTTTGACCAAGACCTCCAATTAGGACAAGGGGTCAAGAGTGAGTTTTAGCCAGCACAACAAACAAATGAACAAAACAAACCAACCAACAAAAAAACCAAACCAAAACAAAAAAACCCTGAAAAAAAAACCTGGCAGGTGCTACACCTTGAGTTGTATGGCAAGATCAGGATTTTGAAGTTTAGCAATCCATATTAATTAAGCATTTGGAGTTGAGCAGGTAGAAAGGAATGTAATCTCTGAGAACAAAAAAATCTTAGAATAATATTACAATAACTTGTCAATGAAATAAAAATGGCAGTGGTACCGTTGTGGGAATAGTATGATACACTTCAGAAAACAAAGTATTTGCTTGTTGGGTGGTATGATAATAAAGTTATGTTATACATTAAAATTGTGAATTGAACTGTTTGTGGGTTTTGTGATCAGATATATTTATTTTATTTAACAAGATATTTGTTAAGTTGAGCTTTCCAGAAGACAGGAATTTTCATAATGTAGTTTTGAGGTGGCTCAATGTGGAAATGAGGTGGATGAATGCTTGCTTCAATAAAACGTTTCTCAGTGTAGCTTTATAAATTGCTTAAATGAGAACAAGATGCATTTGGAGAATGTTTTGGGAAAACATTATTCAAGATTATATCCCACACCATTTGTTAATTGCCTGGTTTTATTAAGCCAAAAGGATATTCTGAAAATAAACAACATAATGAATTCTTGCTTTATGTTTTTGACCCTAGTAAAGGTTTAAATTTGTATATTAATTTCTTCTTAAATTTATTTATTTATTTTTCTGGGATAGATTAAAGTCTGCTTTGCCATATTAGCTTTCAAAACATACTAGTAATTAATTGAACTTTAACTAACTTCTATTTAACCTAATAGTCAGCATGGGAAAAGTATTTTTATTGATCATAATAATGACAGAGAGTAGCCTTTTAATGTGTCCTGACCTAGTTGTTGTAAGGTGGTACTTTATGTTATCCACACATTATGGTACCCTGTTTTATTGTTTTCCTATCCAGGACAGTGTCTAAAGCACTTGAATTATTAATTTAAACTTGGTAAGTTGTTTTCTAGGCATATATTTTTATTTTTAGATAGCATGCTGTCTCCATTTGTTTGTCATTCAGTGTATTTCTTATAATTTGTATCATCTTTAAGTATAAAGGACACATTCTTTGGTTGTTCTACCAGTAATTCTCTATGAAAATAATAGTTTTCTGGAGGATGCCACAGCAGGAATTTCCTCTATCTATTTATGCAACACCAAAGGGTAAACCTCCTACTAGTTAATTTATGTGTAAAGACAGCTTCAGTTTACATGTTAAGTGATGCTTTAGCACTTAAGGCTAAATTAATACTAATCATGTTTGTGTAACTATTGACAATTGTTGTGACCTCTGGCTTAGTCTTTAAAGAGATGCATATGTTTAATTATCAGCAGCAGATTTTATCTATCCATAATTGCCATCAAGAATGAATTATAAGTCAGTGGGAAGAATTAACGGGAGAACAGAGTTAAGGACACCTTCCCTCCCCAGAAAGAATGAAGAATAAAGGTCACTTTAGCTGGTGACCTGGCTACATTTTCAAAGGAATTTCTTAATTTTTAAAATGCGGAGAAACTTTCCCCAAGCAACCAAAAAAACCCCAACCCACAAGCCTAAATTAAAATTTCTCCCTTGTTCAAAGTAATCTGTGAAATCCTTAGTGAACTGGGTAACAAAAAGAGTTATCTCATATAGGTCAGTGTGGATTTATACTGAAGTCAGGATCAGTTATAATAAATCTTTTCTGGGTGGCTGTGGGGAAGTTGTCTAGGAACAGATGAGAGAGAAGAACTTTCTCAAAATCATAGTGAAAGATCAATAAGCAGGGTGAAATTTGTCATGACAGTGGTTACTCTTGGAACACTTTCTTATATTAGTGAAATCCCTATGAAAATCCAGTAAATTTGAGGTAGACCTTTTGTGGAGGATCTTTTCTCCTCTCACCCCTCAGTAACATTTATTGTAAAAATAAGCTGCTTCATATTACATATCTCACATATATCCAATAATACAGATGCTACTTATTAAGAAAATAGGTCTAACTTAATAACAACATCAAATATCTCTAAATCATAAATAGTATGAAAATATAATGGCCTTAACATCACAACCTTCATATATTTCAAATGAGCATTTTTCTTAAAGCATCATCTTTGTTTTAGCAACTTCTTGTAAAGTCATTGATTTTGTGTTGCTTCGAGGAAGGTGCAATTTATTACTGTTAATAATGTTTCCATGATTACATGAAAGGTTCCTTGTTTCCACTAATTAATTAACCCACCATAAAGTAAACCTTCTGTTTAGAAAGGTGATGAGTGTTGTTTATAAAGTCTGTCTGACATCTCTAGTTGTCACGTGAAGCAATCTTTGGGATGTGAACCTTCTGGAAACCTTTTCTTCATTTTCTCCTCACCTGTCTCTTTGCCTGGTTGGTTGGTGCTGCTCCATATCTTTTGTGCTGATGCATTTTTTCTCAACTTACTGTTCAATTATGTAATGAA
>JAWWMO010000001.1:13598496-13638476 GCA_035047845.1 Dendrocincla fuliginosa
TTGTGTTAGACAAAATGTTTATAGGCAAAATATTTTTGTCCCTCATTCATTGAACTGTTGCATGCTGTATTTCAATACTGAGTCAGAAAAATCACTTTAAGAGAGCTATATTGCAGTTAAGTAGATGGTGAGTAGTTTACATACTAGAGCAATCCACGTCATCTTCCTTAATATTCAGCTTCCTTCAGAGCTTTATATCACTCAGGACAACAAGATGTGCAATACTCTTTATTTGCTAACAATCCTTTAGACTCTTTCCATGTAGTGAATGAGTTACCTTTATTGCAGTCTATTTTATGTCTTGGGAAACAAGGTGAAATTTTGGCTGCCCTAGAAGGAGCAGACCCCGATTTTGTCAACTATTTCCCTATTCCCAGACTTTTGCTTAGTGTTTTGACTATCAGTTATGAAACACGATATATAGCCTAAAACTACTGTATCTTGTGGTTAACTTCTGTGTCCCTGATTTGACATGACATGCAGTAATGAAATTTGACTAGAAAAGGATTTCACTATGAAAACGGTTTATGACGGAAGGAAAGCAAAGAACCAGAAAAAAAAAATAACAGCATCATACGCACAAGTTACAAATGTGGAATTATTTATGGCAGTACTTCTATGACATTGTTATTCACTATTTTCTTTCTGTATGGCTTAAGGATATTGGCACATTAAAGCTAGATGCTGATTGACCGCTGTAAACGATTGTATGATTGTAAGGATCCACATGAAGATATATCACAAGGCATAGAGGTGAACAGAGAAAAAACATTTAATTTTCCAGGAAGACTATGATAAGTTTAATGTATTTTTGTGCCAATTTGAATGACCTTCTACCTATATTGGAGCAGATTTCAGTAACACACAAAAGTCCTTTGCTTCAGGCAGGTCTATGCAGTAAACTATCCTGGAATCATTCAATCTAGACATTTCAGTACTTTTGGCCACCAAAGACCTTTGAGGCGTCCCGAGGAGATGCCTTTTACCAGGCTCATGAGTGCTACTTGGTATAGCACATAAAATGATAGGGAGTTCAGAGAAATGTGGGGTCTTCACCAGGTCAGAGCTGGATTACAAGTGAAAACATAAATGGGAGTGACTGAAATCTTTGTGATGAGAATTGGATCCTTGAGCTCAGTCTCATCTTTCCCCCCCACCAGGCACCTCAGCAGGTGGGGTCAGCTGCCTTTTAGCTTCTTTAAAAGTCCTCCGTGCTAAACTAAAGGTGCAACATACAGACTTTAATGCACTCATAATGGTGTAATTCCAGGATGGTCCCTGCTGATTATGGAAAGGTTATGTGCAATGATGATGAATATCAAATGAATCTGCCACTGTCCATTCAGTTAGTGAGATGGATAAGGTGTCTGAGGCACAACTTCAGCTGTTGTTATTAGGCAAAGCAACATATGCTTTCAGCAAAAGCTGATACTCTGCTGCAACAACACTTTGCATTATATTTTGCTCAATAAAACAATCACTGTACCAAGGAACAAAATTTATGTTAGAGGTAGGTCGCATTTACCAAAAACAACATAAAAGATGGAATTAAATAATGCTATTTGGATTCTGCTGGTGGTTTTTAATATTGCTTTTAGGAAAAACACAGCTGGTGGGCATGGTAGAAATATAAAGGAAATGGTGTAGGGGAAATCTGCAATTGCTAAACAAATACATTAGAAAGTACTTTCCCAAAAGGTTAAATATTCAGCGGTTTTACTAGTATAGCTAATTTCATCTCTGTTATAGCAGTGTACAATGTGTATTGCCCTCTGTTCTGCATTCAAAATATTAAATTATGGATATGGACCGTCTAAATGCTGTACTTTAGATGAGCATTTAGAACTATTTATTTTTGCAAATAAGTTGTTGCAAAATTATTCTACAGTGGTTTTGAAATTGAAGTATTTGCAGTGATTATAGTTCTTCTTTTAGTCTGTGAATTGGCACATTGGCCATCCAGCCCAATGGCTTGTCCCCAGCAATACCCAGTAGCAAATTCGAGTCAAAGCATGCAATACCAGAGTAAATCAGAGAAGCCCTTCCCTCTTCAGCATACAACAATAAGCAGATTAATGACTTTATTAGCCAGCGGCTACATCAAACCGCTGTATTTAGTGGCTGTGAATTGATATCTCTTGCATGAACTTATCTCATCTTATGAATTCATTTATACTTTGGGTCTCTTGTGAGTTTCACTATTTAATCACATTTTGTATGGAGAATATAATTCCTTCTGATGACTTAGAATTCCTGACTGTGACTGCGGTAGTATCACTATTTTCCTTTTCTGGGCTATAAAAAATCAGGAATAATTGTTCCACGTTTACCTTTGTGTGTATAGGCTGTATTATTCAAAGCATCTGTTCAATTCCTCCATAATTGCTTTCTCCCCCCTGCAAGGCTGAAGAAATATAATTTGTTTACTAATTTCTGAATACAGATACTATTCTTTATAGAATCATAGAATCAGAGAATGATTTGGGTTGGAAGGGACCTGAAAGATCATCTCATTCCAACCTTTTGGCATGGGCAGGGGCAACTTCCACAAGAGCAGGTTGCTCAGAGCCCCATCCAACCTGGCCTTGAACACTTCCACAGCTTCTCTGGGCAGCCAGTGCCAGTGCCTCACCACCCTCACAGGGAAGAATTTCTTCCTAATAGCTAATGTAAATTTTCCCTCCTTCAGTTTGAAAGAGGGGAAATTCACCGGTCTGTTCTGTTGCTCCCTTATCTACCTCTTTTTTGCACACTTTCAATTTGGCCTGTTTTGGGAGGTAATGACCATAACTCTGTGTAGTATTGATGGCACGGGATGTTGTGCTCCATGGATTTCGATATTAGCACTGTCAGGAACATTTTTCCTTTGTCCTCAATTACTGATAGTTCCTCACATCTTACTGGCCTCAAGCTCAGCTGAACACTTGCTGGACTGAGTAGGATGAGAAACTATTTTTCCTGGTTTCTTTTTTTCCTGTTTAAAATATAAATTGCTTCTGATACCATCATATTTGATGGGATTCTGTTAATTTTCCAGAATAGTCTCATGTCAGGGCAATACAAAGTTTAAAGGCTTCTCACAAATAGTACTGCATCTCTATTTCCAAAGAGAGAGATTAAAAAGAGGGAGGGAGAGTAAAAGTGAGCATAAATTATTAAAAAAAAAAAGAAAACTGCAGTCAGGCAGAATTTGCCCTTGACTGTAGATTAACTTTTAAGGTTAGGAGTGAGACATGCTGACACACTGAGAAACTTAGTGTGATTCTTCACAATTTTGGGCAGGGATAGGAAGCAACATGATAGAGGAAAACTGCTGTGTTATGTAAAGTAGTGCATATGGAAAAGTAAAGGAAAGGAAAGGAAAACAGATAAGAAGAAAAGAATAAAATAAAGAAGATGAGAAGGAAACATGGAGATGAGAACGATTCTGTTCTGTCTCAATCTCCTCTCCTTGTCAACCTAGTGGGGTGTGCACCTGCTGCCTCTTCCTTGAAGTTAACACTCTAAAGGACTTTGAAAATGATGGCTAGATTTTTTTAATGGAAAACAGAGCAATAAAGTAATTTCTGAAATCTGGTGATTGCACTGGGTTTAAAATAAATGGATTAATAACAAAATTGTCCTCCTACCCATTGTGTACAGCAGATATTTTATTGTGCTTACTCTCAAACCAGCATCTTCCCACAGCTGTTATAACTGTAAATGAATGTCATAAAATTCTCTAAAAATATGTACATTTTTCAAGGTGATTGTGACTTTTCTACTTCTGAGGTAGCTCCTTGTCTCTGTATGTGCTGTAGAATCTTAACCCACAGTCTCCTTTCCTGCCTTCTGCTTTCTTAAAGGATCTTCCTGGCCTAAGAAGCTCCAGAACCTCCTGATTTTAGGAACAAACCTTTCCTATGCAAGACACAACATGTTTCTAGAAAAAAAGCACACAATGCGTAGGGGATGCACAAGAAAAATGTATATTCTGATAATCAGAAGGTTTGCATAAACATCCAAATGGTAATTTTGAACTTCTTATCACTGTGGTGTGTATACATATACACACTCATATTCTGTGTTTACACTAGTCTAGAAAACATAAAGATCAGAGAAATATAGCCTGCCATCTACAGAGTGGTTATTGTAGAACAACTTAAAAAAACCACTTTGGTTTAATTTCATTTTTTCTTGTTGGCTTACTACTGTTTTGGGGGTATTTTTTACACTAGGAAAGAAAGAAAAATAAGTGGAGGTGCTGGATAGTGTTTGATATCAGGATTAAGAGTGAGAAATACAAGGAAGTTTTATATATATATATGCATATATAGCATATCTTTTTTAATGTCCTTTCTTTGTCTTTGGGCATCGATCCTTTTTCTCAGCCTTCCAGTGCAACTGATGTTTAAAAATAATGTCCTTTTCAAAGTATCCTTATATTTCCCTACAAGTTTTATTTCGAGGATCACAGGATACTTTTATTCTATGAAAATATCTTCAGTTAGGATGTTTCAGATCCCACCATTATTAGAAAATTGAAAGAATAGCAATTATAAACTTGAGTGGAAGACTGACTGAGAGAAGAGGAGCTTTTCTGTGGTCAGGGACTTGACTTCAGATGGGCATGAGAGAAGTCAGTGCAGGAACATGACTGAGTTGGTTAAACTTGAAAGGTTTCACAGAACTCAGAGTGCATCTTGGAAGGACCAGAAACTCTGCTCAGATTGAAAAACCAGAATGTTTGTAAAAAATTGGATGTATGCTATTCTGTTAAATTGAAATCAGAATTCAAAGTTGCACCATGTTTGAACAGAGACTGAGTGTTATTGAATGTCTATGAAATTGCTTTTCATTCTCAAATCTGAAGTGCTGTTTTGCAGTGTGTCATGAAAGTAATTACTATTACTAAGTTATTAGGGTAGAGAGGTACTGAGATGTGTGTTTATAGTCAGCAGCCTGTAAAACTGCTCGGGAGAATCTTTTTTAAATACCTCAGTATAGCACCACAAAGAGGCATCATCAGATGATAAGCATGTGACTGAGAATAAAAGGGAACAGACTGATTTACGTCTGTTACACAAATCTAGCAGGAAGACTTGATGTCTGATAAATTTGTTTATCTCTGCAAGTATAGCTGCTGAATGTCTTAATTCTTCACTTTAAAAGAAAATGTCTCTGGTAAATTAATAAAGTCCTGATATACAAGTATAATGACCAGGGTTTTTTGGGTTTTTTTTTTTTCTTCTCCTTTCTGCAGCATAGCTTCACTTTCATCTCTTCTGGAAAACAACTTACAATTTAATTATTACAGAAAGTCAAGAGGATTACTTAATGGAAGAAATAAATCAGCAATGTTATTAGAGCATGAAATCAAGTATACTGAATGTAAAACAGAAACCTTATATTACGTTTAGCTCACATGAGTAGGCTTATTCAAGTCAATGGAAAGATGTGCATAAATAATACTTTTAAGAATTAAGTCCTTGAATAACTGTTTGTAGTATCTGGACATAATACCCATATAGAAAATTAAATAATATAACAGTAATGTTCACTTCTCCCTTGTTATTTTCTTAATGTGTAATGTGGTTTATTTGAGCTGGTTAAATCTTCCTGTATAATCTTATTCAGAAAATTCCCTAAGCCTTTGCCTGAGTCTGTCTTTTTTGACAAACTCAAGGACTGCAGAATTTGCCTGCACTGGATAGATATTTTTGGATGTGTTCTGATTCATGCATGCTAGCAAGGACTGTGGACTACAGGCAAAGAAACTTGTACTAAGTCACATGCATCCTGAGCAAAGTATTTATGAAGAATGGGAGAAAGTCATACATTGCATATATGTAGCAAGATTTAAGAGGAAACACTTTTACTCATTCTGTGTGTCTCCAGTGAAGCAAATATGGATAAAGAGGTAAGTTGTTTTTTAAAAATTTTACAAGCTAATTATATAGGAAATTAAATACAACAAATAAAGTTGTCTAATGAATTCTTTGTCCTGAGCAGCTGCAAATTATTTAATAAAACCTATATGTTCTTATAGTCTTACTCTGCCAGATACATCAGGATACTTCACAAATGGTCTTTCATAAGTTAATACACATACTTCAGTAGGGCCATCATGAAAAACAATTTCAGCAATTCTATGGATTAATTGGCAGGTTTTGTTTACTCTCTCTCATTCCTGTACTACAAAAATCTATTTCCTGCATGCAATAAGTCTTTTCTTAGTAGAGAGATTTCACTTGGAGCTTGACAACATGCTGTAAGCCAGAAAGAAATTTTCAAATACGTTGTTTTATTGACTTCTCACTGACTGGAATTAGATCTCCGTAACTTCATTGAAAGAATCTGAAAAAGACTATTTTTCTTGGTTAAAATTAATATAGAAAAAAATGTGGGAAGGAGTGGAAAGCCCTTTTTGTCTTAACTTTCTCATATTTGCACTACATTTTTCCTTACAATATTTTGTAACTGTTTAGCACTTTTCATAAGATTCAATTTACTGTTTACAATAATCTTTATTATCTGTTTAGCTTTTATAGTATATTCCAGTAAATATTTGGTTTAAAGAATCAATATATGACTTGTTAGAGAATGGAAACTGATATGGATTTGAAGGTTGTGTATAACAACTAGAAGATTCTTGTTGTTTCTTAATGTTTTAACAGTTTGGGGTTTTTTCCTGTTTCAGGTAGAAAAGGTTTCTACAGGTTTTAAGAGACTAAGAGAGTGAGTTTTGCAGTCAACACAAGAGAGAAAAATTTCTGTGTAAATTTAAACACTCTACTGAAGTAAAGATTTTATTTTTTTTTTTCTCTGTAGCATGTTTTGCTCTGTTGTAGTGTTAGGGTTGGGCAGTTTGCTGGAAGGAAACCTACAACTTCTTCTTTTTTTTCTTAATCTGTAGTAACTATGTTATCATTTGCAAGTAATAATCTGTCTGAGTTCAAACTATTTGGCTGTAGTACCACTGCTGTATTTTCTGGTGGCTTTGATGCAATATTATTTCTTCCCTTTTGGTTGTGTAATAGCAGGTCAATATCCATATATTTCCATGGCTCTTTTTAAGAGTAGCCAGAAGGTTGATGTTTTTTGCCCTGATGTTGTATATCCATAGTGAAAAGACTATATCATGCAAGTTATCATAGGCTGCCTTTACAGGCAGGGAAGAAAAACAGAGCATGATTCATCTGACCTGTTTCAGCCATTTATTTAGAGTTAGATAATGTGTGCCCCAAGGTTACATTTTAACTTGTTCTAAAGGGAACTCAGATGACTACCTTAAATAGGGATGTTAAAAATCTACAACTCATTGAAGTGAAACCTGCCCAGGATTTTTTCATGCTGAATATTATCATGCAGGCAAGAGTTAATGTGTGCTTACAGACCAGAACACTGTACTACTAAGTTTCCCATTTTCCTTGGCTAGTTATCCACCTTTAATCATATATAAACAAAGAAGAGAAGTGATGGCATTTTTAGGAAAATGGATTGCTGGTCCCCATATAGTTGACTAGAAAGGACTTAGCCCATGTAGAACAAACCCAATTGTCCACTAGACTTTTCAAAGGAAAAGCCTGTTTAGGAAAGGAGCAGAACAGCTTTATTTATTTTTTTTTTTTTAAATTCCAGTCATATGGACAACTGTTTCTTTAAGGTATTAAATTTTCACATGGGATACCAGCAACGACTGTGTTGACAAAGATGATCATTACACTTACATGTGGCAAACTGAAGGATAAAAATGTGATTTGGAGAACAGGGATGAAGGAGAGGATCTGTCTTTATGAGCACATTCTCTCCTTTATGTCCTCTGTGCTTACCTTCGAATTGCTTATTTTGCCTTATCTAATTGACTTGAAGAATAATTTGGGCTCAGTCCAGTTAAGAGTCTGGATATGCACCAAAATGATGAGAGATGTGGAAGTCTGAAAAGAAATCTAAAGAATAGTAAAGAAAGTGTGGGTCAAGCTTTGGACAGCAGGTAAGTGACACAGGGCTTTCAAAATCAAAAGATAACTATTGGAAACAAGTAAATTTAATTGACAGCAACAAACACTCTGAGATTAAAATATGATAAGTGCTTTTAATTGTTTAAGTTTTTATAGTATTTGTTTAAAAATAAGTCACATAAATGTGATCAGATTTATTTTTATATATGATACCAGCAGTGATACAATTTCTGGCAGTCTTCAGAAATTCCAGAAAACTTCATTTTTCTTAGCCTAACCCCTGCCTGTAGATTTCAGTTTATATGAGGCCATTGAAGATGTGTAAGAGAACACCAAAATATTCACTGCACATTTGGGGATATTGTTTCTAATACAATGTGCAGCAGTTGCAGTCTCTCTTAAGGGTGTTGTACTTCATACAGAGAACAAAAGAGGACATATATTGATCTCAGGACTTGTAAATCCTAAATGTATCCTAAAGTCACATTTTGATCAAGTTTTTCACCCTTGTTTCCCACAAATTTGGAAACTGTCTTCTGTATGTAATGGTTATGTAGCTGGTAGAACAAATTACCAACTGAAGAAGTATTAAAGGATTAAAAAATCCCTGGTATATTTAGAAACATTTATTGAGACATCTTTCATTTTTAGCTATACTGAAACAAAGAAGGATCAAGAATCTGAGGAGAAAACAGAAGGACATGACAGAATAAAAAGGGAAGCTCATACCTCATATTTATCTGCAGGTTAAAGCAATTGTTCAAAAGATGTTACATTAAAGGGCATTTCCCCCTGTGCAGCAGTACTTTGAATTCAGTTCCCAGAGTCACTCAAGCATGCACCCATGTTCAGCATGTTGGAACCTTCTGGCTACAAATTCTCTGTCATCCCCCTTTTCCTCTTCTCTCAGACTTCGTGCTTGACCTTGATGCAGGAAAAAGTGTGGGTGTCTATTGCCCTCTATCTGCCACTTGCGTTTTCACAGAGGTGTAGTTTAGCAAACTGAAAAGCTGGGGATTCTGTTGTAATATTTCAGGGAACTTAACTTGCAGAGTCATACAGACTGGTATAAATAAACAGTAGCTTAGGTTCACACTCAATCTCAGATGAGAGTCCCAGTGCTGGAGGATTACCAACTAAGATGTGTTTGCTTTCCCTGAACACCAGTATCTCCAGGTTCAATATTTGGAAGAAGAAACTTCACAAGGGATGAGCTTTCTGTAACGAGGAGACAACTTCTGAGTTAAACATCCAGTGGAATCACAGTGAACTGCAGGAGGTGAGGACTTGGAGGGAAACCCCACGACATTGGTTCCTGCAGGAGCTTATTAGGCCAAGTAAGAGAGGCAGCAAGTTTTGACTTCATGTCTCCAAGTTGTTCTGCATAGTAAGGCAATGAATAAAATGTGTTAAAAATTTATATTCATAAAATTACCTTTTTTTCTTCACACGTAGCTTTCAGAAGTATGTTGAATTTAAAATCTTCATTAAAATTGCCTCACAAAGCAGTAAAAGTTGGGGGGTTGTTGTTTGTTGTTGTGTTTTGTTGTTGTTTCTTTTTCTTACGTGGAAATGAAAATTTTATTCCAAAAATGCAAATATTCCAGGCTTTGATCAGAGCTTCAAGTATCACTTGCCTTGGTTTTACTTTGCTCTCCAGCTATACTTGATCTCTGTACTGTGGGGTTGCTCCTCATACAAAGTCAATAACTACTACCACATTCCCCTGAGAGTTTGTAGCAGAAAGAGAAATTGGGAATTTTATTGTCTTCTCTTTTCTAACAAAAAAATTACTGTCTCATACCTAAAGTAGGTCTTATTTTTTTCTCTTTAAGCTTTTAAGCTTTCCTCTGATTTGGTCTACAAGGTTGTCAGCTCCATCCACTCTAGGAATTGGTCACCTTGGCTATTTTTACAGTCTCTCAGGCAGGGTTCTCCTACAATAAAGTAAGAAGCAACTCTTTGTGGTGCTCATCTCTTGCCATGAAAGCTGCCTTGCAATCTGATACATTTTTGAACTAATGATAAATCTAGCAGAGGTGATAGGAGCACACTACTTTTATGTCTCTCACAGGCTGTGCATACAAAACTCTGCACAGCTTCACAGGAAAGGTTTCATTTCTAAAGAATATCTGGAGGAAAGCCTTGCTCTTGGGTAGGAGAAGCAAATGGACTTAACATTTTCCTCATGTGACCTTGAAGCAAATGGAATGTACAATACTCACTATTCACCTTGAAAATTTGTATTCTCTGTACCCAGGCATTTAAGACCACTGTCAAGTTTATTTTTTACTTAACAATTAATTTTTCTTTAGAGAAATGTATACATTCCCTGAATATGATGCTGTTGAAATAAAATTAAAATTCATATTATATTCAGCACAGGTGTGTATAAATAAGCTGTTGAAAATAGATGTCTACCAGTTTCCTTCCAATGTGGCAGCCTGACTGTGTTATTTTTTAAGCATGTATGAATACCTGGTTTTGCACAGTGGCTGATGATTCAGACTGTTACACTGGGTTGGCTCTCTCTTTTTGTGCTGTGGAAAATGGCTAGGAATGCCAGGAGTTATTTCATTGCCAGTGATCAGCCTGACAGTCCTCATGCTCCTCAAACAACAGAAGACTGTCTGAGAGGATTGATTACTGAGAGGAATTTGGCTACAGCTGTGAAAATGTGACTTAGAACTCTTGTTCCTTGTCCATTACAGTGCCTGGTCTTTCCTGTGTAGTACTCCTATTGCAGTCCTCCCTTCTTGGCTACTTGAGTACAATAGACTGGTTTTTGTTATCATCTTTTTCTTCTCTTCTGCCCTTCTTCATCTTCTGGTTGTCTCCAACCATTTCCAGAGCACTGAATAATTTTCTTAATCATTTGAAGATGTTATCTGAACTTATTCCCATGCTAAATGAACACAGATTAAATAAATGATTGTACTAAATACGAGGAAATCTTTGCATCAAATTTTTGAGTGACTTTTTATTTCTATAGTTTGTTATCGATGCTGTTACTTAGTGGCAAAATTAGTCTTTATATTTTCATTTTCTGATTTTACATTGAGGTGTGACTGATAGATGAAAACCTACAGCCCTTGTTCTCTTTGAAGAAGGCCTTCTTATTCTCTAAGAGTTGGAGATTCAGGCTCTCCAAACACTTACTGAGCCATAATATAAAATGCACCAATGTTTGGTGATGGGTAATGTCAACTGCTGTTGTCAAGGGGTCCAAATAACCTAAACAGGTCAAAATAACAATATAAGAATAATCCATTAATCAACATTATCTCAGTTCAAAAAGTATTTTATTGCTTATTTGACTTGGGATTGTGAAGTAAGGGTATCCTCTTCTTAGAAGGTCAGCAACAAAGAAGAAATAGAAATATGTGTCAGAGAATACATGAATGAAAGAATGAGTAATTATGGACTTCAGTTATATTTCTCTCTATATTTATGTATATAATTGATAGTTTAACACTAAGGATGTTAATTGGTGATATTTTTTTTTAGTCTCGAAGAAATAAAAAGATGAGGTAACCAGCCATTTTCTCCTCTTTATGAAACAACTTTTGCAAGTCAGTACCAGATAAAACCTCCTGCTATTCAGATCATTATTGCTTGAACTAAGTCCTCTGAGGAGGGCAATATTCTGCAATCTGTCCCTGCCTTCTCTTAGAAAGGATGTTATTTTCAAAATAGTCCAGGCAGCACAATGAATATTCAATGAGAGGTCTTCCTGTGACACCTGCTTCCTCTGTAGAGCTTTAAGACTGTCTTTAAAAGCTGACAGAGAAATGGTATTATGTGCCTGTAAAGCAATGAGTTTCATTTAAGGAGGTATATATTAAAGCTGTCGTAGGGGGCCAGATTAATGTAACACCTCAGTGAATTTATTATTTCCCAAGAAGCAGCACCAAGGAATATTTTATGTCAAAAATACGTATCAGGATTGATTCTCTTGTTGGAGCCTCAGTTTTATGGCTAATATTCTGATTCTGTCAGCAAAACAGACATTCTTTCTGAGTTGGATTTTTTAATTTAAAAATCTGTATAGGTTTGAAGTTATGTATGTGTATGCATTTATCATAGAATTGCACTGTAATTAAGAACTGCATTGTGGCTTTTATCAGGAATTAGTAAAGTTCAGATGTACAACTATAAAGATGAAAGAAAATAGACAAACTGCATGTGTTGAGTCCATTTAATCCTTAGGATTCTTCAGAGACAAATATGTCTTATATCTATACACAATCATTACCAATCAACTGCAGTGCTGTACTGAAGAACAAACAGTGGGTCTAAGAAAGCAATCTATTATATGTCTTTTAGTAAATGCTGCATGAAGTTCAGTGCCTTGGACTCTCTGGATAGCTGCTGGAGATTGCTGGGAAACGTCCAGTGTGTGTGTATATAGACACACAAAACACCACATTTTTATGTATTTATGTTCTTCTTCCTAGATGAAAGATCAGGTGCACGGTGGCCATATAAACACTAACAGCCTGGTAAGTGAGGAAAAGATTAGTGAGGCAAATCATTTCATCTGCTCAGGAGAGTTAGCTAAATTGCTTTAAACAGAGAGTTGTCACGGGCAGAAAGAAATCTGAGAACTGCTGGTAGCTAAAGTATTTCATTCCTTGAATCCAAGTTATAAGAGCTAATAGACAGAGGACTTGCAGTCTCATGCAGTGGCACCCTAAATAGAAAAAGAGTCGGTGTTGGATGAAACCTGGTTATTTACAATGTTAACTGGCTTATTAAAGATGAGAGCTCCCGTGACTTCAGTGAAAGTCAGTGGGTTACCAAACACATGCTGTAACTTGTTCAATTTTCTTTGGTGAAAAACTTGGAGCTGTTTAAATTACCTTTTCTCTTAGGTTCTCCTTTGATGATTTGTTAAACTGTCTGTGTTACTCTGTCAAGTGTATTTGTAGAGAAACTCTCCATCTCCCTTGGAAAGCAGAAGCAGCTTAATTGTGGCAGGATGAAGTGGGATAGTTTCTGCCCAGGAAGGAGGGTTAGGTGATACCCTGTGCCAGCTTCCTTGCCAGAAGGGTTCTCTTCCTTCCTGGACCTGATCTGTTGCCATCTGCCTCTGTGGTGAGGGAGGGCTGGAGAAGATAAAATGAACATGTATTTTGAAATCCTTCTTGTGTGTGGTGTGTAAGGAGGTGAGAGGGAATTTCTTTTTATTTGTTTGGAAGCTTCAAGTCTAAGAGAGTGTTCATATTTATTAATACTATTATTATTATGATAAAGCACAAGAAGATGATGTTGGTATAAGCTCAGCTATACCTATAAATGTCATCACATGTGCATGTTCAGGGAATATGCACCACTTTCAGGATGCCCTCAGTAGCAATTTGGGAAATTAAAATCCTTTGCTCATTGTACCTTTGAGAGCACGATGGATTGTTGGTATGCTGTGGAGCAGAAAGGCTTTGTGTTTGCTGTCACTGCCCTGTACCCGTGTATGGCTGGTGGTCAGCTACTGCCAAAACCTCCTGGTCCCCACTGAAAAATGACAGGCTGGGATTTCATTTAAAGTGGGGGTCACTGAGGGAGAAGGGGCTGAGTTGGTTTGGATCACGGGTGATTGTTTTTTAGCATTCTTGGCATAATTTGAAAAGTAGCAGCTGTGAATACAGTTCTGCTTATTTTTATAATTTTAAACCAGATACTGCATGTCAATTTTTAATATATAATATCTGTAAAGTAACGTTCCCTTTTGAATTATGAAGAAATATTTATAGAAAGCAATCTTTTCATACAACCTGTATTAAAACCTTTTTTTTTTTTTTTTTCTAGAAGAGAGATTAAAGTGACCTGATAAATTAAGACTTCTAGTACCAATATGTCTTCAGTGTTTTTTTGTGAAAAGCTTAAGGAACAGAGGGAGACTGAGTGCCTACAAGCTCAGGGTGAGAGAGGTTCTTCAGAATATTAGCTATACTGTGGAAACATAAAGGTAACTGATGTCTTCTACCGATAGCAAATAAAGGAAAATAATTTAAAGGAAATTTGCTACTAGCAAATAATTTTAGCTCAAAAGATTACACCACCCCACCTCACCCTCTTTCTGTGTTTGCAAGAACTGAGAATATTTTATAAACACTTTGGAATAGAAGTAGCTTGTGGGGTTTTGTTTTTCTTCAAGTTAAGCTCTGTTCTTTATGTGTTTCCTTAGTCCTTATGAAAGAAAATCCAGTAAGAGACAGCACAACTGGCTTCCAAATTCTGCTCTCTTTAAATCCATATTTCCTTTTTCACAGTGAAATTACTCATGATTTTGTGTCTTAAAAGTAGTTCTAGAACTCTGGAGTCCAGAAAATTGAATACACATTTCAAAGATACTGCTGCAGTGTACAGAATCTAACACTGAATAATTGTCACTGCCTGAAAAATTCAATTCAGGATTTAAGAAGAAACATATTCTAACCTTGAGAACTGTCAAGAACACACTTCCATTGAGACAATGAGGCAAGAATCGAACTGAGTTCTTTCTTAATGAGAAACACACTGACTCCACATACAGGGACATCAGGAAAAGATTCTCCACTCAGAGGGTGGTTGGGCACTGAACAGGTTCCCAGGGCAGTGGTCACAACCCCAAGGCTGACAGAGTTCAAGAAGTGTTTGGACAATGTTCTGAGACACTCTTGGGGTGTCCTTTGCAATATCTGGAGCAGGACTTCTATGATCCTTGTGAGTCCCTTCCAGTACAGGATATTCTATGATTTTATGATTCAATGAGTTAATCTAATGTCTTCAGAAAAGGGCCTAACTGCACAGTAATCTTATCTGCCTTGGATATACCTGTAAAGAGGCCAAGAATCATGTTAACAGGTTTCATACCGATAGATCTATCTGAAAGCTTGATGATTATATGTATAAAGCTGGGGTGGTTGGTTGGTTTGTTTTTTTTTTTTCCTGTTCCTCTTCTACATTTTTTTCAAGCATCATCTTTACAAGGATCTATTGCACACCGTCTAATTTTTGTCATTTATTTACATAGGCCCTTCAAAGAGAGATAGTTCAAGTAAGAAATTTTATGAAGCAGATCTAATCATTGTTCAGGAATTGAATGATGATCTCTTCAGGAATATGTAGGAAGAATTAAAAAAAAAATTGATAATGCTGAATTAGATAAACAACAGTAAAGAAATTGATCATTCTGCAGGTACTTTTAACCATTTATTATAAAAATTCACAAACTACCATCAGTGTCTGAATTTAGTGAGCTTTCCAAAATGGAAGGAAACTTAACAGACGGTCAGAAATATAACATATTTTTAGTTTACATGAGCTGGAAATCTTTTCCCCTCTAGCTTGTCATGAAATTGCACTAGAAATGTTTAAAGTTTCAAGAGTAAAATAATTTAATTCCAGCAAAAACTTGATGAAATTACTTCTGTTGATGCCTATAATGTCTCAAATATTATAGTAAAAAATAATGGCTAAAGAGGGGAAGATTTGACTTTTCATATGTGCTGTTGGCAATTTTGTTGAAAGGTTTCTTAATAAAATCACATTTCTTGACTAGATGTACAGAGGAAGAATAGCATAAAGGGTTAAAATCACTTTTTTCTTTGAAAGGAGCTGTCCTCTATTCTGTAACCTCTTAATTCTTCTGGCAAGCTGTCATGGCTAGAGTTGCACAGCATGGATTTGTTCTTGCAGTGAAGCGTTCGAGCAGGTTGCAGTGTGCTTATGTAAATGTGTGTAAAGTCACAGTGTGCATTCCCACTGCTTTTATCTCCTGCCTCTCCTGAGGTGTTGTCACAGGCAGCTGCAGCAAAGCTGCTCTTGCTTTTGGACTCTCTGTACAGCCAAGGAGAAGACGGATCAGGTTTTTCCCTTGAAAAATAACCTTAAAACCATTTCAGTGGTGTGTAACACACTCGGTGAAAGGTGTGGAGAGGCAGATCAAACAGGTGATTTTCCAGGAAAATGAGCAGTTCTCCTCCCTGCAGTTTCGTCTGCTCTTTGGCACCCTGTGTCTTATGGTTTGCAGTGCAGATTGCTTCCTGCACACGCCTGCTGTACCCCTGTGTGCATGCAGGTAACAGTGAGGGTACATTGCAATTCTAATTTAGATTTGGTGCTGGAGAAGCACCAATCACCCCCAACCAAGCAGTGACAAATTCTATTGCTCTTTGTTGTAACACGTGAAACAGAAACCAAATATATTCACAGGAACAATGAAACTCATTCAGCCTGATAGGTTATATGAAAGTCATTATCAGTATGTGAATTAATGGTACTATTAACTGAAGAGATAATTATTTAGGTTATACTGCTTTCCTTTCCTGTTTTAATAAATGCTGTACATCTTTGAACATAAAACCATATGATATTGTCACCTCTTCTCATCACAATGATACTTTGTACTTTGACTTGCTTCATGCATAGTTCTTTACTTTTGCATTGAAATGAGAAGTATAAACAGCATTAAGTTCTGTTGCAATAAGAACTGCTTATGGTTAGTGAAGGGAGGAGAGATCATTTTTGACATTTTTCTTACCTTTTATAAGAACTGGAAGAATAGATTTTGGTAAGTTCGTACTGACCTAGAACAGAAGTTAAAACCAATAGTGACCACAGAAGCTTTCAGCTAACTGATACCTGAGAAGAACCCTGACTCTTAATAATTTAACATGCATGGAGACTAAATTTAGACAGCTTAAAGATGAAGACACTCATCTACTTGCAGATGTCAAATGTGGGTTCGTACAAATTAAGTATGTTGTGTTCAGGAGGCTGAAGAAGACTTGCAACTTATCAAAGTGAGTTTTGTATTCAAAGTGGAGCTTTTCATTTATTCAGAGAAAGATGTTTCCTGGGATTTTCTGGGTACCTTTGTCCTCTTGTGGCTGCAAGTGACTTCTGTGGGGTGACACTGACTGGGAGAAACAGCTTCTGTGTGGCTTATTAATTCCTTCTTATTAGCAGTGGAAAAATACCAAATGTGAAAAGGTGGCAATTCGCTCTAAGTTATAGCAACTTCCTGAATAAATGTTAAATGGAGAGAAGGGAAAAAAAAACATAGGGTAAAGGGAAATAAATGCCCTTTTCAGTCTGGAAGCTTGGCTTTTTTCTCTCAAACTATCCCAGCTAAGTGATGCTACCAAAGAATCAACAATCAAGATAGATAAAAGTGGTTTTTTTCACATCCATATCATTAGCAAGAGAGATTACAATGTTGCCTGAAGGAAGTATTTCTAAAGTAGAGCATTATTTTGAACAAAGAACAAACAGAGAGAAATAGAAATGTTATGTTTTTAATTCATGATGTTTACAAAAAGATGAACAGAAAAGTTTTAGTTTCATGGGGATTTTTGCTGCAGACGTAATAAAATTTGGAAGCAAATTTTGCCTTGGGGTGCGGGGGGGTAGGAGGTTTTTTTTACCCCAGTCTCGCTGGAATTTTCACCTCAAGTACTCCTCCTGTCTCATTCAAGTGTTAGACCTGCTGTCCAGCCTGGGCATCCATAAATGACCCAAGAGAAGTTGGGGAAGGTGCTCTGGGACAGTATTACTGCCCTGTTACCCCTGTGAACCTCTGAAACACAGAAGCCGGAGCTCAGACAGCAGCTGGAGCCTGGAAGTTGTAAGCTGGGTTGTCCTGAGGGTTTAAAACCAGAGATTCTCCCTTTTAAGCCAATTTATCAAGAAAGTAGTGAGCTGCTTTGGAAGCTAGCTAGAGAAATCGAGATGAACCCAGGCCAAATGAATGCACATATCCAGCACAAATGCTCATTTGTATGGAACAAATTAATGAAAGTGGAGCTTATTATTGACTTTGGAAACAGCATTATCTCTATTTAAAAGGGAAAAAGAGCAATAATCCTTGTGTTAGGGTTTGTTTGTTGCTTTTTCTTTTATTTTTAGTGGACTAATATTCAGGTCCTCCTAGGACCTAGACAAACTGAGCTTCAGATATAAACAGGATAAGAGGGAGGGTTTACGTAAGGCCACTGGAAGAATAATGAATAAAATAAGAAGAATTGAATATTACTTAAATAACATTTCTGTATGAAGTAAGAATATAATAGTGTTGCTCCCAAAGTTTTCCTTGGAGTCATTATAAGAATACTCATTAGATAAGAAGGAAAAGCACACATACATCACCAGCAGAGCTTCACTGGCTGCCCTCAGAATGATGAAGTAAATCTGACCTCAAGACTCCCAGAAATAGATCAGTTGTTATGACTAAACAATACAAGAGCTGATTTTAAATTGTGTTGTCTTGTTCAAGAAATTTAAATGAGAGTTAGATGGGTTAGCTTTCTACTGCCAGCTGTATTCTGCACCAGGACCATCTGTCCTGTTCATAGTTTCAAACCCATAATTTCACAGATTTCATAGATGGGCAAACTCATACACTCATTTCTTTGGATTATTACTGTTAGGTTCCAAGTTGTTTGAAGATCCAGTATTCCAGATACCTGATCAACAAGTTAAAGAAGACTTTGAGAACCTGGCTACCACATCATGTACTGCGTGTTAATTAGCTGAAGCAACTCAAGTTTTCAGATGGTGCTAATGATTTTCTAGGATGAGAAACATCAGTGTGGTCCAAAACTTAGTGACAGCCAAGGGAGTGTAAAAAGAACAGGACTTCATTTGGCAGAAATAGGGATACGATTTTTTTTTTAACTGCAGGCATATTTCATTAAGTGAATATGGTGATTACTACTAAGGCTTGTTTCTTTTCATTGAATTTTATCACTGTTTTGAAGAATTTAAATGTGGCATAGCTCCTGCTAGTAATTGAATCATATATATCATTTAACAGCAAACATCCAGAAACATCTGACTCATACAGACACCCTTATGTGTCTTGGAACTTGGTTGATATTTGAGCTGCATGATTCTGTATTGCCAGGTGACCTCAAACTGTTTTGAAAATATGATGTTTAATCTGGCAGTATTTTAGCAATCAGTCTGAAACTGCGTGCTTTTTTGCAATTTTACAGTTAGGTGACAGGTGTCCTACACCTCACTTGGGTGTGTCAGATTATGCAAAAAGCAGTTTAATTGTTTTTTAAAACCTGATGTATGTTTATGGTCCACCTTATAATGTTAAAAAAATATTCAAAATGATATGTGCACTGAGTGATAATATCAGTCACTAGGAAATGAGTTACTGATGCTACAAAATATTGAGTTTAATCATTTTGTATAAATTGAATAGTGGATATGAGTTATACATCTGTTAATTCAGCAATAAAAATAAATTTAATATTTTTTTCAACTGAGGAAAAATACTATTTTCTTCCTCTTACATCAGATGGGAGAATGATGAAAGTTCATGTGCCTGCTTTTATCCTTTGTCTGGCAGGTTACTCATGTTACATCTAAATCAAAATGCTCACTCTGTAGAAAAGGCTGTGATGCTTCCTATCTATGAGATGCAAAGGATTTTTTTTGGCTTTTGATTTTGAGCTACACTTTAAAGTGCTCCGGTAATAATGGTTGGGACGAAACGCTTGGAATAAATTTAAATAACTGTATAAAGTGCTGTTTTCTTCTAAAGTATTTTCCATGCTGCTTAAAATGTGTCTGATTTATGGGTGCAGCGTGGGTTTGCTGTCTTTTTCATCTACGGTAAGGCAATGCAAGGTGGCACATTACTAATTGTGTAGGTTTTATGCAGGTTTTTGGGAAAAAGAAAGTTTATATGACTGGTAGCACAGTATGTTCTGTGAATGGAGAAGGTGAAATCACTTGATTTTAATTCGGTAAGACCCAGTTACCTTAAGAGATGAATCTTTTGTGAAAGACTCAGAATTTACTTTCACTGTTTCAACCACAGCGTAGCCCCTTCTGCTAATAGAGTTATTCATTATGTTAAAGAGTTTGACAGACTGGATCTCTGTTTGCAAGATAGCAGTGACTTTCAGCTAACTTTTCTGTATTAACTTTTGGTTAATTGTCTCCTTGTGAGCATAAGGATAAAGGAATTAACTGGTCTATAAAAGCTATCCCAATTTTATGATAACTAGAACAATAGAAACTGTACCAGATTTTCATAGTAAATGCTATTTTTTGATTGCTAAATACATTCCTTTAGTCTTTGTCTCTCGGTATTATTTTCCCCTATCTTAAACTTTAAAAGAGGAATGAGAAAAGGCGGAGTTAATTGAAACTTTACCTTCAAAATTGCTGGGAGCAATGTGTTCAATATTTCTTGAGCTGATGTTTAGTAGGTGGAACTTTAGACCTGCACATAACATTTGTGCTAAATGGAAAAGAGTGAAAAGCAGAGGAGGGTGACTGTGACTACATCCAATCTTGTTCAGACATGAAAAAAGGATACAAATACATTGTATAAAACATGTGCTTTTTCAGTCTTGTCATTACCCTTTTTGACAATCTGATCAAATTTTAGGTGAAATTAACTCAATTTTCAGTTTACTGGATCATTTTTCTAGAAACAAGGAATTTTGAAGTAATTACCTCAGAGGAGGGGCCTTTTATTGTCTCTGATATTCCTTGTGGTTTTGATGGGTAATTTAAGCAAGGGGAAAACTGAGTGCATTAAAATGTACGGTGTTGATCATTGTACATCTCTCATGACAGATTATAAGAAATGTCTGACCTCTAACTCTTTTTTGTATTAACACATGTAATGAGTTATATATAATGAATAATATGAATTATAGTAGCTAATGCAATTAATTCTATACAAAATATAATAATTATATATAGGAGTTATAATATATATAATATTTTTGTAATGAGTTTAAAAATGAGTAATCAAGTAGCAAGTTTTCTAAGATTTCTGAAAGAATATGCATCTAAAGGGATTCCCAATCTCTTAGACTTTGCTGTTTATTAAAAAATAACGTCTAAGTAAGGAATGTGTATAATTAACAAGCTACAAGCTTTTAAAATTTAATTTATCCTCTCGAGAAATCCTATTTTTCAAAACCTTGCAAACAATTTCATCCCTCCCTGCCCATCTCCAGCCACCTCTCTCCATACTCCAATCAAGCTTTCCAGAAACAGCAGTGTAAAAACCTTCTCACTATTTTAATTACCTTATTTGGATGCTTTTTTGAGTAAAGAAAAAAAAATTCTGGTATATCTAGGAAACTGTGGAATAGCTCAAGAAAAGGCTTCATAAAATGAAGAAAGTGTGTGCTGAACTACTTGTAATGATGAATCCAAACATCTAGCATGTCATTAAAAGTATCTGTTCTTCAGAAGTACAATTCTTTCCCTGTTTAGATGATAACAATTTCATATTTGTCTGTAAAGAACCTGTATTAGGAAAAAGTAGTAGTTTCATATTCTCATATAGTTCTTAACACAATGGTATTTGTCATAATTTTTAGCTCATTTTCCAGTGAATTCAACCACCTGCAGTGAAACCACTGAAGCTTCATGGGCCTATACCCAGTTTCTCCCTTTTAACTGAAATTTCTTTTATTAGAAAAGTTTTGTTGTAAGAAAAGAAAAGGATGTGGATGGCAAGCTGTAGTTAGGGTTAATATCATGGGGGGTTTTGAATGTCAAGATGAGCAGACTGTGATGCTGATAAAGAGACTGTGAAACTAGTTGCTGATTTCATGGAGGGTTAGACTTTACAGTTACTGCCTGAGACATAAAGCTTAGAAAACAGTGCTGGGGATATTGAATCAATGGATGACCTTTGTGGGGAGTGGGATTGATCCCATGCTCTGGCCATGCAGCACAGCCCTCTGAGGCAGCAATCACTCCATTAACAGAAGGGAGAAGTCCAGGGCTGCAGACAAGCAGTCATCTCACTTCTGCTGTCTGCATGAGTGTAGGACAGATAAAGAGAAGGGTTCTCCTCCTGCTTTCCATCATCTCAACATTTTGTTTGAGGTCAACAAGTTTTGAGAAGTTGCGAATTCTGCTCATGTTTGACAGGAGATATACATGATGAAGATTTAGGTAAATTTTACAGGGGTTGTGATTTGGGAAGTCATGTTTTCTTCCCCATAGATATGGATGCTCCTTAAGCAGCCTCAGAAAACTTATTTTTTGCAGCAGCTCCTTTAGGAGAGTCAAAGCAGGAGTCTAAATGGATGCTAAGACAAGGTCTCCACCCCTCATCTCTCTTCATGTTAAATGACACTTGAGCTACCTAAGAGAACACAAGGTCAATTTTTTTGTATTTCCTATTTCTTTACCATTATCTACTGTTTTCTAATTTTTGAATTTTTAACCCATATTATAAAATATGGTATAAAAATGGGGAATCTATTGATAAAAGGGAAAAAAAAAAAAGAAAAAAAGAAGAGAGAGGAGTTCTCAGTGATAGCTTGCTGCTACTTGTGTTCCTGATCTTGCTTGGGATTAATTAAGTCTTTTTAATTAACATTAGTAGAACTAGTAGAGAGGATTTCTGAAATTAATAATTTTCAAAACAATTTCTTTTTCTTAAACCAGCCCTGGGTATCACCTCCTTCCTAAAGACTTTCATATCATATGTATGACTGTATTTTCTGAACATGAGCTTAGATTGAGAATATCTGAGTTTCGTTAGCCTGTTGATAAATGTGACAATTTGTGTTATAATTTGTCTGTGCATCAGACACGTGCATTTTTTAATACTGATATAGTTTTGTCCTAACACTTAAACTATTATATATTTAAAAGTACCTCAGTGTATATGTGAAGATAAATAAGTAAAAGTAATTTGTTGCTTAATTCAAAATAATCACTGAAGAAATTGAATTATGGTAAACTGGTGTAGAAGGAAAACTGGTGTAGAGGAAAATTCCTGAAGGAAAAGAAAACCTAAAAAATGTGACTAATAATGGTGTGCTGATATTAAAATTATAAGGAAATTTTGATATTCATTTGCTAGGTGTCCTGTATGTCTTAAAAAGAACATAAAAACCAGTGTCAGACTGTACGAGGGATGTGCTCAAACTGTAGAATAATGTTTTGATATAAGATCCCACTCATATCTAATAGAGGGGTGACAACTGTTTTGCTAATGACTTTTATTAAATATCCTGTAACTAATAATACAGACAGATAAAAACTTTATAGCATTTTCTACCACACTGTTTTTTGCACGCATATAATAATATAAGGCACGTGTGCATTATATCCCATCCATGTTTACTCTATTCTATTTTTAGAAATGTGGCTATTAACTATTCAATCAAGTGATATTTGTTAATAAAAGTAAAGCCCACTGGAAAAAGAAATCTTCCCATTGCATACAGCTGCTTATATTAAATGTGTGTATTGTATATGAAATACATCATGATTGAAGGGCAGGGTACCAGATGTTGAATTTCAAATCCCTACAGTTGATAAAACAAATGGGATGTCTCAGTACTGAAAAGCAGCAAGAAAATAAGAAGAAATATGTGTCATTAGGGTGCAATGGAATCCAGGAATTTAGTAAGATTAAATAAACAAAAAAGATACTGATGGAAGTAAGAGACATCACTGGAGTTTACTAAGAAGAACAAGTTTTGTAAAAGCTGTTAAACCCAATGCTTTAACACTTCAATCTCTAATTATAGACAGCTTGAATGATCCAGATTATCCCAGACTGGTTCCTATGAAATTCTTAATTCTTCATCTGAAGGATTTTGCACTGGCTTTTAATTCTGTATTCTTACACTGATAATGGCCAGTTCAATGTGTGAACATTAGGTTTAGTGCCTCGTGGTCCTAGATTTCTTGGGTACTTTGGCTATTCCCAAGGAACCTCAATTTTCAGGATAAATCAGCTATAAATTTGTTCACATAGATTGTTGTAAGGATGCATCCAAATGCTAAACTTAAGCCTTGCATGTATCTAAGAAGTTAGTGCTAGTGTGGTGCTCTCATCCCCACTGCGTCTGTCCTCGGGAAAGGAGGGCAACAAATTAATTGAAATCATTCCAGACATCATGCTTTATGAGTGGCATGAGAGGTCCAAATCTAGGTTTTGTCCTCTTGTTCTATGGGCTGCTGCCTGTTTGAAGTTAATAAGGAGAAGAAACAGGAGACATCTCTTTTATTTGATGTTTTCAGGTGTACAACATGCAGTATTCTGGGGGAATTTCTTCTCTGGGGCTGTGAGCTGAAAACAGAAGCTAACAGAAAAAATCCAGCCATTAAAGGTGAGATTTATTTTTCTCAGCTACTCTGCTTATGGTAAGTTAATTGAGGTTTCTTGACAAAGAAGCAGTTTAAAGTTAATAATCTCAGGAGCAGACTGTCAGTGCAGATTTGGCAGGTTAATTATGTCCGTGCTTTCCTGAAGTTATAAGTCAGTAAAGTATCTCTGTGGTCAGCCAAACCCTTAAGTGTGTTTAAGTGATTTGTTACACAGATATTAAGTGCTGAAGTAGTCTTTTTATACATATTGGCTGGTAGTAGGAACCATTGACTCATAAAAGATCTCATTGCCATGGACTTTGTGAATTATACCAATGTGTTCTCCAACTCAGGAACCTTGACTGGTCATCCTGATGTTGAGTGGGATAAGCAGGTATTTTGCTGCAAACTTCTTGTAAGGGTTAGAGCTGCAAAGATGGAAAATTCCCAAAGTGTTCAGCAGAAACAACAAAGAAGGTACAATGTTATGCTCTGGAAGGGTGGAAACTCAAATGGGACAGAAATATATGAAGTTTCCAAGGCTCTTCTATTACTCACAGTGCTGTTGGACACATTATGGACCCTGCTTAAATTGTAGCGTTTCACAGCTCTGCTGGATAAAGTAATTTCATGATTCAGAAGTGAAGGTTGAGAAGGGTTTTTCTGCACCAGTGGATCTTACATAAGTGTATTGCTAAGGAAATGCAAGAATTTAGGGTTGTTTTTTATTGCATATAGACCTGCCTGCCATCTCATGTCTAAGAACATGGGAATGCTTTGAGAATCTGAATTTTAAGGTTAGAGAGCAGCAGTCCCGTATTACATCTACATTCTTGGAATCCTAGTCCTTTGTGGAGCTTCCAGGAGGGCTTACAGTCTCTCTCAAACACTTTTTAAAGGTATCTGACTACATCACCAAGTTCCTAAATATGTTTTGTGGTTTTGTTCTTATAGCACAGTCCCATTCTTGCAATTAAATCCCTTAGGTTTCTTGGAAAATCCAGTTTAGTAACTTCTACAAATTTCAGTGGGCTAAGTTGAGCTTCGAAGTAAAAATGTGTTGCCAGTGAATTGTAGTTAAGGGTACCTGAGATCTGCAGGCATGTCTAGATAAATTAGCTTCATTGAAAAATACAGCAAAAACCCAGATTTTTGCGAATTGAAAGTTGTTTCTGTGACTTCTTTCCCAAAAATATGCCGAATTACTGAATTTCTGCATGCATTCTCATCTGCATATCTTAGCTTTTTAAACAGCCAGAAATTAGATGTGGTAAGCAAGAATTGCGTAGCAGTAACAGATATTTAAAAAAAAAATGAGAAACATTACATGTTATTTGCAGAGCTGTGAAAAAGGCAATTTAATGCTGTAACACTGACAAATGTTTATATTTTAAAGTGTGAATAGAAAACTGAAATTGAATGTTGCATAAACATTTTCAAATTTGAAGCACATAAAGTCATTAGCAGCTTTGTACTACAGTGGCTTATTTAGTGTATTTTCATCTCAAAATTATATATAAAGTAAATTCAATTTTCTCTTTAAATGCACTCTATTTGTTTTGTATTGTGCAAGTAATTCTCTGGAGAAATGTGTAAGTTCTATTTTTATATATATATTATTTTGCATTGCGCAGTAGGAATATTTTTGAAAGGTCAAACCTTGTAAACCGGAGCCTAACTTTTCTAAGTGATTAGATTTAACCTTTTAGATTTAGTACTATTTATTTGTAATTACACATTTTCAGAAGAGGCTGATGAATAATGTTACAGAGTTGAGACTTTGTTAAAAAAATACACAATCTTTCAAGCTGATCTTCCCAACTTTCATTGCTTATCAGTAGTAGAGTTGCCATTAACAAAGATTATTAGAAGACATCCATCCCCTTTCTTTATTCTCAGGAGAGTTGAAGGCAATTAGTTCTTACAATATATGCTTTCACCCTAGTCTAAGGTGTTTAATCTTATGGAGAAGCAGGAAGGAGAAATAGGTTGCTCACAAGTCTGCATGGCAGAAAATCTTGAAAAGACAGGAATAACCTAAGAAACAAGGCATTCTGAAATTCACTTATTTGCCTTCTATCTCTTCAGTAGAACAGGTTTCAGGTGTCATAGCCAAATGAGAAACTTTATTTTTGAAAATGAATGGTCAAACCCCAGGCATTCCTAATAAACATATCTGCGAAAGTCTTTTCACAAGGCTTCGGGGTGATAAAGCACACAAGAAATTTGAACGGTCTATTGTCTATAATAAAAACACATAATACACCATAGAATAATGTAAATCAGAAGGGACCTTCAGACGTCCCCACTCCCCACCTCTGCTCAAAGCCAGACCCATGTTAGTCAAGTTGATCAGTTTTGTCCTGTTGGTCTTTGAGAATCTACCTACATCGATGAAGTTTTCACAGTGCCTCCAGGCACATTCGGCCATTCTGCACCTCTCCTGTGAAGACAGGCTGAGAGAGCTGGGGTTGTTCAGCCTGGAGAAGAGAAGGCTCCAGGAAGAGCCTATTGCGGGCTTCCAGTACCTGAAGGGGACTACAAGAAAACTGGGGAGGGACTTTTTACAGGGGCATGTAGCAACTGGACAAGGTGGGATGGCTTTAAACTGAGAGTACATTTAGATCAGATACTAGGAAAAAAAATCTTTCCTGTGAAGGTGGTGAGGCAGAGGCACAGGTTGCCCAGAGAAGCTGTGGATGCCCCATCACTGGAAATGTTCAAGTTTAGAAGGGACTTTGAGCAACCTGTCTAGTGGAAGGATGTTGGAAACTTGTATGGCAAGAAATTTAGATCTGGATGAACTCCAAGGTTCCATTCTATGATTCTATAATTTTTCAACCATCCTCAGAGTGAAAAAGGTATTCCAGCTTGTGTCCGCTGCCTTCTTTCTTTTCACTGCAGAACTGTGACTAGACTGGATGCTTCTTTACAACAATTCTAGTTGTGGGGAGCTCTAGGGAGAAATAAGCTCTTTCCAGAGTCTCCTCAAGAAGAAAAATTTCCTTTTAGTGCCTCTTTTTGTACGTCATGAGATGTAGTGTCCACTTGTGCTGGGGGTCATCTGATGACCTTGTTCCAGTATGTCTGTGTCTTTCACATATTGGACAGTCTTAAATGAAATACAGGACAAGCAGAAGGGAAGAATCACTTCCCTAGACCTGCTGGCCACACTTTTGCTAATAAAAAGGAGGATATACTTGGCCTTGCTCATTGCAAAGGCACAGTGTCAAGTCCTCTTCAGCTTGCTGTCTGCTGGGACACCCATGTTTTTCTGAAAGGCTGCTTTCTAATGAGTTAGCGAGAGATATATTAGAATCTTTTTTATTTTTACCTTTTTTTTTTTTTAAACAGAGATTTGAATTGAAATTTTGGAAGGATTACTTAGCTTTATACTTAACCCAGGATATGTGCTCTTAGCATGAAGTGCAAAAGTTATTTATGTCTTAAGTATGGTCTTACTCCACATGCCCATGATTAAGCGTCACAAAATGTTACATTAATGGGCATCTATGTCAATTGTTGATATCGTCAACAAAGTCATGTTAAACCATTTCAATTTCCCTCAAGAAAACCTGGATGGATGGCATATAGAGCCTTCCTATTGTGATGGTTTAAAGGTAGACTGGCAGAAGAAATGAACCCAACTTAAAAGAGATTACAAGTCAGAGATATAATTTTCTAAAAGGATTGCAATAAGTACAATGGTACAGAGAAAAATTGGTTATAACCCAAAAAAGCCGGATGTATAACCAAGCACCCTGGGGCACGAAAAGAATGGTGTTCGCTTCCCCTCTGCTGACCACGTGGTCCTCCTGAAGAAAGGAAATCATGTTGGTGAGGATGATGGTCCCAGTCGGGTCAAGAGTGGAAATTGCCACAGAACCTCCTGTTGAGGTTCTGGTCCTCCTCTGGATCCAATGAGGGGTACCAAAAGTCCCAAACCCCAAAGACTATATATGCTCAGGCTCAGGTGGAAACACGCAGTACCTTCCCCAAGGGTGAGAGTTTCACAAGGGGTGATTAAATCTGTGAGTCATGGGATATTTTTAGAATCTTTCTTTGATGGTTTAGGTTGTTGCAACTGCCTATTGTGCCAGTCCCTTATGGCCCATTAGCAGAAATGACCCCTCAGGCTGGATGTGAAGATGTCTCCCCACAGGGGAGTTATCACAGTTGAGTCATTGGTGTGAAGACAGAAACACTCCCCTGTCTCGCAGAGTTCTTTAACACACAGCTTGTAGCCTGAGGGGTCAGGTGTGCCCTGGTGTGCCCTGGGCAAATTATCCATTTTTAACAGTTCATCGGAAATGACACAGAGGGTTTAGTTTTGGTTACACCCACACTGTGATAAACTGGTTCTGGCTGCTGTAAATAGGACAACTATGCAAACTACTTTTAACCATGGCTTTATGTTGTTCCCAGTAGTGGAGAATGCAAGCTACCAATGCAAAATCTTAAGACAGAATAAGAAGATACTAAGGATTTTTTCTAAGTTAGCATGGCTTGTACTCTTTGAAACAACTTTTGCTTATGAAAAATTAACAATATGAGAGCATAGCAGCCCAGCATGTTCAGAGCTAATTTAACTGATGACTGCAGTTCAGTTCCTGACATGCTGGTTTCCAGCGTATGAAAACTGTGGTTAGCTCTGATTTTGCAGACATGACATACATCAAGTGAGGCAGGAGAATTTTATTTAATACTTTACAAAATTAAAAATCATGGAAGAAAGAATGGCAGCTCCTTGCTGATTTGAAGCTTAAAGCTGTTAAAGTTCTTGGGATTTTTCTCTCGTGAGATTGTATTAATTAGATGTTGTTGCAGACTATTAGTGGCAGTGGCATTAAATATGCACCAGAAGGACAAATAACATAAACATGGCATTTGAAACTCATATTTCAGCACATTGCAAGTTCATAGCTAGGGGAAAGATTGTGATTTAGGAGGCAATGAAAGAATGAGTTCTCTCCAATGGAAATGTGCAGGGCCGAGCACAGACAGATTAGTTGATAATCATAGAAGATAAGGCTCAGAGTTACCTCAAAAAGTCATTGACCCTGACTCACTCCTCCAAGGCAAGGTCAAATCCGCACCAAACCTCTCTTATCTGTTTTCTTCTGAAAGATTACCAGTAGCATGAGATTCAGGAATGACTCAGTTGATTTTTACCTTTAGAATTTTTTTCAACTAACATCTGAAATGGAGGTTCCTTAAAACAGTTTAATTTGATTACTTCTTGTCCCATATTGAGTGAATGTGGAGCACAAACGATGTCTTCTTATTATAGAAGCTTTTAGCACGTATTTGGTACAGTTACTGTGTCTCCCTCTTCTTCAAATAAATCTCCTTTTAAAACCCACACGTCTTTTTCTATAGACCTGCTATCTCATTGTTAATGCTTGTATTTGTCCAGATGATTATTCTTACCTAATAACAGGTTTTTTTCCTTCCCATTACAGAATTACATCCTATGCATAATTCAGGGTATAGCTTCAATTAGTCAAGAGAATTTTTTAAATCACATCCTTCCTGGCAACACAATAAGCACATTGTGCCCCTTTCTCCTACCTCCTTTATTCATATTGCCTTCAAATTCAAGGAAAGTCCTTCATTATCTAGCTCATTAATGAAAGTATAGAGAAGAACACTTGGCTGATTTCATTCATCACATTTAATTTTTTTAGTTTGTTTTATTTTTACTATGAACCCTTACCAACTGCTCTGTGTTGAGTTTTCCGCAGATATGAACCTATTTTAAAACTGCTAAATTGACAGTAGTTTACCCAACTTGTTTCTCAGAATATCACAAGACTGTCAAAAGTATTGCTACGCTGAAGAGATAGAGTGTCAAGGTACTTTTTATTTATAAGGCTTGTTAAGACGCTGTAGAAAAAAAGTTAATCTTGACTCTCATTCCTACAGTATCATTTAATTGCTAACAAATAGTTGTTTGGAATAGCTATCCCAGCATCCTTCTGGATGCTGAAGAGCAAGAAAAGAGAAGAAGTTGTTACTGCTCTCACTGTTACTCTCAGTGTCCCATTTTGTGCTGTGATCATCAGCAAAGGATTTTGAAGCTAGTTAAGTTTTATCTCATTTTTTTTCTAAATATATTTAGTGGTTTATCCCCAAAGTGTTTAAAAGTACTAAATTATTAGTTCAGTTAAGCATGTTTGTTTCCTGGTGCAGCTCTGTGCTAGTGGGATTATTCTGTCAATCCCAACACTTCTCCTTGAATCCTTTCCAGGTAAATCATCAGAAACATGATGCAAAGAACTGGACAGAACTTGAAGTGTCTCATTACAAACACTACAATTGTAGTGTGGACTTCTATCTCTGTTGCATGAGGTAAATTTTGGCTGTAATTGTTTTTCTTTTACAAAGCAAAGGCCATGGAAATAAAAAAGGTAAACTTTGAGAGTTTGCATTTTTTTTTGTGTACTGACCATGTACTTTTACATTATTTAGGTACTGTAACCCAGTTCTTCAACACTTTCCACAGTAGGGATCTGTGGGGTTTTATACACTCTTAAGAGTTTAAATTCCCATTCCTTTTTTTTTTTTTTTTTGGAGAGGGGGAAGAAATTAAGATAATGTGCATAGAAGAGGGAAATCTTTTCGTACTCTTTCTCACTGAACTTCTGCAGGATGCACTACTGAACCACAGACATCCCAGTTGCA
Source organism: Dendrocincla fuliginosa (assembly GCA_035047845.1). Taxonomy (NCBI): domain Eukaryota; kingdom Metazoa; phylum Chordata; class Aves; order Passeriformes; family Dendrocolaptidae; genus Dendrocincla; species Dendrocincla fuliginosa. The sequence goes on from JAWWMO010000001.1 coordinate 13,629,198, forward strand.
TCCGTGTTTAGATGTCTAGATATGTAAATACTGTGAGCAAAGGGAACTTAAAATGTGAGTCATTCACTTAGAAAAGAGACGGGATAACACAGAGCTCTTGTTAGGAAGATGTTGCCTATTTATTATTTAAGAGGCATTCAGGCTGCACTAAATTTTTAACTGCAGTGTGCTGTAACCACTGAAACAAACCTGGACATAGGAGAATGTCTTTTGTATATTGTACCTGTTTAATCAGTTGTCAGTTGGAAAGCTCTAAAACGGATTTAAGACTGTGGGCTTCCTTTTGACTGCCTTCAGAAGTCGACCTTTAACCATAAATAGCTAATTCTTCTATCAGTTGTTTCATCTTCTATTGTGTTTTAGGAAAGCTACCTGAAGTAATTACTTCGTCTAATCAGAGATTTAATGAATCCTTGGAAGGGAGAAAGAAAATATGATTTGAATTTAACCATAGGCATGAATTAAGGTTGTTGCTATTACACTTGTGCTAAAAATTATTCTAAGTAATCTAAAAATAATCACTTTTTCAAGCAAGGAATTAAATAATTTCCCCTTCATTATTTAGATTATTGACTCTTTTTCTTAGTAGTCTGTCTAATTTCCCTGCTAGAAGAGTGACTGAGAGGCTGCTGGAAATGTACATAATAGTACTTCCCAAGTCAATACAACGTTGGCAGAAATGGGATAATTTAACTGCAGAAGACTCAATAATCTTTTTCTTTCTACAAGCTGTCTTCTGTTTTCAATCTGGAGTATCATGTTTACTTGAGAGAGTGTTCAAATATGTGCATATTTTGCATTAAAACAGAAATATACAGAAAATCAATGGGGATATAATTTCTCCTTTTTCTTAATTTTTTTTTCCATATTTTTTTTGTTTTTCTCTCTTGTCCTTTTCACTCAGAAGAGAAAAAGTTGCCATGTTTCCTATCTTGGTCCCTTTAACCTTCAACCATCATAACTACTGCAGCTCATCTGAGGATATTTTCGGATCTCTCACAGTACATATAAGAAGGAGTGTGATGACGTATAAGGAGGAGAGTGTGAAGTATTAAATGAAAGCTTGATAATCCTTCTAAGATGATATGTCCTTTCATTGGACCTCAGTCTGGTGTGTGCTTATTCTTTGAAACATTTTAGTCTGTTATTGAATGGCTGGTTTAGCTATTTTGGAAGGAAAATGGGAGGGAAAGGTGGAGGATAAAGACGGTTATGTTGGAGGCTCACCAGCTGTAAAGGGGCAATTATAGCTGAGTGACTAGTAGAATAACTGCTATAAATTCTTCTAGTACATAACTTTGTTTCAGTATGACTTTGTAGAGCAGTGGAAGAACTTGTAAAAAGTCACTTTTTATGGCTTTTAGTGGAATTACTCTGATATTCCACTGTGTTGGTACAAGACTATTCACTCATTCCACGTTTTCTTTGTGGTAAGTGGTTAATTCAGCTAAAAATACTTGATCTCCAAATTCTAAACCAAAAGAAGAATGTTCAGTTGTATGCCTGCAATAAGCTTCCATACTATTTTTGCTTTGTTCAATGACTTCCTAATGGAAATGAGTGACTCACAACTAATAAACTGTTTAAATTAGTTTTAGATGTATGATGTAGACATACAACAACACCTCAGTCCAACCAGAAGTCTATATAACCTCTATGAAAATAATTCCTACAACATCTAATCCGCTTTCGTTGTAAAATACAATTGCTAGCTTTTAATCTTGTTTACCCAAAACAGAATTTTGTTGTTACTCTTCTCCATTAAATGAGTCAGCTAGCATGTAATTCTCTAGTAAGACAGAAAGAAAAAGGATTACAAAACTTGGCTGAGACGGGAGCTGTGCAAATATTTCTTTTTACCTTTTTCTTTTTTTCACTATTGGTTATTCATTAATAAGGTCTCTATCTCTTACTAACACAGCTGAGGTTGTTTGTTTTGTTTTCTCATTGCTTTTACCAAGCAAAATGAACCTTCTTTGTGGACAATTCCTCTCTTAATTTAATTTAAGGGAGTACCAGGGAAATGCAAAGAACAAATTACTAGTTTTCTTATGAATTGCTGCTTTGCATTTATCCTGCTGTTGGTTTCAGGATTTAAAATGAATTTAATACTACATATCCTACTATGGATTAGGTAGGAGAACATAAACTAGATTCAAATCTGTATTAATTTTTCAGCAGCAACATGCACAGAACCTATTAAAAAATAATGATACATAAAACGCTAAAATCAAGGTGGAAAGAATGCTACTTACACTGCTAGTCTTTATCTGTGCCTGTCCTTCCATGAGTTCTATAATGCTGTTTTTTAAATTGTTCTTGAACTATATAGTACTTTATCTACAAACACAATTTGCTTTAAAGTAGTTTCCATTTTGATGGAATTAAAGAACTAGCAATATGTAGTATATTCTGCAGACCTGTTCTCAAGTTTTCTGCTTTCAGGTTTTTTTTTTCTTGTGATAGAGATGAAATTAATTTTTAAAATCTTCTCCCTTTAGTCTGAAATAGGTGTTCATGTGTATTGAGCCTGTCAGACAATGTGCTGTTGCTGAGAATGAGAAAGGATGTCAAAGCAGATATTTGAAGTTCTCTTTGCTTGACTACAACTTTGAAAACTTGAAATGTCGATGTTTATGAGCCTTATATATTATGCATCGCACAGATCAACTATGTTTCCTTATTTAGTCTGGAACAAGTTCAAGACAAAGGGAAGCAAAATGTTGGTTTTAAAAGTCAGTAGAGGAACAAAAATGACAGACGAGAATGAAAATGCAAATTGATAAAGCCACTAGGAATGGAAAAATATAAATCTTCTGTTAGAGTTATTTGAAACTCATTTGATAACTTCTATTGCAGTGATATGACTTCTCCATATTTATATGCACTCGGTGTTAACTGTCTAAACCCTGTAGGACAAAGGTTATACAATGCATGAAAAAGGGTGGTTTATATTGAAAGGGATTAAAAATAGGAATTAATGAGCTCTCTTCTGTGTACTTTGATTTCTTCCCTAGTGGAGTGGGGCAGCAGTAGCAACAACGCATAACAACAAAGATACTTTTATTCATTTTCTATCTTTGCGACAGCTCTTCTGGGAATGCATCGCTGCTGTGGTGATTCATGATATAGCTGGCATTTGGGATGAAACTGAGATGCTGGTTAACATAATGAAATTTTGTTTTCTAACATTTAAAGTTTCTTCAGTATTGAAGTGAAATAAGTGCCATATGGTACCTCAGTATGTAGTAAAATCCATGGATTTGTAACTGATCATACCTACTGTTCTGTATTAAGTAAAGTATAAATCATTGCCAAGTGTATTCTGGATTATGTATTTAGTTTTAATTCCCTGTCCACCAGTGCATGAACAAAAGACTCATATCGTCTCGTAGTTGCAGCCACAAGTCTTAACAGAGTGACTGTGAAGTCCACTGGCTAGGAAGCTCAAGAACTTTTCAACCCCAGCTCTAACAAAGTTACAAAAAATATAGTAAACCAGGGATTAGGAGAATTGAAGATGAGAAACTTGTGGAGTCCAGATCTATTAACCTTTGGAGGGAGAGAAGCAGGCAGAAGAAAACCTTTGGTTTTCTTGGAAAAACTTGGTGGTTTAAAAGAAGATTAAAAAAGTAACAACCGATTGTTTTCTTGTGGAAGAAAGAAAGTCTCAGAGTTTTCTGCATGGAGCATAACAAGATCTGGTTACCTGTTTTGAATGTTAATGGATTGAAAGGGGGTTGTAGCAAGGTGGATTCTTCTCTCAGGCAACCATCAACAGGACAAGAGGACAAGGCCTCCAGCTGTGCCAGAGGAAGTTCAGGCTGGACATAAAGAAGAATTTCTTCATGGAAAGGGTTGTCAGACCCAGGGATGTGGTGGAGTCACTATTCCTGGAGGTGTTCAGGAAATGACTGGATGTGGCACTCAGTGCTCTGGTATAGTTGACAAAGTGGTGATTGGACTTGATGATCTTGGAGGTCTTTCCCAAACAAAATGATACTATGATTCTGTGATTGGCATCAGGTACATGAAGTGGTCTTCACAAAATACTGATTCTTGTGCCAGCATGATTCATCTACAGGAGCCCAGGAAAACCAGCAGGTATGTTTTCAACATACAGGATTATCTCATAGCACAGTTTTACCTTAAGGCTGATAGCAACAGAGAAAGACTCTTTGAGCAGATATAGCACCGAGCCAAAGAAGGATTGTGCAATGAATGTTTGTACCAAGTAACAGGTTTGTGGGATCTGTAATGAGGATACCCTATGGCAGAATAAGAATTTAACTGAGAAACGTGTTATGGCTGTGAATAGATTTGATTATTGATTGTTTCTATATATACCCTCAGGACTACTGAGGACCACATGATTCCTCTTGACTAGGAGGTAGTTACGATGACCCAATGCTTCAGAAAGATGAGAAGAGACAGGAAAGAGGTTTCTGGATAGTTTTAGGTGTCAAAGAGGAGATAACACTTCTGAGAGCAGTTTCCAATAAAAGAAAAATTATATAGGAAAGAAAGCTTTGATTTTATAAGAAGTTACATGATTTTTTTTTTTAAACATATTGAAAGGAGGGGCTTTTTCTAAATACAGTTGTGCAACCAGTGATAAAATCTAGTTATTATAAAGGCTGAAAGCCCTTTAGAATAAGGCCTTTGATAACTGATGAACAGAGTTCAAACATATTCTTATGCAACAAATAAAAAGAGATAAGATCCTCCTCAACCTTTTCATAAAATTATTTGAAAGAGTGATGAAATTAGGTGAAACACTTAGATAATACAAAATTATATGGTAGATTAAAAACAAAACCAAATTTTGAGGACCTGCAGAATGATTTCACTGTCTTGATATCTTCATGACTGAATAAAAAATTGCAGATGAAATTTAGGAAAGGTGGAACTCAAAGCAGAAAAAAGAAAGACAACCCTAATTACTAAATCAGTGAGAAACTCTGTATTTACATTTACCACTCAAGGAAAAAGGCCCTGGTGAGTCTAAACATGTAGGGATTTTCTGAAAAAGAGAAAATGAAAGGGAGAACCAAGAAACTGCTGTTAAGTCGACATATATATCTTTCTGATGGGTTTAAATCTTGGATGTTACATGTTCTGATCCCCTCATCTCAGAAATAATATGATTTGGAAAAGGTAAGGAGAAGAGATATAAGATTACCAGAGGTATCTTACTCAGCTGTAGTTGAGACTATAAAGACTGTGTAAAGATACATAGAAGTAGTAGCATTTAGCTTGGATAAAGATCTGAGGGGACATATTTAAAAACCTATATTGAAAAGCATGAAAGAAATTGTGGAGAGTGATTATTCATGATTCATTCTAAGACAAGAACTTGAAAGTACAAAATGAAATAATGAGAGGTTTTAAAAGGAACAAATGGAAGTGGTGCTTCAAACCATGCTTAATTAAGCTGTAGAATTCTGTGCCAAAGGATGCTGTGGATGCCAAAGTATAAATTGGTTTAAAAGCAATTTGACAAATTCATGGAAGAAAAGATCTTCAATACTTATAAACACACAGATAAGGAAAAGTATCTAAGTATTTAAACCACAGGATTATGTTTTACTGTATCAGGGAAATACCTGAACTTGGTTGGATTTTGGACTCTGAACAGAGCAACAGGAAATTTTGAGCCATGTGTTTTCTTAATCAGTCCAGCCTTGCTGATGGTGGGGTTCTCATGAAGCAAAGTGTTGCTACCCCTTCACAGAACGACCAGCTCAAGGTTCAGAAAGGAATTAAAAGAGTTGTTTAGGGATTTGATGGTTGGGTGCAGCAGCTGACTATGCTGTGACTATGATGTGGTAGAGGTCAGGACCCTGAAAAGAAAAGGCAAAAAGAAGGATCGCAATGTTGTCCCTCAGGAGAACAGTTTTGGGCCTGTTAAGCATGTCATTGGAAGGATACTGTAGGATATGGTCCTGTAGAGAACACGAGGAGAGTAGGAGAGACGGTTGATTTTCCCAGGCCACATCCTCCAGTCTGAAGAGTGGTCTACTCTGTGTGAGGAGACCTACAGGAATGAACAAAAAGCTCCTGAAAAATTCAATATGAAAAGAGAGGATACAAGAGATGGAATTGGTGTTAGGTGGCAAAGAATTATACTGTGTAAATGTAGAGGGACAGGACTAAGAAGTCTGAAACCCACCTGAAGTTCAATCTGGCAAGAAACATGAAGGTCAACTACAAGGACTTCCATACAGTTATATCAGTGACAAAAGGAAGGCTAAGGAAGAAAACTTACAGATGACCCTAAATTGGGAGAAATTCTTGACAGACCTACCAGATGGTTTTGCAACCCTCCAGAGGAGCCTTTACAGCTGGAAAAATGGGCAGAAGTGTTTGTCACGAAGTTCAACAGGTCCTGCATCTGAGGAGGAATAATTGGATGACCCATTGGAGGTTTGGAGGCTGCTCTGATGAAAATCAGCTTGGTATCTGGTGCATCCCGTGCCAACCAGGAGGTAACAATGTGCCTTCTTGGCAAAGAAAGTCATCAGCCATGCGGGAGGCATCAGGCCTAGAACAAGCTAATTCAAGTGTTTGTAGTGGAGAGGAGTGGAACCAACAAAAGCCTCCAAAATGAAAAACATGTCTACAGAATTGTGCTTCTCTGAAGATATTTCCTTCTTTCTTCACTCTCTAAAGCACCACGTCAAAATCTCTAGGTGTGAGTACTTGAATTCACATGTACTGACTTTCATTATCCTGCAGGTCAGGGGGCGTCACTGTTAATAATATTGCCCACCCTCTCTGTTTGCTTTGTAACATTTGCATCTGTGTTACGAAGGGTAAAATATACTCTCTGCCCCATTTCAACACAGTCCTCTGTTGCACATTTGCAAGTGCAATATTCATTGCATGAGAACTATTTTGCTTCTGTGAAATAATCCTCCTCCACGACCATATATTTATTTGTATCCTGCAGGGTTATCTGATATTCATTAGTATTTATACTCTCTTTTTATCACAATTCCCTCTTAATTGCTAGTTAGGTCCCATATTCCATGACCCAAAGCATATCGTGAGCATATCCTGATTTTATGCTTGGTTTTTTAACCCAGATTGCAAAACCATACTCTCTATATTTCATTTCCCACTTTGTAGAAGATCGATATGAATCCTCAGCTGGTCACCTCCACCTGATGGGCTGTGGTGGAAAACTTTTATTCTTGTGACAAATTCTCTTTTATCCCTCCTAGGAAGAACTTTAGTTGTCCTGGCAGTGAAATCTGGAGAGGGGCCCAATCTCATTTGCTTGTTTGAAAGTGTAAATCTCTATGAGTGAAAAGACATGTTTTTACTCAGAAATAGGTGGAGGATTAATTTTCAGAATCTTTCACTGGAACATGCTTTTCAGAGACACAGGCTTGACAAACAAACAAGAACTAAATCTCAGGGAGGAGCTGAAATGATGTTTGGAGAATCAAACATAATACAGTCATGCATCATCTGTGGTTGCTACGGGAACCAGCTTTGGGATCATGTCAGTGGCATTCTTCAAAATAGTCAAAGGAGACACCACTAGTGTCTGCCAGTTAAGCCACCTACTGCTGTAAGGATCAATTTCTTGCTTCTTTTCACAGGGATAGTCAATATATTAGTTTTCTGAGAGAAGGGGAAATCTCATCAGAAAATTGGCACCTTTGCAAGGTGGCTGCAGTGCCATCTGTGCCAGCACCTACACTCCCAAAGGAGCAGCGGTGGGTGAACAAGACACAGCACTTGCTCTGCAAAGCTTTCAGTCCTGAAAGTATTCAGGTTTTGTGCTTGACGGTGTAAATCTTCATGAATATATGGTGTTAAAAAACATGGTTGGTGTGGTCTCTAACTGGGTAGGTCATTGTTGATTTCCATCTGATCCAATCTGCCTTAGAACTATGTATATATATATATATATGAGTTTCTGTATTTAAAATTCCATATGCTTGGTATTTAAAAAGAGAATTATTTGGGAATCTTGCTTGCTTTGTTGCTAACTGTGCCTGTGTTAGTTTGCTGTGTTTAAAGTTTTCCTGCCCATTTTTTATCACTGAGCCATCTATTCTACTGTCGTCTTCGTTTTTGTCACTCATTCATCTTCCCACAACCCTGTCTTATTAACACAGCTTTTAATTCCACCTTTCATATCCACTCTTCCAATTTTCTTTCTGCTTTTTTCTCTGTTCACGACTTTTTTTCTTTTTTGGTAGTCTTCTGATTTTTCTTTCCTCTCTTTTCTATTAACATGTTTAGTGCATGTCTTGAAGGAGGTGACAAGAGAGAGTGAAGAATGGAATGAAAAGAAGATGACAGGAAGGTAAAAAGAAGGGCTGCATAACTTTTCAGGCTGGTAACTAGACTTCAGAAAGTCTAAGCAGAGGTTTAGTCCAAACTGAATTTGAAAGATTTTATAACCCTAGGTAGGGAAAAAATGGCATGTCAACATGGATTGCTTTGGGAACCAGAACAGTGTAGTAAAAAAAAGAAAAAAAAAAGTTTGGTTTTGGTACCAGCCCTTGGGTGGAGTTCCTTCTACTGATTAGACAATGAATAGCTTGGACTGAATGTCCTCTCTCTTCTGAGAACTTAAGAGTTATGTGTTTAGCTATTATGGTGCAATTAATTTTTTATAAATCACTTGCATAACTTGAAGGTATCCTAGGATAACTTTCTAGTCTGTTGGTCAGGACAGTAAGTGTACTCCTATAAGAAGATACCCTTCCTGTATGACTATTTTAATTATCTTTCCTAAGTGAAGCAGTGATGATGGGCAATCGGGATGTCTAGCAATCCCCTCACCTTTTTCTCTAATTTTCTGTCATAGTGCTTAAAATGGTCCCCAGAAAGCAGTGACATCAGCTATTCTCAAGGAGAGGGATGATTAGCCCTGAGTTTCCACTTCCGTGTGAGTGTTCAAATATCTGATCTACAGAGGAACTCTACCTCTGCCCTTCAGGCATTTGCATGAAGCTGATTCTGAAAGAAACATTTTTAGGATGATTAGTCAAAGTCCCCTCCAGAGTTGTAAACTGAGTTTGACAGAAAAATTTTCTCTGAAGTTTTGTGATTTCTGAAATCCACTTTTTTGTTGTGTAGGATGTGTCCAAACTTGGATGTGTTCAAATATACAAGGAAAAATAACAGAAATATGGGGGGTAGGGAGGGAAGTATAAATTGTACCTGTCCCACCAAGTACAAGTTTCATTATTTCATTGCTCACATCTATTTCTGTCTTCTCTTGGGATTAGAGGGGTGGGAACTGGGATTTGTCAT
>JAWWMO010000001.1:13647235-13669584 GCA_035047845.1 Dendrocincla fuliginosa
GACTTCCAGCCCAAAGAGCTCAGCAGCCTCTGCAAAGCAGGATGTTAAGCGCTGCAAAGCTGCTTCTGTGTGAGCAATCAGGGTGGCATTGTCAGCAAAAAGCAGCTCACGGACGAGGTGATTTAGGGTCTTTATGTGGGCCTTCAGTCACCTTAGGTTGAATAGACTTCCATCGGTATGATATCGGATGTAGATGCCGTTTTCTTCATCGGGGTCTGCCGTGGCCCTTTGGAGCATCATGCTGAAGAAGATTGTGAATAGGGTTGGTGCAAGAACACAACCTTGTTTCACACCGTTGGTAATTGGAAAGGTCTCAGAGAGTGCATCGCCATATCTGACTTGGCCACATTGATCCTCGTGTAGCAGGATGACCATTTTGAGGAACTTGGGGTGACATCCTGATCATTCCAAGATCTGCCACAAGCCTTTTCTGCTCACAGTGTCAAAAGCTTTGGTGAGGGCAGCGAAAGTTACATAGAGTCCTTTGTTCTGTTCCCCACACTTCTCTTGCAGTTGTCTGAGAACAAATAGCATGTCTTCAGTACTCCTGTTGGCTCTGAAACCACATTGGCTTTCAGGTAGAAGTTCGTCTGCAATAGCGGGTCTAAGCTTAAAGACTTCTGGTTTGTAACCAAAGAATTGTTCATGAAGCAAAGAACTGGCAGAGTAACAAAAGAATTTTACCAGAACAAAATGTGTTGCTGATTTTTGTTTAGGTAGAAGTAACACTTCAGGGATTCACATACAAGAAGTGAAGCGAGACAATGTTTTAATTCACTGGTGGATACAGCAGTTAAAAAATTATTTTAAATACAGTATAGCAAATCAAAGTCAAACATTATCTTTCAGGTCTCATCTCTTAAAAAGAAGCAAATTGCAGTATCTAAAAATGTTTTTAATTAAATGTTAAAAACCTCTGTTTTAATGTTTTAAAAGTGTTTCTTGCTGAAAAAATGCTTATGGTTAATTTAAAATTTGTGAGTTTTTGGTTTCATTAGGAATTTTTTTTCCATAAATGAACTTCTCTTCCCTCCAAAGAAAACTTTTGCCAATGTAAATTGATAAATTTTGAACAGGCACATTTTGAAGTCTCATTCTTCAGAGTAATAAATTGTAGGTAACAGTGCAGTGCTGCAAAGATTACCCACTGCCCTACTGTTTGACATAGATCCATGTTTTCTGCTAGATGAAGTTTGGGATTGACTTGCAGAGAAGAGGGTGGGCTGTGACCAGTAATGTCTGTTTACCCAGTGCACTCTCCCCTTCTTATTTTAAAGTCTGATGGATTTTTAGCAGTCTCATACATAAGATATTTTAAAATATGTCATGTGGCTCCATTTTACCATATTCCAAACTGCACATTCAATTAGACTGAAGCAAATGAAGTCACAGCTGCTCTGTTGCCTGAAATAAAAACTAGAAAATTACTCAGCTGGAGTTGTTCACATTTAGGGAATAAACAGTATAAACAGAAGAATCCTATCTGCTGCCTCTGAAAGTTCATACGTCTTTTGTTCATTTGCAGGCCACAGTGAATGCTAAGATTGAAACCAGTAATTTGTTTGTCTCAAATACATTCCTCATAGTTCTGAGGAGGTAAGAATTTTATAAGAGAAGGAATAGATTTCTGTCAGCTATATGTACCTCCAAGTTCATGAATTCCATTAAACCCACACAATGCATATAAATGAATATGTTTAAAAGAATCTTCAGTTTTGTATATAAATTTCTTTTTGTTTGATACTACATGTGAGAAGATTAAAAAGAAATGAGGTGATATAGTAATGTTTTTATGCATCCAACAAAGCTAGTTTCTAGTTATTTTAAAAATGACCAAGTTCTGAATCATTAAATGCTGAATATGTGACAATCAGTGATTTATATAAGCAGGTATTCAGAGATATTTAGGCATTTAACATTTGATGAAATGATTTTACATGACTGGCATTTATAATGACTTGTGCCCTGTTTATTTGCTGTATAAATGTATAATGCTACATAATAATGGGATATTATTTCAACTAATGATAAAATAAATAATAAGCTTGGGTAATGAAGTCATAATAGTATAGAATTTAATACATACTTTTAAAACTATAGGAACCATTTTTCTGTTCTCAGATAGTACATTATTAATATTCTTGTTGTTTTCTGAGGTTTTTAGCAGCTTGGTTAACCAAGGAAGAGGGCTGACCCCAGGAAGATCATCCCTTCTTCCTCCTGCTGCAAACATGGCAGGTGTGGGCTTTGGTACCCCAGCAGAGCAGATGAGAGATGAAATCTAGATTATGGTTGTTGGAAGAGCTCCATGCTGTCATCATTAGTGGCCTGAAATTGCAGTTGCTGGTGGCAGGGCCTTACAGGCCAATATTTTTTATTTTAATCCAGGTGATTGGCCATTATGGACTGTATATTTGTTTTGAGAGCAGCTCCTCTCAAAAAACAATTGCCAGGTCTCTTCTGTGGGACTCCATCTACCGTGTTATAATTTCTTTTATCATTTTTAGTGCGCTGCTATTAGATAATGAAAATGAAAGATAAGTGGTATGTCAGTTTACCATGTGGGGAAAAATACATCGATTGTGATAATGCAAATACCTCTTCTTACTTTCTATTATGCTAGTTTATAGGCATAGTGAATTATTCAGTGAGAGTTAACCTCCCCTACTGCAACGTTTGAAACCTGCCAGTTGCATCACTGGATATCAGCATTCAATTTTTCACACTTAAATTGATTGAAACACAATGACACCCATGCCCCCTTTTTTTTTTTTAATACTCTTGCATGGATAAGTAACTCACAGAGTAAAAGGCGATTCTCAGTAACACTGAACTCCAGTCTTGTCAATTCATTTTGGCATCCCTGGGGAATGTCCTAATGTCTTTCACACTAAGTTTTTTTAATAAAGCCCTGTGTCGGCCGGCCTGTTGATGATAGGCTGTGCACAACTAATTGACAAGACCCTGTATCTGCTGACTCTACTGGTTATACATATCTTATATGAGGGATTTAATGCAGAACTCATATTAAAATATAATGTATGTCATACTGTGACAATGTGTGTCATACTGTACATGAAAGATCTACCAAGGGACCAGGACTATGCGGTTATGAGGACTTCATGTATGCAAATCCAGGTAGCCTGCAGTGGTGTCAGAAGTGAGGAAATAGTGGTGGTGGTTTGATTTTTTCAGCTCCTACCTCTGTGGAGAGAGGAAATGTTAAAGCACTCTTACTTCTTCCTGTACAGAGGTCTCAGCCAATGTTTTTCTGTCTCCCTGAATCTTTCTTTTGCATGAAGATCATGTGATTGGCCAGACTTCAAAGACATTTTTAAATGTCATCTGTGAAAAAAAAAAAAAAGTCTGTTTAATTTCATAGAATCATAAAATCACAAACTACCCTGAGCTGGAAGGAATACACAAATATTTTCAAATCCAACTCCTGGCCCTGCACAGAACCATCTCCAAAATCCCACTATGTACCTGAGAGCATTGTCCAAACCCTTCTTGAGCTCTGTCAGCCTTGGTGCTGTGAGCACTGCCCTGGGGAGCCTGTTCCAGTGCCCTGCCCCACTCTGGGGGAAGAACCTCTTTCTAATATCCAGTCTGAACCTTCACTGACACAACTTCATGCCGTTCCCTCGGATCCAGTCACTGGTCACCGCAAGGAAGAGATCAGTGCCTGCCCCTCCTCTTCTGCTCACAAGGAAGTTGTAGATTGCAATGAAGTCTCCTCTCAGTCTCCTCTTTTCCAGGCTGAACAAGACAAGTGACCTCAGCCACTCCAACTAGCTTAGTGGGTTGTTTGTTTTTTTTTTCCTTCTCTTTGGGGCTTTTTCACTGTCAAATTATGCAAGAGTCCAAATATATGTAGTATCCAGTTCAAAAGCAAGGTAATAGGGGCAATTATTTGGTCTCCCTTTGTTCAAAGCAAAGGTTATTGTCAAATCTTTTACTTCATTTCCCACCAACTCTCACAGCACATAGAATGTAAAAATGAGAATTATTTTAACTCTATTTCCTCCCATAATACTTCTCACCAAAATGAACCAATTTTAAAAACATTTCAAAATGTTTTTATGACTTCTGTATGTTATTATTACTTGTTGGAATGTGTATTTCTCTTTCAGTAGTGTCTATTCTGCTTTGGCCTATGACTATTTGCTCAGAACCCATTGTCTTCTGATGGTAAATATTTTCCATCCTTTTTGTTTTCCTAATACTGATGATAATCTTCTGTAGTTACTTGGACTAACAAATATCTTGATATAAGGACTCTTACTGTTCATTTGGTATCTGTCTTAATTTCTCTGTCCCCACCTCCCTCTATGTCCTTTTACACATTTTTAGGCAATGTATTGACTGTTTTGGCAGATATCAATATTTTTGTTGCTGTGTTGTTTATTGCAGCAACCTAAGCATTATTTATCTGTTGGGTCTCTGTGGTGCTGATCCATTGTTCATATCCATGCTTGTCTTGAAACCTGGCCAGGATCCAATATTTGTATAAATTGGAGATTTTGCAACTTGCTATTTTTCCTATTTATCTCTTCATCATTTACAGGAGTTATTGGGTCACCTGTTTTACCATTCCTAGTTCTAGTCTGACCATGATTCAACCCAGAGCAGTCATCCATCCACTAAACTTCAGGAGACAGCTTGTCTCTACATTCTGTGCTAAATTAAACCATTTTAGTTCCTTCCATAGTTAGTTGAAAAATTATTTACAGGTCTCTAGAAAAAGCTTGTGTTTTCCTAAATGTGATTTCCTAAATCTGCCTTCATTGGCTATTACAAAACATTGGACACTTTGAGAATTTAGCTTTGCTGTCATATATATAAGCATTAAGCTGGATTCTACCTTTGCACTGTCACACTTTTATGTCATGTCTGCTTGTCACCTGTGGTGACTGCTGGAGCTCCCTCCTTCCAAAACTTGCATCTGTTCAAATGTCTTTTCAAAGATTGAATCAGTGCTTTGAATAATATTTTTGTCTTTTTTTTTTCTTCAGTTTCTTTACAGTCTTCTTGAAATACCTTCATTTCGTCACTTGTTTTATGAAGGGTTTTGGTAATTTCTCCCTGTTTGAATTGCTTTCTTAAATATTATTTATCTGCTCTGCAGTAAAACCTCTGTTATCACAAAACAAAGTCTTGAAATGTTTTCCAGTTATCAACTCACAGGCCTTCTAACATATCAAAATGAAATTTGGCCTTTTATGGGGTTGAGAAAAGAAAAAATGTTGATGTTTTCTTTAGGTATTAATGAACTCTTTTGCATAGGTAATTTCAGCCACTGCTGCTATTATTTTACAGTTCAGCAGTTGGTCATATGTAACTTTTAGCCCTAGTGATGATCATGACATTGCTGCTCTTTTTACTTTTTGCTTCTTTGTTTGAGAACTGAACCAGACACCATTATTTAAGAAGGAGTTTGCCACAGATCTCTGCACTTGCAGCAATCATTTTAGAATGTACAGATAGTGCTGCTCATGCAGAAAGAGGGAATAAGAGAAGGGATTTTTTTCCCCTCTATTTTCTGGCCTAAATAAAAAGCTATTTCAAACACAATAGAAAGGGGGTGTGGGGGAACACATAACCCTTCTGGGCTTATATTTAATTCATCTTAGATGAACTTTATACAACTTTTTATACTGCTGAATTGCACATTTTAAAAATCTCATCTTTTGCACATTTACAACTGAATATAGTGCTACTTACTGGAAGAGAGCCAAGATGATTGAAGCAAGCAAATTAAGTTGGGTTTTGGTATTACCTAACTTCCATTTCTATCTCACTTAAAAGCATAATATTAGAGTTCCATGTTAAAATTCTAAATTTCAGATCACTGCATGGGAATGTGTGAATTATATCCATGGGTGAAAAGTACAACAGAAACATAGTTTCAATCATCAAAAACCTGTCTTTTTTGGAGCTTACGTATGCTGGTGTTCGATATGTTAGATGTGTTACATATGTTAGTGATAGTAATTTTTGGGTCAGAAACACCTCAAGGATGTGTGTGTGTTTGTGTGTGGAGGGGTCAGGGATGGGTCAACCCTTATGGGTGTGGGGTGACAACGTACCCCTCATGGCAGGGCCTGGAGCCCACATGGGGAAGCCCCAGAGCAGCTGCAAGTCACAACCAGCCCAGGAAGAATATAACATCCCACAGCTCCTGGAGCCAGCTGGGATTGGCAAGGACAGTGAGAACACAGCCCCCCACCCTGGTCTGGAGCCCCAGAGTGGCCAGTGGGTCAGAGGTTCCACCTGGAGGGTTGGCCACAGGGACCAGAGCAGAGAAAACCAAACACGTGTTAGCCACGTGTCACAGCCCTGCCATCTGGGCGTGTGAGAGCTGGTCTGACACAAGGTTCAGGGGTAGCTCTATGATGTCGCTCTCTTTCTCCTTCCCTCTTCTTGCTCTCTCTGCTTCTCTTTCTTTGCTCCTTTCTTGATGCTTTGGATGGCTTGGAACTGGAGGGATTGGATTTTGACTTAAATGTTGTGAATTACTTAGATTTTTACTTAAGTGTTGTGGATTAATATGTACTGGGTTGATACTGTGATAGCACATTTTGCCTGGCTAGTGTGGTGCCCTTTTGAACATTTGCCAAGTTTCCTTGTTTTCTCCCCTAAATTAACAATAAAATTACCTCTTGGGAACAAATCTGTGGCTTATTCTCCTGATGCTTTCTCGAGGTATTAAAAAACCCTATTTTAAAGTAAAACTCCTGGCTGAGCCCATGAGCCCACAGCTCCAGGTTTGGAGTGTTACAGCTGGAAAGTACAGTAATGATAAATTCTGCAGACAGACTCCTGCTGGAAAATTACTCAAATGTTCTCCATCTGGTTCACTTCAGAAATAAGTAATTTCAGACACATCAGCAGATTTGGTTACTCGTATCTCAAAATACTTTTGAATGTTCACGTACTGATGAAATGGGGAATTATATGGGGGGAGGGGGGCGGGAAGACATTACATCGAAACAAACATTTAAAAATCATAATGCAATTCTTCAATTTTCAGAATTCATTTATTTCATTAGATTCTGAAATTTGCCAATAATGGACAGATAAAAGCTCATAGGTTTTTTGCAAGACAGGAGGAGCAGCATCCATGTATCTCTGCTACTAATTTCACTGAAGCCATTTTGCACATGCAACATACCTGGCCAAACGTTTTCCCAGGCACAGCCCTTTCCTGATGCAGTCCATTTGAAGCAATATGCTATCAAACCTTAGTATTTACTTTAGAAAGTCCTTAGAAAAGAAAGCAATTCATGACATAGCTATTATTTTCTGACACTTCCTGTACTGTCTGAAGTGCTAATGTGAATCCATTTCAAAGCACATTATACATGAGCTGGTGATTGCCGAAAATGTAATTTCTTTTTGATCCGTGAGCATAAAAGTATGCATTTTTCTTATAGCCTTTCACACTGTTCTTTATAGATGGGATAATTTTACTAAATTTTAGTTAACAATGCTTGGTTGGATATGGCCTTTCCATTTCCAAAATAACTTAGAGACCTTGGGTGATATAACACCTGTGTTCTTTCTGAAGTATATTATCACAAGTCAAACTTGTCAAGGATTATTACCACTGAACATACTCCTACTTACTGGGAGACAGTCCAAGGTGATGAAAACCATAATGAGCACATTATTTGTTAATAGCTGGCATTTTTAAATGGAAGAAAGAAGAGGAGCTGTTATAGAAGTTTCGTTTTGAAGTCACCAATTTAAAATTGGAACACAGGCATTTATGTCTGTGTTTTGGCCATGTACAAACTGCTGTGAACATATTGAAATGGACTCAAAGATGCCCAGGGAGGTGTTGGAATCACCATGCCTGGAAGTGGTCAAGAAATGATGGGATGTGCCACTCGGTGCTCTGGTCTAGTTTGCAAGGTGGTGTTTGGTCATAGGTTGGACTTGATGATCTCAGAGGTCTTTTCCAACCTAAATGATTCTGGGATATGAGAAAGTTGCACCTGTAAGCTTTTACCTTCTAAGGCCTTTCTTATAAAGACACTTTTAAAGAGCAAGAATTTCACTGAAATCCAAGATATTCGACATCTTACAGTGAAAACTAACAACAGGTTTCCATAAAAGTAAATACATGGCCCCAAATTTAGCTTCATACCTTGCCCATAACTTTGCAAAAACAATAACTATGAGGAATTGTGGTGATTTCTGAGGAACTCTTGAACAAGAGACAACAATTTGTAATAGTTATTTGAATTATTAAATCATTATGTGATGATGAGTTAGTGACGTAGAAAAATTACTAATAAATTGAAGTTTCATCAATGGGAAGCCTTCTCTTTGAATGCTAAGAATTTTGGATTGCACACTTTGTGAAATTGTTTGCAAAATGACAGAAAAATACGTTGCATTTACAAGTTTTGTTTCCTATTTGTTACCTATTTTATTATAAATATTTATTATATAATAGATTTATATAAAATTATGTAATTCTATAAAATTGATATAATATTTAGCAGTTTAACAGGGATAAAACTGGTGCGAGGTATTTGGATAAACTAACTTTATTTTGCTCCTAAAATACCTTAACTGCAGTATTCTTTATAGCCTTTTTTTATATGCCCACTGTGCATGGTTTTTGCTCTGTTCAGATGCCAGTTTTCTGAAACACTCAGAAATGTGGCAACATTTTAAATTTTGTGGTGTGTCCCTGTCTTCTATAACTGCTTTGAAGTTGGACTCAAGAAGTCCCATGGAGAGAAGACCACCAGTGAATGAATAAACAGCTTAGTTGCAGGAGCTTGTTCCCAGGATATGAAATTAATGAGTAGAAACCCATGGTATTTCAGTTCAGAGGTAGGAAATTCAAACAGAGGCTACAAGGAGGGATCTCTCCACTCCTGAATAAAGAGGAAAGCTTGCATGAACCAGGAGTTAGACATGTGATTATGGGGGTATAGAGGCTGGAGAACCCTTAGAAAAGAATTATCCTACAACAGGAATAGGGGCTGTGCAACACAGAGTGCACTAATGGGAAAATTTCCATGCAGTTTGCTGAATGAAGAAATGTGGGTGAGATCTGATTTTTCCCCCTTTTTTTCTTTTTTTCCTCCCTTTGTAGCGTAGATTTGATTGTCTGTGTACATAGGCTGCTTAGTAAATGGTGGTAAGGATTCTTGCTTGAGTGAAGGGATAGGGGAATATGAACTGTCCTCCAAAAGGGACTGAACTGGGCCTCATTACACAAGGCTTGTCAGAAGGGACTTCAGGGAGCCTCAGCTCACACCTGCCATGCTTTACTCAGTGCTCTAGAAGAAGTTGTCTCTGGTTTATGCACCAGCCAGGTGATCTCACCATCAACAAAATGAAAAGGATGTTCCTTTTTAACTGGCAACAACCTAAACTGAAGCTTAAAACATGGCAGATGTTTATTATTCTACTTATCAATTAAAACAGCTGTTGCAGTAGTTCACTTACAAACTTTTAAACAAAGAGCAAAAAAAAACCCCTGCCTTTTCTTTAACACCTGTGGTTTGTCTGCATGCATGAGAACCCAGAAACCCCTGTTGTCCTGCTTAAACTGCCAAATCTACATGTGCTTTGTATTGTGCTAAAATTCCTTTGTTGGTAGTGCTTCTCGAGAATACCCTAAATTGCATTTGCAGGTGAAATTTCTTATTTCTGTTACCAGAACTACTGTGAAATGGTTGGAGACAGCTCCTACTGATTGAACTAGACCATGTAATTAAAAAAAGTCCATCATCAGATTGGTAACTACCTCCTTAGTCAGCCTTTACATGGACATATTGTGGTCACACGCCTTTGCTGGAAGATGGAAGTAGTGCTGCTCTTCCAACAATGAGGCACTGAGGTTGAAAACCAAATGGGAATAAATAGTGTCCACACTAGGTTTGCCTCAAATCAAAATTTCCGATTCCTGCCTTTGTGTCATACAAAGAATTGGCTTTGTGGAGGATTGATCTGTTGGGGAAAGAATTGTTTGGAGTTTTGAGTGTGCTTTTATACAATAGCAGAATATCAGTTTCTGAATGCAAAGGGGGTATTACTAATCCTGCAATCCTGAGAGAGCTCTGAGCTGTTACAGAGGCCTCCTCCTTAGTAACATTTTGAAACATCACTTATTAGAAGACCTTTTGTTTAAACCGTTGATGGACTAAAAATTGTATTGAACAAAAATGACCCAGAAAACAGTCCTAGCTTCTTGAGGGAAAATAATTCAAACTGTTTTGAGGGGGAAAGTATCTACTGTGTATAAATAACTTGTTTGTTGAGATGGGCATGCCTCTTGCAGTGTTCAGAATGAATTGCCTGTAGCAGTATGTGCTGCAGAGCAAGCCGGCACTTATTCAGACATGAAGAACCATATGAATCACTGAAGGTAAGAGGAGAGGTAGTGATGCAACTGCCAATATTTTGCTATGGCTCCTCATTTGCAGGTCGCTGTAGTGTAAGGGACATCACTGCTAAGTTATTGCGCTGTTACAGTCTGCGAAAGTGTTTTCTATGAGTAATAAAATGACTGTTACCAAAAGTAAATAATTTATCAGGAGCATAATGTTTCTAATACACCTCTAAAAGCTTCTTTAAGTGTTTGGGAGACTATCCTAAAGGGTCTTAAATACAGAGAATTTAATTTACAGGCAGTAATAAGACTAAATTCTACTGGAATAAATTTGAAGGTTCTAAGAAAAATGTACAATTTAACTGTACTGGAAAATTGGATTTTATTTAAACAGAAATGCTACACTTTTTAATTGCTATCTCTGTAGTGAGTGTTCCAGTCAAATAATGACTTAAATTTAAAAAAAAATAAAAATCATTCTTTTCCAAAGGAGAAAATAATTTTTCTTCAAAGAAGAGAAGTCAGATCTGTGATGTTACTGTTTTATTGCTCAAAAATACGTAAGTTTGCACTGAATGTACTTATTTATTATCTGTTTCTGTGTTTTGAAAAGATGGTAATATAATTTATAATTTAATTGTTGAGTTAGGAAATGCAGGAGTTTTGGAGAGGTTTGAAATACCTTGAAAAAATTGCTACATGGTTCTTTGTTAAGCTCTTGAAGAAGAGTGCCAAAACACCATTAACTGAGGAGCATTTGTAAAGAACATTTTGTAAAGAAAAAAAATGTCAGTCTGGGAATGTATTAAATACACCTCAATTTTACAACGAAAAAAAAATGAGCAAGGGAAAGGACAAGCACTCTTTTGACTGTCCCATCTGAACCCCATATATATTTGATTCTTATTGGATGGAAAAAAAAAAAAAAAACTAATAACTTTAGTGTCCTTTGCACTTCAGACAGAAAAATGTAATGGATTCAAATTCACCAGACCAAAAGCTGGGGTGTCACCCACCTGGCCATTCATGGGAACAACCCCTTCAGCAAAGACTGAAAAGTAAGGGCAAATTTCTCGTGGCTGTAAACACCCTGTTTCTCACCATTTCTTTGTCATGACAGCACATTTCTTTGTCATGACTTTTGCAAAGTCTTTGTCCAAATCCGTACTATCCTCAAACCTGAAGAAATGTGTGACCTCAATGACCCATTTATCTAAATAGTTCAGACTATTTTAAAATACTTGATGGGCTGTTGTACGTTAGGGCACTGCTGAGCAGTCTGTCCCCGTGTCAGCCAACACTGTGACCTCTATAGCACACCAGCAAGATAAACACAGAGCTGATGTCCTGTCATCTTCTTCAGGAAACACAAGTCTATTCTTCTATCTCAGAGACTTCAGCGATTGAGGGAACGGCTTGGAGGAGATGCTCACCGCTTTGAGTTGTCACAGGGAATTCTTACCATCTCCTGGGACCTTCTTTTTGTACTTGAAGGGGCAAATAGACTTTTAAAACGGTTAACCAAGGTCCTAAGGAATAAACACATGCTTTTGTCAGCATTTTATAGCTCTGTGTATAGTTACAATGCAGTGTAAGCAAATAGTTACCTGAGATCAAGGGCTGTGTAGTAAATCTGGTGACAGACTTCCCCTTCCACACAGAGTTACAGAAATTGCATCTCGACAGGTCCTTTCAAATAATTTTATGGTGTACATTTCAGTCAACATTTGGCTGCAGAAATCTTGTTAAAATAAAGCAATAAAGCACAGCAATCATAAACCAAGAAAGCCTGATTAAAAAACAAGCAAACAAACCCCCCTAAAAACTAACAAAAAAAACCCCACCAGGGGGTGGGTGCTGAGGTGCGAGATCATTGAGTCCTAATACTAGAGTTTTTTAGGCTGATGCTTCAGATTTATCCACAGTCCCTATTTGGAATTTATTCCTTTCCTGAGTGTTCTGTTTTCCATTGCTCTCCTTCACAAACCCTAGTAATATAAAGAGGTGGAAAAAGGCAGGGAAAAATAGATTGCTTTTCAGTGGAAATGTATACATCATTTTCATGCAAATGTACCTTCTCTGTGCATATTTGATGAGTGATTTTGCTCACAAAACATTTTTTTTTTCGTTAATTGTTGTATCTGCCACTTATAAAATCTGTTTGTTAAATTACAAAGTCAGCCTTCACTGCGGGTGTACTGCCAGCCACTTCTTTCACGAAAGATCTTTAGTCTAATTGTTTTATCTGCTGCTTGCTAAATTATACCTTTTGCTGAACTTGCACCAAAACCTTTTCAGGAAGCCATTAGTAGTTACTGATATACAGAATAGCTTATGCATCTTGGATTGCCTGAGAGGGTCTGAAAGATAGGTCTACAAACAATGGATCAGCAAGAAAGACCTCACAATAACCACTCTGTGGGGTTTTATACAGATAATGTTTTAATTGGAAAATATTGTTTTAGAGTAATGTGCTTGGTGTCCCTTCAGAATTGCGTGAAATGTCTAAGTGGAGACCAATGATGAGTGGGGTTCTTCTGAGGCTGGAAGTGGGACTGGTGCTGTTTATCATCTTTGTTGGTGACATGGACAGTCATGGGATCAAGGGCACCCTCAGCCAGTTTGTTGATGACACCAAGTTCTGTTGTGCAGTCAACACACTGAAGGAAAGGGATGGCATCCAAAGGGACCTTGACAGACTTGAGAGGTGGGTCTGTGTGAACTTTCTGAAGTTCAAGGCCAAGTGCAGGGTTCTGCACCTGGGTTGGGGTAATTCCAAGCACAAATACCGGCTGGGAAGAGAATGCTGTGCCTAGCAAAAAGCAGCCCTGAGAAGGACTTGGGGAAGCTGGTGGACAAGAATATTGACATGACCCAGCAACATGTTCTCGTAATCCAGAAAGCCAGATGTATCCTGGGCTACATCAAAAGAAGTGTGACCACAAGGTCAAAGGAGGGGATTCTGCCCCTCTGCTCCACTGTCATGGGACCTCAACTGCAGTGCTGCATCCAGCTCTGGGGCCCCAAATATAAGAAGGATGTGGATCTGCTGGAGCGATTCCAGAGGAGGGACATGAGGATGATCAGTGGGCTAAAGCACTTGTCCTGTGAAAGGCTGAGAGCGTTGGGGTTGTTTGGTCTGGAGAAGACTCTGGGGAGACCTTCAAGGGGCTTTTTACAAGACCATGGAGTGATAGGACAAGTGGAAATGGCTTTAAATGGAAAGAGAGTAGGTTTAGATTAGATATTAGGAAGAAATGTATTACTGTGAGGGTGGCAAGACATTGCAACAGGTTGCTCAGAGAAGTTGTGGATGCCCCATCCTTGGAAATGTTCAAAGCCATGTTGAATGGAGCTTTGAACAACCTGATCTAGTGGAAGGTGTCCCTGCACATAGCAGAGAGGTTGGAACAACATGATCTTTAAGGTCCTTTACAAGCTAAACCATTCTATGATTCTACAAAATTTGTATCATGAGGTGTTCTGGTTCCTTTGTTCATAACCATTATGTATCACTGTTATTAGTGCTGTTTGGACTCTGCCCCTATCTGAAAAATACACTTCTACAGGGTCTGGCCTCATCATGGAACTCAGGTCCAGTTCCTGCTTTGAGGCTGCAGCACATGTTTGGATCATCTAGCCTATTCTGAGAGAATGCTCAGTAAATATCTCCTGTATATCTAGGCTTTTGTCTTCCCTCACTTTCTAAATTGAATCCATTCATAGCAAATAAGAACTCTTGACAGTTAAAACTAAAGAGTGCCTACCCTGCCTGCACGTTTCGTTTCATGTACATCCTTACACCAAAGTTGCATTGTTAATTTTCTTTTTTGAATAGGTTTTTTTTGGTTTGTTTTTTTTTTTTTCAAATTAGAAAAGGCAAACAATTAGGCTGTCATTACTACAATAATAAAATGTTGCAGAAGGCAAGTTTTGGAAGAGCATCTTGCAAACTAACACTAAGCTGGTGTATATGTCTGTTGCTTTCTGGGGGCAGTTTTAATACATCAGTGAGGAAAATATTTATGCGCATGTCCATGTGTGTAGATCAATGAAGTTGGCCTTTTTTTGTTTTAATGGGAAGTAGAACATGTAGCACTATAAAATATAAAAATATGTTGAGGAGACAGACAGAGATGAATCATGGAACCACCACCAGTGTCAGTGGTTATATTTAAATAATTTTCCCCTGTAGTCACAAATTATTAATTGTCGCATATATTATGCTTTCATCTTGACACATAGGATTTAGTCTGCAAATCGAGACTACAGGATATCTGATTCTAAAAAATAATTCAGTACTGGAGAACTTGTAGTGAAATTAATAACTTCATTGGGGAGAAAAAACTGTCATTCAGTTACCCTAAAAGTGCATGGAAAGGGCACAAACAATAGAGTACTTAAATAACAAGATTTACAGCAATGTTGTATCAGTAGAAGATTAAGTTCTAGATCACCTGCGTTCTATTTATTTTAAGGGTTGTTTTTTTTCTCTGTTCTCACTTGTGTGAGAATTCCAGTCCATTCCTTGTGTGCAGATTTTGACATTGCTTCTTCTGACTACACTTAAGTTCATCTCTGATGGGTTTTGACAGCATTATTTTTCAGCATTTCATGAGGGCAGGGAGTAGGTTTCTTGCTAGTTCTAAATTTTTTTGTCCTAGTTAAAAATTTATAATTATGAGGTAAGAAAAGAGGCTCCGTTTCTGGAGTTGTAGCCCTGTTAAAGCTAATGGAAGCTTTACACTCAATACTTTTGCAGCTAAGGTTTTCAACCAAAGCTACAAAAAAATGAGGCTGGTTTTGAAACACAAACTGTGTGTGGTTTATGACAGGTTAATCCCAGGTTTGGGACTAGTACTATCATAAAATAGCTGAGATGTTCTATTTGTGGGAAAGAACATAAGAAAAAAAATATAAGTAGATTTGCAAGTTAACAATTAAAATATCTTGATATTTTCTTTTTTATCCTCTGCAATTGATGGCTAATGAAGCAGCTGTGTTTTTTACACTGAGGGAGATACAGAAGGAAGAACTAAATATAGCTGTGTTTGTGTCAAGTAGCTCTGCAGTACCAAAGAGGCACTATCTGTAATCCAGGATTTAAGAGATCTGGGATCGTGTGCTTTTTTGGTTTTATTTGCTTATACGACGTGGATCAGGGTTCTTTTGTTCCAGGCACTGTAAAAGTTAAGGACATAAATAATTCTGGGATATGTGACAAATGTGACACTGTTATATTAAATTTTCAAGTCATTCTAATGTCCTGTAACCTCTGTGATAACCTGTAACCTCTTCTTTCCTTTGAAGAAAGAAGTTATTAGATACAGGTTTTAACATTTACTAAGTAAGGCATGAAATTAAATTTCATGATAAGAGATTTTAATTTTTCAGTATCAGTAGACCCCAAGCATGAACATTTTAAACATGAAATTAAGTATTGAGACTAAACAAAAGTTGTAAGGAGATGAAAGGAAGGAGACCACTTTTTTCCCTTAGTCTCAAAAGATCTTTTCTGGCAATTTAACACTTGTTTAGGGAAACAACAAAACCAAGCGGGTTCACCTGGGAGGTGATCACAGTCCCAGCCTGTCAGAATTCAAGAAGCATTTGGATGATACTCTTGGGCACATGTTGTGACTCTTGGGGATGGTTCCTGTGCAGGGCCAGGAGTTGGACTCGATGATCCTTGTGGTCCCGCTCCAACGTGGCATATTCTGTGATTCTGTGATGTGTTGTTTGCCAAGCAAACTTTTACACACTGGTCTGCTACTGTAGCTCAGTGTTCACCTGTAACGATCGGCCTTCTAATCTTTTGCCAGCTGTCCCACAGAGGATAGATTAATGATAAAGTGAAATAACATTGATAAGGACTAGTTTGAAGTGATGAATTAATTTTTTAATTAATTTGTTGTGCCTTTCTTCCTTCTGTTGTGTCTTTTGTCCTTCTAGCCACCTCCCTTGACCTCTTTTTAAAGCCTGGCATCGTTGCCTCGATATGAACATAAAACCCTACAGATGGATCCCATTTTGTATTTTGCTTTCCTTCCCTCCAGACCACTTGACACAGCATTCCCTCCCAGGAACAGCTCTCAGATAAACACTTGTGCCTGACAGAGCACCAAATAGCCAACTCAACAGTTTTTATTATGGATGCAACAATGTCAGTGATTTCCTTTTCCTGCCAGAAGAGCAGCAGTGCTGCAGCCGCCGGGTGCTGTTAGCACTGATTGCTTTTGGCCCCTCTTGCATCTTTCTAAAAGTGTGGAGGGGGAGCATTATGCTACCTTTGTCAGGCCAGGGATCAATTAAGAATTGAAAATAATTTTATTTATTCTTATGTTTTCTTTCATAAGTATGTTTGGTGGTTTATGGATATTTTGCTGTGATGTTAATTTTAACTGCAAAAACATACTGAAATTTATATGCAGCTTCTTCTGGGTGGTTTAATTTAATCATCCTTCCAATTACTACCTACATAAATAATTCAAATACTCTAAGTGAAAGAAAAAAGTGGGATTGTGGTAAATATACTTTCTATACACTCTAAAAAGGGACTGTTGCTGTCCTATATAGAGGTTTCAATTAAATATAGAGCAATTATATTCTATGTTAGGGCTGCTTTTAAACTTTATTCTGATGAGAAAAGAACATGCAGTTGTTAAAACCTCCCTTGATCTTGGAAGTTGCCTATACCTTCGAGTCTGTGGTCTGACCTTGGGCAAGTTGCTACTGTGAGTAAAGGAAGCTTCGTTGTCTAGGTGAAAGCATGCAGCTCTCAATATCTGAGCATAGCTTTTGCCCGTAAAATTGGAAATACGCTTAATATTTTGTCTCTGATCTTGCCGTTTCTGAATGCTCTTGTGTCTTGTTCATGGCTCTATAGCAGTGTCTACTTTATATTTAAACCATGTTGAAAGACATCAACTTTGGCCTGAAATAAAACTGCCACCTTATGCTTGGAGAAATGCAGATATCTCTGTGCTTAGTGCACCTACCATAAGTCAGTATACCTTCCCTGCAGTGGGGATGACTCCTCTTCAAAAATCTAGTCCAAGCATATGAAGAGAATCTTTTCTTTGGATCATTTCCCAGTGCTTTCAACACTCAGTTTGATGTAACTAACTTTCATTTTCTTCCTATCCATGTTTCACATTTTCAAAGGAGGAGAAGAATCCAGGGGATGATTCTAGTGTTGGTTCTAAAGGCTGTTTATGTATTTTATCTATTGTAAATTACATTCAAAGACTTCAGAGTGGGTGCTGAGATACAGACTCCTCTGAAAGATGTAGACTCAGGTTCTCTTTTTTCTTTTCCTCACTGGCACTTTGGCCTTGGATTCTCCTCTTCTGCAAAATTTAGCAAGTTCAGCAGGAAAGATGGAGCCAGCTTTCATCCCAGAAAACCCTTGAGATGGAAAACCAGAGCTGTGAATAAGTGGGGAAGTGAGGGCTGAAAGCCAGAGGCAGGAGCAGAGAAACCAAGTCCAGCTTTCCCATGCTGTGAACACCAGGTCAACTCATGCCCTCCTTCACAGCTCTTCTTATTTTGGCTCTCTGTCAAGTGCTTTAAAGCAAAAATAGAAGTTTGTTACTAATGATTCTTTGTAAATAGCTCAGTTCAGCTTTTACTCAGTGTATCAGCTGAGTCCTTAACTAGCAAAGGATGCACAAACCTTGCTCAAGTCAGAATGTCTGTTGTATGAAGGTAATCTCTAAAATGCAGTGAATAACCTCTTTATCTCCCAAACTCAGGCACAAATGCATCAAAAACGTGTGATACATTACATCATAGAAAGGATATATTTAAGACCAGGCAGACATTTTAGAATAATTGCTCTTGTATTTGAGTCTTCCTTTTATTTAAGGGCCAGCATTTGGACTTGATGGTGTGCAGTAAACCTGTGGCATCACCCTTAAACTTGAAATGGAGCAAGAAAAGAGATTGTCTTCTTTTGTTTTAAGGAAACTGAACTGATTTTTGTACTGTTGTTGGCACCTGTGATTTCACTGTAAGTTCTACAGCATTCTCTATTTTTTCAAAACACACCAACCCCTAAAGCCCTGATTTCATCACCTGTATATAAATATATATAAAATTATTTTTTAAAGATGATAATTTCTATGAAAAAAGGCATTAAAGTATTTGCATGAAGGCTGTCACTTGTATCTCCTAGAATGTAGTGGTTGCATAGTAATTATCAGGGCCAGGCGCTTGGGAGGCATTCTTTAATCAAAGAAACTTTGATTAGTCTAATCACTTCTCTACAATGACTATGCAAATGTTAATTCTGATGGTGTTTTTTAATTTGAAACCATAGGTTTCCTTATTAAGGAACACAAAAAAGTTAGTGGTGTTAATAACACTGTTGTGGCTGCAGCATGAAATCTACAAAACAAAAATGAGGGGAACCTAAAATAGCAAAATATTTCCAGAATAAAAGCATTATTTCAGACATTTGGCCAGAGTTAAATATGTTTTCCACTGCTCGCAGATGCCTGAACAAAGCTGTTCCTGGTTTGATTTTCTATTCTAGGAGAAATTAATCTTTTTATAGACTAATCACAGTTGTTTTTGAAGAAAAAGCATTTTCTCTGTGCAGCCATTCCAATTTCAGATGCTTTTAACAGAAATCCGTGTCAGCAAAATTACTTTTCTTAATGATTTTTCTATTATATTTCTGCTTGAATTACTGTTGATTAGGCAAGTTTGAAGTTACAGCTTAACTTACCCTTAAAATATTTGTGTAGCCATAGATGTGCATTCAAGGTTCATAATAAGGCCTTAAGGACTGTTCAGACATATTCTTGCACCAGCAAAGAACCATTTTGCTTTTTTATAGGACTTTTTTTGAGAGCTCTCAAATCCCATGTGGGATTTGAGGGATTTTGTGGTTATTTTTTCAGTAAGCTGTAATGACTGAAATGCAAACTTCCTTAGGGTTAATGTTTCACAAAACACTCTGTGTAGTTTCAAATAATATTTTGCCTCCTCCCAGAAATCCAAAGACCAAAGACAGAGTGTCTGCTAGTAGTTGCTCCATTTTGATTTTTCAGGACAATTACAAAACTCATTGCTTGTATATTCTTACAGACTATCCTCTGGCATCTTTTTCATGCTTTCTTGTTCTTAGAAATCACAAGTAAGATATTAAGTAGCAAAATCTGACAGTAAGTGCATGACAGTCGTATCAGTGAAAGGAATAAGAGATCTATAAGCTGGATATAGAGGTTGTCCTGGTATAAAAGTGCAGACAGATCTCATTATCCGTGGGTAGATTATCTGGGATGAAAATTACCAGGGATGTGGGCACAGAGACTGGGAGGTGGGTCCATGGAGACCTTGGAGTGAAGCAGGATTTATTAATGCAGCTGCAGCATTATGTGCATGCATAATTACATTCTTCCAAGGGCTACTCAGTAACAGAACCACTCTTTAAGCAGCACCATAAGCTGATAAGCTCTGAGCTCATTTCCCGCTTTTCCCCAGACTAACATCATCCAAGCACTTTATAAACTTACTTTCTATAGTGCAAATTCTTAGTGATAATATTAGAACAAAAAAGTATTCTCCCATAATGATAATATGAGAACAAAAAAATCGTCTCAAACACTTTAAACTGATTTTTTATCATCTCTGGCTCCATAGTAGGCCTACCAGGATGGCAGGATTCATTACATAAATATGTAAGTCTCAACTAGTAACTGTGAATGTGTTTTCAGTAGAATGAGGAGGAGTAGAAACTTCTGGTATAAGTAACAGACTATCATATTGTCAACACCCACTTGTCTGTGCTAACAATTTGACTGGCTATGGCAGCAGGGTCAATTTACAGAGATATAGTTGTAGAAAGATAGGTAAGGTGGAAAATGGCATTGCAGTCCTGCCTGTATTGGGCACCCCAGATGTATGGAAAAAGCAAGAGCAAAACTGTTCAAGTTGTTGCTTTGGCTCTGTCTGAAACTAAGCACAGAAAAGGACTGTATTGATTGAGTGGGTGTGATAACTGGCATGCCTGCAGGTCTCCTGAGAGGTATCCCATGGTGCCAGATCCTATCACATGGTGCCAGATCCTAAAGAGCTCTAACTAGTTCAGACAAGGACTGAGAGTGCTTTTCCATATATCTGGGGTGCCCAATGCAGGCAGGAAAATTACCTGTTCAAGCAAGTCCAGAGGAGGCAACCAAGTTGATCAGAGGGATGGAGCACCACTCCTGCAAGGAAAGGCTGAGAGAATTGGGATTGTTCAGCCTAGAGAAGACAAGGCTTGTTTTAGGGTGATGTTATTGTGACCTTCCAGTACCTGAAGGGAGTCTACAAGAAAGACGGAGAGAGACTATTTACGAGGGGCCTGTAGAGACAAGACTAGGGGGAATAGCTTCAAACTGAAAAAGGGCAGGGTTTGATTAGATACTAAGAAAAAATTCTTCCCTGTGAGGGTGCTGAGGCTCTGAGATGGGTTTCCCAGAGAAGCTGTGGTTGTCCCATCCCTGGCAACCTTCAAGACCAGATTGGATGGGGCTTGGAGCAACCTGATCTAATGGAAGGTGTCCCTGGCCAACATAGCTGCTTCAACCCAGAGAGATCATCATCAGGTGTGATAAAGCCCTACATTCTCAGGTCTGGGGACTTCAGGAGCAGAACAAGAAGCACCTACGCAACACAGTGAGAAGACCCTTCAGATTCATCATCGGTCTCCAGCGCCAGTGGAAAAGACTTGAAACAGAAAAGTCTGCAGAAAAATATGATAAAATAGATTCCCCTAAATATTCTTGCAAGAGGCCATGGCCTTTATACTTTGTGTAATCAGAAATAGGGATTTCTCCCACCTGTGTGTTTTACGATACCTGCAAATAAACTAAAAAGTTTCATCTGTACAAAGGTCTTCACTGGGCTGAACGCAGCAGTTCCTTGCAGAACAGATGCTAAGACAAGAAAGAAGCCTTATGCAAAAGTAGTGAATGACAGAACCAATACATATTGGTTCAAATATAAATATAAATTGGTTCAAATATAAAATCCAAATATATTGGATTACTGCTTTCTTGTAAGTGAGGTTAAAGAGAGGAACAAACAGAAAACAATTTTCCTCAATTTTTGCTGCATAGCAGTATATTCTTACTGAAGTAATTTGTACCAGTCTCAAATTTAAGAGAAACATTGGACGGATCTGACCACAATAAATACTACCCCACCAGAACTGAATTCCATGCTGGTTCAACAAGAAGGTGAAGTGTTTGTAGACCCCATCTGAAAGTTACTGATGTGGAAATATCACGGTGGATGAGCTAAGGAACAAATTGGTTTGTACAACTAGGGATCTAATATTGGTTTCATTCATGCTGGTGTAAATTTGGACTAGTTTGTTGAAGACAGTTGAGTTACACCAAGGTGAGTATTAAAGTTCTTGAGTCAGGTCTTTACTCCTTTTAATGTTTCTGCACTTTCAGGCTTAGACTGAAGTGAATCAAGGGACCTTTGTGTAATCAGAATCAGATCTACTGTATTAAATGACTGCTGGGAACTTGTTTATGGAAATTAATTTAAAATATTATGCAGAAAAAACCATAAGGGGTACATATTAATTATGACTCGTGCATGCAGATTTGGCTGAATAACTCCCATTAACCATAATAAGAGTTGCAGAATTAATTTCCTTCTAGGTCCTGCTAAAAATTCACCCAAGGACATTGCATTCTGTACCTTCAGATTCAGATCCTCTGTATATTAGCAAATAAAAATCTTTTTATGCAATCATTGCTGGAACAGTCAATCCTGAATAGCAGTTATATGAAAAAAACATTATTATTAAATTACAGCTACATTGGCAGGTTTTGGTGTATTGCTTAATTATTTTCAAATTCCCATTTGATTTCTATTGCAATAACTGAAAATTATTTATGGGAGTTAAGTGAGATAAGCAGGGAAATATTTGCATATATTAGCATTAAATAGATATATCTTTGTTATTAAATAATTTCAGTGGCAGAAG
>JAWWMO010000001.1:13669684-13682338 GCA_035047845.1 Dendrocincla fuliginosa
TTCAGTGGCAGATGGGAAAAATAAAATTTTTAAAAAGTCTTAAAATGATTTTTTTTTGCAGAGGACAGTCCTGGACTGGGCTTTAGAACCAGTCTGATTGCAATGTAAATAATGAGGATGAAAGCGGCTTTCTTTTACACAGTATTTGACAAACAATATCCCACTGCCACTTGCTTTATTCTACCTTGATAATTCCAGAAAAGAGTGGTATTTTGACCTTATTTCTGAAATCAAACTACAGAGGTTTGTAAAGCTGCTGCATTTTGCTAATGTAGAGTCTGTTCTTATCTTCAGATCAGATGATAAAGTAGCCATTCTTGTGGCAAATATGTGATTTCATTTCAGTTCACATCCACAAAAACACTCCGTTTGTTAGAAGATTTCTCAAATAATCCCCCCAAATGCTCCTGCTATAGCAAAAAGGCAGAGCTGAAGAGGAAATTGTGATTGCAAATCAATGAAATCAGAGGAGTCAAACTGATGGGCAGCACGTTATCCAGCTTGTACAGAGCAGAGGGTGCTGTGAGGTAGCACGGCAATTTGCCATTTTTTGTTCAACATTTCACTGATTGAAATTCAGAATCTAACTCTCTAGGACTCTGAAGATTAGTTCCTAAAGCACACTGGGTTCAGTGTGGACAGATGGACAGATTACTAACACGAAAGGAATGCCCTCTCTGGTGCCAGATAAACTCTTGCTCCAGTGCTGAACAATTTTCATAAATGGAATAATGTATCAAATTTTCAAAGACTCCAGCATGCTGAAATTTCAAAAGATGCAGTATTTATGAAATGAAAACTGATGCTGACAGAATTTCAGTCCTCTGAGGTGAGTTTAATGGACAGGAGTTTGTTAATTAATTTACAACACATGGTATGGGAACTGCTTGTGGGAAGTGTGAGATGAAGTTGCATAAGGTGCTTCCTATATATTGGGATAGAAGTGGAAAAAGAGATGTTTTAGGATTAGGGATGTGTCAAGACAAGGCTGGATCTCTGAGTGAAAATACACTGCTGATTTCACACATGAGCACACGCATGCACACACCTGCATTCCTGCAACTACATTTATCCTTATGTAAGGGCCTGATTTATCTCAAAAGTAGCCTTCACAAAGTCCTAGGCATTTTTCTCCCTCTAGCTATTGTTTCCTGTTTTTTGGAAGTCGCTGTTTCCTCATATTCCTTGAGTTTCACAAGGGATGGAAGTAACTTGATTCTCCTTGGAGTTGTGGGAATTGAAGTAGATGAGCAGCTTTGAAGAATCTGTCAAGTGTTTCCAGTGTCATCAGCAGAGACATTATCTTGTTCATTAACATCATGATGTCGAATAGGAAGAACAATTCAAAGTCCTCTTCTTGTCAGAATGTTCTTCATCAGGATCTGCCAGGAGGAAAAACCTCAGAGAGGCTGTTGGCATGCCAGGTCTGAAAAGCAGATGCTGCTGTGAGAAATGTGGAAATTCTTTGAAAGGCAGAGGTTCAAAGACAGTTTGTGTTTTGGTGTCAGCTTTACAGTGTAGAGTGCTAAATTCTAGATGGCAGAAACTTGGTGGAATATCAGGCAATAAAGCTAGACAGCTTTAATTAATTACAAGGGAAAGATTAGATACTTCATATTGAACTGATGAGTTAACAACATTTCAAGGGACTACTGTTTCAAAATGGCCTGTCCTCTGTAGGTAATTTAAAATATTTGTATACTGCTTCTCCTTCTGAACGTCATTCCTAAGGGAATTCCAGTATTTGGTTTTTAGTTTTTACTTGGAAATAGAACGGAAGTAGACACATTTTAGAAATTGCAATTTTGTCCACTGTGAATTGTGTGGTCCAGCACCATACGGAGTGGAACAAAATGTTCTGATTCTGAAGAAGTCTGTGATGTCTCACCCAGAACGAGGATTATTCCTGAGCATTTTTGATTGATTATTTGATTATTTCATCAGACTGATAATGAAAAATGGAAAAAAATATATGCTTCAATTTAATAAAAATCTGTCTCCTGTAATAATGAAATTGCAAACAAAAGTACTTAAAATATTTTGATAGAGAAGTGATTTTTTTTTCCATCAAAGTAGAAAAACTTGAGGTTCAGTTTTGGCATTATACTAGTTGGATTATAGTGCTCTATCTACAGGTTTGGAGTCATCACGCAAACATTTCATAGCATTTCCTAACAGTCTTCAAAAAACAGTGTCTAGGTGAGATATATAAGAAAGCCAGAGGAAACTAAATATGAAACATCATGCTAGCTTGTACTTATTCAGTGTGTTTGGACTGTTTAGGATATCAAACTGGTAATCCTGCTTCAAAGAATAAATTTGGTTTTGTGCCTCTGTATTCATCCACAAGATCCAATATGCTCTGCCCTTTGTGAAGCTGATTTTATCAGGAAAGCATAGCTGATGATGCAAGTTATGAGGGGTTTTGTGTTGCTCAAATTCTAAAGACACAAAAGGAAGATATCACAGAAAGAAATCCTGAGAAACCTCTCAGAAATTAATGGTGTCCAAATCCTGTAGCAGCTGGTATTTTGACACCAATCTGTCAAACTGCAGGTGCCAAGTGAACAACCTTTGTGACCCATACTTCCTCATCATTGTAGAAAGCTCAAATTATTCAAGTCATGGCAAAATAGGATTTTCTGTCAGATATCAAAAAAGAAAAGAAGAGAGATTTTTGACTGCACTTTGGTTTGGTTGTCCTAGTCTTTCAACAGCTTTGTTTTTCATTTGGAGAGGAAAAAAGCATGAGCAGTCTGGCAGCTTACAACACACTCTAATGCTCTATCTTCTTACTTCATTTTAGCCTGGTATTTCTTAAAATTTCTGAAGAATGCTGTAGCATTTTGTAACAGGGTGCTTATGGAATATATGTGTGGAAGAGAGTTTTGAGATACAGGGTAGGATGGCCAAATACACATATACATGTACTTCTGGTATCACCAAAGTTATCTACAGTGTCTTTTGCACATCAGTTAAGAAAGCACAGACTTCTCTGGATGTTTACTGAACAGGTTATTTTCTTCCTCAGTGTGTCAAGGTATCCTATTCATACTTCCCACAACCGAAAGAAGAATCATATATCCACTGTCAAATTCAGCTTCAGCATAAATTAATGTTAATTAGATTTACTTAAAGAGGAATGCAACAGGTACCAGTTGTTGTAATATTTCTGTCTGTGTTTCAGTTTCAATAAATAAGAAATGTCTTTAAAATAGCTGCTTTAGTTACAAAGTCGTTACTTCAGAAGGTTCTAGAAGACTTTTCATAGAGACCACGCTTATGGCATGGCTATCTCGGTTCAAATGTTCTCTCAGCAACAGGCAATTAAACATCATAGTACACTAGTGAATTTACTTTGCACAGTTTGACACTGGTTTTGCTAAATGTTGTAAAACTGAAATGATACATGAAAGTATCTAAAATAAAGAATATAGTGAAATCTCAACTCATTTTATGAGAGCAGCCCAGCTAATGAGAAAGTGATGAAATAACTTCCTTTAGTGAAGGTTCTATTTATTTGGTGTCGTTTGGTAATGAAAATAAAAGCAGAAATGAGCCTTATTTAACCACAGGACTTCTCTTCGTTAGCTTGGGTCCATTATCATTTTACCACTCAATATTTTAGAGAACCTCAATGAGATTTTCCAGCAAACTTTTAGAAGCTAATCCCAGTGCTACATCTGTCAACATCTCTGCTCCCAAGCAGTTTACACAGCTGTTCTGTCGAGGCTGAGCTCAGATCAAAGGGTTGCTTACTGCTTACAACTTCCCCCACTCCTTCCTCTTTCCAAAACAGGAGGCATCGGAGTAGAACATAAATTGCTTTCATGTCGATGCTGAAAAAGTTAGTCAATATGCAAGAAAGAAAGTTATCTTTTACAGCCCAAGCATGAAGGAACAAGGATAAATTTAAAGTGAAATGAGATGAGTATAAGCTTCTGTGATTGCAATATGCTTCAAAGCATACAAGGAATACATTTGTCTAAAAGAAGTTACTGTGATTCTTTGTGAAATGCTGTGCATGGGCTTTGGTAAAAAGTGTTCCTGCCAAATGTGTTTTCAACTTAAATATTAGAAGAACTGGAAAATAGGAGGCCAGAAACCCACAGATCAAGTCTTGGTGGTTCAGCCATGCTAATTTCCAGAATGAGCGTGGCAAATTGATTAGCTGTGCTGTCTCTGACCATTTGATATACTCTTTTCCTCAGAATAAAATAGCTTTCCTTCTGTTTTGCTGAT
Source organism: Dendrocincla fuliginosa (assembly GCA_035047845.1). Lineage (NCBI taxonomy): Eukaryota > Metazoa > Chordata > Aves > Passeriformes > Dendrocolaptidae > Dendrocincla > Dendrocincla fuliginosa. Next base: position 13,673,927 of record JAWWMO010000001.1, read on the forward strand.
GTCTAACCCAGAAACATCAAGTGGGGCTGTGTTCAATCCTCTTTTCATGGCTTAACACTATTCAAGGGAAAGAACTTATCACTGCCTAACTGGGGGTTAAATTGCTGTGTTGTGATTTTTCATGGTAGAAGTTATTTTGATTTCTCACTTTTGCTTATGAGAGACTGTGGAATTGGAACATAACCCAAAAGAATATACACTTCAAGACAGTTTTTAAAAACATAATAAGCTCCTATTGTGTCAGTGAAATTCCTGAATTCACGAGAGCTTAGATGCCACATTAACTGATGCCAGAGGGAAATAAAGAGACTTGACAGAGGGCATATCAGGGGAAAAACTTCTTCAGGGCTCTTTCATAAACTCGTTGGAATGGTAGGCAAGGCTCTGTGGACACTAAAAGACCTGCCTCAACCTGCTTTAGATGATTAAGAACCAACTTCTTCTGGGTTTTAAGTACCTTGCTTGGTATCCCTTTCCAAACTAGATAATGTCTATTATATGATTTTTGATATGTATTTGTCTTAATAATAAAATTATATCAAATGCTTCACCAAATTGCATATATTTAACTTTTTGTGAATCCATTGATGTGTCACGTAATTCTGTCCTACATTATTCAAGGACCATCCAACTCATACTGTAACTGCTTTTATGTTACATGAAAGGGAACAAACCTATGTACTAGGGTAGTTCATAAACTACCCTAATAATAATAATCAGGCACAGATTACTTAATTAATTTCCAGATGTGTAAATACAGATGATTGTTTTTAAAGACCTACATAAAGATCAGTTGTGCTGATCAGAGGTTTGACCAAAAAGCTTTGAAGAAACAACAGTTACCCTAATTCTTAAAATAGGGAATACGTTTCCAGGGTATCAAACTGCAGAAAAAACTTCATCTGGAGATAGCCTATTATTACTACTTTATTTTTGGCAAATAATATATTTCCCGTGAAGCATTTGTGGGAGTTTGTTTTGTTGTTGTCATTGATGTGTTGTTGCATTGAGGGTTTTTCCCAGCTATTTGCAAGCATCACTTCTAGGCCAGTGCAGTTGCTGCTTGCACTCCTAAAGAACAGTGCAGGAAAGAGCTGGGTCTAAGAGACTATCTGCTGAAGTGTGAGTGTGAAATTGGAGGTACAAGTAGAGCTAAGATGGCTTGTTAAGAAAGATTTAAATTCTGTTAAGAGAAATATGCCTTATCATCTCTATCATAGCAGCAGAATGCTTCCTAACATGAACTTTAATGGATCAATACATGTAAATTAATTAAGTTCCATAAAAAGGATGGTTATTTTTGCAATGATAGACATTTCAGTAACAGCACATCTCTTGCAGTTTTTATCCTACTGAAATATTAGGCAGTAGACTATTGAAATGTGTGGATAGACAGCAGTGAATACATCTATTGCCAACAAGAAGGCAACAAGATATTATGTTTCTCCTTGAGAAATCATAATTTCAGACAGGTTTGAGTACCACGGAGTGAAGACATCATTGGCGTAAGGAGAAACAAACCAGAAAATGGAAATTTACTCTATGTGGAGCTAAAAACCGTAAACCTCTTTTCTAAATAGCTTTCCTGAAGCACAATCATGGCAATAGTCCTTCTCCATTCCTCTTCTCTATGGTTATTTCTGAATCCATTTTGGAAATGCATCGCGGTGATCAGAGACTCCAAGTGACTGTATTTGAGCTGAAGTTCATCTTCAGGCTGAGGAAATTACAATGTGCTGTGTCTTAATACGACAGGGTATTTTTTCCTGTACTGGAATACAGACTAAATGTAGTGTCCCTTTCTAAAATGTGAATATTTCTGTATGATAACTTTTTATATAGCATATAAATTTGAAGATTTCCATTTACTTTCCCAGAAAAAAAAAAAATCCCTTTGCTACTTCTTTTATTCAGTAAATTATTTGTTAGGAAACATGAAGTTTGTACAAACAAAATTTTTCTGAAATGATAACTTCATTCCTTTTTTTTTCTTTTCTGTTTGTTTGCTTGTTTGTTCATTTTGGTTTTTTTTTTTAAGAGGAATGGAAGTCAAAGGCTTTCCCGTGAACATCTTTCAGAGTATGATGGCCACATACGTATGGACAGTGAGTTCTACTGATATGTTCAGATTCAACTCACTATGCAATTCAGTGTTCATTAGCTAAAAATGGATGGTCTCAGCAATGTAGACAGTCGATCAGATACTTTCTTGGGTTGGGAGACCTGAATTCAAAGTGCATTGTTAAACCTTGGTTCCCTTGAGAATGAGAATAGATCAGCTGTTTGTGGTTGAACACTCTCTTTTGCTGAAAGTTCCACTCTTGATCTCAGAAACCTGTTTGATAGTAATTTAGTTGAATAGTTACAACTCTTTAAAGGATTTTGCTTCAGTAAATTGATCTTTTCTGTGTCTATCAAACATCCCAGACCAATCCAAAGTATAATAAAAGCAACTCACTTTTGGAAATAAATCAAGGATCTGTGTTGAAAACTTTTTTGCTTAGGTGGCTTGAATCCTCTCAACAGAATTCCCTCTATATTCACAATAGGTTACCATAAACTTAATTTTCTTACTTACAAGGCTTCATTAAACTAATCTTATTTTATTCACTTCAGTATCTTAGCAGTTGATTATTTCTATTTACTGCATTAATGGAAGCTGATATCTCTCCTTTTAACATGGAACATAGGAATAGTTATGGGTTTATCTGTGTTTTCAATGAATACTAAAAACATTAATTCTATTTTCATGGCTGCTAAAAGTTTTAGAGATACTATCTTTTCTTCCTTTGGAGAATACAGGTGTATGCAGCTATCATTCTGCAACTTCAATTAAGGTTTATAATATTGTCCTCAGGCTTGCCTGTATTTTCCTATCTACTTTCTCTAACTCTTTAGAGAATACTTGTAACAATGCCTTTTATTTGCATTTTTGAATACTACTTGAGTTTTTCCTGCTGCTCACTTCTGAAATGGTTTGCAGTTTTCACTGCAGAAGTGAACAAAGAACTGGGCACTTTGGGATGATTACTCTGAAGTATTTTTCCTAGACTGTCTTTGTGATGCAACAATTTTTATAGGTCTTTTTTGTTTGTTTGTTTGTTTTTCCTTCTGCTTTTGAGGCCGTGTTCCTCCTATAGAATTGCTTTGAGTGCCAAGCTTTTGCCAAAGTGACCTGCAATCAGCCATCTAACAAACTGCCCATGACAGAACAGTCAGTAACTCAGTGAATCCTTGATATGCACAGGAAAACTTTAGGCTCCATTGCATCATGTCAAATGTCCTGTCCTTTAAAGGGGATATGGGGACATAATTTGGAGGGGTTTACCTGACTTGACTGGAAATGCAAACAGCTGTACTTTTCTCAGGGGCTCTGCTGCAGCCTGTATCACCCCTTAGCACATGCCTCTGCTCAAGGTTGACTCCAGTCCTTCCTGTCCTACTGGTTCTCAATCAAAGTCATCAGAGAAGAGATACGAGAGTGGTTCTGTGCAGAGGTGGTGCCAGGAGCTCCAGTTGCTCAGACAGAAGGAATACCCCAAGGACGTGGACAAAGATGGAAGTGAGAAATAGGTGTCCTCTATTTTAGAAATCACTTTTTCTAAAATTCCCTTAGATGTAAATCTGCTTGTATGGATGAAACCCAAGGCTGACTCCAAGGCAAATGACAGAACCATATCCCCGGGTTTGCCGGCAGTGAATGACTGTCAGAGCATTCACTCAAGTGAATGTTGCTCTGCTCTGCTCCTTGTCCTGGTGCCCTGACTGTCTGCACTCTGGTGGTGATGGTGGGGATGTTTTTCTTTTCTATCATAGAATCACAGAATATTTTAGGTTGGAAAAGACCTTTAAGATCATCAAGTCCAACCGCTAGTGCAGCACTACCAAGCTCACCACTAAACTATGTCCCCGAGTGCCACATCTATACAGCAGCTTTTAAATCCCTCCAGGGATGGTGACTCAACCACTTCCCTGAGCAGCCTCTTCTAGTGCTGGACAACTCTCAGTGGAGAAATTTTTCCTAATATCTAATCTAAACCTCCCCTGTTGCAACTTGAGGCCATTTCCTCTTGTTCTATCCCTTGCTACCTGGAAGAAGACACTGACCCTCAGCTCTCTACAATCTCCATTCAGGTAGTTTTAGAGAGTAATCAGAAATAGCTTTGTCTTAATTCAAGGCACAGCTTTGAAAGGAATTTAATTTATCACACAAATACCACTTAACAGCATATGTTAATGAGCTCATCTATTTTTTTTCTGGACTAATTCATAGATAAGCACTTCTTTATGGTATGGCTGATGCGCAACAATAAATTCATTATGGGAAAAGTAAGAAAAGGATTTTAAATTAAAAAGAAAGACAACTATTGAAAGACAACTATTTGAATGTCTTCAGAATCTGGAGTAACCTGCTGCAGGACAAAGGTGTGATGATTCATGGGCAATGATTTGGAGCTGTTTCTGGAGGAAACGTTGGAGAAAGATTTGTATACATTATCATTAGTCCGTAGTCAGGATCTTAATGAGGATGAGTTAGGGGTAAAGTGGAGAAAACCACCTAGAAAATAGATATTTAAAGGTGGCCTTATCCTAGAGTTATCATCACTGTCTATGAAGGAGAAAGTATTGTGTTTGTTTTGTCATTGTCTTTGTCATTGTCCTTGTCATTGTAACTGACTTCTTCTGCTTCATGGGTTATAAGTCTTGTTTCAGTCCATTTTAAAAGCTCTTTTCCACGTCCTAGGTGTTGCAGACCAAGCAAAACAGTCTTTTGTGACTATCTGCAGTGGGACCATATTTTTTTTTCTTTTGTTGTATGCAATATTCTGTAGCCTTTTCTGAATCCAGTCCTCTACAGGCTGTATTATGAGAGGATGTTGAGGACAAATTTATTTTATTTTTAATTACTATTTTAGTTGCATCTGTAATGTAACTATGTAATGCAATATGGACTGGTATTAGTGGATATAGTAAAGCTGTGTATGTGATTTAAGAGTTTGTCACTTGAAAATCAGTGTTTCAGCCCCAAATTATGCTTTTAAATTCCCCTTCAGCTTTTTGTGGTTGTAGAGTACAAGATGTTATTTCAATAGCTGGGGTCTGACCTGAAGGAAAACAGCTCTGCAGGGAAGGACCTGGGAGTCCTGGGACTGCTGTACCTGATCACCAACATGCCCTGGGGGCAGAGAAGGCCAGTGGTATCCATGGGGCATTAGGAAGAGCATTGCCAGCAGGTCATGGAGGTGATCCTGCCCCTCTACTCAGCCCTGGTGAGGCACATCTGGAGTGCTGGGTCCAGTTCTGGGCTCCTTAGGACTAGAGAGACATGGAGGTCCTGGAGAGGGTCCAGTGGATGCCACAGAGGTGAAAAAGGAACTGGAGCATCTCTCTAATGAGGAAAGGCTGAGGGAGCTGGGACTGTTCAGTCTGGAGAAGAGACGACTGAGAGGGGATCCCATCGATGTCTGTCAGTGTCTGCAGGGAGGGGTCAGGGGATGGACCAGGCTCTGCTCTGCTCTGTCAGCAATAAGACAAGAGGCAAAGGGCAGAAACTGATGCACACGAAGTTCCACCTGAACATGGGGAAGAATCACAGAATTTGTTTCCTGTGCAGTCACTGAGCACTGGAACAGATCACCCAGAGAGGTTGTGGAGCCTCCCTTGCTGGAGATATTCTAGAACTGTCACAATCTTGCGCCATGTGCTCTGGGATGATTCTGCTTGAGCAGGGAGGTTGGACCAGATGACCCACTGTGGTCCCTTCCAACCTGACCCATTCTGGGGTTCTGTGATAGCATATTTCTACAGGAATTACTACATTGAAATAATACATGGAGGAGAAAGGGATACTAAAAACTATTAAACGCATTAAAGAGGAATCAACCATTAAACCTTAACAAAATAATGCATAGATTTGAAACTATAGTTTGGGTAACATATCTGTAGCATACTGGGATAAAATTATTAAAGTATTACAGTCTTATAGTCACAAGCCACCTAAAAAGGCCTATTTGCTGATCTATATCCTATTACAACGTCGTAAAATTACCAGCAAGTGGCACAGCAGACTTTTACTGGGCAAGCAGAATGTCAGTCCCAGATCCTGTTCTTCCTTCCTTTTTACCTGTGAGAAGAACAGTGACTATTTTATGCGTTTGTTTGACATTAGATCGATTCTCATCATTTGAATTTTTGTTGTGTCTGGCTCAGGTGGGTGGTGTGACTAAGGTGATGGTAACTGACTGGATGAAACAAAGGAACTCAAATTTGGATTTCTGTGTGAGGCAAGCTCCACACTGCTTTATTTTACCACAACATTGAAGCACCTTCTTACTTCCTACCCAAAGACACTTTGCAGCTGACAGTGATCCAGGCATCTTCTTTACCTCCATCTCCAGAGTTTTACATCTTTAATCCAGTTTATTTCTCTTGTTACACATTACCATGAGACTTTGATCCTTGTCACATTTGGAACTTCAGCTATATTCTTACTTCCTGAAAAACTGCCATCATCTTCCACATACCTCATCCCTTTGTCTACAGGAAACTTTCAGCAAGTAACTAAACTGGAATACTGCAACCCCCCGTGTCCTCTCTGTTAAAGCCTTTCTAAGAGACTCTTCACAAATGCCATTTTCCAAAACATTCTGTCATGTCCCCACAATATAAGGAAGCCTTCTAGAAACACTTGCTTTTCACAGTTTCAAAACAGGGAATTTAAAGGAGGCTATTGAGGGGTTTTAATTGTCAGTAAATTAATATTATAGAGAACAAGTCAAAATGTTACTTGGCTATCATGGTATTACTTGAAAAATAAATTGAACATTAGATATTCTTCAGGTTTAAATGATGACTGGAACACTTTGTCTGAAATCTTCCTCAAGAAAAGGGTTTTATTTTTTTTTTTTTATTTTGTGTTGGCTGTGTGGGGTTTGTTTGTTTGTTTTGATTTCTTGGGGGGTTTTGGTTGTCTGTTTCTTATTTGTTTTGTTTTGTTTGACTGGGTTTTTAATTTATTAATCTTTACCAATTCAGATGTTAGTTGTGCTATCTTGGCCCAATGCACAATTTTTGGGGGAGAGAAATTAGAGAAATATTACTTGTAGAAATGAAAAGCATCTTCACGAGCCATTTACATTTTCCAATTTGAATGTCTTAGTTCTTCAGGAAAAACAATTATTCAGGTAGCGAAGAAAAGGAGAGAGTAGTTTTCTAGAGGAACAGACAGCACAGACTTTTATCCATATGTCTACCTGTGGATGTTGGGGGACAAGGAAGGGGACTGTGTTTACTGGCAGAATAATATTGCCACCTCCACCTGATTTGCAAGTTAAAGCTTTGTTATCTGCTGTCCTTCCAACACAGAACTGTCTTTGAAAGTGAACCTCTTTAAACCTAGAGAGGGGCCAGTTCCTAGCAAATATTGAAATTGTAATGATTATTTTCAGATATACTACATAGACAAATGTAGCTGCTAAAGAGTTTGATTTTCTACCAAAGACTGTGCACAAGACACTATACTTTTTATCTTCCAGACACCTCCACATATTTAGAGAAACCTTTTATGTAATTTTAATGTGCCTTTTTTGCTGCAAATAAGCCCCTACTAAAACATCAAAGCAGAAATAAAATTGCATAAACTTGTCTCCAACCTGCATAGATTCATTTATTTCAAAAAGGAATAAATATTCACACGGTATACAGTGAGGTCCTCCAAAAGATCAAATAGGTCATGTATGAATAATAACTGAAAAAAAGAGAAATTATTTGATTAATTCTGTTTGAAATAAATTCCAGTAGGTATTAATTGCCCAACATTTATTTGTCAGAAGTCCCCTTTGCTTTTAATTGTGAAACAGGATTCTGTTGAAGGAAATTTATATATCTTTATGTTTAGACTGTACGAAGCATCTTAGTTGGAAAACATTCTTATGTTGATAAATAGTCAGTGGACAACTGAGTTAGTGTGGCAGTTTTTCAAGCGCTATAAATATGTCTGAAACCTGTTCTGAAATTCCTTTTCAGGAGAACATCTTCCTTCAAAGCCATGTTCAGAAGCTGTACCCACTGTATACATGGCCGTCAGGAGAGGAGATAAGTAAATTGATATTCTTCTGAAGGTCTTCAGTTGCTTTCCGTTGGATTATTTTGTAAGATAATTAAATGTATATAGGTATTAAAGTGTAACTTCTTCAGCAATCTTTCTTCTATTCATCTAAGGCAGTGAGAGGCTCATCGTACATAAATCTCTTCAGACAGGCCTGAAAGAAGAAAAATCCATATTTAGAGAATACCCGAAAATCTTGAATAGAATTCCTGTCTTTGGGTCTTGAATATTCTGCAGGATGAATACATGCCCTGAATCCGTCTGTACTTCTCTGTTAATGTAAGGCTTTTGGTGCATGGCCAGCT
>JAWWMO010000001.1:13698667-13712720 GCA_035047845.1 Dendrocincla fuliginosa
GAGTCCAGAGGAGGACATCAAGGTGATTAGAGGGATGGTGCACCTCTGCTGTAAGGAGAGGCTGAAAAAACTGGGATTGTTCAGCCTGGAGAAGACTGCAGTGATCTAATTTTGCAACCTCCCAGTACCTAAAGGGAGACCACAAGAAAGATGCAGGCTATTTACAAGAGCATGTAAGAACAGGACAAGGGGAAATGGCTTCAAACTCAGAGTAGATTTAGTTTAGATAGTATGAAAAAAATCTTGACTGTGAGGGTGTTGAGGCACTGGAACAGGTTGCCCAGGGAAGCTCTAGATGCCCCACCCCCAGAGGTGTTAAAGGCTAGGTTGGATGGAGTTCTGAGCAACCTGGTCTAGTGGAAGGTGTCCCTGCCCGTGGCAGGGAGTTTGTAACTGGATGGTCTTGAAGGTTCCTTCCAGCTCAGGCCATTCTGATTCTGTGATTCTGTGGTATGCCCATGGAATTCTAATGTGACTTGTGTTTTGAAAACAAAGTTCCTTGCACAGGCTGATAAGCTCTTCTTCCCTGGCAGACAGATGGACTGGGTGTGCATGCAGCACCCAATGGACGCAGCTCCGACCTCCTACAGCATATTACAGATACCTGGGGTGTCTCTGCATATTGCAGCTGCTAATGCAACTCCTCTGAAGAACTTTGTAAAGCAGAAGCTATGGAGTGAAACAGATGGTAAACCATTTTTTAACGGGAGGTAGTAATATACTATTCATTAAAGATTTGCAGAGTAAATGGCAGCAGTGACCAAACAAGGAAAATCTCACCTAAGCCCAGGATTTGCACACAGGTTCTAGCCTACTTATCCTATACACTGCAGTGGTCTCATATTGAGAGCTTAAGTTTTTTTAATTTAATTTTAAGGAACATATACTTAAGTCAGACTATTTTACAGTACATTAAAAAACTGTCTCAGAATTACAAAGGTATTATCTGCAGTATAGCATCTTTAAAGACAGTAAGTTAAGAGTTAGGGGGAGAGAAGGTTATAACCACATTAAGTTATCCAGCACGATGCAGGTATTTAATGAACTTAATTCTCTCTCTCTTTTTTATTTTTTTTTTCCATAAATGAGATTTATGAGAGATAGCTATACTTGTAGTTCATGCTGCTATGCAGAGTGGAAGCATCTGTTCTGTGCTGAAAACTGTCACTCCTAGACATGAGGGGGTTAAGCATGGATGAATTTGGACTGTTATGCTGAAACTGTTTATCTAACAGTGCTATGCTTGTCTTGGTGAGTAGCTGAAAAATGGGTAAAGAAAACACCAACTCAATTCTGTGCTGCTACCAAAATGCAGTTTGCCATCAGATAGGACTCAACTGTGATGTGATACCCATTTTGGTTATCAGAAGATGCAGGCACTCTAGATAAATTTCAGCATTTCAATTAGTGAAGGAAAAGAGGTTTTTTTCATGCTTTGCCACTGTGCAGATTAGTAACCTTCTGTACACTTAATATTTTTCCAAGAGTCTTCCTGTCCTTTTTTCCCTTTCCCCCTTTTCCCTTTTGGGGTTGTTTGGGATTTTTTTCTGTATATTCATAGTGTTTAATTGTATATAACTGTAATATATGTGAATACATATGTATTTTTACTACAATTTTCTTTTGGTACTCTCTCAGGAGGGGGGGAAATCCGTGTGGTCAACAGTTGGGTTTGGCAGGGAGCCAACCCAAACTTCCAAAAGATCTCCCAAGCACTTGGTAAATTGATCCAATTTATGTGCTACTACAGCAAAAGGGATGGAGAAGTGGGATTACCAGTGGAATATCCTTGTTTTGCAGCTTTGAGAAATGAGCTTTTAATTTTTTTTTTTTTTGCTTTTATGATAAGTATTTGAAAATTAAAATTTGTACCCTGTGTGAAAAGGAGTGTTATTTTAATGAACAATAGAAAAGGAACTTTCAATTTATTTTTATTTTTTAATGGACAAAATTGAAAAATCAACAAATTATACTCAGGTCATTACTGCCCCTCTTTTGAAACAATCCTTGAATAGCTTATTCCTCATTCTTAAAATAACATAAAATCAAGGGTTCTTTCTGAGAATATTCAATATTCAGAATATTGAAAAGGTTGAGGTAATAAAGCACCTGTAACAGATTGTAAGAGATATTAAAAATCTGATACTTCATTTCAGCAACTGTGGTTTTGAAGGACAGAAGACAGTGATACAGTGCAAACTCAGTCTCCTGAAAAATGGTACAGTGAGAGAAGATGTAAAAACTGGAATGATTCTTATGGCAATTTCAAATTGGTAATTTCATGGCTTTCAGAGGGGGTTTATACAAAGGAAACACAGGCAAACAATGCAAAACTCAGCTCACTAAAATATGTATGGAGTCAGATAAGACCATTATAGCTTTCTCAATACGTAAGGCTATATTTTTGTCTCCCCTTACTTTCCAGAAAGAAATAAGATGAAAGAAGTATTTCACATCACCAGAGTGAAGGAAGTTTTATTGCCTTTGTTGTTCCAAAGTGTGTGAGCTCTGAATAAATCCTTTTCTGAAATAGAGTCACTTGTAATCTCACTTTTCTTGGAGATTCTCTGGACTTTAGTAACGCTTGAGCTTGTTATTCAGCACCATGCCCAGTGTGCCCTCCTTGCCCTACCTGGTCCTCCTCTTTCACAGCCTTGGTAGAAACATAACAAAACTTTATCTTTCAACCAGTGTGAAATCAGCTAGCAAGTTGTAAATGTTATGGTGTTCATAGACATGTTTTGCATGTATCCTACTGGAGAAGGAGAGTCAGCATAAAGACAGAATGATGAAGACTTCAGGGAGAAGAGAAACACAGAAAGGCCATAAATAAAGGAAGAGTGTTTATCAAGATAATGAATGTAATAGCGATTTAAGTGCCAGAAAAAAATACCAGTTGGATGGAAGATACCCTAAAAGAGTGCAAAAGTACAAAGATAATTTGAAAACATATGAGGAAGAGGCCCCGGTACTAATGTCACAACTTTCCCAGTAAGATCTGGGGACAGTGATGTCTCTCTGTGGCACACCCAGTTTCTCATCCTGCCACCCAGAGTGGCCTGCAGAGGGTAGACATAACATCGGAGGAAAAAGAGAAATGGTCCTAAGTTTTCTTGCATAGCAATTTTAAAGATATCACTATTTAAGTGGTTTTGTATTCCTTTGAACTATTACAGTTTAATGATAATTATTAGCAGGGTTAAATTATATGGATTGTTATGGTTTTAAATAGACCACAAAGAAATCCTTGGCTCCCTGCCTATCTTGAACATCCTTTTTTTCTCAACAATATACCAAAAGGAATTTTATGAAAATCATGACTTGAAACCATCACCTATGACTCAGGAAAGGATGTCTTTGCCATTTGGCCTTTGTATATTTATGCACAAAGTTAGTTTCAGTCTTTCTCTTGTATACTTTTGAATTAGGAATTTGAAAAGGACTCTCCATCATCAAAGGTGAGCAGAGACTTAAATTGCATACTTTCTTTCCATACATTTTTCTCCCTATCACAATTTATATTTAATTATTTACTTAAAATATAACAGCTTGAAAAGGATAGATTAGTGAATGGCCTAATAGATGGGACTTTCTCCTCATACCCAGGTACCCTCTGTCAGTTAATTTGGTGCCATTTCAGCCCATTCCTCCAGTTTCTAAGGAATTCTAGAGTAGTGGATTTTGTGTACTTAAGGATGGGTTCCATCATTCCATGAGGAGCAGCAAGGGGGATGTTAACAGCCTCATCCTAGGAGAGTTTTCACTTAAGAAGGAGTCCCAGTAGGGGGGACACTTTCCTGTCTACTTATTGGGTCTAATGGCATCAGTAAGAGCCAAATTTTCCTTTGACCTCTGTGCTGCCTTGTTCTGCTGGGTTTTAGCACTTCAGTTTCCTTTGGGATTGCTTTAATCTGCAGATCCACAAGCTTTTTCACTTGTGTGACTTGTCTGTTCTGACAGGTTTTTTAGCCCCAAGCTGTTCTCTCTCAGACTGTACCTTTCACCAACTTCTGAGCGGTTTCATCTCTTCCCTGAGTTAATTTGGCATCTTACTGATGAGAAGCTTCCTGATCAGCACATTTCAACTCCAACTTTCCTGTTGAGCAGCAAAAATCCTTGAGATTACCAGCTTAGGCCTCCTAACTCAGAGCATTAATAGCTTGTCCAGACATCTTTCCCCTTCTATTTATTTTTGTTTATTTTTTCTTGTTTGCTTTGATTTGGATTTGTTTGTTGTTTTGGGGTCTTTTTTGGTTTTTCTGTCTTTTTTTGTGCGTGGTTTTTCGGTTCTTGGTGGCGTTTTTATTGTTGGTGGTGGTTTTTCGTTTGTTTGGTTTTGTAGGTGTGTGGGCTTCTTTTTATCATTTTTAATTTATAGTAGGTTTCACTTACATGCTATATATATATTTCTTGGATTTTATTTTTTCCCCTCTGGGTAAGTAGTTGGTCAGACTTCACCAGCACAGCTATCTCTTCTAAACTCCAGCTGTCTTACTAATGTTCTAAGAACAGTTGTATTGTAAGGCAGGCTGTAAATCCAAATATTTTTACCCCTATTTCATAATTTTATCCTTCCCTTACTGAATACACAAATAAGATACTTCATAAGAAATAGTTGTTTAATAAATATAGAGTCAAATTCTTCTTAATAAGTGCAAACTGCAGACAGATTCTAAAGCATCCTATCTATCAGTGCACTTGTCACTATATATAGTAAGCTTTGTCATCAACTGTCCTTAAAAAGCAGAGTGATCTGGTGATGTGGCTTGGGGAAAATGAAGGACTAGGGCTCATCTTCACAATGTCCTTGAACTGCTTTATGGCAGTGGCCAAGTTTATATCACCATAGTCTGCTTGTAAAAATGAGGGTACTGTCTCCTGAAGACCACTCTGGTTCCCTAATAAAATGTGCCAAGTAAAATCCCAACTCCATGGAGTCTTTATTCATATAACTAACTTTGGTCTTTTTACTTAAAGAAAGGCTCACCACTATTCTTACACACGAGGCTCGAAGAGTACAGTGGTATTTCCCACCCCTCCCATACCAATTCCAATGATATGTTGGAAAAAGGTCTTGGTTTTATTGAGAATTCCAACCATTCGTATTGTTCCACTGATACTTCCAAATGTCTCTTTGTAATACAGGGTTTTAGCAGTTGGATAGGATGCTGTATGTGGAAGTTTCCGTGAGGTTGCTTTTATTTACATTGGTTTGTTCATGAAATGAAAGAACATAAATGGCAGCATTCTCTGGTGTAAAAGGTGTAAAAAAACAACACTTTTTGTTGTTCAACCTATAAGCTCCTCAGGCAAGGATAATATTATATCTGAAGGAGTTCTGTGAATTTTTAGGCCCTTTAGATATACATGGTTTAAGTAAAGCACTTGGTTAATTCTGATGTTGTGTATCAATCCAATTTCTAACTGTTTTATTCTTTATTTACCTCCCTAATTCTCTTAAATTTGCTAAACTCTATCTCCCATGAATTTTCTTGGTCGAAATCTGGAAATATTTATTTCACAATATGAGTACTTTCCATTCTCAATATTAGAAATCTGATTTTTTCCCCATCAGTTGATGTACTTGAGAATAAAGAAAAGGCTTGTTACTGAAGTTTTTATCATACTTGCAAAACCAGAGCATGAAATGAATTTAGATAAATGTCTATGTTTATTAACCTGTTTCAGGTTGTTTTATCACAGTTTAATAATAGCATGACTTTGGGGGAATAATTTTAATTGAATTGTTAGTACCTGATTCACATTTATTTGAAAAGAACATTTTTTGTCATCATTTTGTCTGCATTCCTGCCACTTAAAATGCCTAAAATACCCTCTAATCTAATGACAATGAATGGTGCAGTCACACAGAGGCAGAATTTAAACTTGAATGCCCACAACTCTTTCTACAAAGAAAGTGTTTTCTTTTTGATTTCCTGGGTGTATATTATGAAGATGGTTTTGTACATTCTTTAAGTAGTCATACTCGTTTTATATTAAGGTCGAGGTATATTTCAAATAACGAAGCTTGTAGGCTTTCATTCCCTGTAAATGCAGTGGCTCTTGGGGATGGACCTGGGCAGGGCTAGGAGTTGGACTCAATGATCCTTTTGGATCTCTTCCAACTCAATAGAATCTCTGATTCTGTGATTCTTCAAATAAAACCTGTCATATTTTGAGGAAAATACTGGTTTGTTGGCTTTCTTTTGTTTCATTTTTCTTTCCATTTGACACACAGCATTAGACACAACTTTTCAGGTCTCTGCAAGACTGTATTCAAAATGACTTTTGATTCTGTTCTTAAGGGTGCAATTTGCATTGGACAGGAGCTTAGGGAACCTCCATGAAATGATCCATTCATTGGAGGATTTTTGGCTGAACTCCTTAATTCTATTTGCCTCCACCATTTTGAGCACTTTAGCACTTAAAACCAAAACTTATCTTTCCAAGGCAGCCCAACAGAATGATCTGGTGACCCTCTAGGTACAATTTACACAATATTGAGAGTTTTTCCACTTTAATACTCGCACATTAATTTTATGCAATATTCTATCACACTGATTTTCAGCTAGAAAATCTCCCACTGAAAGGCAAGGCAGCAATTTGCATTAAGGGCTCCTTTTGTCTGTTCTGATTAGCAACAGCACTACTCTAGTTGAAAGTGTGGATTGCCATGACAGTTACATGTGGTGAACAGTCTTGGTTTTTGCAAAGTCTCAGGGCATCACACCACTCATGCATTTTAAATAGCAGTTTAGATAGCATTATTCATGTGGAAATTCACGTGTCTTTGGAACACAGGTTTCTTTGCTAGTGATCTCAGGGAAGCGAATGCAAGGTTGACCATTCCTCAAGATCAGAGAAGATGAAACCTGTATTTAAACATCCAGCATGGATGACTTGATTTATTATGATCTCAGTTAGAAAAGCATTCAGGCTCTGTGAAGGAAAATTTTAAATGTTATTTATTAGAGATAACAAAAAGTAATATTGAGGGGCAATGTGTGGGTGTATCAGGTTTCTCTTTGAATTAGGGCATCTTAAAAATACTAGTCCTGCCTGGCTTAAACTGCAGCAGCTACTACAGTCAAAATCCTCCTTTTTTGACAGAGTAAAGTAGAATGAAAAGAGTGCTTAATCAGGCTCACATTTCTCCCAAATCATATTTCTCATTTGACAGTGTTGCTAAAAACACCTGAGAACCTTCAGCATGAGATTTGTTTTCTTATCAAATTTTCACATCTTTGGTTTTACAGCTTGCCCTCCTCTACTAATTGCTATGCAAATTGAGAGAGTTTGACGTGCTGTGTGCTTGCACCAGCAAGAGACCACATCTCAGTCCAACTCTCAGTTTTCTTTTGGTCCCATTGTGCAGTGGCTGCAAGGAGAGAAGCCAATTCTGCGTTAAAGCGTGGGAACTTGATATAATCTTTTTGACATCTTCTGCATTAGGGGGTGGGTCGAGTACTTCGGAGTAGGTTTGTTGGAAAGCCTCCAGCTTGTGTTGCTTTTTGTTGTTTCCAGCAAAGGCAGCAGCTCCCATTTGCACAGGGAGGAGCAGAACAGGGATGTACACAAGGGGCCAGTTTCTTTATGGATGTTTCCTGGCTGCTGTTGCAAGTTATCCAAATCTAAATTGACTTTGTCCCAATTCACGCAGCCTAAACCAAGGCACGAACTGTAGCATTGATTCACCTGGGATTGAGAATACTTGCATAGTCTTTTTAATGTAGGAGAGACTGCTACCCTAGCAAGGTAAGCTTGTTGCTTTATGAAGGTTTGTGGAATCACAGTTTAAGCTACTATAGTAATTCAGTATAATAAACCTTGTATGGAAATATCATTATGGAATGAGATTTAAATTCATCATTTTGAGTCTTGAGAGATACTGTGTGAGTGTCTTTGCACCCAGTGCTTGGGTGTCATAAGAAGCCTTTCAGTATGCGCCAGCCTGTTCAGACACTCTGTTTAAAAAAAAAAAAGATGTCTAAGCAAAGAATATTTGGACACATTTATCCTCTGGTATGTGTAGCCCTTTGTGGTTTGTTATTAGACAAAGAATCGTCAGGACAGTACTTGTCATTTTATGTAAAATCTATTCCAGCATGATGCTCCTGTAATTAGATTGTCTCTGGGTCTTCTGTACATGTGTAGGTTGGGTGGAGTGTAGAAAATAAAGTCATCAATGCAGAGATCATCAGTAGTCATCAATGCAGAGATCATCAGTAGAGCATTCTGCCACTTTAACATTCTTTAGGTGTTGTTCTGTCCTGCTGTTTTATATGTGAGAGATGATACAATAGAGAATGGTTTGGGTTTGAAGAGACCTTCATGACCTAATACCAACCCCCTGCCATTTGCAGGTTATTCAGAGTCCCATCCAGTCTGGCCTTGAACACACTCAAAGATGCAGCATCCACAGCTTCTCTAGGCAACATGTTCCAGTTCCTCACCAGCCTCATAGTGAATAATTTCTTAATATTTAATTTAAACCTTCTGTCTTTCAGTTTGAAGCCCTTCCTCCTTGTCCTATCACTATACACTCTTGTAAATAGTCTCTCTCCATCTTTCTTGCATTCTGCCTTCAGTAGCTGGAAGGGGCTTTAAGGTCTCCCCAGAGTCTTTTCATCTCCAGGCTGAGCAGCCCAGCTCTCAGTCTGTCTTCACAGGAGAGGTCCTCTGATCACCTTCATAGCTTTCTCAGAACTCACTCCAACAGTCTTATGTCCTTCTTTTGTTGGGAGCCCCAGAGCTGGAACCAGCACTGCAGGTGGAGTCTCATGAGAGCGGAATCTAGGAGAAGAATCATCTCCCTTGACCTACTGCCCACACTGCTTTGGATGCAGCCCAGGATATGGTTGGTTTTCTGGGCTGCCAGCACACATGGCCAGCTCATGTCAAGTGACCTACCAACACCCCAAAGTCTTTATCCTTATCCTCTGGGCTGCTTTCAGTCCATTCTTTGTCCAGCTTGTATATTGTGCTAGTGCACAACCCACATGCTGGACCTTGCACTTGGTCCGATTGAACTTCATGGGTTTTGCACAGCCCTCTTCTCAAACCCGTTAAGGCCCTCTTGGATGGGATCCCTGCCCCTCCAGCATGTTGAATGCACCACACAACTTGGTGTCATTGGAAAACTTGCAGACGGTGCCCTCAATTCCACGGTTCATGTCACCAACAAAGATGCTAAATGGAGCCGGTCCAATCTCAGCCCCTGCAGAATGCCACTTGTCACTGTTCTCTGCTTGGACATCAAGCCACTGACCACAACTTTTTGAGTGCTACCACCCAACCAATTCCTTATCCATCCAGTGGTCTCTCCATCAAATCCGTGTCTCTTTAGTTTAGAGACAAAAATGTCATGTGGGGCAGTGTCCAAAGGTTTGCACAAGCACAGGCAGGTGTCATCAGTTCTTTTCCCACATCAGCCACCACTGTAATCCCTTCATAGAAGGTCACCAAACTTGTCAGGCATGGTTTTCCCCTAGTAAAGCCATTTTAGCTGTCACATCAACTTCTTTCCTGTGTGCTTTCTGTTTCCAGAAAGACCTACTCCATGATCTTGACAGGCAGAGAGGTGGCACTGACCAGCCTATAGATCCCTTGTTCTTCCTTTCTTTCCTTTTCAACAATTTGGGTTATATTTCCCCTTTTCAAGTCAGTGGGAATGTCACCAGACTGCCATGACTTCTCAAATTGGATGGATAGTGGCTTAGCCAGTTACTGCACTGTTCCTCACGACCTGTGAATATAACTCATCAGGCCCCACGGACACGTGCACCTTCCTTAGATGGTCTTGAGTCTGACCTCCTACAGCAGACAGTTCTACATTTTCTCCGTTCCTGCCTTTGTCCTCTGCACCTTGGATGGTGTTGCTGCAGTCATTACTCAGTTCAGACATGACAGGGAAGTGTCTTTTGTAGTGCAGGTGCACCTGGAATGTCTCTGGGACAATGCTGATAAACTATCAAAACACAGAGGATGTGGGAATTCAAGCTGCTGAACTCAAGAGCTATCTAGTTTCTCTGTGTCTAGAACAGATGTGTCTGTTGATGTGTCTAGAATTGAATTGATCAGTTCAATTTTCACTCCCATGTATCTAGAGCAGAGCTTTTTTCAGCAGCTCAGATTTCAAGCAGCTTTATTAAGAACTGACAAACATTAACTCTTGTTTTCGTATAGTTTATGTGACTAAATTAGCAAAAGAATAACAAGAAAAAGTTAGAATCAATTACAGTGTCTTGCAGATTTCCAGGCTTGGTCTGTTTTGGTCTCATTTTAACTGGTTTATTTGCATGACCTGGAGGCAATTCAAAAAGTGACTGGATTATCAGAAAAATAAGTGTGGACTGCTGTGATTGAAGTTTTCTTAACTTGTAGTAATGATTCCACCTCACTTCTCATATTTTTATTTTCTTGTCAATATAATTTCTTCTTTCTTTCTCTCTAGTATGTTGGGGTTTTTTTTGCAGCAGCAGCACTTGGAAGCCTTATTTATGTTAGGAATAACTACTTTCAGAAGGAAAATGTGATGTCCACACTGAAGTCCCTATGCCAGGTGTGGTATATCTTTATTCAAGCCTAGTGATGCACGGAAAAATAACTGACAGGTACCTTTTATCCTGTTACAGAAAAGAATTAAATGAAGATTCACTTACCACATAAAAGGGCCCCAGACTTCAGAAGACTTGACTTTGATGAAACAGGCATGATATTTTCTGCCCATCATTCTTGTGTAGGGGGAAGGTATTAGATTCAGATTACAGTCTTTAATTGCTGATGACATGGTAGATAGAAAATAATGAAGAAATTATTTCTAAATATTTCCATGCTGCTTTTACTTTAAGTCACCTTACTGGTGGTGTCTTGTCTTGTTTTACTCCTTGCATGTAAATCTCAGTCATTGCAGAAGTTGCAATTCTCTGCATTGAATTCAATTCAATTAAGTGTTTCTCATAAGTATTTGTACCAAATGCTGCCTATGTCCCTTGTATAGCAGAAGATGTGGAATGAAAGTCATTAAACACAACTACAATCTACTTTTCCTTTTGAAAGTGGATAAATATGATGCAGTTAGTTTCTTTTCATATTTACTGTCAGGTATACATTTTTTTATTGTCTGCATTTGTTTCCTTTAAAAAGTAATTTCAGCCTAAACCCAAAAAAACTAACAGAAGTGGTATAACCTGGAAATTAGGATAAACTTTTAACAGAAATCTCTCAACCCCTTCTAGAAGGGGTTTGAAGAAGAAGGGGTTTCTAGAAGAAATTTGTTTTTGAACACGTTTATCAGTCCTTGAGAATGAGTGAAGCTATCAAATGTTAATATGCAATGCTATGTTTCATATATTCCAAATGTTCTTTTTCTCTATGTTCATCTGCTTAGCACAACAGAGAAACCACGTATATTTTTATATCACAGAATCCCAAAATAGGTCAGGTTGGAAGAGACCACTGTGAGTCATCTGGTCCAACCTCCCTGCTCAAGCAGAGTCATCCCAGAGCACATGGCACAGGATTGTGTCCAGACAGTTCTGGAATACCTCCAGTGAGAGAGACTCCAGACCGTTTCTAGGTGATCTGTTCCAGTGCTCAGTCACTGCACAGGAAAGAAGTTCCTCCTCATGTTTAGGTGGTACTTCCTGAGCATCAGTTTCTGCTCGTTGTCTCTTCTGTTGCTGGGCACCACTGAGCAGAGCTTGGTCCTTCCCCTGACCCCTCCCTGCAGACACTGACAGACGTTGATGAGGTCCCCTCTCAGTCTCCTCTTCTTGAGACTGACAGAACCAACTCTTTCAGCCTGACCTGTAGGAGAGATGCTCCAGTCCCTTAATATAGAAATATAGAATAATGATATAAAATTAAGGATAGTTTCTTTTAAACCTCAAGAGATTGATCCCATTTTTTGTATGTTTAGGAGCTTTTTTTTTTTTGAAATGGTCATATTACCATCATTAGAATCACTTGGGATGTGATGTTATTCAGCAAAAGAAAGGATCTCAGAAACCACGTGAGGAACATGATTCCGAATTTCAGGTTGTAATGTTTACATTTCAAATCTTCCATTGAGCCTTCTGGTAGTTTGGTAATTGATTCAAAATCAATAAAGATTCTACTTCAAGGAGCTGAATGGTAGAAGAGAGTGCTAAAGCGTGAGGCAATAGAGTTATGCAAGGTGACCTAATGAAAATCATATTCTAAATGCAGAAAATATAATCCATAATTTTTTACCTGCCTTCAGAGTAGGCAATTTAGATAACTAAGTGCATATAATTTCATAGGCTGTTATTTCATTTCTATCGCTATAATAGAAAAAAATGTTTTCCTTGAAGCTGAAGTTTAACAGTAGCTGAGCATATTTTTGTCTTCATAACCCTGTGACAAAATAAAGTACATTTCCCATACTTTGAGCATAAGGACTATAAAAACCCTAGCAGGATGCAATAGGAATACAAAACCAGAACAAACCAAAAACTACCAAGCAACACAAAACTCATCATAAAAGAAGATAACTTCTTTTGTAAAGGTTAATTTTGTTTTATTATCCAACCTCTGACTTTACTTCTGTGCATCAATTTCACATCATATATTCGTAATTAAGGCATGAGAAAACAAAACTGCAACACACTGAAGGTTACGCCCATTATTCTGATTCAAATCACACTTTAAGTATTTAATAAATGTTTCAAGAGAAAGAAAATTACACAGTATGTTACTCTTTATTAGTTATAAATTCTACCTTGTAATGGCAACTGCAAAGACTCTAAGCCTTGAAAAGAAATTCTGCTTCTTATCTTGTGCATTTAGAAGATATGAGTCATCACTATTCCTTTTTCACTTTCCAAGGTCAATTTGTCTTTTTCCTTATGTGCAAGAGTAGGCAAAACAACATAAAAAATTACAATTATAAACCCCCAAATAGTAACATAACAAAATAATACATTCTGATGCAAACTCCAAATGAACCTAGAAACAGCACCTTTACTCCTTGACTGATAGATGGGTTATCTGGTCCTTTCTTGCCACGGAGACTCCCTGTCACAGAGCTGATCTCTCGTGAAAGGAATACGTAAGCATTGCATTTTGTTATTTCTTTGACACACTGTTCTCTTGGCAATACCACATTTAGGAGGTATGAAATGTCAGAAAAGACAGAAAATACTGGATCCCCGGAAAATGTATTCAAAATTTGGCTAATGATGCTGATTTATAATCAAAGGTACAGAAGGCCAATAAAATGAAACACAACTCATTGCCAAAGTTAGGGGCTTGTATCATGTTTTCATAAATGAATGGTGAACACAGTGGAATAAGGAAGAAGCAGGAAATCAAGAACTGCAGTTTAGTTCTGTGCCAGTAAGTCAATGTGTACTTTGGGGGAAAAACATGGACTCTTATGTTTCTGAAAAGCAACTGCTTCTTTCTGGAGGAGCTGGATATCCCTGGAAACCTCTGAAAACCCCTGAAAACCCTTACCATTGACTCAGCTGGAGACTCCCAGTTGGATATCACACAATCCCCCCCCACCCTCCTTCCCACTTCAGCTCCAAGGCCCTTGATATTTGTTTCCAAACCTTCTTCCTTGGTTTCATTCAGTGAGTCAGTGCCAAGGCTTTACAGTGCCACAGGACTGAAATGTGGGGGGGATGTGACTCATTCACTGAAATTTGGACAGAATTCCTTGATTTGGTAGGAAATACTTTGGTGCTCAAGATTGCTGTGTTAAGAGCCACTGGCGTTTCTATAAGAAATGCTGCAGCAAACATCTCTGTGTGATTATTTGAATAAATGGAGAAGCCTGAGGGCAACATCCCTTTAGAAGCCATTTAGGAGAGAATTTGAACTACTGCTTGGTCAGTAGCAAGTGGTTGACTCATGGTCAGTGCTATTTTTACACAATATAGAACACTGTTTTGTGGTGCCTTTTTTTGTTGTTGTTGTTGGTGGGTTTTTTGGGTTTTTTGTTTGTTGTGGGGTTCCTCTCCTCTCCTCTCCTCTCCTCTCCTCTCCTCTCCTCTCCTCTCCTCTCCTCTCCTCTCCTCTCCTCTCC
>JAWWMO010000001.1:13730441-13752881 GCA_035047845.1 Dendrocincla fuliginosa
GGGGAATTTCTCACAAGTATCTACCTGGTACATCCTCTTTAGGTCTGTGTGTGTGAGAGTGTGAATATGCCACTACAAATTTACTGTGCATGTTGCTCTCTTTGATTCTTAAGTATGTTAGATTCATATGTGAATTACGCCTATTGTTATAGTAAATTCTATCGAATCTGTTGTTAAATTGCTTAGCTCCAGTTACTGATTCAGTGCTGTTAAGCTTAAATGCTGTTTAAACCTTTAGGTCTGAACTGTTGGTCAAGTCCCAGGTGAAGTTTGGCAAGGGGTTCCACGCTGAACCTTGTGACTCAATGGGAAGGTCTCCCTTGTTCCTTTCCTTCCTTTACATTTTCCCATCCTTACACTTCTTCCATCCCCAACCTCCATGTGGATCAGTTTATGTTGACTTTAGTTTTAGATTTCTTGATTTTAGATTTTAGTCCTATTTTTCTCTCTGTTCTTTAACCATCTGATAGGTAGACTGAACCTTGCCAACCATCTTTGTTGTGCTTTCACTTTTGTATTAAAGCTGCTTTTGCTAGGTAACAGGATTCTTTGTGTACCCAAAACCAGTGAATTTCACTGCTTATAAGTATTCAATCTAAACAGAAAATTTTAACCATATTTCCTGAAACAGGTCTTAGATTTCAGCACTTTCAGTTTTTTGAATTCTGACTGTTAAGACAGTATGTTGTGGCTTATTATTTGGAATTTTGTAGCAATCAGAGGCCTGTAGGTTTAATTAGAAACCAGGACTTTTACCGACATTCATAAAATCACAGAACAGGTCATAGAATGGATGGAAGGGACATTAAAGATTGCCTAATTTCAACCCCCTAGTTCCAACCCCCTTAATTCCAATCCCTCTGATTGCAACCCCTTCCCCTAGAACAGATTACTCAAAGCTCCATCCAACCTAGCCTTGAACACTTCCAGGGATGGAACAGGATATGATTCTCCACATCTAGTTCAGTAGTTTACTTTGTATGAAAGGTAGATAATTTTTCTGTATAAGACAAAGTGTAAGCAGCTCACTAAACATTCCATTGCATTTCTCTCTCCTACCAAAAGATGCTGATTAAACAAAATGTACATGAACTCTAAGGCAGATTCATATTTGCTTTGTTTTCCCCTCCAAAGAACCAGGGATATTAATTAATAGCTTTATTGTGAAATGTGTCATCTTAAACAAGATCTACCATCAATCTGAAGACTGTTACCGAATAAATTTTCCTTTAACAGACCGAACACAATAGGATCTGTAAATGGAAAGGGGGGAGAGACAGAAAACTGGATGATAAAATACAACTGTAAGAAAACTGATTGCAAACATTATTTTTATAACCCATTATGAGAAAAATGCCCCAAACCCATGCAGTTCACAGTGACTTACTGCATCTACTTAGTGTATCAGAAGTACAAATTTAGAAGAGATTGATTCATTGTGATAATCACAACTCACTTGTAATAAATGGTAGGTAAAACAAATTAATCAAACATGTATTAACATGAAAATCATTCCCCAGCAATAATTTAAATATTCAGTAGAACCTCTATTAATTAATTTCAGTGAAGATGAAGACAAAAATCCTACTACCTATAATTTTTCCGAGACCTTAAATGAACATGCCTTCCAAAGCTACGATGCAGTGGCTGTGTTTTGAGATTGATGAGAAGCAAACCATGTAGAGCTTGTAGCTGCATAGTGTGATAATTTGTACACTTTTACAAATAATAACCGCCCTTGACTCAGAGAAATGAGAGAGAGCTCATTCTCATACTGTAGTATTGCTACACAAATCTTTATTTGGATTAGGCTGGTTTTTGTCTCTTTTTGTGTACCTTTATATACCATTACAGACCAAGTGGTCTTGATTCCCCCACCAACCTATTTTCCTTATTCCTCAGAAGATACTTTCTATCCCTCTTTACCTACTGTACAAGAGAAATATATCCCCCTTTCTGTATTTGCTCACGTAATATTAATGCCAGAATAAGGCTACTAGGGCTAATATGTAGTTCTGATGTTTTCGGGAGCTGGATGGGCCACCCTAATAAACTGCTGTTGCTGAGTAGCTGTAGTCCCTTTCTAAGGAAGGTGTTGAACCACAGGAAAACTTTCCGTAGGTATGAGGTGGTTCTCTTGATCTCTTTATATCTTCAGCCACAATTTTGAAGATCAAGTGTTTTATATGTATGAAATAATTCTATCACTCCATAGTTGTTATCACAGCTGTGGATTTTTTGATCATTATGTTTATACCACACTATTGAATTTTTAAAGGCAAATTACACCTTTTAACAAGTAAAAGATTGTAAGCTGCATGTTTTGCTGGCTGTAACTATTTAAAAAGTCAGTTGAATGCCCATGTTGTCCATAAACTTTGCTGTTTTAATATTTTCTTTATGTGGGAATGCTATTGACCAGATTTTACTCTCTTTAATTAACCCTCACTTTCCCATTAAACCAAAGTTTCAACAAAATGCCAAGAGATCTTTGTCAGTATATGTGGGATTTTACTTAAAAATGCACTAACAGCAGTGTCCTAAACATGTTTTTACAGTGACATGAGAACTGCACCATAAAGATTCTGACAAGGCAGTTTATTAACATTTTGAAGTCTTGCATCATGCTTCTCTGTTTTTCTCAGTTGTTATACATTACTTTTTTAGTATGTGGAACTATAGAAATCAGGACCACTTAGCAAATTGGAGTCCCAAGTTATGAGGGATGAATAAGAAGTAGACACATGTTGTTCCAACTTTCAGTTTTGTTACTGCACACAAGAGAATGTGTATCTAGTTCCCATGGTGTGTTTTCTGTGCTATGAAAAATACAAAAATTCTAAATTAAGGAAAACCACATTCACCATCTGAATGAATGGGCTCCATTGTAACTGGTCCTGTTACAAAATCCATTTTGAAAAACACCTTTCTGGAAAACAGAACAAATCAGAACACAAATTATACTCTTTTAATAAACATTTTCTCTCCCAGCTGAAAGCAAAAATCTCCAAATACTAAGCATTCTATTTTCTTCCCTGAGAGACAAGAAAATGAAGATATGAAATACTGAACATCTCCCTTCTCTGTCCATAAAGATTTTCTGAAAGGGTCCTTTCCATTCTGTTTAGCAAGGAACCAGAGTCAGAATTTACCTTTGACTATTCAAATGTGATCAGAATTACTCATTTCTGTAATATTTTTGACATCATCTGATTTATTTTCATTTTATTATAATCTCTCACCCTGTAGACTGTCAGATTATGTGCCATTACTAATATGTCAAAAGACAATGTAAAGCAGTAATGAAAAAAACAAATATAAATACTTTCTTAGAATGTATGTTGGATTTTTCCCCAGAAATATCTTTTTCATTTTGGAGAAATCTTATTGTGTGGAATACATTTTTCCCTCAAATGCCCCCAAAAGTGGTTTTCTGAAAAAGTATTTTCAATCATTATCTGTTTTGATTAATATTTTTGGTCAATACTTTTCAACAAGTATACTGAAAAATGTTAAAGTTACAAATTCAAGTACAGCAGGTTTAGGAAAATTCAATTTCCACAGTCTGTATGTATATCATAATTCAATAAAGTACCCACAAATTATTTTCTATCTAGTTCTGTCCTCATTCACTTGGTGTAGTGGCCTTTCTGTTCAGTGCCTCCAAATGCCACAGATCAACCAGGCAATTTTCCAGTGGGGCATCTGGTGTCCTGATTTTGGCAGAGGCTGCTTTTCAGCATCTCTCTTCTTCTACATCCAAATAGGAGTTTATGGAGGTGAAGTGTAAAAACGTGGCTTACTATGTTTCTTTTGTACAACTCTGTTCCAGTCCATAGGAGGCCACGCTTTGGGGAGTAAGTCAGTCTCACCTCTTCATGTTACTCTGAGCTCAACTGACCAGATTTAAATAAGAGCATTTAGGCATTGGAAATGACTGAAATCACGTCTTCCTACAATCCCTTCTAAGCTATGGACAGTATGGGAATTTAAGAGTTTTCAAAGAGTTTCTTTTTTTAAAACAAATATATATCATTATATTTGATGGAAAATATTGCTGCAAAATATTAGTTTTATAACAGAAAATACTAGTTCACCAAAATACTTAATTATATATTGCCTTTGACATGGACAGAAAAAAAAAATCTTTGTGTGTCGCAGACAAGGCCAAGATCCATGGAATAGCAGTTTTCCCATTAAACTTATATATATTTACTCTTAACTCTTAGCATCTCTCAAACATAACTTTTATTTCCAACTGTGATTCCCAGAAATGCATTGACTCTGTCTACATACACTTAGTATAAATCTAGATGAACAGAGCAGCATTCAGATACATGAAAATTGGTTCTGCAGGTATTGGGAGGAGTCCCACTGAAGAACAGCACTCTGGACATAAACGTATGTCTCAAAACCCCGACAAACTGCCAAATGACACCACTTGTTTACCTATTAATAGCCGAACAGAACAATTCCAGTGCTTACAATTCTACAATCTAGAAGCATTTTAGGTATCCTAAGGTATCCTGACACTCCAAGATGCCATTTTGCAGACCTCCTATAGATCCTCTGTCACAAAGGGCAGCTCTAAGCAAGTGTTTCAGGTATTCTATGATCTAGAATGGCTCTACATAGGTGTGTTTGTGCGTTTGAATTCTTTTGCTACAATTAGACATCTAAATTTAGTTTTCTGCAGTGTGGTATTGAAAGACATCAGGGGGTATTCAGTTCTGTGCTGGTGCAGTTTCAGCTCATCTGGGCTGTTTAAGAACTGCCTCTCAGGATAAGTTATAATTGAATGAATAAAAGCTGAATTGCTTATTACAGTATACATACCACATGCATATACATATATGTACAGCTACAATTTATTGCATTCTCTGCAGTCTCTTATTGCTAAAACTGATTTCAGTCTCACACTCACTTTTGTAGCAACCAGTACCCAGATGTGTGCAAGTTGGACAAGCAATGAGTCAGGAAAATGCCCTTGTCTGGGCAGTCTGTTGAGGGCTGATGCAATACCATGGAGGATGAGGTGGCATCAACTCTTGAGCCCCTCCCAACACTTATTGGGTTCTCTTAAGGATTGTGCTTGGTTTGGGTGTGTCTCATTGAAAGCAGCCAGGGGATGACAGTGGTTAATCTCTTTACCTTGTCCCACATCTGTGCCTTGCCAGGATTTAAACAGTGTCTCTATTTTACATCTGGTTATCCTGAGAATTTGCAGGTAGATTTGTGGATGTCAGCAAGACAAATCATTTTTGTAGCCCTTGTCCATTCGCATCAATATGGAGATTTTTACTACAATTTTGCAGAGTCCTAGAAGATTCCTGGACTTCTATTTTCTTTTACATAGTAGGCTATTCAGTATGTGCTGGTAAAAACTGACATCTACTATTTTATGATATTCATAAGTTTTCTTCTCAAAAGTCTCCCAAGCTTCTGGTGTATTTCAGCAATATATTGTCATAAACTTTCCACTTTCCTGGCCTGGAATTGCAAATGAAGATTACAGTGCACTTCTTTCTCTGCAATCATTTTTGTCTTTAAATTCTAACCTAATGCACTCCTCATATGCTATCTGTCGGCTTTATTGGATTCTGATGAGCTTTATGATGTGCCTTCCCACTTTCTCATTCTCTATTATTCGCCTTGCATTATCCATTTTTATCCAAGATAAACTGGAAAAAGTCTTTGAAAAGAAGCAGAAGAGTCTCATGTCATTGTTAAGACTGACACGGTCTTGCTATACACTGTCATACTTTCACTGACTGTCCTGCTGAATATTTATTAAGGGCTTCCTCTCAGGCTAATCTGAACTTTGGTGGTTATAACAGAGATGGCAAGTTGTGCAAGAACTAGACAGAAATTCTGACTAAGTTCATATCAGTAAGAAGAAACTTATTTTTTGTATGATGCCATTGCAACACGTTTCTGACAATGTTAAATGCTGATACACAATTTAAAAACCAAAAAAAAACAAAAAAGGAATATTGTATCATCAGTCTCACAATCTGTTATCAAACAACAGGAAGAAAAAATAGAAGAAAAAAAGAATGTGTTGAAATACTTTATATTCAGAACACTAAGTTTTTTGGAAAGCTGTTTCAGAACCACTGGAATGATGATGAAAGTCTGTTGGTAAAAGTATAAGAATGGAGACTTGAAAGACAAGTTAAGTCAGTAGAATCCAGCCTCTTCAGAGCTCTGTATTGGTTTGGGCTGTTGCCTCCTATGACAAGACAACACATCACATTCACTGACAAGACATCCAGTTCCAGATACTGTGGTTCACAGAAAGGTAAAGTACAGTTGGAATGTGCCCCTAATGACTCTGTGTGGCCCTTGTGCATCTTCTGTGTTCCTGCAGCCTAGAGGAACACCAGCAAGGCCAAAGGGAGGTGGAGAGAAACCATGAGGTGGCAGCAGCCCTCAGGTGAGATCCCCTTGCAGGGATCTCTGGTGCTGCACATTGGTGTCTGTCTACCCATGGGCCTGGGCTGTGGGGTTTGCCCATCCCCAGGCATATTAACAAGTCAAGAGGTATAACTGCTTCCCTGGGGAGCCATGGGTCAGGACTTAGTCTTGGAGGCAGCACAGGAAACAGTAGTCTTCTCCCTCCTGAGTCAGCTGCTGAAGACTGTAGAAACTCTCTACGGAACACTGATCTGAGGAAAAGGAGAGCTGCTCGGCTCTGCCGTGCCTCTGCCATGCCATGCCTCTGCCATGGCTTCAGAGGTAGCTGTGCAGTTCCCATTCCCCTTATCCATGTTTTCCTTAAAATGACATCTGACTCATGGGCTCATCAGACAGGTCTTCTGTTTTGCCTGCTCAATCCCTTTGACGATTTCCTTGTCCTCATGTCCTCATTTTGTCCTGGTTTCTCATGTATGCATGACACTGCCTCAGCAGTGTTCTGTGGATGTCCTCCTGGGGCAGATGCGGTCTCTTTGTTTCCAGTTTGCAGCAGGCAGCTAATCTGAGGCTCCTCAGAGGTCACATGGGCATGACAGGTTCAACAGGGCCACTCATTGGGGGCAGCCCAATGTATGTCATGGGCAGCACCACGAGTGTCTTGCAGAGGTTTCCCCCAGAATGGAGGAACAGCCCTCACTGGGTGCCCAAGGAACATGCTAACCAGTACAGGACAGTGCATGTGTGGGCTGCATGCACTGCCTATGTGTGACTTCCAAAAAAGCTCATCATGCAGAAGAGAATGGGTCTGTGAATTGTAATAAGAAAGTACAGAAGTGTGGCAAGCAGGTCACAGCAGCCTTTGGGGTCTGACAGCCAGAAAATTAAGAAACTGGAGAGTGTCTTAATACCTGCTGATGCTCCCATCATGCTGGGCAAGAAGGTATATCTACAATGGTAAAGCATGGTAGGAATTTTGACTCCAAGACATTGCAGAAGATGCAAGAGGAGATGGTATATGAAGTCACAATTAACAACATCCACATAGTTATTTGTGAAACATATTTTGAAATAATTTATGAAGCAAAGGGATGAAAACCTTCCTCATGGCTACCTGGTGGTCAAGACGCTGATAAACTGTTCTTTCTCTGATGTAAGCACCCGTAATACATGAGTACTGCTACCTTTTATTATTATAAGTGGCAAACCTGTATAGGCTTTTCAACAGAACTATTTTAGGGCTGCACAATGTTCAATTGGTTACAGACTAAAATTATTTGTGATTTTAATTCAAAACCATTGTCAGACTGATAAAACGTCTGCTCTCTGCAAATAGTCTTCCTAGTGGTAGATTGCAATTCTCAGCAAGGTCTGTCTGTGTCAATTCATAAAACAATCTCAGGTAGGCAGAGTGGAACAAAATGAGTACTTTCGGCAGGTGAATTAATTTCCCTTGTGGTTAGTGGGCAGTTTTGTGTGGACAATGGAAATTTTGCACTTTTTTTTTTCTTCTTTAAAACCATATCTGCAACTAGCACACATCCCACAGAAGGAAAATTTAGAATGTTTGCTCAGTTCAAGTCAGTAAACAAGTATTTTGTACTGATGAGATTTAGCATGGAATTATGGGAGCACAGAGATACCATAAACCAGCTCAGCTGGCTGTCAGACATCTGTTTATGTAATAAAAGACCAAGGCGATGAAATGATGATTAATGGAACTTCGTAAACAAAAAATTTGGAGTGGTTATATACCACCTATGTAACTGACCATTGCTTTCTCAATCCTCAGCTGAAAATGTATTTTGCACTTCTGAGGTGCAATGATTTCTTTAAAAAGATTTTAGTATATATTAAAAAAATCACAGATCAGAACTGGAGCAGACTTTATGTTAGACTGAGTTACGTATGTCTACCTGCCTATACACAGAAAAACTGTGATTAAATTAGCCCATATAAATAATATCTACAACAAGAAAAACAGTAGTAAACGTGTTAAACTGTGAGGCTTAATCTGCGTGGGATTCAGCGCTTGCTCAAACTGAGAATTTTCTGCTCCTAGGATGCCAGTTTAACTGTTTCATGACAGGTTTTCTGACACCCTCTATAAACTGTTCAGAGACTGCCTGCGCTCTTTCTGGATAGAGGTATTGTATTTTGTTTTGTTGAGTATTTGAAATTGGCAGGATTTGTGAGGAATAGAAAGCACGGCATGTTGCCTACATCATCAAAACCAGTACCCGGCTTTACCTGTCCGTACATGGTCCTCTGAAACTAAGAAGAACAGAAAACACAGTCTAGCAAAGCTTGGATGGGCTATTACTGACCTCATGTCTAGAATCTCTCAGCTTCTTGTCCTGTTGACCGTGACTTTAACTTGAGCGCTAAAGATTCCTCCCCTTAATTTTGTTATAAATCATGCTTGCTTGACACATGAGCTAGCTCCGGACTCTTAAAGCTGTTTTTTAAATCAGCCTGATATAACCTTTTTCACTTAGGGGAGCTTATTTCAGGCCTGTTGGCCAACACAGAAGCAAAATGTCAGTGAAAGAAAAAACTGTGTAGAAGGAACCATAATTGGATTAATTTCTATTATTAAATGGAAATAAAAATACAGGAAAAGGGAAAGAAAAGCAGAGCAGTGGTTGGATAGACACAAAAAGAATAACAAAATAGTAAAATTAAGGATTTCTCTTCATGAAGGCAATAAAAACAGTGTTTTTGAGGTACAAGTGTACGGGTTGCAATGAAAGGGCAGTAGACAAGCAAAGTATAAGCCTTATGGCAATTTAGCAATTATGTAGTTAATGAGAGATACGGAAAATAAGCATTTAGGCACATAATGCTCAATCAATCAGTCAGGCAATTAAGCAAAAATATGCAATGTCTTGTGGGTCCTACCGGTTCCATTAAATTTAGGAAGAAAGAGCCTTAAGTTTTCTTTACATATTAAAGTGCTGAGTCACCAGTTCAGTGCTCGTTAGGAATTAAATTTTAAAGAAGCAAAGGCAATCTAAGATCCTTTAAAAGTAAGACTCATTTACAGTAAATAAAACAAACAGAATTAGATCCTAACAGTTGGTTCAGTTTAGATGAGTTCCCTCCATTTGTAAACAACACATTGCTGGGATTAGGATGGTGAAACATGTGGTGGTTTTTGAGAAATGGTAAAACTCACGTCCTGGTTTCATTTTACAAACATTGTGTGCACTACCAGAAAGTATGAGAGAAAAAAGCTCTCTGTCTGAAAGGCTGAAATTTCTCAGATTGATGTGACTGCTGATAAAGCCTGATGAGTAATAGCAGTGAATCTGGTGATAAATATGAGAGAAGATTGAACTTAAAAGGACTTTCAAAATTTTTCAACAGACATTTCGATGCAATATTTATTTTCCTTCTTAGTTCATATTTAATGGCCTGGTGTGTATCTGAAATATTGGAATTATTTAGAAATTATTAGTCCAATTAGCCTTAAATATGGCTTCTGTCTTGTCCATAGTGTTGTTATTTTTTAATTATTTGGGAATGAGCTCTGGAAAATGCCATACTGCCAATTAGCTCCTTAATTGCTTTTATTTTTTCAATATCACCTGTAAATATTGTGAATACCTAAAACATATATAGAATAAAAAGTATTTGAGATCTAAATTAGTAAGAGTTAAAAATCAGACTCTCCTAAACAACTTTTTTCATGTAACATGATGTTAGATAGCATTTCTACTGTTGGTGACAGGTTGACATAATTCATTCTCAATCACACAGTATGCCTGTCTCATTTGGAATTACCTTCACTAAGTCACAAATCACAGTAGTGATTTGATAACAAACCTAGTATGTTTTTATTTCAAACTGAGCTCTTTGTGAAAAATAATCTTGTGAGTGTGTGTTGTTGCCACAATAGGTGCTCCAAGTCCTGTGGCTTAGATAAAATGGAACTGGTAGTTCAAACTTAGTACTTTACTTACAATCAAAATAAACTCCAAACATCTTTCTATTTCTGCAGGTTCCAGTGGATAGGAAAGAGCATAGTATTTTGAAGCTTAGACTTATGCATAGGTGGGATTGATTTTTTTAATATATGGAAAAACTGATTTCTAAAGCACAAGTATTCAATCAAGGCACACTGTATCAGAAAGAGAAACCAAGACATTTTGTTAATGAAAACACAACTGGAGCTGGTTGAAGAGGAAACTTAGAACAGCAGCAGTGCAAGAATATGCTATGAAAAAGTCCTTCTTAAATTCAAAATAAATCTCAATAATACATTGTGGCAGTAAAACACCATCCTTCTGTTTTTCTCAACGCATTCTGAACCCTTAAGGAACTTCAGAGCATGTCTTTGTTGGCCCAGCATGATGCTCCATGATCCTCCCACAGAGAGCTGTCCAAGTGAGTGCAGTTCTGGACAGGCTCAGTGGGTTACTTTGGAAAAGCCATGCAATTGCAGTAGCATGGCCAGACTGTTCTGCTGATTGGTTTGGTGTCCCAGCAGAGATAATTAGCTCCACACTGATGCAGCTTTACTGTACTTCTGTCATTAGAACTTTGTCACTAGCTCAAATTTCCCCTCAGATATCCAATTTATGGCACAGAACCCACTCTTAATTTCTATAGTCTCTGGACAAAACTTGTGTCAAAGTAATTGGAAAGCCAAGGAACAGAAGTGGGAAGGATCTCACTTAGAGGCAACAAAGACAAGTCCCTAAACATGTGTGAGTTTTAGTGACTTTTGTGACTTGTAGGGGAATCCACACCTCAAGTCTGTCCTGAGTGTGAGCTTAGAACTGTATATTTCTATAGACATCTTTAATTTTATGGGGAAGTTTAAAAGACCTTAACAACAACTGATGAGAGAAGCAGAAAATGGAAGATGCCTTTTTTATTTTCTTTCCATTTTAGTTCAGGGAACCAAGAGAAATTATCTGTAATACACACGGATTGTTTCTGCAATATGTTAATGTCTTCCTTGCGAGGAGGTGTTTCTGAGGAGGCAAACAAGTTTTAGATCAGTTTCTTAAATCTTTAACGATTTCATATCTTCTTAAGGGATTTTCTAACATTTGAAAAAAGTATGTGTGTCCTCCATTTCAAGTATATCTTCATTCATGGAGATGCAGTGGCAAAGTAATTGCAGACATCAATATTCATCCAATGTAATGTGTAAATAGAAAAGAGCCTAAAAACGTTTTGCATAAGATGTGTATTACTTTCCTGTGTTTTTTGTAATGTGCTAACCTTTATTTGCAAATGCAAAGTGCTATTTATAATGTTATGAGTGCTTGTTGTTAATGACTAACCTTCTCTAGATAATGGTCAACATTATCAGATATAAGGACTATTCTGGGCTGCATTAGGAGGACTGTTGTCAGAATGTTGAGATGGGTGATCCTTTCTCTCTGCTGAGAACTGGTTCGAGGCACCTGGGATGCTGGATCCAGTGGCAGGTTCTTTAGCAGAAGGCAGGTATGGAGCTGAGGGAGAGAGGCTTTTCTGCCTATTGGGAAACTAGGGGTTTAGGCTCAGTCCATCTTGCACGTTGTTTAAGAGCATGTTTTTCAGAAAAAGCTGAAGTATGAATTTCCCTATTAAAAGATACTTAATAGGGCTTGTGTTTTTTTAAGGTTTTTAGTTGTTTGTTTTGTTTTGTTTTAAGTTGTGTTTTTTTTTTCTAATACCAAAGCACAGAGAGCCGCTGTTTCTTTACATATCTCTTTTTACTGTGTGCTCACAATAATTACATGCATATAATGAAATTCCATAATGCAACCCACAGATAAAGACAACAGTTAATAAGAAAATACGTTACTAATCTTCTAGCATGCATAAAATATAAATTATGTGTTTTCCTAGTCAAAAGCGTTGCCAGAGATCAATGTTTTAACTTTCTCAAAATGTGATTAATTATGTAAGATTTACAGAAAATATTTATTCTTGGTCTAATTGGAAAAATGTAGCAGTTTTTTTTTTTTTTTTTTTGGCCTAGGCTGATGCTAAATATTATCTCTTTGTAAAATCCTCTCCTATCCTTTAATTGCTGCATTGACTGCAATTTAAAACCTGCAGAAAGTATAAATAGGCCAAATGAGATATGCAAGGTTTCAATTGTGTACTTATTTTTAATTGTTATGCAGCTCTGTTCTCCTACTGAATGATTCATGATAATACTTTGAATGTGTCATATAAATAATGCAGTAAGAGTAGAAAATGTTTAGCTAATATTTAGTCATTATCCTTTACTGCACATTCAGGTAGGTAAGAAACAGTTGTTTGGTTCTGTTTTAGTTTTTTTTTTCTTTTTTTTTTTTTTTAATTTAAATTGGAATGCTTAAATCTGAAATGCTGGTCTAGGTATCATTTTGGAAACCTCCCACTTGAACGGTAAAATGACATTTGATTTTGAAAAATTCAGGAGTGCTATAAACACATGAAACATGATTTCCAGTGATTAAATGTTACTACTTTTCTAAACATGCTCCTGAGATGTTGATGTTTGACATTAAGACAGTACTGTGCATGTGTGTGGCTTAAACACTTAAATAAGGGCAGGGTTTTCTACTTCAAAGAGTCATAATATAAACTAAACATTAGGATAGTAATTTTGATTAGGAAGGATAGGAAGAGTTTGTTAGTAAAATAAGAGTGGAAATGAGGCAAAATAAAGCTTTGACATGAAATAAGAAATTTGAAAAGGGAATATGTTTCTTGATATTTCAGACACTATCAAACATAAGGGGTTAGCAAGATTCTAAGAAGTCTAAAAATAAGAGGAAAATTATGAAAAGGGTGAAAGAAATTAGGAGATACTGCATTAGACCTGCATGGGCACCTTGAACTCTTGAATAATCTGTTTAATTCCTTGACTTTCCAGCAATTATTTCAGATAGTCTGAAAATACAGGGATATTAGTTACCTATGTTCATATTCATTAAGAATCAATGGAACTAAAATACCCTGTAGCTTTCTGAAACTACTTTTTTTTTTTTTTTAAGAATATTTAGAGTAAATTACATTCAGCTACAAGAAATGTTCATGAAACTTTTTTTTTGAGAGTATGATGCTAAATTTCCAAATTAATTTGGTTCAATGTGTGAAGAATTAACAATTGTTTGTTCTGTGGAATAAAGATGTTGAGAGAACCACATTTTATCCACCAGTTTACAGTGGACTGAGATTGCTAGATGCTTTACACAGAAAAACCATGCTTGTGTTCTCTCCCCATGGAATCCAAAATCTCATTTTGGAAACAACGTGATAAAGAATATTAAATACTAGTAGAGATGATTAGATAAAGCTATAAAAAGTTTACAATTAGAAAGGAAAACAAACATGGAATTGCTAAGAGAGCACATAGAGAACAAATATTGTTTGAGAGATCGATATATGAGGCCACACAATAAACCCATCAACACTATGTGTGAGAATCGAGTTACATTTCTGTTTTTCTAGCTTTTTTCTTTCTTACCTGAATATTCTGTCTGACTTGTCAAGCTTTGAGGGGAATATGGTATTAAATATATAGATTTGTTCAACATCTTACCCTAATTATATAAAACCAGAGTGTACCATATGATTAACTCTGCTGCTTACAACTGTTCTCTTAAAAAAGCCATTAGCACCTCACAGTGATCAGAACACAAAATATCTAATTATTTCAAATGCAAAGAGGAGGGCCAAGTAATATGTTTGAAAATCTTATGAAACATTCACTCTTACACATATAGATATATGGACAAGTATGTGCATTTATATGTGTACATATACATACATTTTATAGATCTAGTAGGGAGATTGCACACTTTGATGATGAAAACCTGTAGAACTAAGATAATTTAGATAACTGTAATTCAAACCCCTTTATTGCATAATTTAAAGGAAGAGAGAAGAAGTAATACAACTTTAGCTGGCTTCTATTACGAGATTGTTTTAAGCCTTTGGCATTTTCTTCCCACGTACGTTTATGTGAAAAAAAAAAAAAAGGTTTGCAGCTTGTTGTAATATCTTGATTGTTCTACTAAGAGCTAGAAAGCTGTATATGAGCAGTAGCAATAGACTGAACAACTAGTGAAAACTGGTGTCTAGGTATAAAAGGGAATGCGAGGGCAAATAGAACTCTTGGCCAAAGATCAGACACAATTGCTGCTTTTCTTCACTACTTGGTACCTGCCGATCCAAGTGCTTATCTACTGTACTTTTGGAGAACGCATCTTTAGTTCTGTTTCAAACATGGTTCAGGAGGGCTTTACAGAGCTATTAATTTGCCTTCCCTTTTTCCTTTGGTCTGATTGTAGAGTTCAGGTCTTAATAGTGCTTTTGATAGCGACTTCAGATCAAAAGGGACAATACCTGATTGTAAATTATTCTGGCCCAAATCACTTAGTTATTTAAGCCACCCAAAATCTACCACCAGGTGTACTGTATGTTTTTCAAAAGTAACATAAAACATGGCTTGCAAACTGTCACCAAATTATCCACACAAACATCCAGAGGACTAGCCCAGTTGTTTGAATTCTCTACTTAGGTACAAATAAGGAATTCTCTCTGGTTCTTATCTTTTGTGAAAAAAATAAAAATAAGAAAAGTCCCTGTAATCGCTTTTACTCATAGACATCTGGCTCACACTAGGTAACTAATCTTACTCTTCATTTGTGCTCTCAATGTTAAACACCTTGCATTGTTCACGGAGTTTAGAACAAATATCTTTTAACTTCTCTGGAGATATTTGTTGGTCATCTTTCTTTGCTGCATATTGCCACCAACACCAGGTGTGTGTCTACAACAATTTGTTCATGAGAACTATCATGTTCGCTTACACAGACACACACCAGGATGGTGCAGAGGCCGTCATGGAAGAAGGTTTTTGTTTTTCTTTTTCTGAGAATATTCTGCTCAACTTCTCAAAAAACTGCGATAGGTGTTATTTCAAGGAGAGAGCCATTTCATATTAGTGGAAAGTCCTGATTTTTACAATACTAAATGCAGGAAAGTACCTATTTAACCTACCTTTACCCAAGTAGCACTACACCATTAAGGGTGGAAAATACTTTATTTCTATTTCTGTATATATTGTTAAATGATCTCACAGAAGAAATTTTCATTTTCCTTTAAAATATAATTTCTTAATTATTTTCTTTTATCCCAATTTTGAGCAGATCATGATGAAGTCTGTTCAGAGCAAATACTCAGCAAGTACAAAGCCTCAACACTGTGCACATCTGGATTCCAGCTCTCGTCTATCAAATGCATGACTTTACTGCATGCTACATAATTCTGTAAGCTTTAAACATGTCACACTCAAATACTGGAAACAAAAGATAGAACTCTGGACAAACTTTTAATCTTACAAGGAGGACAAGAGCTGAAGCACTGAAGACTAGGAGGCAAAA
Source organism: Dendrocincla fuliginosa (assembly GCA_035047845.1). NCBI lineage: Eukaryota > Metazoa > Chordata > Aves > Passeriformes > Dendrocolaptidae > Dendrocincla > Dendrocincla fuliginosa. The sequence continues at coordinate 13,746,239 of JAWWMO010000001.1, forward strand.
GTAATTCAAGAAGGACATCACAGTTTTTTCTCTTAAAGAGAACTTTATGGTTCCCAATTAAATAGAGGAAACCCATACAACTGGTAGTTGTATATTGTTGATATCAGATTGGTACAGAAATACTTTAAGCAATTACCTTTTAAACCTTTTTAGGGTGGTATGTGTTAGTAACACTGCAGAAAGGGATCCTGGTAGGTTTAACAAAGGGAGATTGGTGTGAAATTGGAACACATATATATGAGCAGAGTTAAATTTTCAAAAGTCCTATTTGATTTCTGCCGTAGATATGCAGATATTTATATGCATGCATATCTATATGAGTACATATGCATATTTATAATAAAGAATTTGGAACAAAACTATATGCTTTGCAACTGCCTGCTTTTCACTAGCACATCAACATTAATCTACAGCAACAAATTGATTAAGCTGATCGAATGAGGTGCTTTGAAAGCTCCCACCAGGCTTTTATGATGGATCATAGCTTGACAAATGATGAATAATGCATAAGGGACTGCATGTTGACATGCTACTTAATTACATTGTTAATGCAACCGTGATACAAGAATTTCAGAAGGCAAATATGGGCACATCTGAAACAGTATGATGGTTTTCTAATTCTATATAGCAAAAGTGTCAAAGATCGAATAACAATCAGAGTGTGATACAAATAGGAAAAGCAAATAATGGCACAGAGTGTTTAAAAAATAAGGGGAAACGATAAAGCATGATGATGTATTTGACAAAATATTAACAAAAAAGTACTAAGACTATTGTATGATTGTCACTCACACTGATGTGAAAGACTTGGTTAGATTAACAAACATAAGAATGAACAAAAATATTCAGGATCCAAAGCAGCATTAATTTTTGTGGTGACATTATTAATATCTGAGGCAGACACATCCTCTTTTAAACCTGAAGTTCTGCATAAAGTTTCAAGTATATTTTCAATGAGCATAGATTATATTTTGCCACATAAATCTCAGGAACTGACCTTAATACCTTAATACCAACGGAAGCCAGATTATAACACATCTAAATTATAAATTAAATATGAAGAAAGATGGTTTAATAGAATAGGCACTCTCAGTGTTCTTATTAAAGGAACAGTAAATGATCACTGAGGGTTTCATCGGAGCCAATAACCTCCTGCTAAGCACACTGACAATATTTTAGTGAGTCTATTGGTAAACCTTCAGAATCCAGAGTAAGCTCTACTCCATACATACAGACCTGGCTGTGTTCATAGAACAAACAAAATAGGTAATTTCCTTTCCCCCCCCCCATTCAATGGCAAGGTTTACCAGTTTTGTTTGAACTCTAGTTCAAATTATCTCATCATGTATCAAAAGATCTTATTAATATCCATCAGTAACAATAAGTGTTAATATATGTATTGTCTTGTATTGCTTCTACAATATTTATTTGAACATTTATTTTCATTTTAATTGAAAACGTGTAAAAATTTATGTAGCTCATTTATAACTATTCATTTTCCTGACTATCAAAACCAATTCACTGTTAAGTGTTCATTTTTATAATAAGATCTTTGATGTCCAAAATTCTGTATCAAAAATAACACTTAAAAAAATATATATATTTCTACTTGAGCTCAAGCAGAGCTTCTAATGTCAATCCCTTGTGTATTGATAAAGTAGATTTTAAAGTCCAGGTTGTGGAGTTTTCACTGGGTGAGTTTATGAAAGACTTGGCATTTCAGTTTTCCCTGCAACACCCATTTTAGATATTGTAATATTTAATTGACCATTGTTCTTGGGTAAATAGGATACTACGAGGAACAAAAATCAGACTTCCAAGCAGTAAAGAATGAAATACATTACAATAGGTTAAAAGGAAGGTTTCAATGAAAATAGCCAACTCAAAATTAAAACTGCTTTTATTGTTTTTTGTAGAAAACAAAAAAGATTTAATCTGAATGTAAACTAGAAAGAACTGGAGAAATAAAAGAAGATCAAAGGTTACAAAAAAGCAAAAAGCATGAATAATAACAAGGGAGATGATTTAGAAAGACAGAAAGCAATCTGTTGATCATCTGCTCATCATCTGCGTTGATGATAGACAGTAAAGGTGAAAAGAAAATTAAATTGATTAAATGCCAAAAAACCATTAATTTCAGGATAAAAAGATAAAATTAAGAACACGGAGAAATGAGGGGGGAGGAGAAGTATTTTCAGCAGCAAAGCCTTGAACTCTCAAGGAAAGCAGCTGAGAGTGGGGCTAAAGAACCAATGCATTTTCAGTGTGACAATGTGGGTGAGGGAACACTTTCTGAAGAAATGTGAAAGATCACAGTGTAGGAATTTACAGGCCAAACAGTCCTGAATCACAGACTTTGGTGAAGGAGTCCCTAAATATACCACCCCAAGAAAAGGCTGACTTCTAAAAAGCATAGTGTTGTGGTCTCTGCTACCCGACTGACATAAAAAAAGGTGGTAAGAGTTTTCAAAATATGCCAATGGAGTTATCTACGTAGTACAGAAAATGATTCATTAGGCTACATTAAAATGGTGTACGATTTAGATTCATGACTGCTAGAATGGTAGTAACAACCTCTTTTGTGTTTTTACACATTCCCTCTTGCCTTCCCTGGCTTGAACTCTTTGCTACTTTATAACCTACTTAGGTAACCAAGTTCCAGCTGATCTATGATCTGTTCTGCTTCTGGACCTCCGACTCATTACTCCATTTGCTTCTTGCCACAACATCCGTGTAGTAGAGCTCACTGTGTGAACAGTTCTTTGGTGTTAACTGTGGCAGAGTCTCTCATGCAGCAAGGGTGCTTCCTTCCTGACATGCTTTTGGGTGGCTGCAGGAAGTAGCCATGGGGATTTACAGAAATATAGTTAGCTACAAGTCATGGATAGGACTTTATTCCTCAAATCTTCCCCCTGGTAGCTTGAACTGCCTGAAATACACTGGTGTGTAAGCCTTTATATGAACTGCAAGTGGCTTAGTTGTCTCTGTACATCCATTTCAGTAATCTATTTTCTATGAGAGAAGGCATTCATATTGTCAATTGGCCTTGCTTTGTATTTCTGTCAGAGTTCTTGCTCCCTGCACCATCTGAGCTTCATTCACACTTGCTCACTACAGGGCTTCCTTCTGGAATGAATTTCCTGTCTCCCAGAGGAAACCTGGGCAGGTTAACAGGTAGTTTGCTCCAGGGCTCACCTCAGACTTACAGTATGGATGCTTACTGAAATAAACTCAGGCCCAACACTATCAAAAACCCTTATCCCACACCTCATCCCACACCTTATTTGATAAAGAAGATTAATAGAATTTCATGAAAGCACCACTCTGTCTGGCTGTCACATAGCTTTCTCCTTTTTCCATAATGAATGTGGTAATTTACTGTGGTAATTTTCATGACTGAGAAACACACAAACAGTCACTATGACTGATGGTGACAGGAGTTTCACATGGGTGCTAGAGCAGACCAAAGTCTGAAGCAGTGGAAACTGGTTCCTTTCACTCACAGAGGAGCTGAAGGAGGAAGGCATCTCAGGAGATTGCCTGGTCCAACATCTTGCTCAGAGCAGTGTCAGACAAACCTCATTGCCCAGGACTGTGTCCATACTTGGAGGCTCCACAATGTCTCTGAGCAACCTGTTCTATTGTTCAACTACTTTCACACTGATAAAAATCCCCCTTAAGGATTAATCTTCTGCAGGCCAACAGTTCCAAATATACAAAGTCCCAGTATAAGTTCCAAAGTCCCAGTCCGAAAATATACAACAGTTCCAGATATACCAAGTCCCCTTGTATATCAGAGGTGCCAACATCTCATCACGTTCATGGCTCTTTGCCAGATTCTCTCCACTTATATTCTCAAGAACTTCCTGAAGAGCTGCATCCTCCCTCAGAAGCTCAGCTGAGCCAAGGTCTCTGATGTGCTGGCATATCGTGGGAAGCTGCTTCTCCAAGGAGTTTTAGGGACTGTGAACCAAGACTGCTGAGCTCATAGACAGTCCTCATCAGTCTGTCTACTGCTGGAACTCACCAGCTGCCATGACCTATCACAGCTCCCCAGCAGAGATGGGCACCTTGGAGGTCTTCAAGAAAGCTCAGAGTCCTCTGAAAAGCTCAGAATTTGTTTCTGGAAGGTCTAGAAAAGGGGCTCAGTGAATGCCACACAGGCACTGTGGCTGTGGTCTGGCTCAGTTAGCTGCACTGTACTCTACCCTGATGCAGAAAGGGTGTAGGCGTGTACAGCGATCCCGCGGCCAACTCTGCAGGCTTGAGTAGTTTGCCATTATGTATGTGCCTGTGTTTTTCTCTCCAATAACTCTACTCGTGTATTATGTGTAACTAAATATTCACTCAACAAAAAAACGTAGACTCTGTAACCAGCATTAAGGGTACCTGACTCTGCTGCAGTGATAATGTGTCTGCAGTAGAAAACAGTGGAGATGTGACTACATCAGCTGCAGGTTGCCAACTAGGGACTATGCACAGGTTTCTCTGGCCAAAATACCCTGTATCTACTGCTCCCACATAATTTTTCTGTAACCAGATGGAAATCTCACATTCTAGAAAGTCTAAGTTTCTCTGTGGCAACTCATGCTGGAAACTTTCATCCATCAAGTTTTCCTAGACATATTCTCTCTTTGGGATGTTTTTTGACAATTTGTACTTGAGTGGTTCTAGAAGTGTTCTGAAGAGGAACAGTCACATATATTGATTTAAAAAATAATGTTAAGTACTCTATATTGTTCTTCTTAAGTGAAAATGTACTAAAGAATCGAACTTATGAGATAATGTTGTTATTATTATTATATTCCATATTTTTTTTATTAACCGACACTAAACAGCGCTTTCTTTCAATGTACTAAGTGTTACAAATATTTCCTTTTCCTTTTTCCATTTGTTCTTTCCTGAATAATTTCAGAAGAGGTAAGTAAAACAAGGGAAAAAAAGAGTACTATTGTGTATTCCTATTACACTCTAGTCGTCTTCTTCTTGTATATGAAAAATAGCTTCTAGGAAAAATGTATTGAGACTCTCAACATTTCAAACATGCTGATAAGTTCTTATTACTCCATTCTCCAAGTAAGCATGTAAAATAAGTGGATATCATCTCATTTTCACAGAGAAGAAAATTAAAATAATCACTTAGAGGTTGTGTCCAGCTCACATTAACATAAATAGGAACCAATTTGTGGTTAATAACAAGATGAAAATCTGTGTATTACAGTGTCAGGCTTGTGAGTGCATGAGGCAAGTTTGAATGTTTAAGACTGGAGTTAAGTGCCACTGTCATACTGAAAACTGATTTCATTGTACTGTTCACTTCATGAGTTTGTCTGAGAAACTACTGAGTAATACATTTTCAAGATGTTATGTTGAAGGTAAGAATAGGACTAAGCATAATGACTCTTCCTTCCCCTGAAAGCTAAAACAATCAAGACTAATAAAATGTATGCCTAAAAAGACTCTACTGCAATAAAAATGAATGCTACAAGTTACACACAGTGTACTAAATACAGTGTATTAAACTTCAAAATTAAGAGGATGCCTGCAAAAAATCTAATGTTGACTCTCAGGACAGATGTCATTATTTGGTTTTAAAGCCAAACAGGCCTTGAGCTTGAGTAAAGCATTTATTAGTTTATTGTTTTAGGAGCATTAAAAAGTCCTGAATATAAATATAATTTAAAAAAAAAAAAATCATCCTGTTGCTATCACATGTAGTATTATAGATGCAATAATATCTTTATTACTTAGAGAAGTATAAAGCAAGCAGAACTAAAATAGCCTTTTTGTAGAGCTTATGATCACTTTGAATTATACTCATAAACATCAGCATATACAACAAGTTTTATAGTAAATGTGTGTGTAGATAAGGTGAAACTTTATAGGTACACTAAAATTAGTGAATTTGGGACTGAGAAAATGCAATAAATATAAAACACCAGTACTCTTCACCTTCTTCAGCTTTGTGCTGTGGGTTTTTTTCTTGTGACTTTCCTGCTGAATGAAGTCACCATTATCTGACTAAGCATTGCTTTACTCCTGCTGCTCTCAAGGCAGCACATGGAGAGTCTCCTGTGATAATTTCTGAACCCTTTCATTGCATTTACACTGGTTTACTTAAACACTACGTCTTGGATGATCTTTATATTTTTGTCTCCCTACCTGCTGTTACCTTTGAACCCTCAGAATTCACCAAGAATGCACTTCCAGTTTTGACCTTGCATCCATATATTACATGCAGCTATCCCTCTGGCAGACGTGAACATACCCAGAGATTCAGCTGCGATCTGTGGGTCAGTCTAAATTGACACAAAACAATCGTGAAGACTGCAAAATCATAAAGGCTCCGGATGAAATGCAATGGTTAAACTTACTCAGAATAGCTCCTTTTCATTCCCAGTTTCCACTAGAGGTGGTGGATCTCAAGTCTGGGCTAAGCAGTAAATGCTTTTTCCTTTACATGTGGCTATTGCGTACAACAGCTATTTTGAAAAGAAGCATTGCTAAGCTTAGAAGTGTTGTCTTAGTGCAAATATCTTGAAAGGCCTATGTCTTCAAAATTGTCCTTTTTAAATTATTGTCCTAGTTCAGCAGGAGGGACCAGTTATCACTGTGTGGGGGTGATCAAAACTATGTATTCTAC
>JAWWMO010000001.1:13759559-13778636 GCA_035047845.1 Dendrocincla fuliginosa
GAAACAAAGACCTGGCCAAGGCTGATAATCTCAGCATATGCATGTCTTTTGTCTCTTTTGTTAAACATCTTTACCGACATTTAGGCGTTGGCTCCAAGCTGCTTGGAAGGAATTCCACCTAGGTTTGAAACTCTGACACCCTACCTCTAACACTAACCATAAACCTAACCCTAGCCCTAAGTCTAAAACCCACCAACCATAAAAACCACCAACCCTACTTACCATTCTACCCTTATCCAGTACCTAAAATTAACATTGTTGCTAATAACTACTATCACTAATTAACACAACCACATATTATCTTTACCCCTAACGCTAATGGTAACCCTAACCCTAGCCCTAACACTAAAAACCACTAATCCTATAAACCATCACCCCTAATTACCACTACCCCAATAACCAGTACCCATTATTAACACTATGGCTAATGTCTACTATCACTAATTAACACAATCACATATTATCCCTACCCCAAACACTAACAAAAAACATAACCCTAACCCTATCCCTGACCCTAATGCTACAAACTACTAACCCTAAAAACCACCACCCCTTGTAATTTTAGGACTCAGCCTGGTAGCAGTCTCAATATGTAATCATCTAAAACACAGCTATGAGGAATAGCAATTTTAATTTAGGAACAGGGCAAAGTGACAATCAGATAAGCCACCTAATTCACCTTAGTCCTCAGAGCTGTGTTCCCACACTGGAAATCTGCATTGGTTTATTTGTTGGCTTTATTGGCTTTATTTGAAGAAGAGTAAGTTAAAGCAATGAAAAAAAAATACAAAAAGAACTTACTACTGAGGTCAAAACTGTTGTATCATTGAAGGAATACATGAAATAAAGCTATATGATGGCCCAATCAAGGCAAAAACTGAAGCAGAATTGTAATATTATCTGTGTGTGTATGATTAAATCATCAGAACTTCATGCTGATATAGGATATGAGTTTCAGGTGGGATTCATGTTGTTAAAGCTGGAAAGTATTGTTTAAATCAATCTTTCATGAAAGGTTAAGGAATAAAAGCCTTTATACTTACTAGTGAAGATAACCTGTTTTATAATAAACCTTGTTCCTAGTGCAGGATATGAGTCATCCATTCTGACTTCAGTCTGACAAAGGGAGATTACTGAGAGCTTTCAAATGAATGTGTTGTATGGAAGTGAACAAGTGCAGAGAGCTCAGTTGAACTTGTTTAACTAAAATGTCATTATTATTACAATTCAGTCTTTAAAATTCAGTCTTTAAAAATCAGTTACCCTACCTTGCTTTTATCCAACTCTACCCACTTTTATTTTACACTTCCTCTTAAGTCTTAATTAGAGAAAGTGATTTTAGAATGACGCTGGCTTTTGACTCAGTCTCCTCTCTTCCAGCAGTAACTCGATATCATTTTCTTTAAAGTCTGGGGTGCTTCTTAAATTGAATGGAACCCTTTTTGGATTCAGGATATAGCAAATTCTTTATGACACCATTTTAAAAGCAAGTGAATCTTGAATGCCGAATCACAATGAGACAGATAATAGCTCCAAAACCAAAGAGTAAAAGTTTTGACCATCTTGTTCTTTGTGGGTTTGGGATCTCTCATTCCTGTGACTATAGTTCTCCATCAATACAAGAGCAGAACTAGAGTTCTGACTCTCATAGCTGGTCTTTTATGTGGCAATTGCCAAGGCTGGTGTGGTTAATGACAAGGATTCTTACTTGCTGCTCTGACAAGGAAAGCAGGAATGAGCATTTTAGATGCTGCTGATAGAGTCAAACAGTGTGGTTTTCTCTTGAATTATGTTTGCCTTGAGAGAGGACTTTTGCTGCTTACTCTGTTTACAAACAACTTTCACAGCCTTAATCAGTTCAGTGAGTCAATATGCTAGAAACAGTAATAGGTCTGACCCTCAGAGAGATCAATCCTCTATCCTGAGGTCCCTGTGAAATACTCTCAATTGGTGCAACCACGGCCTGGAAACAACCCCTGTTTTAGCTACAAATCATAGCTACTCTCTACACAAAGCACCTGGGAAGCTGGTTTCTAGCTGAAGTAAACAGACCACTAACCCCTTCCTGCTGCTTCCTTATAAGCATAAGACATTTCTCTTTAAAGTACTAATGGGTCTCTTGCTTGCACATTCTTTCAAGAATCCCTAAAAGGCAAATTTGGGAAAGGGGAACCACCTTGTGCACCTTCATAATGTTATATACATCTCCATGTATGTAATAGAAAAATGCCATTCCCCAAATGAACCTTCAATTATATAAACATTTACAAATTGAGTGACTGCTCAACAATTTGCCTTTATATTTTGGAAAAAACAAAATAAATATTGAGCATAGTATCTGACATCATGCTGATAACAAACCCTATTAGTAATAAATCAAGTACCACTACAAAATAATATGGTCAGTTAATCATTCCATCACCCTGCATAAGATCAACATGCAGCTAACAAAGCTTTGAGAGGCTCAAGAAATATTTTAATGCTGAATTTTTATCCATTTGTCAACGCCAAAAGTTTAATCATAAATTCTCTTTTTATGAGCTCTCTGAAAAATGGAAAAGTCTGGGCATATATGAGAAGAACATACACGCTTCCTAGAAACACAATTATAGATGTGAAAATAATACCTGTGAAGCAAATTATATCCTCCATGGTGATGAAATTTTAGTCCTTCTAGGACACTTAACTCTTCCTGTGTTTGAGGAGTTGTGACCTGGGCAACACTACTGTTTTGGGTAACAAAAGATATCTACAAAGATATTTGGCTTTGGATAGACATTCCAGCACTAGTTAAGATGACACTTCAGAGACCACATCATCTACTTCTTTTCCTTTTGTGATTTACACAGATAGGGTTTAGAAGTGGGGGGAGCAGGTGCATAGCAAAAATAAACCTGTGGATTTTTGCAAGCTTTGAGCTTTTGTAATGTGGCTCTTGGGCAGCCAGTAAGGGACAAAATCAGACATTCTCAGTTAGCATATTGTCAGAGCTTTATAGTGTTGTATTAGCGAGCTGGATTCATTCCTGTCTTTACTGAACTGAAAAACCAGTCTCTTTTTTTTTTTTTTTTTTTTTTTACTTCAATTTAGTAGAATTCTTGGGGTTCACAAAGGTTCATAAATTGTGTCATTTTTCTGAATTAACTCAGTTACTTACATGTGCTCTGCAACTTTCAATAGTGAGCCATGATATTCAATTCAGTCTAATCAGCACACTGTCTGTAGGAGATGGGTGAATTGTCTTTGTACAATTCAAAAGACCTTAAAAATAAACAGTAAAAATGTTGTGGATTTAAGTGATTTCATTTTTTCAGTTGATGCATATGGGACATATCCAACACTATTATGATTATTTTGCAAAATTATATTTAGATCTTGTTTATGTTTTGATGTCTGTGTAATCAGATCATAATCAAATAATTGAATTTGAACATATTTCTTATCTCAGCTCCCAGCGAACACTACTTCTGGGGCAGAAAATGAGCTATGAATTCTATCATGTTGGTGAGAGGAGGTTCACTCTTGAGATAACAGAAGTGCTGTATGACCACTCAGAGCACAAGAGGGCAAAGCTGGGAATTACAGTAAAGCACAACAGTAGGCTGTTGAAGGATTTGGTATTGAAAATATTGCTGCTTGTGCTCTATCCTTGGGCAAAGGGAAAGGAATTGTATCAAAAGTACCCACTGATGTAGAAGCCTTAGTGTTCCATATAAAGTGCTACAGTCACACAGGATCTTAAATTGCAGCAAATTTTAGTGGGGACTGAAATCAAGAGGTGTTACTGTATCCCCGAGTGGACTTAAATGTGCTGTGTGTAGCAGTACTTTGAGGTTTCTTCAGCACCACCTACACCCGGGGTGTTTTCAGGAGCTAATCAGAGGAAAAGGGTAAGGGTTCCTAAGATTTCTTTTGTGACAATTTTGAAGGTATTATTAATGAGACTATCCTGTATTATTTTTGCACGTGAATGTTAATGCTATTGTAATTACACTTATAGTAACTCGTATATTCAGTAGAGTGCTAAGATTTTACTTAGACCACAAACTAATTCTCAGCTGCTCTTTGACTATCACAGGATTTTGAGACTAACACAGATGACAGAAAGCAAGCCTTCTGGCTTGCACTATATAACTGTTTTCTGAAGGCCATTGATAGGACGAGTGCTGCACAGAGTAGGGTAAACACAAGTAGAAACTCAGGTGCCTGGGGAATATCCACGTATTGAACTTGCTTTGGACTTAGATGGGAGGTGAGTGAGGACTTGAGAATGAATCATAGAATGGCCCTGGTTGGAAGGGACATTCAAGATCATCCAGTTCTATCCCCTCTGCCACGGGCCAGGTTTCTCAACACCCTACCCATTTGTCCTGGAACACTTCCAGAGATAGGACATCCACAGCTTCTCTGGGCAACCTGTTCCAGGCCCTCACCACCCTCCCAGGGAAGAATGTCTACATAATATCCAACCTGAAACAACCCCCTTTTAGCTTGAAGCCGTTCCCCCTTGTCCTGTTGTTACAATCTGCATAAATGTTGCAGAAAGATCTTTAGATTCAAATATTCTGTTGAGGAAAATTAGAACTCACACAAGTTATCTGTTGATACCAAAAGCTGATTTTTATTGATAGCTAAGACATGCAATAAGAAGAAACAAGTACAAATTGGAAAAAGCTAAGATTTCTTCTAGAAGCAGAAAAAAAATTACCACCAAAAAAAAAACTTTTTGCCAAGCTGGTGTGCATGTAGGGGAGAGAAGAGGTTTCTGCCTTTTTTCATTCTGTCTCAGCCACTTTTTTGATGTTTTCTCTTCTAGCAGCTGGGGGTCTTAGCCACTTTAGTTCTCAGATATTTTGAAGAGATAATGATAGCAGGATCTTTTTGCAGGAAACTCCATCAGGAAGGTCCTGTGAGAACTTCTGGCAGGAAAGCTGACAGAGAGTTCTTTGGTAGGAAGTTTTGACAGGCGGAAACAATGGTGAAACATTATTTCCATATTATCTGTGTGTCACACTTGTCACTACAGGCTCTTGTAAAATGTCCCTCTCCATCTTTTTTGTCGGCTCCCTCCAAGTATACTGCAAGGCTGCAATTAGGTCACTCTGAAACCTTCACTTCTCCAGGCTGAAGAATTCCAATTCTCTCAGCCTTTTCATGTATCGCCTGTGTTGGATTTAAGTTCCTCAGTTCTACCTTCTACTTGTTTTATGTACTTAAGACTGCTGTTGAACCCAGCTATTCAGTTGACCTAGGAAATGGGAATGTTGTAGCCCAAACCTTGGAAAACAAGTAATTTGTGAATGCTCTTTACCCATCACTTTATGTAAACTAGCAGTATAATGAATTATACTGTAAACTGACAAAATTAGAAGTTTTCAGCTGTTTTCAGTTATCTCATTTGTCATCATTGCTCAGCTACTATCAGTATTTTAGTTGTTCCAGAATAGACAAGAAGTGAAAAAAAAAAAAAATTCATGTGTTGAAATATAAATTGTTACACTACCAAACACAGCACACAGGTCTTTTATTAGATATTAATTTAGTGCAAGGAAAAAATTAGTTTGGGGCACAGCGTACACATGAACACTCAGGGCATTCTGGGTGCAGTTTTCATTTATGAGCAGTCTTTAACTACCAGGGTGTTTGCTGAATCACATTTCTGTCTTGTGTCTCAGTATCTTCATTGTTTGAAAGAGCAGGATTCATAATGGTTTTCACCACTTATAAACTTATGTACTTTTCCATTATACCATGCAACAAATTTTTATTTAAGTAAAATAAATATGCACTTGATTTTTGAGGAGGGTGTAGGGACAAAGAGTTGTGGTAAATATAATTCATGATTTTTTTGCAACCAAAAATTGATATTATTTTCTTAGCTAAAAATATTTATGTGTAGGAAAGTTTTTCTTGCTGTAGCTTCAATTCTTCTGTAAAACACATTTAAAAAATAAAATGCATATGAGTATTTGACTTTAAAATTACCCATGCAAAGGCAATATGATCCTGAAAAAATTACAAACTCATTTTTGCAATTACCAAAATAGCCAACCTGAACACCTAAGATGCCTGAAAAACAAAAAAATATGATTGATCAAGCATATATTGAAGTTTTGTTTGAGAAATGTCTCATTAAAAAAAAAACAAACAAACAAAAAACATTTCAATTCCCTGATTTTTAGTTTCCCTTTGATTAAAAGAACCCCCCCAAACCAAAACCAAAACCAAAACAAACAAAGATAAAAACCGAGCAAACAACCCCAAAACACTTTTAAACAAATTTAAGTCCTTAGTAGGGTCTTTGCAGTCACTGAAATAAACAACTGTTATCTGCCTGTGGGCATGAAACAGTACTTTGGGATCTAACATGTTCACAATCGAAAACATGTATGGCATTCTTCAATATCATCCTTGACTTTGTCTGTCTTCTTGTTTAAAAAGCTATCAGGGAAAAAAGAGGGAACAAAATATTATCTAACTTCTGTAATCTGTGATAAGTGAGAGACGTGGAAGGGTAAATATCAGAGAAGAAGAAAAGGTCATAATTAAAGACAGTTAGGAAAATGTGATCAGAAAGATAATGGTTTCCTCCATCCAACCGCAGAAAGTCCATACTTGTGTTCCCTGGAGAAACGCCATGTAGTCAGCAATGGGATACAGATGCTGAAGGCTTGGCTTGTCCTGCTCTTTGCCTTCCAGAAAGTCTACTGAAGTCTGTTTTTTTCTTTTTTTTCTGCACTGCTGCCTGCCATTCAGAGGGGTGATGCAGAGGGTGAAGCTCATGCTGGGCTGATGTTTCATGGGGCACAACTTTGGCTTCCAAGATGATCTTTAAAAGAACTGTAGTAACACTTGTGGCCACACAAGCTTCAGCCCACAGTATTTTCTGTTTAAATATCTTTCCTTAACATGCTAAGCTTGTGTTTTTGCCCCATGTTAACAAAAAGAACAGCAAATTCTGTCTCACACCTAACTGTGCAGACATTATGGTTAATAGGAATATTACCTTTCTCAAAGATTTTACCTTTTAGAATTTCTTATGTGCTCTGTTTCTTTTCAGCTTGTGTTTTCTTCATTAGTCTTTATCCATTGCTTATTCTCATCAGTTTGTCAGATTTTTATGTTCTGTTTAATATCATGCTTTGTTTTCTATACACTTAATTTTATTAATTTTATACACATCTCTCTTTATCCACCTAATGACTATTAATTTTTATATTGCTTCTGTGTTTTTACAAGGATTATTAACTCTCAGAAGATGTTTTTTTCTGTAAGTATTATGTCTCGGGTTGCCCTTGTTGCCATTGTCAGGAGAGCTAAGAAAACTGGTCAGCAGGCAGAGATTAACATCTTTGAGTTAGAGCCTGTTAGACCCTTTTCATCCTAGATGGTTGTCTTGGGCTAGTCATGACTGTATTTCAACATTTGTGCTTTTTTCTACATAGTTTTTCTATTTCCCGTTCTTCCTAATCATAGAATGATCTAGGTTGGAAAATACCTCTAAAATGAATGAGTTTTATTTCTCTCTCCTGTCCATAAAGGCAAATATTCAAGGTGAAAAAGCCATCCTGAAAACATTATTATACATAAAAATAAAAATTGTTCTGTATGAAAGAGAGGATGATGCCAAGCTTTTTCTTGGGTATAACTCACTGCATGGCTATTGTCCATGGCAAATTCATAAGCACATATTTAAAGCCATTTCTGCAAGGCACTTAACTGAATTATCCTTCTAAGAATGGAGTCAAATTCCATTGTCATCATGGAAATTCTGCACAAGACTGTCAAATCCTAACTAATTATTTAGGGATTCTGTGTGCTATAGGGAGATTGTGGGAGTTGGCCTTGCAAGGATAGCCTTTGAGGATGTCTGGTGTTAGTTACACCATAGAAAGGGAAAAGAGAATATTCTGTTATCATTGTTGTAGCCTTTTCTTATTACTGCTGAGCTCTTGCCTTCCTCACTAGCTTGGGATGATCAGTTATGCAGGTTGTTGTGCTTCTGGGAAAAGTATTCACTGTGACAGATTTTCTGAACTTTAATTCAAGATAGTTCTCTTTTTTCTTAATTTTGGAAAAAAAACCCAACCCAACCCAAACACAATCAACCAAACAAAACAAACAAAAAAACCCAAACATAAAAAAAACCCCTACAAACCCAAACAAAACCATAAACAAAAACAACCCAAAATTTTTTATCTACCTATCAACCAGTATTTTTTTTTTACTCCAGAAGGTTCTTCTACTCCACTGTTGTACTTCAGTTTAACCACTAAACACTTCACTGGGTTTCAATTTATATTCATTATTGCTGACTGTAACTGCTCTATTCTGTTGGGTTTTCTCTCTCACCTAATCACAGCAAGCTGACTAAGTAGCATCAGTTCTTAGACAATGAAATTGAATTATTCTTCCAACCTATGACTTTTGGCTCCTAACCAGATGTCATGTTGATGTATAAAGTTTATTCATACAGGGAGGCTCTTTCAAGCTATTTCTACATGCACTCTTTTATATTACAGTTTCAGATTGATTGTGTGATGTTGCATTTATAATTTATGCCAGATGCTCATAATCGCTGTTGACTCTAGTTTAAGAAAGTTCATAAGTATCTTTTGACTTTATGTTTTTTAATTAATATTTTTATCTTGTAGATCAATCTTATCTGGTTTTTACTTAGTTAAAGCAGTCTTAAGAAGTATTGACATAAAGTCAGGCCATCTTACATGCAATTAATACAACAAAAGCATTATTAATTCATATTGTAGTCTCAGGAACCTATGTTTTCTGATTTCATAATTTTCTATTTTGATCAACTCTTTTGAGTACAAAGTATTCTTGAGTTGCAGGAACAATGTAGAAAATAAGAGTGTTTGATGACCTATTTAACTTTCTCAGTATTCCCAAATCCTAAAAGACTGATGTTATGCATGGTTGGGATAAACTCGGTATTCAGAAGAGGTTTCTTACACCAAACTTGAATGCAAAAGACAGAGATTCCTTTAATATATTCTAATGCATTTTTATTTTTCACATCAGAGTTGCTGATTTAAAAATATGTCAACTGCCAATGTATGTGCAGCTTTCTGCATATCTAGGTTATAAAAACATCCTTGTTCCAAATACTTTGCATCTTTAACCTACAAAACAATTTTTACAGCAAAAAAATTCAGATCCATAAAGATTAAGATAAATTATGCAGATAAAATTAAAATGAATTATGCAGTCTTCTGTTAGCTATGCACCAACTGATAACCAGTGATTTAATTAATTAATAACCAGTTCTGAATTTTACCCCTTCTCTGGTGGATATGAACAGTGAAAATTTAACATGAAAAAACCCCTGTTTATTTACACCACTTGAACATCCAGCTCTCCTTTTGGTCCAAATAACTGGACATGCACCCTGCCATGCAGATTTTATTTTAATCTTTCCTCACCACTACAACTCATTCTGTACCCTCTTCTCATTGTTAGACTGTGGATCTGAGGGAAGAGCAGACAAAGTTGAAAGGAGAGGTCTCAGCTGCTGCCCTCAGTTCCTCAGTGCTGCTTCCCAGTCCCAGTGCTGGCCTTTTCATGGCCACTCTCTTTGGTCGTTTGGCTGGTGGGTTGGCTGTTTCTGAGGGACAGTTTTCATTCATCTTCATCCCAGCTCAGTTCACTGTATGGCGGCACAAAAGCTGCTGCTGCCATAAAGGCATCATGTGGATGATCTGATGGTGGTGACTTACCCTGAGTGCATTGAAATGAGGGGATAAATAGGAGTCCTGTGAACAAGAGCAGTGAGATTGGTTAGGTTCCAGTGTTTGTTTTCTTGCTGTTTTCATTAAAAAAAAAAAAAAAAACCAAACAAACAAAAAAAAAACACCTGAAAAAATCAGAAAATATATCTGTAAGGTTTTAGTATCCAAAGTTAGCTTGATGATTACTTAACTGTTCAGAGCAGGTAGATTTTTTGGGGTTTGATGCTGTTCTTTGCTTTTGGGTGTTTTTTTGTTTGTTTGTTTTTTGTGGCTTCAAACACTTCAACTCTCAGTTTAGTGTGCAATGAAGATACTGTCTTTCATCAGTACATCAAAAAATAGTTTTGAGCTCCCATCTTTTATCCTTTCTGTGATGATACTAAAAAAAAAGAAAAAAAAAAGAAAGGAAATAGCCATAAATATATGAAGTTCACTGCTATCAAAGCATATCTCTCTAGATAGTATACAAATAAGGAAGAAGAAAATGGGATCCTTTTCCCATTTGGCCTTGAAAACTATCCTTCCTGCAGGAGTCATCAGTAGGTGAAAAAACATATACAGATGGGAGATAAATATAAGTGACTATTTTTTACATGTAATAAAATAATCTTGCTTTCCATCTCTCTTGTGATGAGAGACTATAGAATAAAAATCTGCAGTTAGACAACAACTCATAGAATCCTAGAATCCCCTCCTGGGGAGGAAGAGACCTTAAAGATCACCTCATTCCAATTCCTCTGGCATGAGCAGGGACACCTTCCACTAGACCAGGTTGCCCAAAGCCCCATCCAACCTGGCCTTGAACACTCAGGGATGGAGCACTGCCAAACTGTCTGGGCAACCTGTTCCAGTGCCTCACCACCCTCACAGTAAAGAATTTCTTTGGTACCTCTAACCTAAATTTCCCCTCCTTCAGTTTGAAGCCATTACCCCTTTTTGTGTCACTACAGTTCCTCATTGAGAGTCCCACTCTGGTTTCCCTGTAAACCTCTTCAGATACTAGAAGGTTGCTCTGAGGTCTCCACACAACCTTTTCTTCTGTTTGAACAGCCCCAACTCTCCCAGCCTGTCTTCTTAGTGGAAGTGCTCTAGTCCTCTTATCTATTTTGTGGCCTCCTCTGGACTCACTCCAACAATTCCATGTCCTTCTTATGCTGGGGAGCCCAAAGCCAGAGGCAGCACAGAAGGTGGGATCTCATGAGAGTGGAGTAGAGGGGCAGAATTCCCTCTCTCACCTGCTGCCCACACTGCTCTGGATACAGCCCAGGCCATGGGCATGTTCTGGGCTGCGAAAGCACATGGATGGATCATTTTTAGTTTTTTTGTCAACCACCAGCCCCAAATCCTTCTCTTCAAGGTTGCTTTCAATTCCTACTCTGCCCAGCCTGCAGGTATGTCTGGCATTGCCCTGACCCAGGGGTAGGACCTTGTGCTTTGCTTTGTTGAACTTCCTGGGGTTTGCACCAGCCCACCTCTCCAGCCTGTCAAGATCCCTAACAAACTCTGTCACTGGAGTCCAGTGCAGCTTTTGGTGGAGGAAAACACACAAGCACAACCACCCCACTGAGAGGTGTTAGTTTTGAAGTATTAAGGATTATTTTATACAAATGTTCTTGTCGGATTTCTGACAGTTCTGGTCATTCTGGCCACTCTGTAACTGTCTTTCTGAGTAATAGCCTTCAGCAAGTCCTTTCCATCAATTCTTATTTTTTATGGAAAACATGAAGGCCAAGCAAGGGAGAAGGAGGGGTAAACGACCACAGTTGCTGGATGGTCCCTGAGAAACTCCTCAAGGGCTGCTAATTTAGGGTGCAACAAGTCCCTAACTAAACTAAAGGGCACCTCCTTTCCTGAGAGCCAGGTGATGCAAAGGCCCTATGGGTGAAAGCATTTCCCTTCTCGTCAAAGGTGCTGACAAAGTCACAGCATACAGCTGGGGGTGCTGCTGATGGGTGCTGTGTGTGGGGCGGAGGAATGATCTGGAACCGCAGGGAGCTCAGCACTGAGGCAGTGCAATGGTAAGGCTAGGGCCATGATTTGGGCATGGCTGTGTTGGGATTATGCCCCCTCCCTGCCAAACTACAGAGTCAGTTCTTGCTCCCTTCTTGCAGAGAAACATACCTTTAATGATCAGGGTGTGGTCCTGCAAGCAGAGCAGCCCAAAGAGGAGGAAGAGGTGGGAAGAAGGAGGGTTGCAAAGGAGGATCAAAGGAGAGGATGGTTACAGGCTGGTGAGAGCTCTCTGGTGCATCCATGGAGCTGGCAGTCCTTAATGCTATGCATTTTCAACTACTCTAAGATTAATTTTTAAGGAATAAGAATTCTTACACTATTTAATTTAAAACCCTAAGAAAACTGAGTTGTCTGCCTCTGCAAAAGTGTGTCTTTATACATCACTCAGTCTTTCTGAAAAACAGATGACTCTCTATATTAGTGAGTCACAACAGGAATGGTCTCAGAATAAACATGTATAATTTCAGGAGAGGTTTTCAGATTCAGTCAGCCAGATCCAAAGTAGCTCTAGATAAATCACCTACTAACCATTTGGCTTCTAAATCATGAGACAAAATCATGAATAACAGATGTTCCATGATGTGGAGTGACTAAGAGCTAAGTACTTCTATGAGCTCTGAATATTTTAGACTATGACAGCATCCTCAGTAGCTGGGCATAATGATAACTACCCTTCTTCCTCCTGCTCTCAAATCTTGTGCTGGAGATGAGAGTGTAGTTTGTTATTGCTAACTGAGGCCCTTGCTTTAAATTATTTAACATGTCTCTGTAATTTTATTTCTTCCCCCCACCTCCTCCTTCTTTTAAGAAGTTTGCTTAAGAAATATAATGAACCCTTTAGCGTTTTTATTTTGTTCTGCTTTGAAACAAAAGCACTGTAGATCACCTAGGAAATGCTTGCCATGGAAAAACCTTTCCCAGCAGATAGAATTCACCCTTTGATAATCGCTTCTCTCCACTGTTGTGATGCACACAAACTTTGCTTTGTTTCACAAACAAAGCATTTGGTTTGGAAATGAAAACAAAAGTGCACTTGCTGACATTATTTTGCTTGGTTTTATAGAAGTCTGCCAGAAGGCTGAAATCATAATTTATAATCATGTGTCAATATTTGCACAGCTCTATTCATATGGTCATACAATCTGGATAATCTACTTAGAGGTGTGAAAGGCAGTGTCCTACTGAGCACTGGTTAAACTGTGGTATCTAGATGATAACAGAGTCAAACCTCTACTGGCAAGTCTTGGTGTAGGCATATTGACTTTGAATAAATATTTGTACCAAACAGGTTTTGCTCTGTATTTTCCTCATCTCAATGTTTATAAATTTCAAGGCTTGTTATGTTAATTCTCACACTACTTAGATTAGATCAAGAACTATCTTATAAAGTAGTATTTTAACCATGATCATGATAGTACCTTCCACTGACTAGAACTTAAGGATTGACATCTCTTTTATGGAGAAAATGTCCTATGGGTACCTAGCTCAGCTCTTGCACTGTCAATAAGGTGGAATTCTGGCACCTGGTGTTAAGAATGGGAGAGCTGCACCTTCATCACTGGAGATTGGTCTTCTATAGCAAAAAAAATATATCCTCATGCCGCACTCGTAAGTATTGGAGCAAAATTAAGTCAGGCAAGATATGCAGCATGTAGGGTGTAAAAATTGAAGTGTTAGACTAGTTATGCATTATGTGGGCAGTTCTTGATTTCATACTTAATACTTTAAGTATTATGAATACTTTACTTTCATATACATAAGAAATGTGAAAATATTCAGTCACACAGCAAGTATACTTTTCTGTTAATTTCAGTTTTATAAGAAAACAGGATTTATTGAATATTTATTTGATAGGAATTCCTCTTTAATAGTAAAAGAAAGCAATGGACTTCCTAGTGGCAAAACAATTAGAAGTAAAAAGCAACAGCAAAAAATTGAAATCCTAAAACGTTAAACAATCCAAATCTTAGTGTGGTTTCATTTAGCACAAAGTAGCAAAATATGTATTGTAGTGTGCAAATCTTGTAAAGATATATACAGTCCATTTAAATACGGGTGTTCAATAATATAACATGAAAGTTTGTGTAAAGCCTATTTATACACAGGGGATCTACTGGAGCTTCATAATTTTAGTGCATCTGCTAAATACTCACTTAATGCAATTAAATTGCTCTACTTGATAGACAAGGCAGCAAAATTTTAATGGGCATTTGCCTTCTACATTTTCCACTAGAGATGGAGCTTTTTAATAGGAAACACTGTGGGCAGAAAATCTAGAGGGGAGCAATGTACCATAAAACTGGAAAGGAGTTTGTCTTGCATCATTTGGTTTCCTGCAAATACTGCTTCATAAGTATACAGAAAAAAAAAAAAAAAGGCAGAAAAAGGGCTCTTAAAATATAATCGGTTAATAACAGGTTTTAAGAAAGCGACAGACCATTTTTAAAAATTGATCTTCCAACCATATCCTAAAGAATATTTCCTCACAGAGAAAATGGCTGCAAGATTGAAGTAGCTGGAATCATGTCCAATAAGCATATGCTGATTGCCATTTGTTTAATAATATTAAACATATAATTATTTTAGTTATATAGTTATATAACTAATTAACTAGTTAGTTCTATAACTAATTAACATATGTGCCGTTGTAAAAAAGTCACTCAGAGAAGTTATAGCAATGATGATTTTTTATTTTTTTTTTTTAATGTGACAAAACCATGGGTACACTGGTTCTGGAGTTTTAAATTCATGAGTAAATACAAAATTAGAATTAATACCAACTTCTGTTTTATAAAATGGAGATTATAAACAGCTGCTGGAATTCTTCTTGCTTCCATTAGTTTGAAACTACAGTACCTCATCATGTTTTTTTCTCATAAATGCCACTTAAAGTGATGCATTATTGCCTTCATCTATGAGAGAGAACAATACATTTTAATTCCTATTTATATAATTTAGCTTGAAATTTTATTTTATCTTTATATAGCAGGCAATGTCATGGTGATGTTTTGCTGTTCAGAATTCAGGGCTATAAAAAATACAATTTTGGCCACAATAATGTGACTAGTGATGCAAGATTTGTGGTTCTTACCACAAATAACAGGTATTATTTTCTCTCTGTTGCTTTCACCAATCTCATTATGAGAAGGCCATATTGCTTTCTATGTTTTAATAATTGCAATGCCATTTTTCCTCACGTGGTTCATCTCTAGGTGTAGATGTAGACATTAACTAGATATAAGGCTCATCTAACTTTCACTGTAATCTCAAATCCTCTGGTTGGTGGAGAAAAGTAGTGCCTTAATCCCACTTTATCCTTCAGGAGATTGACATTCCTTGGGTTCCATCTGATGACAATAAAAAAAAAACAAAACATGAGAGGCAGCACCAACTCATATTTCCGTAGGCAATGAGTTTTGAAAGAAATCAATCCCTGCCTTTTTCTGGGAACAGGTGTCTTTTGTCGCTGGGTATTGGGATTATACCATGTGGTTATGAAGATGTGCATTAAAACTGGACACCAGTGTGTACTGGCTGGCCCCAGACTTTGAAACATCAGGAGAAATGGCATGTGCTTGGTTGGCATCCTTGATCTTTTGGGATTTCTGAGATGTGCTTAGGCACATCTTTCTTTTCTTCACATCTCCTTTGTCCAAGGGCATCAAGTGTGCCTCCTTCCCTGAAGAGCATCCAGCAATGTATTTTCTTGGTGACAGAACCAAAACTTCTACAAAGGCCTAGCCAGGACCTAACTAGATCTAATGAAGCATGTATAAA
The DNA here is from genome assembly GCA_035047845.1 of Dendrocincla fuliginosa. Taxonomy (NCBI): domain Eukaryota; kingdom Metazoa; phylum Chordata; class Aves; order Passeriformes; family Dendrocolaptidae; genus Dendrocincla; species Dendrocincla fuliginosa. Next base: position 13,775,096 of record JAWWMO010000001.1, read on the forward strand.
GACAGAAATGAGATTTTTAAGGTAATTTATGTACAAATTTAGGAAAACAGATTGCCTTTGCAGATATACAACTCTTACCATAGCTCAAGGCTCATACGTCTTCATTTTAAAATGGTGATGGTAATGCCTTATATATTTCTTCTTCTATTTTTTTTTAATACATTTTTAAAATCAGTCCTGGGTAAACTTTGAGCAAAGACTCTCAAAAAAACTTTGCCTCAAACTTTTGAGTTCAAAGAAAACAAAGCTCAATACTCATCACAGCTTATGACAGCTCATTAACCTATTCCTGAACTCATTTTCTTTTTTATATTTTCCTAATATTTGTGGGTATAAAAAGAGTTTTTGTTCATTTCAAAAATCCTTTTGAAACTACCTAACACTCTTTTACATTAAAGTTAATGAACGATCCATACTGCTTGCAGTGAACAACCAGGCAGCAATCAGAGAACATCCACCATCTGTGGTGGTGAATATCTACACATCTGTGTAGATATTCACTGTGAAGTGCAATTGTTTCACATTAAAAAAAAAAAAAAATAAGTTTGGTTTTACTTGAAGTTTTTTGTTTGGTTGGTTTTTAAGTAAGCAGTTTCCACGAAGTATTTCTACAACAAACAAGTCTTTATACATCCATTTTTAAGGTCATTGTTATTTGTCTTGTACTATCAGCCGACTTTTGAAAAGCTAGACACATTTTACTCATATTTTCTGGTTTCAGCTCTGTTACTCTCTTGCAAGGTTCTTGTTTCCTTTCAATTCACACAAAAATTTCCATAGAACTTTGGGAAACTTCATATCAATCATTCCACCGCAAGAGTGGAATTCCACCACCCTTATAGTACGGCTAAAGGACTTGAATTCAGATGTACATCTATTGGAGCCATTAGAAGAACCATCCCATATATCAATTTCCTCACAGACATACAGAAAGTTCTGAATTTCCACTGGTTTTCTACTTTTCCTACTGACTGGAAAATGTCTTAGATTACCAGGTTCAGATTTTAAATTAAGGAGTGGTAGAACAAACCCCTAAAATTCTAAAGGAAGCAATAAGGGGACTTTTTTCCAAAACTTGCTTCAGGCAGTGATCTTACACTGACAGTTTGAAGAGTTGATGTGCTTTAGACAAATTTTCAAAATTTTGTGGGCAGATTCAAGAAAGATAACTGGAACTATTTCTTCTAATGAATTTACATAGAGATCTGTTTCAGGCAGAACATGCTGCTGATGATAGGGAAAGAGGAACAAGTCTGGAATACAATGTTTTTGCCTCTTAGAAAGGTGGTCCAACTGTGGAGAGGTCAGACAAGCAAGGATAAGGAGGGCAAATGCTAAGTGTTATTGCAGAACTATGTTTTGTTCATCCCAAAGCAGAGTGAATCAGTAGCTGCACTTGGCCTTCTTTGTTTGGGATTTCCAGAGATCTTATCAGTGTTATTCTGTCAGGCAGACTTTGTCGGCAAAAGTGCTAAAGGAAAGATGCCTTCCCAGAAGTTAGGAAAGCAAGTACACATTTGAATGGGTTTGCTCTGTTTCATTGGAACAGTGATATAATTTGATAGTCAATTTATGATCTTTGTCATGGGATGTGAGTCCCTTCCCAGGGATAAGTTACTGTCCATTGCTGTAGCTGAATTTGGCTGGGTACTTGCAAGCCAAAAAGGTACCAAGACATGAACTATGTCTTCCTCATAGCCATGAGGAGCGGACCATTCATGACACTGATTGTCACATTGCTGAGTTCCCAAAACCTGTGATCATTTATGTCTCAGGTTGAAATGGTTGATCTGGGGAACCTGGAGACCAGTATGTGTCTGTTGCCTCAAAACCCACAAAGCTGCTCATCTTGTGACCTCCCAATAGCTTTGCCCTTGCTGGAGAACCATCCTTTCATTAACATTTTCATCTAGCAAATACATAAGAGAGCCACTTAATAGCATAATACTCTTACTATCCAAGTGTGGCACCGCTGCCTCTTGATGCAGAGTCAGGAGTGAAAAGAGTAACTGCAGAAGAAGTGTGTTTAGGAACATGATTTTGTAAGTTTGGGAGATAGCTCAGTATGTGTAATTGCTTGTTGTTTGTCCTTAAATGGCCAATCCTTTTCTATTCCTCCAGTTAGAAAACAAGCAATTCTTGCAAAGGGAGGTGTGATAGTTGGGACAAATATTTGAAGTGCTCTACAGAACCATAGATGGGGAGGAAAAGAGCATCTTGTGGACCTGGCATAAAAAAAACTTGCAAGCTTCAGGCTATCCAGCTGCCCAAGTAAGGATAAAAGGGAGTTGGATCACTCAGGATGAGTGTCTACCATCCCAAGTATGGCAGTATGGGACAGAAAGGGGAAATTATTTAACTGGCCTTGGGGTGTTTTTTTGCTACTGAAAGGCAGCTGGCTGATTTGGGGAGCCATCTAGCTGTCTTTTGACTGACTAGTTCAGGAGAGATGAATTTGGACTCAAACCACTGCAAGATGTTCTTTCATATTGATGGCCTGGAGGTAACCTCATAGCTAAATAGCCATCCCTGATCATCTTTTTGTTCTGGAAGTATTTTTTTTTTCCTTGATAAAATATTTAGAGACTTGAATAAAAGTTAATTGAAAAGGCGATGAAAACCAGAATGGAAATATTTGGATTTCAGCTTTTAGGAATATTTAAGGAAGATTAGGTTAATTATCATGAACATTATTATCAATTTTTCACCTCTGCAGAGATAAACTAAGTGAAAATGCTGCAAGTGGCAGCATTTTACGGAGGTTAATGTTTGCATTCCAATACACAAATCATGTGAGAACCACAGATTCACCTATAAATATAAAACACAATAAGATTTTTCATCTTGTAGGTATATTGGTTGAGGCACAGGGACCTCAGCTGGGGTGTCCACAATCACTAGTAACCTGGGATTGGTGCAAAACTTATTGATTTGCTTCAGGGGGGAAAGAGACATCTGGGAACAGTTCAAAACCTCCCAGTTCTCAAGTGTGCTCCACTAACCCTGGGAGAACTGCCAACCAGCTATGCAGTTGTTTTTTTTCCCATCCCTCCATTACCCTGCTTTCCACAGGAAAGGACAGAAATCACTGGAATGAGCAAGAAGGCAGAACCACAGACACAGTAAGGGACCCATCTCATCTCTGTGCATATATGTCCTCCCTCATTTTTCCTCTGCACATAAACCCACTTGTTTAGTGTCCTATATTGCCAGTTTATCTGTAGTGAAATGGATTAGACTCAGTGCTTCCCTTCCCTGAGTTATCTCCCCAGTGATACATTTACAAAGCACATATGTGCTTTATGTGATTGTACAATTAAGGTGTCAGGATCTAAAACTGAAATACAAAAATGTCAGATTTAGTCCTTCTCTAAAAAGTGTCATGTGCAGATACACACTGCAAACTGACCCCTGTCATGTCAGCTCTCCACAGAGAAGAAAGGGTATTCTGGAAATTTAAAATGGGATCACTGTTCTATTAAATTTTGGCTTCAGGCAGTAACAACAGGCTGTTGAAACACAGTTCTCTTGTTTTTCTGCA
>JAWWMO010000001.1:13778736-13789694 GCA_035047845.1 Dendrocincla fuliginosa
GGATCACTGTTCTATTAAATTTTGGCTTCAGGCAGTAACAACAGGCTGTTGAAACACAGTTCTCTTGTTTTTCTGCAGTTTTGGTTAATATGAAGAAAACACAGCACAATAGACAACATACATCAGTACAATGTGAGAGTGTAATCGAAGCAGCTTATTGACTTCACAGAAAAGGACAGTTTACTATAGGTTTTAGGTGTCTCCTTCATTTAACTTTGGTTCTGCATTGTGCACTTCAATAACTTGGAACATTTTTAGTTTAACTTCCTGATTACTTCTTGTGGAAATTATGATGTACAAGTATTAGCAACAGAATTTTCAAGTGTATCTAATTCAGATGTATTTTACTTATAAAGGAGTGCACAGTGCTAGGTCAATGCCATTTTTCCCTGTTAGTGTGTTGTGTTTATAGTGTATTGCATTAGTAAGTAACAGCAGAACAAATGTTTTTTTGTTCTCAATGAAAGAAAAATAACGACCCTGAATTAATACAATTAAAAGACCAAGTCAATTAATTTGAATAATTATAGTAAGAAGGGCAAAATTATGGATTGTTTATTCCATTGTCAAGTTTTTCTTTTGTGCTCAAGCCTTAATTTTCACTTCTCAAGACACAATGTAATTTGAAATTGTGCTTGTCCTTTCTGTTCATTAAAGGAACAATAAAAGAAAACTCCTACTGGCTAGCAAGAAGACAACAAAGTTCAGTCAAGCAGATAAACATAAGTCTTTATAAAGAAAGATCTCAGACTGTTCTGTCATTGAAAGAAAGGTACTAAGAAGATAACACACCAAGTACAGGACATTAAGTATTAACGACAATATGGACAAATGATGAAGCAGTGAAAACTGTCTCTGTGCATGTTGCAAATTTGGGGGAAATTCTCCTGAAATATAAAAGGAGAAATGCTGTTTATAGAGGATGCCAGTCAGCATACATCCCTCTCTGTGCGTGCCAATGCACCTCACTGGCTGGAGGTGCTGTTTTTAAACAGTGCCTGCTGGGTGTCTCTCCCCTGGGACAGAATTCCAGGGCAGTTCTATTCTTATTCTTATATGTCAATTTGTGCAGTGCATTTTAAGAAAATAGACTACCAAAAGACAGTATGCTGGTAACTGCCCTGGCTTTATTCTGCAGTTTGTGTACTAAAGATAACAAAGAGAGGAGATAAAATGGCTTCATGGTCTAATGTGGCTGCATGACAGAGATAACTTTTTTGACCATGTATATTTTCTCTACATATATTTTCCTGCCCCTTGACATTACTGTTCTTGTGTATCTGTGACAGCAACATACAATACTCACCATGGAGCTGCAGTAGCCAAGGAAAGCAAAAGATTTCAAAAACTGCTTCTGCATCTTTCCTGGTCCTGAAACAAAACACTTATTTGAGATACTCATCAACTTCCTCCATGCAGACAGATCTCCTGGAGCTGAAGATGTGGACCCTAAAAGAGCTTGAAACTTCAGAGAGTAGTTGGAGTAGTGGAAGACTACTGGAGTTTGGAACTGTGAGGGAGTTGTGAAGAAGCTGGGAGGGAGTTGTGAGGGAGTTTGGAGTTAGTTGGGAGTCGTGAGGGTGTTTGGAGTTGTGAGGGAGTTAAGAGTTAGTTGGGAGTTTGGAGTTGTGAGGAAGTTGGGAGTTTTGAGGGAGTTTTGAGGGAGTTTTGAGGGAGTTGTGAGGGACTTGGGAGTTTGGAGTTGGAAGTTTGGAGTTGTGAGGCAGTTTGGAGTTGTGAGGGAGTTGTGAGGAAGTTTGGAGTTGTGAGGGAGTTTGAAGATGTGAGGGAGTTGTGAGGGTGTTTGGAGTTGTGAGGGAGTTGTGAGGGAGTTTGGAGTTGTGAGGGAGTTTTGAGTTAGCTGGGAGTTTGGAGTTAGTTGGGAGCATGGAGTTGGGAAGGAGTTGTGAGGGAGTTTGGAGTTGTGAGGGAGTTGTGAGTGAGTTAGGAAGTAGTAGGGTGTTTGGAGTTGTGAGGGAGTTGTGAGGGAGTTCGGAGTTATTTGGGAGTTTGGAATAGTGAGGGCATTGTGAGGGAGATTGGAGTTAGTTGGGAGTTTGGAGTTAGTTGGGAGTTTGGAGTTAGTTGGGAGTTTGAAGTTGTGAGGGAATTTGGAGTTTGGAGTTGTGAGGGAGTTTGGAGCTGTGAGGGAGTTTGGAGTTGTGAGGGAGTTTGGAGCTGTGAGGGAGTTTGGAGTTGTGAGGGAGTTTGGAGATGTGAGGGAGTTTGGAGTTGTGAGGGAGTTGTGAGGGAGTTTGGAGATGTGAGGGAGTTTGGAGTTGTGAGGGAGTTATGAGGGAGTTAGGAGTTAGTTGGGTGTTTGGAGATGTGAGGGATTTTGGAGTTAATTAGGAGTTTGGAGTTAGGAGGGAGTTGTGAGGGAGTTGTAAGTTGTGAGGGAGTTGTGAGTTGTGAGGGAGTTGGGAGTTTGCAGTTGTGAGGGAGACTGGAGTTTGTGAGGGAGTTTGCATTTAGTTGGGATTTAGGAGTTGTGAGGGAGTTTGGAGTTGTGATGGAGTTTGGAGTTAGTTGGGAGTTTGGAGTTGTGAGGGAGTCTTGAGGGAGTCGTGAGGGATCTGTGAGGGTGTTTGGAGTTTGGAGTTAGTTCGGAGTTTGGAGTTGTGCAGTAGTTTGGAGTTGTGCAGGAGTTTGGGGTTGGGAGGGTGTTTGGAGTTCAGAGGGAGTTTTGAGTTTGGAGTTGGGAGGGAGTTTGGAGTTGGGAGGGAGTTTGGATTTGGGAGGGAGTTTGGAGTTGGGAGGGAGTTTGGAGTTGGGAGGGAGTGTAGTTGGAGTAGAGTTGTCAAAATTGAGTCAGAACAGGTTTTGGCTCGAAATGCTTGTGATTGACATATGAATAAGTGGATGAAGCTCTCCAGTATGCAAATGGGTCTGAGTTCTTTCTGACTATAAAAGAGATGATGCTACACGTGTCCCATTCAAATGCAAACTTAACAGACTCTTGACTTCTCCGATTCAAATTTTAACCTTGCAGGGAGGACTTAGGTGAAAAATGTTGCTGGGAAATTACTGGCAGTTCTTTTACAGTGGCCCCAAAAAGGAACCTAAACACATCATTCTTCACTTCTTGCAGCTCTCTCAGGTAAAAACCTGGCATTAAAGTAAAATGGGAGTTTTGTAATTTCTTCTATCAGGGTAGGATTGCAAGGCTTGTTTTTTTTGTTATGAAATGTATCTATCAAGTATTTTTTTGATGGCTTAGGCTTTGAATCAATTTCTATCACAAATATTTTTTATTCATAGCATTTTCTATTCTGTTCAAGAAAAATGCTCTTGAGTGAGGTTTTTTTTGCTGCCTTTCTCAGAGACAAAATGAGCAATGGAGATGAAGATTCATTTCAGTAACTTTGAGTCTCCCTAAATCTGGGGTATTGCACAAATAGTTCAGTGCCTAAAGTGAATTGGATCACTCAAGAGCTCTTCCATTTTTTCCAGCTCTCCAAAAAGATTTTTCCCTCTTTTGAATGTAAATTCCAGAATTCAGAAGATAAAACTGATTTATTCAGAGATAAATTATGTAAATTATTATCTGCTGGCTATAGAGAAAGGCAGCCAGTAGAACCAGTATGGTTCTAGATATGGTATTTAAAAATCCAAAATCGGAAGTAACATGTATTGAAGTTCCTAGCAGGAGAAAGGCAGTAGAGCCATGAGTGGCTACGGAAAAGAGTGGGGAATGCAGAAATTACAGATTAAAAGAGAAACTCAATCTATTTGTACAAGTGTAAGAAAAGAATCTTTTTGAACTTATGAGCAGAGTTGGTTAAAGCAGAATTTAGGGGATATTGGGTGATTTCCACAAATACAGTTTTTCATTAAAAAAAACATGCAATGGGTGCATTTAAACAAGAAACATTTAATATTATTTGTTAAAAAAGTGCTATAGCTGCAATTCACAAAAAGATTGGGTCCCAGTCATTCTCTTACAAATGACAACAATTAAAACTATTCACAAGCGTGTCCCTTTTAAATACATTGTTTTGTAACTGTGGAGTGTCCACAGAGTCCTTGGCTGCTCTCACTGCAGAATATGCATCCTTTGCTCTCACTGCTTTTAGTGAGATTTTGGCTGTGGTCCCTTCACCAAATCGCTGCTCTCCACTGTATTGGGCTCAGTTCAAATGACAAAGTTAAAGCCTTCTTAACAATGCAATGCACCTGCTGCGTGGATTAAAATTGCTTTTAGTTGAGTTGAGTTGCAATACACAGGCTTTTAAAAAGTGTAAATTTTCCTGCAGAAGAAATGTCATATTTTTTGAATTAATTTAACAGGAGAACATTAAGAACTACGAAAAAAAAGAATATTAACTACAAACAAAATAGGGCAATATGTTTGTGTTTCTTTATTTCAAAATGTTTTGATTACAAAATAGAATATTCTATGTAATTTTGAGGTATTTTTTTATAATAGATGAAGAAATACTAAAATATCACACTAAAAATTTGCACTCTAAAATACATTTGATGGGTATGAAACATTTAGTATATGTGTTTGTGTTCAACTCTGTAAATACAGATGACATCAACAGCATGTTACTAGACATAAACTAACGGAACAGGAGGAACGGGATCTGCTCCAAGGTGGGAGCCAGGAGATAGGGCAACCCAGGCACTAGAAAGGCCCTGGCTCCACCCTCCAGCCCTTGACTGATTATCAGTTGCACTTGGCTGCACCAGGAAACTGAGGCATAGATTTTATCAGCAATGTTTCACTTGCAGCCTTTTGAAAACCTTGTTGACTTCACAAGATTCAAAATTGTTTTTTCCAAGATGATGTTTCCAATTAACTTCTCATGGAAAATTTGCTCTGCTTTCTTTTCAGCTGTTTTTTAGAAAGTTGGAAAATGATGGTAAAAATACTAGGGTAGCAATCTAGACTATTGCAAATATGATGACTTTATAGGCCCTGAGCAAAAACATTTCCATGCTCCCTTTATGGCACAAAAAGGACGGTGTAGAAGATGCAAGGTAGATGCCGTATCATACACAAGTAGTAAGGCTCCTGATTTTTCAAGTAGTTGCTAACACAAAGCTTAATAGAAGCACTTTAAGCACTGAAAAAAATATATAGTAATTTCACATATTTTAGCTGTTGATGCACAGAAGCATCCCAACAATTCACACTAGTTCACAGTTGGATATTAACATTTCAGCTGCATCAGGAACTTTATCACTTCCGGCATTTTTTTTTTAGCAGATTTAAAAGTGCTAAAAACGCACACATAAAATAATGTTAATTTTACAAAATGCTGTGTAGAATGGTAACTGGTTTTCCACATAGTTTTGATTTTTCATACTAAGCCATAGGAAGCCTCATAAAAAACTAGAATGATATATAGACATCTTTTCCCCCTGCACGATCTTTCCAACAGCTTGCTATCCACTGAAGTCATTAGAAAAGTAAAAATAAGAATGTTGGATTCAAAGCCAAGTGGAGATGAATAGCTCCTTTTCAAACTGTGTGAATAGATAAGAACGTTTAATCACGTTTATTTTACTAAAATCTAGATTGGTAAAAGATTAAAAAAAGAGGAACAAAAGGTGCCAAAGAACGTCATAAAAAACCCCCAAGTAAATTCTTGATTTCATCTTTAAAAACATTATAAAAGTATGGCTCATCCAACAAAGGAGCTGGTTTTGAAAATCAGACACCTTGAATACTTCATATTGGTGAGTACTAAAAGGCCATTGAAGCAAAGAGTTTTTCTGGTGATTCCTTACGTTTTAGGAATTAGTAATGAAGCAAAGAATGGGATAATATTTGCCTAGCTGGAAACTAGGTGGTGTGAAAGATACTTGTTTCTTGAATTTTTTCCTGATTGATAAATGTTCTTTAACTGACGTGCAAGAAAACAATGTCAGTAAGCCCCATGTTTATTGAATCAATTATTACTAATTGACAAAACTCATGAAGCAATTTTCAATGAAAATACATTGTCAAATGATGTACATAAAATAAAAATGGATATATTTGTAAAGAAGATATGAAGTCTACGCTTACAGAACAAGAATAAATTGTAGAAATCTGTATTTCTAGAAATTATTTCTGAATACAATGAATAGAGATATATAGAGATAGATGATAGATTGATAGATAGATAGAGAGATAGATAGATAGATAGATAGATAGATAGATAGATAGATAAGTTCTTAGTGTGTTTTTACCTCATTTTTTTGCACTTGTTTGCATAATAGAAAAGAGGAATTAACTAGTCAAGACCTATCAGTTTGCATCACAACGGTTTCTGTCTGCTATGTGAATAAAATGTGTGGGGTTTGTGTTTGTAAATTTGAGAGGGAACAAGAAATCATGATGGATGCTAAAAGATAAGTTATTTGAAAGCTTAAAAAAAAAAAATTTATTGAGTTTTTAATTAGCTTGAAATAACCAAAATAAGATTGAGAAGAGAGCACCAAAATATCTTCCAGAGAAAAACATTGTGCAATTTTTGTGAAGCTAAAGAGAGATGAATTTAAATAGGGAAAGGAAACCAAACTAAGCCAAATCCCATAAAAGAGATAAGTATTTTAAAATCAAGAATAATGAAGTGATTAACAGCTGGAAATGTCTTTATACCTTTGGTATTCTCAGATCAAAACATACAACTTGTTATAACCTAGCACTAATCTTTTAGATAAATATACCAGGCTCAATGCAGTAATAACTGGATGAAAACCAAGACTGTGTAGACTGCAGAAAGTGAGTCAAGACAGTCATAATTATCTTGTTAATTTTTAGTCTGTACCAGAACAACTGTTTCCTGATAAAGCTCATCTTTGAAGTGTTTTAGCTGCACAATGACATAAATCTTGGCACTTCAGCCCCTAATGACCTCCCGAAAGCTTTTACCTATAGGACAGGTGAGGATTCCCAGATCAGCTGCCAGTGTAGCATCAGAAGGTCAGCTGAGTAAGAATTCCAAATAACCCAAAGAGATTAAAGAATATGTTAAAGCCACACATCTGTGGTTGTACAAAGTATTTGCTTTCCATACTTACGGAACTCTGATCCATTTGGTTGTTAGCTTGTGATGTCTGCCAGAAATCCCAGAGAACACAGGGAGCAAAATTAAAACCATATAATAACAGGTCACAGAAGAAATCCTAGTGGACCAAGGTAGTTGTTGAAAGGCAATTTGTAGAAGAAAATTAGTTTTCCAGAAAACAAATGGGAAATGGATTCCGTCAGTGGAAGAAGGTCTGATTGTTTATTTTTTGTTTTGGGTAACCCTGGGTAGTCTGAGTAACATTAGTCGTAGAGGTTCCATATAAAAGAAAAGGAAAAGAAATAGGACATTTCTTTTTCCTCCAGTGTACAGGTTGTAATGTTCCTCTACAGTTACTAACTGGGAATATATTCTGTTTAGAGCACAGGTTTTTCACTAAAGCCTGGTGAGACAGAATTAACTCGTTTCTCCAAAGTAGAGACTATTAAACTCAACAAGCTCAGAGGAAATTATTAAAACTGTTTAAAGAGGTACCAAAAATCTACCTCTCTTGATAAGCCTTTTGAATCATTCTATCTGTCTCATGATTATGACAGTAATCTCTGCACATTTAAAAACTGCTGACATGAGTAATGTGACTTGAATATCTACACAGGTATATACATAGAGTTCAGCTTTGTAGTGGAATAGGGAATTAGATTTCCTTGTGAGAATTAGTACATTGATTTTAGATAGTTGTATTTGTAAAAACAAACTGAACCTCATTTCTGCTCCCAGTCCTGGTGCCACCATGAGTCAAGAAATATGAAGAGGCACAAAGCTGAAACATAACAAAATTCGCAACACAGAAGAATCTCACGATGTTTTTAAGGTTAATTTTCAGCCAGCAGCACTGTGCTGACTGACTCTTCACAGTTTTGTGGGATTCTTTTCCCACTTCATGACACTACCATTATGCTAATGTACCCAAGTCTTGGATAATCGGGAACTGTATAGTTATATCCAAAATATTTAGAAAGCTCACGGAATAAAAAAAATCTCCTAAGGAGCTCAGCTTTCAAAGAGCAGTTAAACTCAACATTAGCAAATGACAAAGAAATCCAAAAATCTTGTATTCTAGTAGTTGTGAAAGACATCTATAAAATGTACTCATATTTGGAGACAGTTTTTCAGGACCTAACCCGATATTTCTCTGCATTTCCTACAGATTTTAATTTCTTATTCTTCAGTTACTACACTTTGGTACGAAATGGAGATTGGTGAAGAAAGACAGTAAATATGTTTCAACCCAAACTGGTTTATTAACCAGGAATTTATCTTCTATCTGTGATATACTAGTTTTGAGTCTCTGAGCTGATCACTTACAACAACAACTTGTATCAAATTCTCTTACACCAGACCGAGCACTACAAAGACAAAATTAAATATGGCTTTTAGTAGTTCAAGAAAACATGAAGCGAGAAAAAAAAAAAAAGTAAAATAAAAAATACAGCTGTACAATGTAGTCTGTCAGAAACAGAAACATTTCCATGAGTGCAAGAATGAGTGTTAGTTGGATCAATTACTCATGCAGCTAATTCTTTTAAAAACAAGAAACCTGTCACAATAGGGATTTAAAAATTAATGAGGCTTCCAAATGAACACCGACATGGACGATTCTAAAGACAAGTGGCGTAATTTGAAAGATATGTCAAAGGTGAGCAACTGCTAAAAAAGAAAGGAAGTAAACAGATCTATAATAGCTACCATTTAGATACACTGGAGAAAAACAAGACTGAAGTGCATGTCTCATTAACTCAGTCTGCCTCAAAGAAGACAACAGAGTTGTTATCTTTCACAAAGAAATGAACTCATTTCTGTAATTATTTAGCTATTGTTTATGCGAAGGAGGACAAGGAAAGGTGAACACAGAGTAACAGAAGCAGGGCATTCTAAAACTACGGCATTCCAAGGAAAACAATGTAAGATTAGTAATATTCTGAAGGTACTGTGGTACCCAAAGTTATTGCTGCTTAAATAATCCAGCATGATCTGATCAGCAAAGTGCATTGAGGGAACAAGCTCACTGGAAATAAGAGACAGTTGAAAAATACTGTAGTGCATTTGTAGATGACTAAATTATGGCCTGAAGACACGCACATGAGGAATCCAGCAGTCTTTTGCTAATAGTGATAGTATCAATAACCAACCAAATGCTGATGGGCACAGCTAAGCTGTATGGATTCAGAATCTGTCCCCATCAGTAGCAGAACTCCACCAACTTCAGACTTGTTCTCTTTCACTAAGTTCCTTTGGTAAGATGTCATTGATCCTCCTAGTAATCAAATACATCTATTTTTCTTAATTTTTATGTCATATTTTTTTTGTTTGTGTGCCCTTTTCTTTGCACACATAAATGACCTACCATGCTTCTGGTGATCAGCTGTATCCATAATTGTTTCTTTTGGTTCTATAGCTGTGTCGGTATATTCTGGAAAACCTTGCTTAGCCTAAATTTAGCAACAGTAAAGTTAGACCAATTCTGATGGAATGCAGTGGAAGTTATGTGTCCAAACCTCCTGTTTCAATCAGGCATATGGCCAACACTCGATCAGGTCAAATGTAGTTTTGTCTAGCGAGCGTTGAAAGCATCCAGGGATGGAGGTTCCTCACCTCATCTGCATAACCAGTTCCACCAGCAAAAAATCTTTTCTGATGCCTGATCTGAACATAACAAATCATGATGTGCACTCCTGGCCCCTTGCCACTGCCATTTTGCCATAGATTTCCTTTAGCCTTTACTTTTTTATTATAGAAGTATTCCTAATCTTTATGTATGCAAGATTGTTCTTCCAAAAATGTTCCCAATATAAGTGAAACAGCTGCCTCCCTGAAAGTTGCCAATAAGGAGCTGTTTTGCAGAATATTTTTTTTTTTCAGGCAAAAAAAATACATGTTTTGAAATGACAGACAAATTCTAAACCTGGGTAATTCAGTTATCAAATCCATACTGAGCCACATTTTTTTAAAATTTAATAGGCTAGATCCTTCAAAGGCTTCACTGAACAAGCTTAATGTTTGACAGGATCGTCATTCAGAAAATATTGTTCCTTTCTACTCAAAAGAACTGTTTGCTTTTTGCCTTCTTGCTACTCTATTATGGTTTTCCAGTGGTACTGCAGTTAACAAGTAATAATGTACAGTAAATGCTTCTTTTGTATATCATAGGCATGTAAAAAAATTATCACATTTGGCTGGTATGAGAAGGAAAATATTTGGAAAGCCATTACTTCCTCCATCTTCAAGTCATAAATCTATCCATTAGAGTTTTTTAGTGTGTAGGGAAGAAATATTGGATAAAATTCTAGGAATATTCTATATTTCATTCATTCAGGTAAAGTGGTAACACTGTCTTTTTGGTCAAATAGCAAGTATTGGCTATCTATAAGGAAAAACACTTAATTAGTGTAGGAATTTGTAGGCAAGTTCATAGCATAATTTCATTGACCTCCATTTCTTCAGGCTGCATGAATTTCTGCTATTCAATGGATGTACTTCAACTCTTTTTTTGCAATATAAATATAAGGTACATGGCGAAAAATAATAAATACATGAAATTTAGATATTAGAGAAGTCATATAGATAACATAGTTCTATTAAAATATAAACCATGATTAAGCTTCTGAGTTAAGTCATGCAGGAAAAAAAGTGTGAAATTATGTAAAAGAAATTGTCCAGAAATATTTTATAAAAAGTCATGCTTATTCTGGTTGGGTTTTGTCCAGGTCCTACAACAATGACTGCTGGGACCCTGGAGTCCGTAACTTCCTGCTGTCCATGATTGTAAGTTGTAACTGGGGCTTGTCTAACACATGCACTTTTAACTTCAGCTTGTAGTCAACGATGAACTTTTTTGTACTACGGGCCACAGTGAAATCTAAAACTTGAGGGTATAGAGTGTTCAGCATCAAGAGAAATGATTCAAATAGTTTAAAAGAAAAATTTGAACTTGAG
>JAWWMO010000001.1:13792196-13824155 GCA_035047845.1 Dendrocincla fuliginosa
AATTCTAATTTATTGATAACATGAGTGTTTTTACAGATAAACAAAGCACATAACATGGCAGGGTACACTGTACAAAATGTGTTAGGAAAAGAATTCAAAATAGCAGTTCTTCAGTTTTTCTAGTCCCTTTTAGTGGCATTCAATTAATTTCCTTAGGTATTGGTTAGCTCCCTTCTTAACTTAGGCGATAACAGAAAAGTTTAGTCTTTTTCTTGATCTTTCTTAGGCACTTTTCCTATCACTGACTAGAGTCAGTTTCCAAATAATTGTAGAATTAAAAAGGCTTTATTCTAGTATTTTTTTTTTTCTAGGAGAGAACAGGACAAGTTCTCATAAATCCTTTCCCCAGACTGCTGGCACAATTCCTACATTTGTCTTTTTCATTGTTAACTTCATCATGGTCGGACTCAAATATTACAGCCTAAAAGATCAAACTTTTACCATAACAGCCTCCAGTGTATTTTCCGCTCCCCTTTTCTCTAAATACATTAGTCCTATGTGCTGTAAGAAAGAAATCATACGCTTAAAAATAATCCAACTATATGATCACAGGACATTAAAAGCTTATGACTGCAGCCATCTAGATTTAACATTTTGTTTCAATTGAAAATCCCCATAAAAGTTGAAGAAAGATTTGGAGACTTAGGAATAGAAAGCATTTAATAGCAGTGTGTCATTAAACCACTAAAAATGCATTCCATGACAGCAAGAGGGACAAGACTTTTTCAAAAGAAGTGTGCAAACTCTGATCTTCCCAGAAGAAGGTATGTGAACCAGGAAAGTTGTCTCCTAGGACATCAAACCAACAGGAAAACCCCCTGTGCCTAAGAAGTTGCTGTGTCATTCATTTTTAAGGGTGTGAAGGAGTCCTGACCGAACAGATAAAATGGAAGGCACCTAACAAAGACTCTTTCAAAAGGAATATTT
The DNA here is from genome assembly GCA_035047845.1 of Dendrocincla fuliginosa. Classification (NCBI taxonomy): domain Eukaryota; kingdom Metazoa; phylum Chordata; class Aves; order Passeriformes; family Dendrocolaptidae; genus Dendrocincla; species Dendrocincla fuliginosa. The sequence goes on from JAWWMO010000001.1 coordinate 13,793,124, forward strand.
TTATTGGCTTCTATGGCATGAAAGAGAGTTCCAGGATTTTTCCGCCCCCTGGAATTCTTAAAATATGGTGCTTGTGTGTGTGTTGAGGCATTCATAAACCAAAAGTTGTCCTTAAAGCCAGATAAGCAGCAGACAGAGTCTGTAGCAAAACATTGCCCAAGTATCTCATCTGACATTTTCCTAATGTGAAGGAGGGGAGTTGTGTAGATGAGAGGGGTTAAATTCAGAGTACTATAATGTATCAGTCTTCAGCCCTTTTTTCACACTGACCTAGAGAAGAAGTTTGGTTCTCAAGCTTAATTTTCAGGAGATCAGGCTAATGCAAATTGTGTAGAGATAAGTAGATAAAGCCAATTCTATATGCAAATATATATAGTTTGTGCTGCACAGCACATTTTTTTTTATTTTTGTAGATCTGCTGCTGCCACTTTTCCCTCAGACCTGAGTTTTGAGTCAGTATTTTATAACATTTTCAAGAGAAAGTATCAAGATCAGAAATATTAAAAAAATTTAGTGTTCCTTAAGTTGGTGAAAATATCTGTTTTAAACTTTACGTTAGTGCTTTGGTTTCAAGTCATTAGCTGTAACCGCATAGAAATAAAAGTCAACTTTTTTTACTAACTAGATGAAAATTATCATAAAGAAACTTCTGGCATAAAGCTGATTCTTAAGAGTGCATATTTCAAATAGGAAAACTTTTATACAATATATTTTCTAAGTTTAAAAGCAATTAAATGGCACTACAGTTGTAGGTTTATATGAAGAATGCACATGCATATGCTTACTTTCAAATCAGCTTTTATAATGATTAAGCAGAATTTTATTGAAATAAAACAATCCAGAGTAAGTAATACTGAATTGGTTGTTATGTTGCTTAGTAGTACCTAGAATATTGTATATGTCAGATATACAATATCTGCATATGCTGTGTTGAAAGCAAATCATGGTTATCTTTATTCCCTCAGGAATCTGCCTTAAGAAGTGGACTACGTAAATAATTATTAGGAAAGAAGGTAGTCTATTTAGTAACCTTTGAAAATTACTCATCTCTGTGGTAAATTTCCTAAAGAACTAGAAAGAAAAAAAAAAGGCTATATATTCAAATATGTAAGTGGGACCTATATTAATACCAAGTGCAACTGTATAGCAAAGCCAATCATGGGTTCCACATCAAGCAACGTGGAAAGTACTAGCACAATACTGGCACTTGCTTTCAGTGTGACTTTTGGGTATAATTTCAGACCCACAGGAAAATTCATATTCTTATTGTTTGTAGTCAGTCAGGTGAATAGGAAAAGGCAAAGTGTGTTATTAACCATCCCTGTAATTTACAGTAATCCAAAGCAAGAGCACTTAAATGTGGAGGAAAGTGAATACAATAAATAGGAAGGATTCTTCCATTTCTGACAGGGCTGCTGACTAGCACCTGAGGTATGATTGCGTGATTAAGTGTTTGATTTTAGTAAATACTTGCAGGCCTTAGTCCTGCAAACAAATATACACGTTTTTCCACCTCAGTGGCTGGCTTGACTTGCTTTCTTACAAAGAATAGAGTTAGTGAGTGGACTGAAAGCAGATCATGTGTGCAGACACCTAATGATTTGTGTAGTGTTGAGAATTACTGTTTCATGATTCTGCTTTCTGTCTCTTTTGGTTGTGTTTAAAATTCTGAAGTCCCATCAGGATAAACTGTGAAATATAGTCTCTCTTTGCAAATTAAAGTGTAGGGGTTTTTTTAATAATATAATTAACAAGTCTTGTATAGTGGCTGATGCCACAGTGTCCTTAATTTAGAATATGGATAAAAGTGAAAATATCATCCTTTTGCGGGGTGATTTTTAGCAAACTCTTCCTAAATGGTAGGATTAAATCTCTGAGATTGGCCCTTGTAGGTTCTATAGAAACATTAGGGAGGTTTTAACCTAAAACTGTTGTTCAAGTAGAAGCGTTGTTCAAAGGTGAGATAAGCGAGTGCAATATATTGCAGCTATTATTTAGTAGCCCACTGATAATCATTGCATTCAATTTTAGGTTAGCAAAGGTTACTCTGATAAAATGAAAGACAAAACCAAAGCAAATAAATAAAGTAGCATGTGTGCAGCCTTCTTTTATTGTTCAGAAACAGAGCAATGAACAAGCATAAAGGAATCACCTAGGAATTTCAGGGTCACACGCCAGAGTTCATCTTCATTAAACAGAAATTGAAGTTACTATGACTTTCTGACAACCTCCATGGATGGAGCTGAAAATCTGACTGGTGTCCCTATGGGGAAATTATGTTTTTCCTGATAGTTTTGCCTATAGCTTTCTCCATAATGTAACCTCATGTTGCAACCAGAAAATATTTTGAATGTTTTCATGCTTTCTTCTAATAACCCAACAAATTATGTTATTAAAAATCTTCTCAATATTGTTATAATATAGAAAAAGACTTTTTTAAATCACAGCCACAAATTGAAAAACCATGATATATGTAACTTAAAGAGCTCCAGGTTTTATCTTCTGTCTATACTGGACACAGCCAAATTACTATTTCTAAACTTTGAGCAGCTGTCCAAGTTTTAAATGCAGCTTCTGCTGAAATCCTCAACATTCAACTGCTATGGAAAAGAAGTATTCCAGGGTGTCCATAGCCCTTGGATGCCCAGGCAATCAGTAGTCCCAAGTCCCTATTCACACCCAGCAAAATGTACTTCTAAGAGCAGAAAGACTATTGGGAAAGCAAGGGAACACCTCCAATTTTAATGTTCAATATTTTTATAATTATTTTCATTATAATTGTTATGTGTAGAATATTTTGAAAAAATATTATCGCTTTGTACTTTGTTATATTACTATGGCAACACATGGTGAAACATGATCAAATTTAAAGTTCTTGTTTTCTTTTGTTGGGAATGAGGAAAATAATTGTTAATCCTTTAAATGAACAACAACAAAAAAACCCCAAACAAACACACCAAGCCTTAATAAGTGGAAATGTATTTGTGTGGCTGAATTTGTCATTTGGTATGTTTGAAACAGTATTGACAAAAAATATGTGTATCATGAACTAAATGTGTCATGAACTAAATCACTATACAGTTAAACACTGTTTTTGTCTTCTTAGCCCTTGTTTCATAGAAATTTGGAGACAATATTCTAAATTAATAATGAAAGCCCATCCCTCAGGCACTGCCCTCATTTTTTTCTTGTTAGCAATCTCCTGGGTATCTTAAACCTTTGCAGGAGTGAGTTGTTGATGGATTTTTATTTTTTTTTCACTTAATTTTGTTCAGTGCTTTTGAGCTGAAGATAAACCTCCAGCACTGGCAAAAAATCTGGAGCAATGAATTTGAAAGTTTAGGAGTACACAGCATGAAAAATATTTCCTGTGGTTTTTTCTGTAGCTCCTACTTAATAAATTCATTTCCTGAACTATGGTTTTATGCATTATAAGAAAGCATATACCATCATTTTGTATTTCATTTAAGTTAATACTCCTCCTTTGACCTGTGTCTGAAACACTGACATAATTCAGGAAGTTCTGTATGCCATCCTACTTCACATAATACTTTTTCAAACACAATTGACGATTTTTATTAAAAACCCCAAACTTACAACCACTCAAAAACCTAGTGCACAGTTTACTCCTGATGTAGCATAGCATAATTCTCTCACGCATGACATGATACCCCAGCATTAGTGACAGCAACATGACATTCCCCATACATTCTCCCTCTTTACATCTGTCATCACTACTGCGAAAATGAATACTTGATGAGGAGAGGAGGGGGAAAGGCTGACAAATAGACAGCTCACATTGCAGAAGCTTCTTGACAAACTCTCAGAGGGGAGATGTGTCAAACCTCATGTCATGATCTGCATCAGTAGCCAATGCACTACAGACCAGAGGGGGAAAAGAGTCATATCCATGGATGTGATGGGAGATTATTGCTTTACTGTCTCTTTACAACTTTCACTGGGATGGTGGATCCATCCAATGCACCTTATCTTGCAGTTAAAAATCTAACACTTTTGGGGAAGGTTTATTCCATTTTGTAGACTTCTTTTGGTGTTCATTCAGTGCCTAATGAATAGGTCTGATCACATGAAACACTGATCATGTGAACAATTAAGTCCAGGGAATAGGTCTGAGTTACACGAATAAGTGGTCTGCCAAAGATAATGTTCAGTTGTTCTGTCAAATAATGGCTTGTGAGGCTACAGTATAAAATGTTTGTTTTTTTGTTTTGGTTTGGTTTTTAAAGTATGTCCTTTCATAAAGGCTGGGTGAAGACAAATTGAGGAACTAATCATTGTCATGAAAGAATCTAATGTATTGTAAGTTCAATATATTTCCAGTCATTTTCTCCCACTACAGCTTTCTGGTTCTCTACTCTGCAGCCTTATCATGAGCATTTTAGAATTTTTAGTTCTCTGAATAGTGTTTGAATCTTAGGAAAAGTCTTATATAATTTGATATGAATCCTCACAAAGAACTGAAGATATGTCTGGACTTTATCTCCATTCTTTCTTCAACTCTTTTTGTCACAAGATGTGGAGGAAAAAAAAGTGCCATCACATCTTAATGGTCATTCAAAAGCAGTGAAGTATTTCTGGAAACAAAACATGGTAAGCATAAAAAGAAAACTTTTTTTTTTTCCCAATGAGTCTATACAACAGATATTCCAAAGACATTTCTCATGGAATGTTGCTAAAGGCAAAATGTACTCTAATAGCAAACTGAGTTATTGAAACATTAGAAAGATACAATTACCCAGCTATGTCCTCAACCATCAACTGTTCCATGACAGGCAGCCTTGAAACTAATCAAGTCTGTGCTGATGTCGATATAAAGATGCTGAAGGGCTATCCCAAGAAAGAATCCAGTAATAAAATAGCAGTACAAAGAATATTGTAGTTATTTATTATGGAATCTGGCAACAGGTGCTTTATGATTACTTTTTACACAGAGGAAATCAGGAACATCTAACCCCTGGAGTTATCAGAAATGTTTCTTTTTCTGTTTTTCTGTTGTTTTACTATGCATTCAGAGCTCTCTCTGAAAACTTATCATCTCACTGAAACAGTCATTACTGGAGTGAGCATTTAAATTCGCACTCACATAAAAGACAATGAGCTATTTATAAAGCTATATAAAAAAAAAGGAGAATGCAAAGAGAGAAGATAATGAATCGTCTGTGGAGATGAGCTTGGCTGCCATGACTTCTGGTCTTGTTAATGTCACCTGTGCAGACAGAATTAAGATAGAAGATGTCAGTGAAGGAAAAGAATCTTAAGGTATTTGAGGGATTAAGGGCTTGGGTCTAGAAAACTGTGTCAGCCAATAAGTGAACTTAACATATGTGGAGCTGGGCCAAGATTTACTAGTTCATGACATCCATTTTTATAAGCTGTATAGAATGATTCCCTTCACATAGGTAAACAAACTCTGCAAAGACAGAGCTCAAAAAAGATCAGAAAAAACTAGAGGCAAAGAGTGCAGTGAGTTTTGATGAGTAAGAGATACAAGTTGGAACTAAAGAGCCCCACAATTTAGGGAAGCACCGAAACCGTAAAGAAGTCCCAACATCTGCATACCATGGTTATCTGTGAAGCCTCAACAAAAATGAATTATGCAGAAATAGCAGTGACAGCAGGCATAGAGTTTGCACCACTGACTGAGAAATGCATTTCTCTGGCAGAGACACTTTTGTGGCTTGGCTGTGTTTTGGGTATTTTGTGTGACCAAAATTCTGTTCTTCCTTACGGGTATGAGTGAGCAGGTGCACTACTTCTAAGAGTTAGAGTCATATTCAGGTAGCGAATAATACAGTGTTTTCCTATGGGTACCTGGTTTTGCACATAATGAGACAATTGTTCAGGTATTTGTGAAAATGCCAATTGAATTGGGAAGCAGTTTAACCACTTCCCCAGGAGCCCAGATCCTCCATCTGTCTGCCCAGGAAAACCTGTGGGTACGGTTAAGGTGCCAATGCTGTCCATTTCTCCATATGTCACCACGGCGATAATGGGGCCATTTCACTGCTCTGGGAATCCAAATACCTTGAGATAAATTTATAGTCATATCAGCTGAATGCTTGCTTTGGCACTACTGTTGAAATGGGACTTAGGACTCAGTAATTTCCAGCCTTTTTTCTATTGATCTGTGCAATACTTAGTTTGTTCCAAACTGAATTAGCTGTAGCATTGTTTGTTTCCTCCTACTGGGTAAAAAGACAAAAAAGACACAAATCAAAGCAAAATCCAAAATGAAAAACATCTCTGCGTGAAGTTGTCCCTGAATTCACCTGTGTGCTTTCATGCAGTGAAAACTCACACATTGAGAACCACTTGCAGTACTAGTCTCAGGGGTTGTGGAGGCAGAGAGAAGGTACAGGAAGGTGTAAGAGCAATTAGTGTGATGGGAGAGATGGAGTAGCTTTACAAAGTGAGACTGAAAGGTCTTTGTTTGGAGAGAAGGTTAAAAGGGCATGCGTCTCAGGTTTATGGAATCATGAAGGTAGTAGATAAGGTGAAGGCCAAACAATTATTTATCAAATCCCATGATACTTTAGAGCTTTCAGTAAAACTAGTCAGATTTTAATTTGAAACTCAGTTTCCAGACTTCTTTGGTGGCTGGACTGTGCTTGGCCTGAGCTGGGTTCAGCAGGCAGTGCTTGTGGGGGGATAAACACCCCCCAGGGATATGGGGGTGGCCGTTGGGACAGACTGCTTCACTTTCCTAGGGGCACGGGAAAAGGGGAAGTCTGAGTAAGAAGGTAATAAAGATGATCCCAGACTGGGAAGATGGAAACCCCAGCACAAACATCACAATTCCTCAAGACAAAGACCTAGGGGTAACAATGACCTGTCACAAACTCCTCAATCCCCCATCCAATTTTTGGGGAAGGCTCATACTGTGAGGTGTAGGACATAGAAGGACATCAGAAAGGTGAGCATAAGTCCAGGGAAGAGGGATGGATACAAGGAAGGGCTTTCTAAAAATATAAGCAATTGTAACTATCCTTATTATCATTAAAGATTTTCCAATTTCGATAACATGAACAATTAGAAAGCTAAAACATAAATTGAACTGTTTATAAATTATTGGCTGCATATATGACCCATTCTCTTTTTTCTCATTTCACGGTTTTTGGTGTGACACTGTCTCTCCTCCTGAAGTTCTTCTGTTCAAAGAAATAAGGGACTGTCTGATGCTGTCAGTTGCTGTCTCTCTCTGTAAAGTGAGTCATATGCACTGAAGGGGTAGAAGTTGCAGCAACAACCCATGTCTTTGGGTAGTGCTAAAGTCAGTCCAGATGCTCGTAAAGGTGGAGGTGTCCATAAAAATACGGGTAATTCCTGTAGTCCTGACACAGGAAGGATCCAGCAGATGTATTTAGTTCTTTTTGGTGTAGGAAAAGAAGTGCAAGAGAAGAGTCTTTGCAGGAACTGCTGCTCCTGCTGTTGTTGTGATCTGTGGGACCTTCACACAGACCCAGAGAAAACAAGGTATCAGTCCTTCTCTCCCTGCATTTCCTGTGGGTTGAGGCATGTCTGGGCATGAAAAAGCTAACATAGCTTAATATTCTCCTCCTAAATAGCTGTCTCATATATGGAGGTAGTGTTGTGCCTGATGGAGACAGAGTGCTGTGCTAGAAAGACCAATATTTAGGACAGCAGTTAATTTCTTATGATTTTGCTTCTCTTTGTCATTTCTAAAAATGTAATCAGTGCAGTATATTAATGTATATGTTATGTTCATAATGGAAGCTAAAAGGAATGCCCATATCACCTGCTATGATGATCTCAAAATACAGATAATTAGCTATTGTTTAACTGGCCTGGGAAAACACCTTGACCAAATAAGTATAGAAAGCTGGTCCCTTCACTAAAAAAAGAAATCTTGAAAGCCCCAAGTCTATGCTTCATTCAGTAGTTGCTTTCAAAAATAAATGCAATATTTCTCAGAAAAGAAATTACTCGAAACACTTTGCAATTAAATTTCCCACTTACTGGGAAATTAAATATATGACATTCTAAAAGTATACTTAAGCTGTCATGTTGGTGTAGTTTATGTAGTAAAATCAGACCTCTGGCTTCCCAGCTGTTTCCATGAGAATTAATTCACAATAGGTGACCTCCTTGATTTTGCAAAGTGAAGGCTCTTAAGTTCATAAGAGGAGTACTTGGATATTACTTTCTGGTCTACTCATGTTTTATTTGTTTAATTATCTTTGTTTCTCCTTAGGCAAATTACTGGCAAAACAACTATGGGATAGTCATTGAGGTTCTTAGTTCCATTTCTCAATAAAATGGTTGTAACAAGCATTTGAGGAGTTTTAAAGATCAGTCACATTCATAAACATCGGGGCACAATCACAAGTAGATATACATTGTGTTTAAGGTCAGGTTGGATGGAGCTCGGAGCAACTCGGTCTAGTGGAAGGTGTCCTGGATGATCTTTAAGGTCCATTCCAACCCAAACCATTCTGTTTCCATGATCCTATGAGTCTCTGATATCCACATATATCTACATATATATAGAGAGAGAAAGAATCAGCATACCACTTTCTTCAGGGAAATTTGATTGATACTCTTATTTAAACAAAGTTAAATTGTGGGAATCTCACTCCCAATAATCATCTACCGTGGTAAGGAAACCACTGTCTCCTTTTCATTAGCCCATGTAAATTTTAGCAGCAGAGCTATGGCACAGAAAAAAATCTTTGAATCACAGTGGATTTGTGACTCTATTAAAAAAAAAAAAAATGATAGTGAGATTAGCATGCAGATACCAAGCAATGTTCATATTATTCAATCATTCATATTAGAGATGTCATAACAACACTTACACACTTACACATATATCACCACTGCTGTCTTTTTTGATTGATTTTTTTTTTTCTTTTCCCATTACAGGATTTGTACATATGGTTTTTAGCTCTATGAACAGCCAGGTCTCCTAGAAACTGATGTGTGTGAGTTGGGAGGGAGAACTAGGTATGAAATAAATGGTGATTATGTATTAATGAGAAAGGAGGAATTAATCAGATATGCACCAAATAAAAAAATTAAAATTAAGTTGTTCCAGTCCAGTGGCTGGAATATTGGTTTTATAGCTAAACAGTAAAACCATCTTTTTAACCCTGCCTGTCTCAGACAATGAGAGCTCCACTAAAGGTATAGATGATTCCACAGTCTAGAGCACAGATTTCTCTTCCTTGGTAAGCTATCTGTCTGTAAATAACATTAGAGGAATCTAGTATAAAGTATTTCACAAAACGTTATGTTTCTATGTAATTGTTTTAAGATTATTAGAATAATCTATTCTTGATTTTTTGCTATGCATTGCATAATTTTCTGTTGTTATTATGGAAATCAGTGCTTTGTAAATTTTTATCCCTTCAGTGAGTTTTTGATTTGGTTTGGCTTTTCTAATTATTTATAAATAGTTTCATAAATGGCACTGGGAGATTGTTGCACGTAGCTTTTTATCTCCTTAGTGCCTGGTGGTACCTCTTACAGAACATGCAATCTGAATGCTGTCTTCAGCTTAGCTGTCATTTTCTAGTAAGTGACTGCTCTCACCAATATGGAAATATATATGCAGAGATGAAATTAATAACTAACAGTGGACTTTATCTTGATGAATTTAGATTACACACCTGAAGGGAGCCTACAAGAAAGATGGAGAGGGACTATTTACAAGGCAGAATGGCTTCAAACTGAAATAGGATAGGTTTAAATTAGATATTAGGATAAAAAAATTTGTGCCTGTGAGGGTGGTGAAACACTGGCACAGGTTGTCCAGAGAAACTGTGGCTGCTCCATTCCTGGCAGTGTTCAACACCAGGTTGGATGAGCAACCCTGGATGTCCCTGCCCATGGCAGGTAGGGTGGAAAAAGACAATTTTGAAGGTCCACACAGAGTGATAAACTGGTCCCAGGCACTATAACTAGGGCACAGGGATTAGACAAAACTTGTTACTGAATTCTAAAAGCAACGATAGAGTAAATCTGATATTTTAAAAAGTCTACACAAGGCCATAATAACCAGAAGGCAACACATAAAGATATGGTGGTCTGACCAAAATAATATGAAAAAATTCAGGAGAGACTTTTGAACTTACAAATAGGTGAAGATATTAAGAAAAAAATGACCACTTTACAAGATCCTGTCCAAAGCATTTTTGCAACTCTGTAATTAATTTTTTTCCCTAAAAAGTGTATTTCAAAGTGCAACAGACACAGTCAAGAAAAGAACAGCATTTTTATATTTGGAAAATGTACCTTATAGCAAAAAGAGAGAAAGATGTTTTCTGTGTGCTATATATTGAGTAAGGGGAAGGTGAGATGAGGGAATGGAAGCTTTATTAAAAGACATTCTTAACACAAGAAAAGAGAGGAACCATATTAATTCAAAAAATGTAGAAATTATAAAAGCTGAGGACAGCTTTGTAACCACCAGAGCAGTGAGACTTTATGAGAATTGCCTGTACCAGAATACTTTTAAAGTTAGGCCTGACCCATTTGCATAAATGATGATATTACACGTCTTTGTAATAAGTGGATGAAGGGTGAGATTCGTGGAGGTGGGGTGACAGGAAATCTATATAAGTTCTACTTTTTTAGGTCTCCCGGAAGAACTTCTGGGATTGTTCTAGAAAACTGATGATGTGCTGGTAAGGGGAATGAAAGAAAAGGAAACATACTTCTGAGAGCACTTTTTGTTTGATAAATTCCTGATTTTATTGTTTCTAAGGCTTGGATACCATCAGGATATGGACTAAATAGAGGACCTGTAAGATATTAAACAAATATATTTTTACAGTCTCAGAAAAAACTTCAAATTATTCACTGTTACTATAGTAAATTTGGGGACTAGGCAATAGTAGCTGGGTGGTAAGTTGTTCATTTCTTCTCATCCTTTATGGTTCAGCATTATAAACAATTTTCACCATTTCCAAGGAAGAATTCCTGGGGGAAAGGAGTGCAGTGAATACACTATACAATTAATCTTCTGCGTCCGTCTGTAGGTAAAAGGGTGTTTGCCCTTGGATTCCACCAAAATTATTCTGAAACTGTATGTAGAGGGTGAGTTCCATTTGCTCCCTCAGAATTTTCCTATTTGATCAAAAATACTTATTTACTCATCTGTTTTGATGGGAAATATCTTCACTATATTCAACCAAACTGGCAGAGCTTCATAAATTATTGTTTAGTAATTTAGTAGAAATATACTGTTGAATGGAGTTTTAAGAGTGATATTAAATTAATACTACTGCCATTTCTAAGCCTGTTTGTTTTTGAGCAGTCAAAAATTATAATTGACAGGAGATCTGATGTCATTGAAAGTGATGACAAAAGTTCACTTCCTTCAGTAAGAAAGGTTATTGGTATTTTTTTTTTTTTCATCTTGAATCATATATTAAAAAAGGCATTCTTTAAAGCCATTTCTCCCCTCCTTTATTCTTGTGACCATCAAAACAAACACTTTTATGTTTAAGATGAAAGCAAAGTAGTTTTCTGTTTAATCATTCTGAAGGGCTTTTCTGTTTAATATTTAGGCTTTCAATTACTGAGTACAAATATTAAAATCTAAAGTCTGAAAATGTGAAGGGGAGCTTACACGTTAAAGCCTGAAGTTTAACATGTAAGCTCCCCTTCGCATTTTCAATTTCAAATTTTTAAATTTTAAACCAGATGGTTTAGTTTTATGGGAAGCTCATAATCAGGATAGAACCAAACTGCAATTCCACATTAATCTGATCTCTTTCCCATTAATATCAAAAGAAAACTACCCAGTTACTCTGTGGGAATAATAACATTTTTTCATAATAAACCTAGAATTTCAGTATTAAATAAAATTAATAGGAAAAAAACCCACATTTGAAGTAGGTATGTTGAATTAATTCAGAATTATTTTCCCCTTTCATTACGCTCATATGGCTGCCTAAATACATATTTTATGTGATCAACAAACTACTAATCTCACTCAATTTTGCAAAGATTCTTGTGGAACAATCCCTTTTCATTCTACCTGGGATAAGTTCCATTAGTATTTACGGGACTCATGGGTACACGTGGTAAAGACAGCACAAGACTTCCTATTTCCTTAGTGTTGACCTTTTCAAGTATTTGCTAAGCTGCATTGAATTTTTTTTCATGGTTCCCTAGTAAAATCACAGAACAAAACATGATTTTATGATTCTGATATTAAACCTTTACATGCTAAGGAAGTGTCAACAGTGTGAGGGGTTTTTAGTACGGATCTCAACAAAGCATCATTCAAAAGTCTTCCCCATATCAGAGTTGACCTTGCAGTATTTAGTACATTTTTATTCCTTTATGATGCTGGGAAGGTAAAGAGTGAGGTTACCTTTTTTTTCCTTGAAAGAGATGCACAAAAAATCTATTACCAGATGAGTGTGAAGTATTCATATATACTTAAAAGCCTGGGAAAGGTTTAATAACCTGCATCAATGGTAGACCAGATGCAGCACTGAAGGAAAATGCCCAGTGACACAGCTGTCCTTGGTATTATGCTGAAATTTTCCTTTATAAGAAATGCACATTCACTTACTTGGTTATAGGGAGTGCAGAAACCTAAAGATCTGAAACTTGTCCCCATTCAATCGCTGGCCTATTTCAGTTTTTAGCTTTGTCTTTCACTCACATGTCCTTCAGGTCTCTAAGACTGGAAGCTGGATTCTGCCCACTGCTCCCTTGGGAGGTTTTCCTACCCCTTCCTGTACATGTTCTAAGGAAGCTTCTCTTTTTCTGGGGCATTAAAAAGCTCCACCAGCTTACATCTGTTACTGCAATTGAATCCTCTATTCTTCTGCTGGTACAGGTGTACTATGCTTTCCTATTTGGAAATGTTTATTCTATCTTGAGAGTCCCAGAAGAAATTTTAAGAGTTGGACCCTTTCGACATATGCTGTGACTCCAGAAACATATTAATGTTGTTTCCATAGGAGGTCTGTAGCTTTTAGCCTCATATGACACTAGAAAAAAATAGGTTAGTTGGTTATAATTAATGTTTCTTTAACTAGGTCATCAGAGTATAAAATCTCACATCAATGGTAATTAATTGGCACTTAAGCAAATATTCAGCAATTCCCTTGCTAGTCTCATAAAGGCATCAGCTTTGCCTGTAATTATCAGAGCCAGGTTTATTCCATTCTAACAAATTTGGAAAACATAGTGCATAGTATATATTTTACTATGACTTTAATTTTTTTTATGACTTTAATGTTACACAGAGAAGACTTTCAAAGGGATATATAACTTCGTTGTTTTTCATTTAAAATTATCATTAGTAGATCACGCTTTATGACTAGATTCTACTCCAATATTCTATCAATCTCTACTACAGGGCTAACCCCATCATAAATTCTTTAAAATATAATTCAAATGGCTAGTATTGGAAGCATAGTTTTAATATATTCCAACTGATTCTTAGGAGACACCAGAGAAATAACCACCCTAGTTATTATTCAAGAATCATTATACTCTGCAAAAAATATACAGTTGTTATTTTTATTCATAGGACAAGATGTAGCTTTTCTGTTTGTTTTTTTTTGTTTGTTTGGGGTTTTTGGGGTTCTTTTTGTTTTTTTGTTTTATGTTTTTTGTTTGTTGTTTGTTTTTTAATTTTTATTTTGAAGCTAGGACTCTGAAAAGAAACCTGAAGTGTTTCATATTATATTGATATTAACTAATTTGCAAGCTACAGTGGTATTGTACTCATTTGTCGTTACTAACAGGAGGCTCACAGTCCTTGGGTGCCTTCCCTGTGCAGGTCCCAGTAGGCAGCTGGGCTGCCCTTGCCCTTGGAGCAACTTTCACCCACTTTCTGGGAGTCCAGGGGTAAGGGCTAATGCTGGTGTAAGAGAAAACAAAACCTATCAAGTATAGGATTATGGGATATTGGAAGGGTGAGCACATTACCAGGGAAAAGGGATAGATGCAAGGATGGGCTTTAAAAAAAAAAAATAATAAAAAAAAATTGCATTGTTGATGAAAATTTTCTATGTACACTTTTAGACTGCTACATCATGGATTTGACTAACGATAAATTCTTGGCTCCGTATACATATGCTGTTTTCCCTTCTGGTCTTTGCAAAATGCTGTGAATAAAAAAATGTTCTGTGCTTCACTGGACTGTGTTTTCAGGAAGATGTAGAGTTTCTTTGCCACTTATACTATGCAAGATGCTGTTGGCACATGGTAAATAAATAGTCACAGAGGCACTGGTGCATTGAGAAATCCCACTGAAATGTTAGGGCAATGTAATTTAAGAAAATTATTGAACAAATTTGGATGAAAAAATTAGGTGATACTCTAGGTTATATGAAGGTAGCATTAAGAAAAGGCAGAAATACCTCTGTGAGAAAGAACAGAGGTTCTTTCTTGTGGTTGTAGGCTTGATTTTTAACCAAATAGTGTGTATTAAATCGCGGTAATGTGGCCACTGAGTGCCATTTGAGGCTCTGTAAAAGACAACTCCTGGTGTCCAGCAGCTGTACAGAAAAGCCCAGGTCTGCCATAGGCTTCAGGGTGTATCCCAAAACCCTGGGTCAGCTCAGGGACTGCGTATTCTGGTTTGGTAGCTGAACCCCACAGAGTTACTATTAGGGTAAACAAGACAGCACTTGGTTTTTTGTTTGAATCAGCCAGACTTTGGAGAGACTAGAAAAAATCTTAAGGGGAAAGAGCTTAGGTTGAGAAAGGATATCCAGAAGTGGAATCATCGAGTGAACTCTGTCTTTCTTTTTCGTCATAATGTCCATTGAGCTAACAGAGCTCTTCACATAATTAAATATTCCAGCATCTCTGGTAAGCAGCCAAACTCCTCTATTCTTCATAAATTTGCTACGACTCAGGGGCATCCAGTGAAGCTTATGGCATGAGAAACTGTGGATGATTGTTTTTTCCAGCTGTATGACCACACAGTATATTAATACTAATGAAGTCTCTCAGATGCATCCTGCTGATGTAAATCCAGAGGGATACAATGCCTTCCTTAAGTCTGACACTGGTGTGAGTTATTTAATTACATCAGAACATTATTAAATAACACGAGAACTGCGGTCAATCCCACATACCCTTCCTTGTAGTCACAATTGCAGTGCAGAAGCTGAACTGCTTTTCTCACATTTTAAATGCTTTTGCAAAAAAGATTTTTGGGTTTTATTTATAAAGAAACATTTTAAAATGTTGAGCATGTAATTTATCCTCTGTATAAATGCATAACTTAATGGATTAGTAGGAGCATCTTCATACACCATGAAGATTATGCGCTTTCCAAACCTGTTTATCCTCTAGTTTTGGCTGCTTTGGTTCTTTGGTAAAATCTTCAGCACCAACAGGTAGAATTTTTGACTTAATTTGTTTCTTACATTAGAAAAATGTGTTTGGAACACATCTTTGGGACACATATCTTTTGTATGTATCCAGGGTTGGGTTCAGCTGACCAGACCTGGGTTGTTTCTTTTTTTTTTTTTTTCCAGAGGTATTGCAACAGGCAAAAAGGATCTAATATTTACATCCAAAAGATGGTTTCTTAGCTAGTAGCTCATGCCTGTAAGTCAGCAGCTTAATGTTTTTTTTTAAGATTCCAGTATCTACTTAAGGCTTATCAGCTTAGTAGATTATTAAAAAGTCAGCTAATATCACAGGCCAGCTCAGGACAGAACCCAAAACAACAATAGGAAAAAACAAAAATTAAAAAAAAAAAAAAATAAAAGAATCATGCACTAGATTTTACTTGCATCAAAAATATGTATATGTGAGACTTACATTTTAAAATAAGGTCAATGCTTTGCCATACATTTCCATGAAATTTAATATCAAGCTTTCCTATATATATGCAGAAGAATATGACAATTTGGTTTTCTTTTTTATTTTTTTTCCAAGAAAAATATAAAAGCTTTGAAGTACATAAAAATCCCATTTAGCATGGGGAGATGAAAGTATCCATGAGTAAGTACACAGAACTTGTAAATATGGCATTTAGAATAAAAACACACTTCAGTGTCTGGGCATAAATCAATCAGTGTGCAAGACCTTCCTGGGGCAAAGGAAGGAGCAGAGAAAGCACTTTGATAAGTTAGAGAAATTTGCTGGGTTTAAAAACTAGTTAACAACATAACAGCATCAAAGATGAATAAAAACGATGTGAAGGCATCTGATGATGGGAAGAATCGTCTGTTAATATTCACTTATATTTAAAACAAACTGCCAGTCAACACGTCTGCAGAAAGCACACGTTCAGCTGTCACTGAGGAGACTTGGCATTTCAGTCCCATCTGCTCCTTTCCCACAGCCTCACTTGTGGCACTTTGCATTCACATTTGCAGTTCATTTGAACTAGAAGTTGCAGGTTTTTTCTTTTTAACTCCAGAATTTTCTTTTTATATAGAACCTAATTGAACAATTCTTTGATTGGAGGAACTGTTTATTCATCACCTAGACAAGCTTTGGATACCACATCCCTGGAAGAGTTCAAGGCCAGGTTAGATGGAGCTCAGAGCAACCTGGCCTAGTGAAAGGTGTCCTATCCTATAGCAAGGGGGTTGGAATGAAATGACCTTCAAGGTCCTGTCCAAGTCAGCCCCTTCTATGAGTCCTTGATTGTACAGTCAGGCTCTGGTTTGTATTAGCTGCATGTCCTTAGGTCACAGAGTCACAGAATCAACTAAGTTGGAAAGGACCTCTGAGATCATCGAGCCCAACCTTTGACCTAACACCACCTTGTCAACTAGAACACAGAATTAAATGTCTCATTCAGTCCCTTCTTAAATACCTTCAGGGATGGTGACTCCACCACCTCCCTGGGCAGCCCATTCCAAGAGCACACTCCTGTTTTCTAGAAACTGTGGTCTCGTGGGGTTCTTTACATGTGAATAGAAATGACAAGTGAATAAATACATTTTCAGTCATGAGAGATAATCTTTTCTTTCTTTTTCAATATTTATGTGAAGAGAATTTTGTCATAAATATAGTTATAACTTCTATTAAAAGAAGGGTTAATATTTACATAACCCCAGAAATCTCTTTGGGGATAAGATGAATATCATTACAATTTTTATCTTTAGAAATTAATTTTTTACAACAATGAGAACTTGCTTTGGACGTGGTAGGTTTTTAGTGTTTTGGTTTTTTTTTTGTTTGGTTGGTTGGTTGGTTGGTTGGTTTTTTTTCCTAACAGAATTACTTTGTTACAGGCATTTCTAATACTCTATTGCTCTGAAAACACCACTTAGTCTTCATGCACTGTTATGGATACTGTCTTACCTATATTTTGGTAATAACCCAAGCGATTTTGCCAAATGTTTACAATTCATAATGTTGAAGGATGTCGAGGTGTTATTAGAAATAACATTTTAGCAATGAAGACAAGATAAATACAATTATTTTAAGTACAGAAAATGCCTTATACTAAGATAAAAAACGTAATGGTAATACTTTAAGTGATTTCAGTAGAGTACATAGAGTGCACACTCAAATTTGTGATTAGTAAAACCTGGGGTTTATCACCCGTCTATTTTCACTAATAATGACTGTGAATAATTTATATGTAAATTATATAGTAATATTATATAATCATATATATTATATATTATATATATTATATATTATGACATTATATAGTCATATCTACTTAAATGTGTCTACACTAAGGACTGCATTTACTGCAGAGACACGTGAATTAGATTTCCTCAGGTGGCCAGAACCAATCATGTGCTGACAGCCTAGAGCTCAGAGTGGTTTCATTTACACAGAATTCTGGCAGATTGAATCAACATGCAGGAAGATGCATTATACATCCTGCTTTACATATTGCATGCATATAGTGCACAGTATAAGTTAAATAATAGTTATTTTTGGATATAGGTGTGTGAAGAAGTTAATAAACATTTTAATGACAAAGAAATGGAGAAGCAAAATGGATGAGGAAAGGATGGGAATAGGATTCAATTTGTTACAGTAGATGCCCTTAAACCCATTAAAAAGTATTAGGGCAAGCCTGATGCCATATGTTTCAGTTTAAGAAAGCTTTTAGCATCGTATCTCACACTGTTCCTCTGGGACAATGGTGACTTTCACGATGTCCAGTTTAGTTATTTAAAGGATCACCAGCCCTAAATAAATGGAATGGGATAGCAATGAAAGAATCATCATAATTTATCTTTCATTGAACTTCATATGAATTTTATGATGCAGAATATATACATCTGCATCTTTAATATGGCTTCTAAGAGAAGGCAATTTCTATTTTTTGACATTCTCATATTAGACTCTGTCTCAAATAATCAATTGAAATGTAATCATTAATAAGTTGGTTTTTTTCTGTATGTAAATGCTATATACACAGAGATGCAGAGTGAGCATATGACATATATGTTAAATATCCATGTATGCGTTATATTCACCGTGATAACAGGTACTGAAAATTTGTTCAGCCCTTTCATTCTTCTGGCTTGAAATGAAAACAGATCATGTAGGTACATTCTCTGGTGTGAGGACTGTTAGAATGGCCTGAATTAAAAAAAAAATACAAACAAAAAAACCAAAAAAACCCAACAAACAAAAAAACAAACAAAACCAAATATCACTAACATCCAGCTTCTGTGTGAATTCACAGTCCTTATTTATATAGCTCAAGAAGCTGACTTAAATTTACTATTTTAATTTACTCAAAACTTATCTGCTTAAGCCAAGACTGAAGAGAACTACCAGTGGGAAGCTTCGGCTTTCTGAAACTAAAATTCAATCTGACTTCATTTTGAATTCAGGATGAACACTCCTGTCTCCCTGACTCTGTTCTAACCATTGACTCTGTCTTCCAGTTTTGTGTCACTGCTGGCCTATTTCATTTTTGCTGTCATTGCTCTCCTCCCTTGAGAGGTGTGCCTGGGATTACCTGTGGGCAGATGAGTCTCTTGAGCAGTCAATTCCACAGCAATTGCTTATAGGATGGTGTAAATAAATCCTGAACAATGCCTGTGGGCCCTGGCTGAGGCACAAAGACTGAAAAAGCACCACAGTTTCTGTAAAAACACATAAATGTTGTAGTAGCATTAGCACTGTTGCCACTGTGTCACATTTAACACTGGGTTAAATTACAATATTTTATAAATGAACTGTGTAAATGCTAATGGCCATCTCTTCAACAAATGTAATTATAAAGGAATTTGCTGCAACTATCCCTGCCTTGGGAAGTTACTTGGTCAGGTGGGACATTGGCAGGCTTTTTTTTGTTTTCACTGAATCACTTGTAGGTATCTGAAAACCTCTGAAGCAATTCTTTATATTTCACCTTTGGGCCTTAAGTGAGCAAAATGTTTAAACAGATATTTAATCTGGAGCATCTTTAGAATGCTTCACTGGGATTTCTCACTTACTTGTAATTTAGGCACAAATTTGAAGCAATAAATGAAGGATTGATTAAAAAACAGCTATAAAAAATGGTTCCTTAACAAAAAAGCATCTGCAGCAGAAGAATCTTGCAGTTCCCCATGCAAAAAAAACATAACTGTCATTATGTGGGAATTCCTGTGCAAGGAAACGTTTTTAAAAGATAAAGATGTCTTTCATCTATATGATTTTCAATGTAATGTCTAAAATGGATGACATTGTTTTAAAACATTTCATTCTCTATGCTTTCTCATGGGAGAGATAAATTTGGCTCCTAAATAAAGGCAGCTTTTGACATTCTCAGGTCGAAGGAGTCCTTTTCACACCTTTCAGTTGTCCTTCATTGAGATTAATATTCCATATATTTCCATATTATATATTGACACTGTATCTAAACCCCTCATGAGCCTGGAACAACTCTCCTAAGATTTTAGAACTGTGCTTAATTTCAGCAAATACAACTCAGTCCCTCAGAAGAGGAAGGTGATTATAGAATCATAGACAGGCTTGGGTTGGAAGGAACGTTAAACATCACCCAGTTCCAACCCTCCTGATGTGAGCAGGGACATCACCCTGTAAATCAGGTTGATCCCCGGAGAGAAATCTGTGGTGAAGAACAGAAAAACACAAAGCAAAAGCAAGTAGCTTCTATGGTGAAATATTATGGAAGCTGCAAATATATTCTTTTGTTAAAGAAGCCTTACTGAATCACTGAGGATAATAAGAAAAACCTACTGAAGGACCAAGGAATGATCTTTGCTGGTAGCTGTTATTTCAATTAGTTTTATTATTTTGAAATGTCAAAAGTAACATTGACTTGAGAATATAGAATAAAATTCTGTAACGGATATAAATGTGCTTTCTTGTATGAGGAATGTACCTTATCTATATGGTATGCAATTTATTCTGATAAAATTAATATGATATAAAAAAAGAGAACAGTTGCATGTTTTGAAAACTTTTTCCAGACTTTAAAAAATCTGTGTTAAAAAGTTTTAGTTTATTTAATCTGAGGGGTCTAGATGCAGAAATCTGGATAATACCCTGCTTCAAAGCCCCAGTGATACACCAGCACACATGGACCCTGCCATCTCTCATTTCTGCACAAAAGTGAACCAAGGAACAGCTTAAGCAGGGCTCAGTTTTAGTCCTGCAAGGATGTTTTCAATAGTGATTTCAAAAAGAACCCACAAATTCATCTTCAAATAAAGCACCTGAAAACACTACCAGATGTCAGTCATCTGGTGAGATATAGTAGAGGCTGACAGAATTCAAATCAGGGGAAACCGATACCTGTATGTGGTTTTGAAGATGCTTTAAATAAGAGGTACTGATTCAATGCTAGTTCCCTGAAGATGTGGAAAATTCCCTTTTATTAACCTCTATTTTTGCTGGGATCCCCATATTATTCTATTCAGAGGCAAGAGGGATTAAATTAAACACAGACAGAACCTATCAGTTGTCAAGCAGAGCTATAACTGGCATCCTTTATCCTGGCTTGTAATTTTCAGGACTGCATAACCTTACAGACAGGCTCTCTATTTTACAAGGATACAAGAGATAGATAGGTCTAATTCTAGCTACTGACTGGGGTGGAATACCTTATAATTTTCCCAATATTTTCTGTGCCTTTTATGACAGCACATAGATTTACGTTCAGTGCAGTTATATATCTATATATGTGTATAAGATAACTCACATATATTAATATTAAATATCATCATGTACACCAGAACTGTTGATCTTTAGTTTTTACAATAATCCTAAAAAGTTGAGATGAATCAAAAAGAAACTCAAAAGTAAAGCTGTATAAAATAATTTTGGTGCTAAAGTACTGTTTTTGTATAGTTAAAGTAGCACAGACTATCACATAGAGTCATATATAGCACAATGTTTTATAGACTTCAATTTAGAGGTGTAATGATAGATTTAACAGGCACCATTTTTTTTGGGGGGGTGGGGGTGGACTTCATGTCTCTATTATTATAATTCTGATAAACAACAGTATTGTGCGAAGGTTTGGGAGTCTTTCTCAAAAAAAGTATTTTATTAGATGTACACAGGTAAAGTTTATCTTATATACAGCCTTAAGCTACTTATGTGAATATAAAATGCTTTATTTTCCCAACAAATTCAAAACCATGACCCTTCCACGTTTCCGATACTCTCACACAGGGTTCCCAGGAGATGGTTAAGTGGATCTAGTTTCTTCTCTTCATCTCAAGACATTGCATACTGTTGAATAAGGATTTAAAAAAAAAAACCAAAACAGCCACTTTCAAAGCTCATGCTGTGCAATTCATGACTTCCATAGCTAACTGTTCAGAAGTTATTAAAACCAAAAACTAGTTAGTGTTTAAAAAGTAGCGTTCTGGTTTGGCTTTGCTTTCTTGTTTGTTTGTTTGTTTTTCTTTTTTTGACTTCTCTTGCTGTCAATACAGCTTGTGGCATCTCTGTTTTGTTAATAACTTCAGACTTCTGGTGAGTTCAGTGACTGGCTCATTGTTGCAAACAAGCTACTCATTCAATTCAGGGTTTCATAACAGGGTTTCTTCTTTTGAAGAAGTGTATTCTGTATCAGAACTACTTTTTTTTAGCTGCTATTTATAATTTTTATGAGCATGTCTGTTCTTGCAGAAAAGAATATAACATAAAAAATCCTTTAAAATTAAAGGAAATTATGGTTTTTTTTCATAATGAAAGTATAACTAAGACTGGTCTTGAGGATAAAGACATAAAGTTGCTTTTTCAATGCCTCAAATATTTAAATACTTTACTGAAATTAAAAAAAAAATCTGCTCTATTTGGAATTTAATTATTTATGTTGATCAGGAAATAATCTGATTAGCTGTTTCATATATTGACAGTAAGAACTGATAGAGATAAGAAAACACTCTCAGTATTATAAAAAGAGGGGAATTCATCTTTATTTCAAAAGTGGCAGCATTAAATAGTTTAAATCACTAATGGTGAAAAAGAAAAAAAAATTAAATTAGAATACTTTGAGCAAGATTAATATGCAAAAATACCTGTAATTTTTTGTCTAGAAATTGAAATCAAAGGTTTTGTTTTCAATTTCAGTGAATGATAAATGCTCATGATAAATGACAAACACAGAGCATTTGAAAACAGAGCATTTGAAAAGCTCTGAAAGTCACTGATATCATAAATTGTAAGTTAAGGGGGTCTTTTCCTTCTCTCTCTACAACCTTGCCTGCTCGTGAACACCTAGCATAAATACACTTGCTATCTATTTTCAAGCTCTCCAGATTTTGAAATCATGCACTTCCATAAAAAGAGTACTCATCCAGCTAGTTTCACAAATGAAATAATAAGGACTATTTTAAGACAAGTTGAATATATATAAGGCAATAAAACAAAAGTGTAACCAATCAGGTAACTTATCTATTCCAGTAATTTGATGTTTAGGTAATTATCCTACCTCTCCTTAGTTTCATGTGTTGGTTGCAAGGCTTTCAAACAACCTTTGTTCCAACACTAACTTGCAAAATTTTGAGTAGTTTTTCCTGATCAGAAAATGAGCTTATATTTAAGGAAATTGTCCAATATTCTTATTACTGATGATATGCTTGATTTTTTAAAATGAGGTTTAATTAAGTGCTTATATTTTAGAATAAAATCATCGAATGGCCTGAGTTGGAAGGGACATTAAAGCTCATCTTATTCCAACACCCCTGCCACGGGTAGGGACAACTTCTATTAGACCAGGTTGCTCAGTCCTGCCCAGCCTGACCTTGAACATTTCCAGAGACTGGGCACCCACAACATCTCTGGGGGATCTGTTCCAATGCCTCACCACCCTCACATATCTAATCTAAACCTACTCTCTTTCAGTATGAAGTCATTCCTCTTCATCCTGTCACTCCAGGCCCTTGTAAATAGTCTCTCTCCATCTTTCCTGTAGGTTCCCTTCAGGTACTGGAAGGTCACAATTAGGTCACCCTAAGCCTTCTCTTCTCCAACCGGAACAATCCCAATTCTCTCAGCCTTTCCTCACAGCAGAGGTAAATGTTTCCAGGGAATCTGAAGCACCATCAGAAATGCCAGTGGGCAAGCAAAGTGGCACATATTTATACATTGATGATCATTTGACAACAAACAACTTGGGATGGAATTTTGGAATGCATATAAGGAAATTAGGCACCTAAACTTCAAGGGGAATATTTTTTTCAAGAGGAACTATTTGTTGTTTTAAAAAGAATTTAGTGAATTTAGAGGATACAGTAGTCAGATCTCCGGCATTTAAATTGAAAACTGTAAGTTTTCTCTGTATAGTGACAACCTTTCCTAATACGTATCTCAACTCTCTTAGAATCTTTACTTTTGGCTTAGAATTTCTCTGCCTACCTACACAATTTATAGGGAATTGTACAGATATTTCTGCTAATTGATTTTCTTTTATTTTGAAGTTCAGGGAACTTTAACTGGCTTTACACGATTCTGAGACTTAATATAGAACAGCTATATACAAGCTAAAAGTACTACTATACATGAGATCATAATACACTGCGTATACCTCAAACGGTTTTTCATTCTAAACTGCAGAAATATTTGTAGTCTTCTGGCTGGTTGAAGTTTATTACGATTTTTTCCAATTTATAATGAAATAGTAACAAATACTGCAAACAGGAGTTAGTTTAATCTTAGCATTCAGAGTCCTCTAAAGCCAAGCAAACCTAACAACCCTAGGAAGTTCATTGGGTGGTACATGAAACACATGTTGCTGCCAGGAAGCTACCAGGCTCCTAGTATTGTATCCAATGTTTTAGGGGAACAAAGGCACAAAAGGAAAAAAATTACTTCTGCAGTGCATATGCAAGACTGTGAACTATTTCCTTTGTTGGGAATTGACCAGGATATAGAAGTATCTTAACACATGAAGAATAGGAAATCACTTGTCTGGTAATGAAAAAGTTAAAAAGTAAACAAAAATCCAAACTAAATTAAAAACCTGTCCTTAACTGATGTGACAGATTTCCTATTGTTTTCACCCAGCTGTTATGAAGAAGCACCATTTTTTGGCTAAATGTCCTACTAAAGAATTGAAACCCACAGGGAAAGAATGGATGTAGTTTTGCTAATCCTTTAACACATTGGAAGTACTGTTCCTCTTTTTATTTGGTTTGTGCAGCAAGTTGCTGTCTTTGCCATGAGTGAGTGAGTCACTAATTAAATATAGGACCAGAACATCAGCCAGCAACCCAACCTTGCTCATGAAATCACTAGAGCAGCAAAAGATCTGGTGTGTTATTATTATGCACTGCTACTGTATTATCTCTAGTTACTGTAATAAACAGACTGGGAGGATGTTTTACCCCTCTGTTGTATTACCCATATATCCAGTCCAGCTCTTGGTAGCTGAAAATATTAGGGAAAAAAATCATGTAATGTCTTGACTGATGAATATGGGTATTGAAGCATGTAAATAAAAGTGCCTGACATACACCTGGAGAGAATTAATCAACCAAAAGCAATGCCAAGTAGGATATTATATGTTTGCAAAGTGCATACTCAAAATGAAGTGAATGTTTTATTAGAAGTTTATGATTCAAATGTTTAGTTTGATCCCTTATTATTGATGTTCACATCAAACATAATTCTTTTCCCTTCATTTACTCTCTTTTCCCTGAAATCCATCTATTTTTAGGCTATAATTCTTGCTCCTGATTTTATACCAATAAATACCGGTTCACTTTACCCCTTGTGTTGGTGACTTTGTATGTTCTTATTGCTAATGTGAGTTAATAGTGCAATATTTTTAATGGAGTTTCACTGAACTTCTACAGCTAATGCTGAGTATTGCAAACTTTTGAGTTAAGTGAATATTGACCAAATACATATATTATTTTTATTATGTTTTTGAGATGCATGGAAACAAAAGTTACACTGAGAACCTCTATGTGTTAGACGTTAGAAGCAGGACAATCGGACCTGAAAGAAGAGAGCAAATTGTGAGGAGATGGAAGAGATCTGGGGAAAAGCCAGGATATGTAAGGGAGGATGAAACAATCATTGAGGGCTCCAAGGGAGACAGAAGTGGAAGAAGCAATTGTAAAAGGGAAGAAAAAGAACACTCTGGCTCAAGAACAACAGTGGTTCTGAGGAAGAAATGAAGATTAAAGTGATCTAGGCAGTAGAAGGAAGAAAAGGAAGAGCAGGGGAAGAAAAATTGTTATATATGAAAACAGATATTTGTAATTGTGCAAGTTATTAATATCATTTCATTAGCACTATTGACAAAATTACCTCATAAAATATATGAGCTTCATTCCTGGACTGGATGGGTTCTATTGGTATTGCCATATTACAGGATAACATACACTCACTTGAAATCTCTTTCTCAGGAAAATGATGATTATTCAATCCTTTACAATGTAAAATACCTGAATCATTCTATTAATACAAACTTAATGTCAAGTGTCAAGGTTTGACAATCCTGCTTACTGCTAACACTACCCATGCAATAACTTTGACACTGCAGTGTATTCTCCTGTGGAAAGTTTGTTTAGCCCCGGTTTAACTATTTGGTGAGGCAATAGAAGAAAATACAAATTATAAAATCTTCAAATTTAAAATTATGGAAAGGATTCCTCAGAATATCTGCAAACACCTCTCCTATGAAAACAGGTTGAAAGAGTTGGTGTTGTGTAGCCTGCAGAATAAAAGGCTCTGGGGAGAGGTGTTGGGGCCACAATGCTTGAAGGAGGCCCATAAGAAAGATGGGGACTTCTTAGCAGGGCCTATTGTAATAGGACAAGGGGTAAAGGTTTTAAACTAAAAGAGGGCTGGTGTAGACTAGAAGGAAGGAAGAAGTCTTTTACCATGAAGGTGGTGAAACACTGGAACGGGTTGCCCAGAGAAGTGGTAGATGTTCCATTCCTGGAAACATTCAAAGTCATGTTGGAAAGGGTTCTTACTAAACTGATCTGACTTGAGATGTTGCAGGGACTGAAGAAGTTGATGGTCCAGGACTGGGTGAGTTTTAAAGGTCCCTTCCAAGCCAAAATTTTCTATGACTCTATAAAATCCCAGATTTGCCGAAGGATTTAGGATGATAGACTCCTCTGTAACTAGGGGAAATTAGCTGCAGAGCTGCTTTTGTCAATCTGTGCACGTATAAACATTTAAGGGCCTAAGCAAAACGTGGTGAAAAATTCAAGAGAAGGAAGAAGCTTATAGAAATAGCAGTCTAATATTTTTCATTATGAATGAAGGATTTCATTCAAGGAAGAAATGAATCCCTTTCTTGGGATATTAACTAACAATAGGTTTTTGAAAGGTTTTGATTTGTTTAAGACCATGCTTCTTTTCTTTGCCTTTGCTGTTACTTTTTCAACACTTATGACCTTGTCTACTTATAGATACTATACCCATTAAATCTTGTTATTACAGTCTTTATTCAGCCTCATCAACTTCTCCAAATAGAGTTGAGAGAGCAGGAGAGGGAAGAAATATGAAAGTAGATTTAATAGGGATAGGTAGTGATTCACAGTGTTTCATAGATACCGTTAAGATAACAAACAATGTATCCTCGATGAATAAATAGGGTTTTAAAAAAGCCTTCCAGCTTACTCCTGGTGATAGCTTTTAGAGTTTCAAGAGCTAAAGCATACATTTTCTTCAGTCAAGGTTGTACTTTGCAGTCATAAGGACATTAATGTTCTAAGTGACCTATTGAATGAAAGTCAGTCATCTTTAGTACTCAGTGAATATATCTTTCTCACTTCATGAATTGAGAAGAGATTATGAGTTTATGAACTTGTTCGGTTTGGTATTGTTCAGTGGATGTTTTTTTGTGACCCCACTGATTGTCAAAAAACATCAGTGACTATAAGATTGTGTGGGCATAATTGAGCAAAAATTGGCATAGCAAGTCAAATAAAATTGGTATTTGTAAAATAAATGATTTTTTTCCCCCTTTTGATACCTGATATGTATTTTAGTTGCATTGCACCTAGTACAGTAACTCTACTTTTGTAGTGCTCATATGCTTGAAACTATGTATTCAAGTGGGCCTCTGTAAACCCTTTCAATAGAGGAAAATTCAAAAATCTAAATGTCATGTGGGAATCCTAACATTTGTGTTCAAAATCTCCACCTTGTACGTACCTCACTTCTGTGTTTAGATATCCTACTAACGAACAGACTAAGGAGTAGCCACACCATCTGCACCGACATCCAATGTGGATGCTCTGATTACTTTTCCACTTCATTTCCCCTCAACCTTTTGTGTCACGTTGCCACTACCTCTATCTTGACAATATCATCTTTCTATTGACTTCAGTCCTTTCAGTCATCTTAAAAAAAATATGCAGCTTTGTGGACTACTAATCTTAGCCCAGGGTACTTACCATAGGCATTATGTGGTATTAAAGAAAAGGTTGCAGTTTCAGTTATATCTGTGATTGAGCATGAAAATGTTAAATATATTTGTGAAATGAAATGAATTCTTCAATGAATTCTTGAATTCTCTATGAATTCTTGCTGTTAACCTATAATTCCTGTTTTTTTTTTTTGTTTTTGTTTTGTGTTTTGGTTTGGTTTGGTTTTCCCCCCGCCCTGATTTGCTAGAATCAACCATTGGAGAGATTTCTTGTCTTTGTAGAGTTTAAGAAATATCATTACTCATAGCTGATACAGTGCTTTAAAGGGTCTTTTATTGCAAAATAAACACTTGAAATATGTTGCTGGATATGAGGAATGGTCTGGATGGCAATGGTTTATAGTGACAATGCAATCAATTGTAGGTATTAGTTTTTACTATAGAAACAATTTGTCAATCTTTTTGTCAAAATGAAGCTTGACTTATCTTTCTGTTCAGCAGGACTAGGAATATCAAGGTCAGAGAAGACTGGAGAAATTTGGAAAGTATCTGGTTTGGGTATTTGTATGTGTCACTCCAAATTTACCTTCTTAATGTTTTATATAAACCCTTGTATGAAAAAGAAATTAATCTTGCTGGAAATTTAATTCAGCTGATTAATTTTAGAGAAGCCAAATAAGAATAATTTAAATGGTTTTGGTTAGGATATATTTAAACCTTTCCAGAGTCTACTTAAATCACTTTGTAAGCCCATCTTTTAAAAGCATCCAGTGTACTTTGCAAGAAAAAGGTCAAAACTGATGCCAAAAAACCTCGGTATGAAAAGAATTGCTGAGAGTTTGTTCTTTTAGCAGCAAAGGTATGTATTTGAGCAGCACTGGAAAGCCAGCCAGCTCATGCCAGACAAAGTAGCTTCGATTCAACAGGGCAAAATGAGCCATTTTATACATTTCACTACATGATTACAGCATACAATTTTGCATAGTAATAAGATTCCATCTGATTATGCATATTAATGATTTGGTGGAGTCTGGGCAGAGCCTTCCAGAATCATCTTTTGGCATCAGGATTAGGTGGTCGTTCCCAGTCTTCAGCCTCACTCTGGGGGTCTTTAACTCCTCTTCTTCACCTTGACCTCTTCAGCCTTCATTGTTCATGACCTAGTCACTGAAGCTTACAGGAACTACTGGCTTAAGGCCATTTTGCTCTATTCCAATGTCTACATTGTCATGATTAACAGCGCTAGGCTGTTTGTATGGAGTTTTCTAAGATCAGGTCAGTGGTTTGAACAGAACCCATCTCCATGTTCTCTGACAAACTCAAGCAAAGCAGGTGCTGAACAGTTTCTACTGACCCCGTTAACCATTTCTGGGGTTCATTCTTGTTTCAAAACAAAGCAGTTACTTTCTCTCATGAGATATTTCTTCTTATACAATAGTTTTTCCCCTGGTGGTATGTACCAATGTATCAATGGGAAGGCAGTAAATGAACTTGTTTACCATTTTATTCCTCAATAACAAAGGATATTTCTACTGATCTGGTAATTGTTCAAAAGAAATTTTTGAATGCTTAGAAGAATTTTTTCTAGATTGCACTGTGTAAGAAAACAAACAGTGTAAGTGGAGGAATTTATCCTGGTAATCCACAGAAGCCAGCAGCAGAATGATAAGGATTTGACATTTAGAATCCTCTTGCACTGATAGAGTGAGTCTCCAGTTGTCTTTTGTTGACCTTCATAGGATAAAATGGAAATCCAGGCAGAGTTTCATGGATGAATTAACCATGAAGAGACATGTAAAACACAGAGATATTAAAACTATTTAATTGATTTTTTTTTTTTTAATTAAGGAAACAGTTATGCTCAGAAAAGTAAAATCTATAAAGCAATATATCAGAATACTGCAGACAGCTGGGTGTAAAATACCCTACTAATCAATTAAAAAAGTCAGTAATAACATACTTTGGAAAGACTTTTACCCATTCTTGCTGGAGAAGTGTGTTTTAAAGAACACATTATCACTTTGAAGAATGAATTCATGTTCCAATCTGAGTCAGTACTGAGGGAAAAGTTGAAAGCTACAGTGCACTTGCTGAAGAACTAATGTTCATTATCTACTTTAGAGGTATTTATAATTGGTGACTGCAGCTGGTAGATTATATGTTACATTGCAAACTGTCAGAAAGCAGAGGGCTTTTTCCATTAGCCAACTAAATTGCTGGACTTCATGTTCCCTTATCTGGAAATAGATTTGTGAGAGAATATGTGATTATGAAGTGTACCTTCATAAATGTTGGTTCTTTTGCTACGTGCCTTTCATGTGCATTGAGTAATCTCTTACAAGGCAAACTACAGCTGTGAGACTATGAATCCAGCTGTGGAAAGGCATTAACAATGTGTGGGAGCTGGTTCTCTCAAGGGTCAAGTGGAATAATATGTAGATGTATATATATAAATAAGAAATGCATTTCTTCAGAGAATCGTCACCCTTTCCCCTCTTGCTATCTGACTTTTCACTACTTTTTTCATTTATTTAGGCTTTTTGTGAAATAAAATGAATTCTTGAATGAATTCTTGAATTCTCTGTGGATTCATTCTCTATGAATTCTTGTTATAAACCTATTCTAAATCGTATTCTGAACTTTCTTCTGAGCAATGAAAGAAAGCACAGGGAGTAGTAAACCTGTTTTATTTCAGGGTCTGTGGTAAAACTTTGAAAGTGTTTTCCCCTTGTGTATATGTACTCTTTGCCTTTTAACTTGAAGCATCATCACTCCTTTTTGCCAGAAACCTTAGACTTTTCTAATATTTAAGACTTCTTTCAACCATCTTAGCCCTTGCACATGGATATGTAAAATCTAGTGTAAAAATAAGATTGAAAGGAAGAGAAGGTAGGGGAACTCAAGGTGCACCAGAAACAGCTGATTAGTGCAATAAGCTACAGAGACAAAAGACATATTTAGAGGAAAAGAGCTAATAGATTTATTCTGAGCACTTGATATTGACTTATTTTTCATACATATACTTAGATGGATATATTTAGGACTTCAGAAAGTAACAGTTAATGTTTTTGCAGTTAATGAAAACAGAAACATTAAGTGCATCTTTTATAGTACATTTGTGCTGGTTTGAAGGTAAACCGGCAGGAGAAATGGACCCACCACAATAGAGGTTATAAGCCAGAGTTACAATTTAATGAAAGGTATTACAATAAATACACTGACACAAAGAGAAAACTGCTTTCAACTCACCAAAACCCAGCAGTATAACCCAGTGTCCC
>JAWWMO010000001.1:13824255-13883455 GCA_035047845.1 Dendrocincla fuliginosa
ATAGAGGGGGTAGAATACATAGTTTTGATCACCCCCACACAGTGATAACTGGTCCCTCCTGCTGAACTAGGACACCATTTTACTTTACCTGCACTCTGTCTCACACATTTTCATGTGTTAAGTTTCACATTTTTCTTAGCTCCGTGAGAATTTACTATCTAAAGTCCTGTGCTTTAAAATTAAAGTTTACCCTAGGGTCCTGCCAGTAAAAGAAATATAAATGTTATTATTCTTTTATGCTATTTTGAATTACTATTTTCATGGCTGCCACTTGATCTGCTGTGCTTCCCTGTGAAAAATCCCTCTGTTTGCAAAGTTTGGAAATGAGAAATTGCAGTTAATTTCTTCAAGAGTATTAACACCACATGAAGAGAAGAAAATGAAAAAAGGAGAAAAACCTCCCCTGGGGTTTTCCGTTCTGTAGTTTAGTGTGTGCTGCATTGCACTATTGGATTGTACTTGTGTACAGCACATTTTTAATGTAGTTCAAAAGTACAGTTATGTGCATTTGAATGATAATAAACAGGATACATTGCAGAGATTTTCCAGGCAACAATAACAGATTTGAAAGTCTCCATAGCTTTGATGTCTATTTAGAAGCATAGCAATTATCACTTAGCAGTATCCAAATCATACATTCTAATTAAAGATATTTTACCACTGTGATTACACTCAAAGTGGAGTTGCTTCTCACTGCAAACCGCAGCATCCCAGCTCTTCAGTGGTCACAGCTTGTCTGCCACCAGGCTAAAATAGTTGTAGGTAAGATGTAAACACATTGAATATGTTTTCATTTTTGTGCCACTTTAATCTTTTTCTGGAGTGAATTAAAAAAAAAATCACACCCCAAAACAACCAAAAATCCCAAAACAGCAACAAACAACAAAACAAACGAACAAACCCACCAAAAAACCCAACCCCAAAAACTGTCTAATTTTCCATTCTTTTTTTTATTACTTTTTTACACCCCAGTTACAGAACAAATTTGTTTTGGAGGGGGGATTTATTTTTATTTTTTTTTTATTTACACTCAAAACTTTCCAACGGTAAAAGAATCATAAACTTAATTGTTGCATTCAAGAAGAAATGTTCCATTTGAGAACTTGGACACAAGTCTTCAAATAAGGCACAACAGAGTAAAAACTTATGAAATTTACCATTGTTTTCACTGTCAGATTTTTTGGTGATTCGTTAGGGGTTTTTTTGTTCTCTTGGTCTGACATCTGTTGAAAAAGGATCAGAAAAATATTGACAAACTACTTCCTAGAGCATTACTAACAAGGAAATAGGGAATCTTCACAGCAGAAGTTTAAGATAACATTAGTAGAACTTTGTCTCTTTGAAACAGAGTTTAAAGTCTGAATTGTGATATTTTTATATACTTATCACATTTCTTTTCTTTAGCTGAGTACTGAGCATGGAAAACAATAGTTTTAAGCTTAGAAATGTTTATAGTAGAATGGATTTCCTGTTTTTTAAACTACATTGCTTGAAAGGTTAGAAAACTAAGCTTTTTTTTACTTGACACTTAAGAGAGTGAGATCCCCGGGACTGAAATTTTTGGCATATGGGTGGTATTTGACTTTTTTAAAAGACATGCAATTGGAAAATTTCCCTCTTAAAATGACATAATCTAGCTTTTAATGGTGTGAGAGAAGAGCGAGATAACAAAACGTATAATAACTTTTTTTTATTATTTTGCAAGAAATATTTTATAATCACAACCATAAAGCATTATTTAATTTTACAATCACATTATTTAATTTTACAATCAATTTACCACTTTCTCTGTTTCTCTTCACAAATATGTACTTTTAGAACAATATAAAGGGCTTTTGCAAGTTGATTGAGAAAAAAAAAACAGTGTAAATAGTAGGTATATTTTCTCCTACAGGCAGCCACATAAGCTCACCTTTAAATATTGTATTGGAAATGCATGGGAATATCACAGATAGAACAAGTGGGCACTAGGATTAACACTGTCGAGTGATTTCTAGTAGACTATTCTACTGATGTGATCCCCATATTTGGAGTAGTTCTTGGTTTCTCCCCTTTAAATTATGAGGCCAGAAGCTTGTCACTCCATTTTCAGTAGGAGAGAAAGGAAAAATCTCAAAAGCATCTAAATATTCTCCTTTAACGCCACCATCTATTTATCCTGAAACAGCGATTCTGAGGTAGTTTCTTTTCCCACACCCTTTTTTGGGAGCTAGAACTTGTCTCAAGAGCAGTCCTATTGTTCTTTAAAGGAAACTACGTTTTAGCTCCAATTTCAATTTTTTGTTCACATTTAGGTTCAGTTTCAGGGGCTGAGCAAACCATTTGACTCCCATTAACACCATATCTGCTGCTGTGTGGCTTCTCTGCCCCATCCCATCAATACAGAAGGAGGTTGATTGTAATGTTGTTTTGTGGAACCTGGGCAATCAACACTGGAGCTATTAAATGAAGCAGTTGCCTAGCAAACAATGAAGCAAAATCCACGCAAACTTGGTGAATGTTTTCATGTTATCAATCTCTGTATTCCTCTGAAAATACATTATTTCAAAAACGTTTCAGTCAGCTCTAGTTTTTCATCAGCAGATACTTGTCATTGATGTCAAATGCCTTAACCATCACACAAGCATAACTTATAGTATTGCATTTAAAGAAAAATTATATCTTTTCAGGTTTTCTATCTAATTGTGAATTTCTTGTAATCAAAATGAGATTTTTCTTTATGAATAGGAGAATAAAATTTGTAATATTTGTAAATTAATTCCATATCAGTTTCCTAGAAGTCTTTGTTTTAAAAGTGAAATACCTTTATCTGTAGAGAAGGCGGGAGACAAACATATGTTTGTAAAGGAGCACTCAGTTTTTGTATATCCTTTGTATCCATGTGGTTTCTTTCAAATACCTTTGGAGAAGAATATCTTCACATTCTTTAAAAAAAGGAGAGATTCTGCTACTTGAGAACAAATTTCTGTTGGGTGTATGCTTTTTTTTTCAGTTAATCAGCCCCCTAAATAAGAGCCTTATTTTCCTAATTCTTTCAAGTTGTCAGTTAACAACCCTTACTGTGTCATGAAGAGAAAAGAAACCCAGTATTAAGGGTTTAGGTCTGCCTTTTTAATCAAATATATAGTGTAAAAGGAATACAGAAGTCCAACCACTACATTAGAAGTGATAAATGCTAGAATTTTTGTGTTAAGGTGTCATTATCCACAGTAACTTTAATAACTGATACTTGAAGAAGAAAGGTAAAGGGAATGTTGAATTCCACTAATTAGGTTCAATATCTAATTTAATAAAATTAGCTATGAAAAAGGGATGTGCATAGCAGCTACATAGCTCTCAAAGCATCATTTCTAGCAAAGACAGGTTTATTACAACTGAAGATTACCAGGAGTTTGTTTTTTTTCTGTTTCAGTGATGAGGTATATTTTGATTTCCCCATAAAGGCAATTGTGAGGTGAAAGTTAACGATATCCTTTTCCCCTTGAGAACATACAGTAATCTGCTTTATTGCCTACTTTACTCTTTCCCTGAAAAGCTGTGTGGTTGCTGCAGGAAACATCATGTATTGAATGGGGAGAGGAGCAATTGTGGAAATTAGCTCCAAATGAGAGATTAGTGTCAGACTGCACAGAACCCTCACCAGCATTTCGGATTGCAGATCAAACAGAATTTCCTCTTTTTGAACACAATTCCAGCAAAATACTTACACATGGGAAATGAAGCCAAAAGAAGCCTC
Source organism: Dendrocincla fuliginosa (assembly GCA_035047845.1). Taxonomy (NCBI): domain Eukaryota; kingdom Metazoa; phylum Chordata; class Aves; order Passeriformes; family Dendrocolaptidae; genus Dendrocincla; species Dendrocincla fuliginosa. Next base: position 13,827,992 of record JAWWMO010000001.1, read on the forward strand.
CATGTGTTGAAGTGCTCAGCTGGACCAGGACCAGAGGGGCTGACCAACCTTTGCTTGTTACATTGATTTCATACTAAGTGTCCATATGTTTGTAGAGAACTGTTCTTCATGTAATGCCTCAAAACTATTTTACATTATGAGCTATATAGAAAGAAATTGCTTCAGCCAGCTCTGCAGTACATTTGTGGTGTATTATGCTGCAGTGGTTAATAGAGCACAACCACACTGTAAAATGGCTCAGGACAAAAGCAGAAGAATGCTGAATCTAATTAAAAATGCAAGGGAAAATGAAGCAGGCAGAGTGTAATTACCTGAGCTGAAATTTAGCCTGGACATGAGAATTAAAAGCTTATTCTTAGGAACCTTTCTTGACTTCTTAATAAACATTAGAGGTAGAGGGTATTGCTGAAACATTTGCCTATGCATGTTCACTTTGAATTTACATTGAATTTATGCAATTCACTCTCCGCATTAACATACTGATAAGCTACAAGTTAAGGATTACTTAACTGCATAATCTTTACATGACAAGGAGCTGTGTCTGCAGACATGTTATTCACTACTAAAGTACTATAATTCATGTGGGGTCTAGAATGCAGTTGCAATGAGGGCTACCGAAATCCAGTCATTATAGCCTTGGCACAGAAATGATAGAGAATATGAGGAAAGCCAGGATATACTCTCCACAGATAATCCAAGGTATGTACCCTTATTTCTATTTTCTACATATAGTGGAGACAATGGCTCTGGTCCAGACCAGGGAGATAAACCTACCCAGTACACTTTACTCTGGAGGGGTTTGTGGATGGGTTTTTCACATGGCGACACAAGATCTCTTGATCCTTCTTCCATCCACGTGCTCCCTTGTTGGTTTCCTTGTTGGTTAAGGAAGCAGATTTGAGTTTTGTGTTAAAGACACACTATGAGTTCACTTTGTTGTGCTGCACCAGCTGCAGTGACCATATGCTGGGCTGCCTAGCAAGCACTGCCCTGCTTAGGTCCATTTTCCTGTGTTCTGTCTCTTCTTTTTGATACTCTTGTACTTCATTTATGCCATCCCAGTCTCTTCTCAGAGAGCCTGCCCAGTTATGTATTCTGTGGTTCTAGTTTTGCTACACCTATGGTCAAATATCGTATCTATAGAAGATAAATGGCATTTAGAGGATAAATGTTGGCTTCACAAGGTTTTAGTACCCTGGACATACCTAAGTCTCATCTCTAAGTACCTGTGAAGCCTGGCACAGACTGACTCACAATTCCCTGTGCAACCAGCTATAAAATCTGCCTTCATCCTTAACAGTGTCTGTGACTTGTCAACTTCTCACACTTACCTGTCAGGTACAGCAATTTCCATCTCCTGTCCTGTAGTCATCCATGGTATCATGCTTGGTCCACTGGAGATACAGCATTTATGAATCTGATTGTAAAAGCTTCTAGTGCAAGGAGATCATCTGGCAAAGATTAAATTCACATATCAGAAACATGATCGCAGATCTGAAGTTCACAATGACTTTTTATGAATAAAAATATAATGAAGGCAACTTTAATCTGTGTCTCTAAATAAAGTTTATGGTAGTTTAATGGTAGAGAAAGAATGGAAAAAAACGGAGGGGAAGAAAGAAGCAAAATCATCAATTATTCAATCTCAGTCATAATCTTAGGATCACTGTGAGCAGATTTTTGGAGAGTGCTGTCTACATCTGGACCTCTGAACTTCAGCTGTAGGAAACAGTAGGAAGGTGTTTTCAGAGAAGTCCAAGGACAGAACAACGTATAGGATGCTTGCAGATGGTGACAGAAGCCAAAGGGGATTCAGAACATTTGATGGGGTTTAAGCTAGAGATTTGAAGCATGAAGGAGAAGAGGATTGAAAATTGAAATGGACTGTGATCCTGATCTAGAAACTTGGTCTAAAAAGCATTGAAATCTTCTGATTAGGAGAAGCTGAAACCTATGAGTTAGAGTTGAGGTTAGCTTAGAGGAGTTAGAGGTGGATTAGATTTTGAAAGTATGAGGAATTTGGGATTCTTATACAGCAATTATATATATATAATATATATTATATATATTTACATATACAATCTATATAATCCTGCTTTGGCATTTGGGAGGTCCATGGAAGATCATTTCATCCTGTTGTCTCTCTAACACATGGGATCTCTAGGCAACCAGTTCCTCTTCACTCCCCTCTTCTGTCTCAGGTGTGTGGTACCTTATGTACCCATTGACTTTAGTGGGAGGGGAGTATTTAGTTGTTTGCCAGTATTGAAGACCCAGAACTAACTCTCTGTGACTTTCAAGATGAATGAGAGTTAATGGTGTAATAAGTCCTGTGATTAACAATTACTAAATTGAAAGATTTTTCCATCATGGTCTATTAAAACTAAAAAAAAAGACTTTTTGTTAACAATTTTGAAATCAGTGTATAGACCATTCAAAGGTACAAAATTTAGAAAAAAAAAAGTCAGTGATTCATTGTGACTTGTTCTCTTAAGAATTGAATAGGACAAATGAGTCTGCTTATTTACCTTTTTGTGGTTTTGTGATTTTAAACAAAACTCTGTTTAGCAAACAAACCATCATTCCACGAGAAAAAAAAAGTTTAAAATGTGTGTTGCATCTGCTAAGAAATTGCTTGTCTGATATGTACAAGATTCATGGGGTTCTTTGGAATAAACATTCACTTATAGGCAGAAGTATCTCTAGACATTCAGAGTTAGATCTTTTTAGTGAAATAAATAAACTAGTCAAAAGTATCTGAAGGACAAAAACTGATTTTGTGTGGATTTTGAGCTTTGTTTTTGGAAAGTGGCTCATAGAGAAATCTGAAGCTGCTAGAAACATGTACATATCTAGTCTTTGTTTTAGTCTGACAGTTCACAGCACTGGGAGCAGATGAACATTTTGTGATATGAAACACCCTCCGGTGTCCAGCCAGCAAAAAAGACTAAAGAAACCAACTGTGACTTCCATCCGCTGCCAAGGTCACTGATTTCAACCAATATGAGGGAGACAAGTAATTATTTTCAAATGTGAGACTACTGAGTCCAGAAAGGGTAAACTCACCAAGAGTCAGTGGAGCAGTGCTATTTCCATTCATACTCCAGCAGCTCCCATATGAGGAACTCAGCAGAAAGATGCTATAAAATAAAAAATTAAAAAAAAAAAAAAAGTGTTGCAGTAGTACAGCAAAGACTTACTGCTTTAGCTACAAGAGGGGGTCAATTGCTTCTCAGTTGCATTCACTTGATTTATATGTTTTTCTACTTTCATGCATCATTTTGCTCTAGGATTTGTACAGCCATAAGTAGGAGGAAAGACACTCTGGTTCACTCATTGATACTTTAAGATAAGTGATTTGTTTTCATTATTAGTCTAAGAAGAGTTGTTGATTTTATTTACTTCTTAATTAAATTAAATCTTTCATATGAATAGTTTTTAAATTATCTAATAATTGTCAACAGAATTATTTTGTCTAACTGCATGTATAGCTAGTTTTTCCTGTAAATGTTCTCGTAAGCATTGCAATAATTATTTTGTCTTTCAATTTGTACTAATTAAGTGGACATTTGAATAGCATCAAATGTTTTAAGCAACTTGAATGGTATTTCTTTTTGGTATTTTCCTATGGAAAATCCTTAGAGCAAATATGTTTTTTAGGTGTTAATTAGACTGATTCCTACATCCAGATTAAATATTAGCAGTGAATACACCCAGTAATTTCTTAGAAATGTGTGTGGAGTTTTTTAAATTTTTTTGTCCCTACAGAGTTTCTATGTAATCTTGTATTTCTGATTAATACTCTCAAAACAGAAGTTTTGCCTCTGCTATAAAAAGAGAACATGGTAGCAATTCAATTTCTGATAATATGATTTTTTTTTTGGAAATGTAGCTTTCCCAAAAAGTATGAACCGGTATATAATAAGTAGAAATAATTCCTTGCATCTTTGATTTGTCGGCTAAGGAGCCAGCTGCTTTGAACCAGTGCAGAAATCCTGACTTGGTTAGAGAGACAGTGATTTACACTGATGGTGGATTAGGTTCATTGTCCTTAACTGAGAGAAACATTTATAGGGCAATTATGCTATTAAAGATTTGTAGTAACTGGCAGGATGTATGAAAGCTGTGCAAGCACTGTTCAGAAATAGCCAAGACACTGGTGTGGTATTCCAATTCTTTCAGCCACAAATCCAAAGGACAGCACCATGCAGGCTGATGGAAAGAAAATTCCCAGTCAGATGCACTACAACGAGATAAGGTGTTACCTCAGGAACAGGAAGAGTGAACTGATGCATGAGGTTTACCACACTCCACACAATCAGGCTGTTATCCAAATTTCAGGCTGTTTTTTCCCTTCCTCTCAGGGTTGAGTTTTAGTGGGTAAGATGTATTCCATTCATTATGGGACACCATACTATCATGCATGGGGGTCTGATTCCCAAGTGGCTGGTAGTTCTCTTCCATTCCAGCTTTGAGCATTTCAGCTCCACAGAGCACTTGGCTACCGTGAGGCATTTCTGTCCTCTCTCCCTCTCTTCATCTCTTCATCCCCTCCTTCCCCTCTGCTCTCCACCCTCTCCCTCCCCCCTTTCTTTTTCCCAATTTACCCATTGGGTAAACCTAACTCTACTTTGGATTCAACATTAAGGCAAAGATAGTAAAAAAGGATTATTTTCCTCAGTCTCTGTAAATGAATTTAGAAGGGAGTAGAGCCAAGTGCTCAGAAGCTGCTTGTCCACAGTTATTTGTGGTCTGAAAGTTCATGGCACATATTGCAACTTAAGGAAATAAATCATTCCTATGAGCCAATTATGGATTTTATAAAAGAAAAGCATAAGCAAGCAAATATTCTCTTAATGAGACATATTTCTAAGCTAATATGCTACAGCTTTATTAGCTAATTAAAGATGAACAGTACAATGATCAAATAATGGGCACATTTAAAATTGAATCAATAAATCAGTCGGTTCCAATTATTCAGTCACTAAATTACTGCATTGAGTAATCAGCTCAAGTTATGAGTTTGACATGGGAAGGAACTGTTCAGTGTTAGCTTTGTCTTTGAAAATGTAAGAGGGATCCAGTTTTCTTTTCATCCTAGAACACATACAAATTCTTGCCAATAAAATGCATATTCCTTCTGTCTTTTGGGCTTCAACACTAGATGAGCACTTAAGCTGTGATTGAGCAGGAACTTCTTACAGTCACAGATGTAAAGAAGGAAAGCTGTCTTTCAGAGGTCAAGGAGTGAGTGGATGATCCTCTTAGACAATGGTTTAGTTTTAGGTGGTCCAGCACAGAGCAGGGAATTGGACTCAATGATCCCTATGGGTCCCTCCAAACTCAACATATTCTATTTATCCTTTCTCTCTGTGTTCCTGAAAGTCTGTCTGGTTTTACTTTACAAAAAGTAAACTTTGAAAACTGTTATTTAGGCACAGAATTCATATTCTATGTAGAGGACTGAACATTTCACTTTGATACTGACATTTAAATATTCTATTGGATTAAAAATATAGACTTTTCTATACTGAAAGTGTTTTTAAAGCTGAATTTCTCAACCTTAAGACCCAGGGAAAGCATAACCACCATAACTACCTCAGAAAAGGGAAGACATTGGACAAGAGTTTAAAGAATGTTATCACTGAGGTTTTCTTTAGCAGATATTTTTTACTATTGGACTATTGCCTCCTAATTGAGCTTCCTGATGGATTAATATATTTATCTTCTCTTTTATCTAGATAAAGTTTACTTGGTGTAACACGAGGGAATGGACTTTCAGTTCCTGACCTCATTAATGTTCCTGAAGCCATTGTTAAGTGTAGTACAGAATTCTCTTCCTTATAAATATTTCAAATAATATTTCCTTTAACCAAGAGTAATCTAAAGATCCATCCAGTGATAGTTTATTATGTAAAGGTAGTAAAAATTGCATTTCTTCCCTCATACACATATCTCAGGATACAGTTCTTACTTAATTTCCTTCACTATGTTGGTATTTTAAATAATGGCTTCTTCAGAAAGCAAATGTAACTTTTGTTTGTGTAAACCACAAGAAGTTTTCAGAGATTTTATTGAAATTGCCATAAAATTATATATATGTGGAGAAACAATAAGCATTTTTTATAGCAGAAATGTAATTTTTAAGTTTATCAGTTTGGGGGTTTTTTTGAGTGAGATTGCAACAGGAAAAGATCATATGCAGAATTAGTGCTGCTGCAATAGAAAAATAAATGTGTGCGAGTATGCTCAGACCTTAAATAATAACTAAAAATGCTCTTAACCAGAAGGTTAACTGTATGATTGAATTTCATGTGACTAATCCTCCGATGATGGTCTTCATGTTAAAATCCAGTTATATCTGCTATATTGAATTTACAAAACATTTTTATTCATATATTGAACTATCCAGTAAAACAGATCCTTGAAAATTACACTACATTATTTTTTTTTCTTTTCTTGTTATTGACTTATAACTTTGCATAAGTACCTTTATGGAAAATGTGAAGGTTATTTTTTTCTCATCTTATGTTCAGTGGAATATTTGCCTCTAAATACCTAAGTGATGTGATTTGCGTGTCTTTTTCTGGGGCTTTGATTTTTTGTTTGGGGATGATATGTGATCCAGCATTTCCATGGAACAGCATACCATTTGGAGTTTCTTGGGATAATATTCATGTCGAGCATTTAAGAGTCATATCCTTAATCAATGCTTTAAGCAGTGTGAAAATTTAAAACTTAGAAGTGTTTGGCTCAGGCTTATTTCGTTGAAGTCTTTTGTCTTCTGGGATGTATGAGAAGCAGAGATTTTGAAAAACAGAACAGGATTCTGGTTCCGGGTCCTTTATAAGTGGAACAAATTTTAATAATTACCTTCGATTCTTCAGCTTCCCTGATATTTTTCCCCCAGCTCATTATCATGTAACACATATTCTGAGGTACATACTCTGTCTTCATACCTGTTTTCCTGATTTTTTTTTTTCTTCTTTGGATAACTTAATCTGTAGACCCATCTTGCTTTGTACATGTTTATTCTGATTGCTACACCTTTTTAATGCTTCCAATTAACTTTTAGCTAGGGAATACGAGTTTAATGGGAGAAGTCTTTTACAGTCAAACCCAGTGGTTGTACATTTCTTGTAAGAGGATTTAAAATGGAGAGAAAACCCACACAGTGCGTTTCTCTTACTCCTGGTTACTTTCTTTCTTCTAGAAGTGCTTACAGAGGGAGAATTAAGTTGATTATGAATAAATAACACATACTTTAATTCCACTTCTGAGTGCAACATGAGTCTGCTTCTGTGTTTTCTCTTTAGTGAAAAACAATGAAAATATAAGTAAAAAGAATATGTTTAATGCAACTGATGTGAATATATATCTATATATACACATGATTAATGTATTAAATATATGTATATAGCTAATATGTTTATAAAGTATTTAAAGATTTTTGTGACATATTTGACTGGAGAACCATTTAAAGAGAACATTTAAGAAGACAATCTCTCAATGGGAAAGCTACTTGTGGGTATTCCTGTGAATTTTCATTAAAAATCTTCTACTTTCTCCTGTCTGAATTCAGAAAAAATAGCATAATAGGGCAAGTCACTGGAATTTAGTTCATCAGTTCTCTTCCCACCGCTACACTGCGATCGTACCAAACAGCTCCACTAAACAATCTCATGCCAGCTCTAGCAGCCCACCAATTAATTCCACTAATTTTGGAATTAGTTTTCTTCTAAGTGAGATAGAAACTTATTTACTTGTGTGCTGGGATATATAAGGCCCCCTGCAACATTTCGTGGTAGAAGCTGGTGTTAGCTCGCTGCCATACTTCATGCTTTCTGACACTTCCAATTAGCATGGATCAGTTAAAGGGAAGGTGTTGGATGAGGCAGCTTCCAATGATGCATTAAAGTTGAAAATTAAATTCTGGTAGGTTTATTCATAAAAGAAATAAAGAGCTTTAATGGCAGCTGCCACTTGCAAAAGGGCCAATCATTCATGACTCAGTTGAGCACCTGAGACAGTTTTCAGTACAATTTGTTTGTTTGGTAGGAAGTTCATTTACGAGTTTTTCATGCTGATCTAATTGATTTGCAGGAGGGCTAACAACCCTGTTTCCTGCACCTGCTTTGACAATTGATACCATCTGGTTCATTGGATTAGCAGCTGTAGTTCACAACTTGTATCAATTCAGACACGTTTGACAAGAGTTCTGTGTCTTTGGTCTCTTTCAATTCATTTCCCTCTTTATATGTTGAAATTTGCAGAGCTTCTCCACTGCAAACCAAGGTTTTCTTAATTTATAGTACAGGCATAATAGGATGATGACAATTATTATTCTGGTCTAGCTAGAGCTGAAAAATGCCTGCATTGAGCACAGAGCAAACACAAGGGGAGGAATTCACATTGAGGGGCACATCTACATTTCATTTACTTCAGTGGAGGTGGAGGGTGCTCAGTATCTCTGAGGAGCAGAATATTCATCACGAAGAAAATAAATATAATTATCACATTTTAGGAATTATTATCAGGTCTACATGATGCCTTGTTGAGTGTCTTATCTGCCATAACACGACTCCCTGACAATTCAATAAATGTTTCAGTATTTCTCTCATCGTGTGATAAACTGGGGTAAGTTTAAACCTGTTGTTTTCATCACATATTATATATATAATATATATATATTTTCGTCACATTTTACAAATAAGAGTAATTGCTCGAAGGACACCCTGCCCTGCTCTGGGGACACGCTTAAGTAGCAGCAGACCTGCTTCTGTTCTCCACATGCAAGGCTGCTGTCAGTTAACTTCTTAGACTTCCCCACCCCATAGTATGATGAGATAGAGCCATGCAATGGTGGGCAATTAATTTGTGTTTCAGAGCAGCAAAAATAAACTAATTAAAGGCTTTCTGGTGATTACCATAGAATGGTGCTAATTGGGGTGGGTTACTGACCAGCGTAATTTATGGTGAACTGCAGCTCATTATCCAAGAGCTGGAAAGACCATAATGGAGGGGAGTATCATTGTAACTGTGCCCTATTCTCTTATCCTCTTTGTTAAACCTTCCACATTCTCAGTCTAGAGAGAGGAAAAAAAAAAATGAAAAAACATACTTTTGTTTTAACTAGATTTTTCTCACATTCTGATGTTAGGCCAAAAAATCTGTATTTTCTCTGTATGAACACCACCATTTAAGGCCTTTTCTGTCAATAGACTCCTAAGTTTTGTCTGACCTGCTGACATCCTGCTTCTCTCAGTGTCTAATTTGGTAAGAGCTGTATAACTGCTGATGAACCAGAGTCCTTTACAGAATGGAGGGAGTTTCTGGAATACTGTGCTGCCAGAAGGTCATGAAGAGCCCAGATGAATATCTGTGAAGGGCATATAGTATGCATGAACAGGTTGCTATTTCAAGATAACAGCTTTAACAAAGAAAATGAACGTACATCTCATTCATATTTATGTCCATGATTTCTCAAACCTTGAAAATAGCCTATTTTACAAACTCGAAATGCTCTTTAGATCTCTCTGTGGTGATATGGTATAACAAGAGTTCCACCGTTCAGTACCAGGGGAACACGTACATAAAATTCCAATGTTGTAATATAGAAATATGTATTTCTATTGGTATAAAAATACATGGATATGGAACTTGTAATGGACATTGCCTTGGGAAGAAGCTGGGCTACGATGCACCAACCAAAGGTGTTGTGATGGGGAAAAAAATAAAAAAGAGGAAACTGCATTAAATATTTAAACGCTATCCATTTATTAACATCTCTGTGATAATACCAGTGACCAGGTTTAGATGTACAAAGTGCAGCTCAAGTACTAATCAATTAAACTTACATGGTTTGATGAAAAAAAAATGACTTTGTTAAAGTATAAGGTGTTTCACGTGACCCATTAGTTCATTAAAAAGATTTAAATTCATGTTTTCTGGTCACTGAAGAATAAATTTCTCAGCAGGGAAAGATGCCAGTGCTGAAATCTTTGCAACACATTCTCTCCCAAAGAATAAAAATTTCAGGTCCTGTGAGTGCAGGTACCTAGCAACCTTTTTCTACTCTTGCAGCTCACTGTCAACAGCCTGGTTTTTGAAAACATGTTAATTAGTAGTACTGCTATTTCCCATGAGAGAGGGCTATCTTAACTGCCAGCTACTACCCAGAAACCCTTTGTTTCAGAAATATTTCAATTAGTAAAAATAAGATAAAAGGAAATTCAGCTTTTCCCCTGGTATCTAGATATTTTTCCACTGCAGAATTATATAAATTGCAGCAGAAACATCTCTATTACAATTCGCATAGCTTATTAATAGAAGTATCTGCAAATGTAGATGTTTATTTTCCACTTTATAGACCAAATTAGGAGAGGAAGCACAGCATTTGAACTTTATATAAACATTTTTCTATGTGTGTGTGGAAGTATGTAAACATTTATTTATTTGTATGTGTGTATTTATATCTGGTTTTACATATGGAAAACGAAAAACTAATATTTAGGGGTTTGTGGGTTTGTTTTTGATTTTTTTTTTTTGGTATTATAATCATGTAAAAAAAATTATTTGCTAACGTTTTGATTTTGCATTTGCTGTACACTTATAGCAAAAACTGACCCACTAGATTTAATGAGTAATTATGAAAGCTTTTATCAGGAGGATGAGTTGATCTAAAGATGAGTGTTTAAAATCTCTTTAGGATTCCTTACTATCATTTTGCCTCTACTGTAGCTTCCAAATTCATTCTTATGAAAACTGACAATAAGTTGCTGCTGAATCTAGTACACCTAGAGGAAAAGTAGCAATTACTATGAAATCACTAATAATTTTGAATACATTTTGAATGCAGAAATGACTATTCACAAAGAGAGCAGACATTCTGCTATATCCACAAATCAAATGGGATTTGAACAGAACAAAAGTTTCTTCCTCATAAGGATAGAAGTGTAGTTGACAGTGGTTTTTGCAGGGAAATGCTGCTATTTTCACTCTTCAACAAAGAGAACAGTTTGAGTTGGAAGGACCTTCTAGATGATCTAGTTTCAACATTCCTTCCCTGAGCAGGAGCATCTTCCACTAGACCAGACTGGTTAGAGCCCCATCCAACCTGACCTTGAACACTTCCAGGGCTGGGACATCCCCAGCCTCTTTGAGCAGCCTGTTCAGTGACTCACCACCCTCACAGTTAAGATTTTTTTCCTAATCTACACCAACTCTCTTTCAGTTTGAAGCCATTCCACCTTCTCCTGTCGCTCCAGGCCCTTGTAAATAGTCTCTCTCCATCTTTCCTGTAGGCTCCCTTCAGGTACTGGAAGGCCACAATGGGATCACTCCAACGTCTTCTCTTCTCCAGGCTGAGCAATCCCAATTCTCTCAGCCTTTCCTCATAGCAGAGGTGCTTCATACCTTTAATATCCTTCTGGTTCTCCTCTGGGTGTTAGAGTGGCACAGTGAAGTCCAAGATTTGTGCTGAAGTAGGTTATCCAACCTGGGTGAGCATCCTAAGAAAGACAGGCTTGCTTTCAGTCTGGTGTTTGCTACATTCCACAACTGGAAAGAAATACACTGGGTTTTGGCCAAAGTGTAAATATAATCTAAACACACCAGTAAGACTCAAACATACAGGAGAAATTTTGGATGAAAAATGGATGGACAAATTCAGAACACATAGTTTGGTCAAATAATTCACAGGTGATGTGAATGCCAGAAATTTTCTATGATGGAGGATTTTGTGGTAAAATTTTGTGGTGTTTTCTGAAAAATCCAACTAGTCTCTCTTTTCTTCTAGAAAATTTTAGTCTTGTCAAGCGTAATTTTTGGCTTAAATTATTTCTGAAGTAATTTACTGAAAGCATTAGACTGTAGGTGGTTTGCAGTTCATTGACAAATACCTGCTTTTGAAAATCCAAATCTATTGTCTAGTTTTGGTTGGACACATTTCTGCAAAAATTTAACTCATAGAATCATTTACCCTGTATAAAACCAGAATACATTAATATAACATTCACTTCCCTTGCATGTTCTGTAACGTTCATCTAAAATATATTCTAGTTCTGCTAAGTTGGTCTACATCATACTTTCTGAAAGTGAATATGAGAATATATGAACAAACAGGTTATAGCCAGGTGAATTTTCCTGTCTGTTTAAAAATCTTGCCCTATGTCAATAAATCTCTGCATGTAGTGATACCCTGTTAGGACTTAATTAATGCATGGTTTCTTTTTAAATTATTAAAAAGTGTTCTTTTCTCCTTTTTTAAAAATAAATAACTTGGAGCATTGCAAGCTGAGTATGCTTTACTGCAATGTTAATAAAAACATATTGAGTTATCAAATTAATAACTAAACTTGCAGAACCTTTATGGGAGCTGTGGGTAAATGCGTTTTACAATACCCTACCGAAATAATTTTAGTTAAACGAGACTGTTAAGAAGCCACAAAATAATTTCATTTCATGTTTTAAGTCACATTCGCATTACTGTTATCTGTTAGTTTATTTGTGTTCAAGGTTCATTCATAGGACTGCATTTAAATGGGGGAAATAACTCCACAAGGCTACAAACAATCAAATGTTTTCTGCCTCCTTATTCTATCTAGAGGATATATTTAGAGAATTGCATAAAATATTCAGTCATTACCTGACATTAAGGGAACTTCTGAAATTGATAATGAAGCCTCTAAGGTCAAAATGTTCACTCATAATTTTGCATTTATAGTCCAATTGAAAACAAAAGAATAGGAACATGATAGGATACAAATTTCTTTAACAATTTCTAAAACATTTATTTCTAAAATATTCTGACCGAACATAGAGTTTGGAGTCAAAAGAGCTTTTCATGCTCCACTTATAGACAGAATAGATCTACTGCTGCAGTGATTTACCACAGAGAATTTTTGGGATGGCACAAAGATGAATGAAGTTAGAAGTAAAGACCTGGGCCCGAACATCTCTCATTTATGTCACTATAGGGTAGGTTTAATTGTATTAAGTCAGTATTTATCTATAAAAGGAGCAGAGCACGGCCAATGCTTTATTTCTAGCCTCTTTTCGATGTACTGTATGATCACAGATGCTTACTAAATCTTTCCTGTCCTCTCTCCTAACACACAAACTTCTCCAGAGAATATTTTTTCTTCAAAGAGCCTGTAGAGATGTCAGTGCCCCCATGTGGCCTCAGAGGATGCTGGAACACATTCCCACGTGTTTTCTGTGTTTGGAAATGTTAAGCGGATGTTTGCCAGATTGGTTCCCAAACAGTGAGGATCTTATTTATCATGTAAGGATCACCTTTTCTAGAGAAACCTCTGTATCTATGTGTGTGTGCATGCCTAAAAAGGGGGAGAGGCAGTGACATACATATATGCTCCACACAATCAAAAATATGCTTTTTGCAGCATTAGACCTTTGGACTTACCAATTTAGATCCTTCATATTTTATGCTCCCTGTCATGGCTACACCTTTACTAGTAATTAGGAATGCAAGCCTAAGAGTTCTTTGTGTTTGCAAGGGTGTGGATATCTTAAAGAGACAAACTTTATTTCAATGTAAGAAACATCGAACACATGCATAACTTGTAAACATCACTCACATTTCCCTTTTTCAGGGATCAGACCTGAGTAGTGGACAGAAAAGAAAAGAATCATCACAGCCCATTTGATGGTTAGACTAATTTTGATTCAGAAATTTTCTATTTAAACGGAAAGCAGAATATCTGAGGGTGCTAAGTATTCAATCAAATTCTCAGAGCATAAAGTGTCATTGTAGTCTCTTTGCTGAGTAAACCTCTTCTGGCCATATGATCACACTTTAGCTTTTCAAGCATGCTTAACAGCAAAAGCGTAAAAAATTCTATTAAAACATTGTGAATAAAGTCTGAAAGAGACAATAATGATGATACAATTGGCCTCAGGAATCAGTGCTGTTTGACACACCTCTGGCCTTCTGTACAGTCCTGTCTTCCCTGAGGGGGATGAGAGACTGTTTCATATGTTGCCTTTTCCAGATGTGCACTCTGTGAGCCTGAATGCAAACCCACTGATGAAAGTGCACTTCAGGGTAAAGCCTGCACTCTTAGAAATCACAGACCTACTCAATTTCTCCTCCAAATTATAAACTCTAATAAAACTATCACTAAGATTTTTAAAAAGAACAGTTCTTGCTCCTTAGTATCTAAGAAATACTTCTGACTGTGAAACAAAGTGATTTTTAACTGATTGAGATAAAAAGGAATTCTTTTCCTGTTCAAAAAGCTGCATAACCTCTTCTGGGTTTGAATTTCGGGTGAAACAACAAACTCTGAAGGACTCTTAATAAACCTTAGGTTTTTGGCAATGTTATTCTTACAAAATGACTTCTAATATGGATTACAGTTTTGCTATGCAGGTATGGTTCATAAAGTGATTTCCAAAATGCAGTGTCTCTTAGACCTAGACGGGCTGGAGGAGTGAATTTTGTGAAATTCAGCAAGGACAAATGAAAAATTATTTATCTGGGAAGGAATAATCATATATATTCTTTAGCAAATATGGGGTTAGTTCCCCAGCTGGGGACTAACCACTTGGGAAGCAGCTCTGGTGAAAAGGCTCTGGGGGTCTGGACTAACAGCAAGCTGAGCATGAGCCAGCAAAGATACCCAGACCTGTCCCAGGAGAGTGAGGGAAGGGATTATCCTTGTCTACTCAGCACACTGTGTCCTTCACATCCAGATTCCCCCGTACAAGAAAGGCATTAATTCATGGGGATAAATACAAGGCGTCTAAGATATTTGGGGTTGGAGCACTTTCCCTACAAGGGAGGATGAGGGTCTGGAACTTGCTGAGCCTGAAAAAGAGAGACCTTTGGGAAGTCCAATAGTTGCCTGCCTGCCTGTTCCTACAAAGAGGTACTTAAGGAGACCCAGGAAGACTCTTTACAGTAATACCTGGTAAAAGGAAAAAGAAAAAAAAAGAAAAAAAGAAACAGAAAAAAAAAAAAGGACAAATTGCAACAGGGGCCATTCTGACTGAATATAAAGAAAAGATTTTCCACCCTGAGGGCAGTGAATTATTTGTGTTGGCTGCAGAGAAGTTGTGCAAGCCCAACTTTTCAAACTCTGAGCAACCTGGTTTAATATCTGGCACTGCTTTCAGCAGGAAGAGGGACTTAGAGGTCTCCTGAGAGTCCTTCCCGCCCAAGCAGCTCTTGGGGTCTGGACTTGTGCAGAATGCTGCACAAGTGAAACTCCTCAGCAGTGCCAAAAATATGGGTAGATATACAATCTTTCAGAAATGCTACTTGCTTCACCTTCACTTTGTCAGAGAAAAAACCATAGACAGCTAGGAATTTCCCACTCAGTCCATTATGCCCAAGATATTTCTGAAGTGCTGCTCCATTAGATGTTCAAATACTTTTACAAATAGTCCACAAGTGCTGGAGAACTATAGAGTGTTTTGCTGGGACTGAAGGGAGCACTGAGCTGAATAGACTGCCAATTCCCACGGGGAACACATCTAAATCTTATCAAAATATTAAAAATATTAATGAGAAATGAGGACTGATCTGACAGCTAGGGTTTAGTTGACATTTGTTCTGTTGATGTCTATTACTATGTTTTCTTTTCAGGTAGGATTTTTCCATTGAAATTCCAGAGTTCTCCCATCAGATTCAGTCTGCGTTATTCAATTATCTGCTCCTTCAAGGCTTCAAGGCCGAATCTCTGTTTCTTGTAAACCTAATGTGACCTGTTATACTACATCTGCCATTTGTGAGGAGTTCCTAGTGGAAGCCTTTAATGGCTTGTAATGATTTGTACTGACATAGAAGCCACAGAACTAGTGATTGTATACATATTATTTTATATAGGCTAAATAGCAGACAGAACAAAGAATAATAATCTCTCTCTATGTTTCTCCTTGAATGATAATATCTCTATATATTTCTCCTCCCATATCATTCTTCATTTCAGTATTTCTGTGCATGGTTTTTGAGTTTGCCTTGGCTGCTCTATTTCCCTTCCCTTATTGCTTCTGGAGGAAACAGACTGTCTCAGCACGCTCTCAGCATGGTTCCTTCTATCTCCCTGTACCTTTTTTGTGTGCCTGACAGCTTTCACTGATATGTTGTGGGTGGTCTGATCCCCTCCAGAGTCTCTAAAGTTTAGGAGTTTTGACGTGGCATGTAACCCTTTACAGAGACAGCTCAGTGTCATGAAGAGAACCTTGTTTCTTCCCTGGAATTCATGTCAAACTATGTGTTTGTGCAATATCTGACACTGTAAGGTCTGGGTTCTTATCAGAACATAAAAGATTAAAGGATAGATGCTCCTTCCATATACATCTCATCAAATAGCAGAAGAATATAGGTGTTTTTCATGGACCTATGCACTCCAGAAGTGTTCTCTGTAGAACAGAAGCTATACATAACACTGAGGTTTTATTATAAAAGATGACATAGATGTAAGCAAGAGTCTAGTGTGCTTATTTTCACTACAGAATGTAATTATGGAATTTGTTTACAAGCTTAAGAGGTCCTGAAAAAGAAGACTGAAGGAAAAATACAAATACTAGCAATGCTAGAAGAGACATAACTTGAATTGAGATGTTGGACTCAGAGATTAGAAGGCAAAATGAACCAAGTCTTCTGATAACTGGCTTATAAAAATATCTAAATGTCTTTCTGGGGCCCATCAGACTTATCCATCAAACAGAAAAGAAAATCTACAGAGGCAGTAGAGGGCCATCTATTTTTATCAGAAAACCACATGAAAACTTGGCAGTACAGGTGCCAAGAAATTTTGATCCACAAGGAAATACTTCGGCTGATTATATAAAAATCAACACAAAATAAAAGAAGTCAAGTGTTTAGGCATAAAACAGATTTATATTTGCTGCAGTCTTCCACAAACTAACACTTAAGAATTCCTGTTCAAACACTAGTTTATTGTCAATATTTTTTAGGTCAACTCAGATTAGAAAAAATTGGTTACTGAATCCAGTCCTGGATCAGTTAGAGATGGTGCCAGATTCAAGACTCTAGGCATCCCCTTTCTTGTAACATGGGAATCTGAGCTCAAGCTGTCTTAAAAGAAGGCTGGATTCATTAGCAACCTTAGGCGCATGTGTTGCCTGACTTTTTGCTTCAAGCAGTCAAGTGTAGCTCTGTTTTATGTCTAATATAACACCACTAAAGAAAACACGGGAGGAAAAGAAAGAAGTTTAGCAAAGAATAACGTTTCCCTAAAGCTTTACAGTGGAAATTTGAATCTTCTAAAGACCCTTCTTTTTAGTGTAGTCCTTGTAGCTACCAAGGCCTGGGCTCTGCTGCTGTTGCTGTTCATCCATTTCACCCACTCCACATTCCTCACTTTTGACTGGACTTCTGCTGTTGCATTTTCCACTTTCACTGGGTACCACTAAAACTGCAGTATGTACATACACCAGTACCACCCCTCTCAACCCTAACTTACAACACATTTGATCCATCTTTTTATAAACCATTTTGGTAATACCAATGCCTGTTAAACTAGGTGTTTCATCAGTAAAATTCCCCCTGAACTGTGAGCAGTCATTACTTCAAGTAGCTGACTAAAAGCATATAATTTTCCCAGTACCTGCAAATAAACATCCCTAACAATTGTCTTTTTTTCCCCATAAGTATTCTGTCTGCATTGGCTAGGTTTATTTTCTGCCATCCTTGTCAAAATGCAGAGGCAGCAACTGTGCATGTGTAAAAAGCTGAGGTAGATATAAGGATCAGTGTGTGAGGGTTATATCTCATGCATTTTCAGACATGTTTTGTTCTTCCATTAATTTCTTCTTGTTCAGAAAAATAATTAAAAAAAAAAAACAGAGAAAGAAAAAAAAGCAAAATAAAAAAGCTTAGAACCCCCCAGATTTTAATGTTCTCAAAATAACAGGGTAATGCAAAAATAGTGATGAACATAAATTTTAAAATAGACAAGCTGCAAATTTTTTTCATGTAAAAATTCCAAAGGTGCTGTCACTGTCATTGACTTTATGATGGTCTGAAAATGGATAAAGACAACACAGGAGGAACCAGAGCATCATAAATCTTCATTCAGAAATCTCTTCTATCTCCCAGTGTAACAAGAAAAGTGAAAGGAACAGATTGCATACAAGTAGGCAGAGCTGTATTGCTTCTCAAAATTAAATGATCAGCACAGCATTATGTCAGTTCATGTTGTTGCAATTTACAGAACACTTTCAAAATGAACCGGTGTGCCATCAATAAAATACCACCTTAAATTTCCCTATGCTTATAAGGATGTCTGTGCAAAGATAAAATGAAGTACCTTGCATCCTTTTCATGAAGACAGAAGCAGTTTAATGACTTCTCCCCCCACACGCCCCCTTCTCCCTCCAAAAAAACCCACCAAAAAACCAAAAAAAAGGTTGTGAAGAAACTGCTAGAATGGAGTAAGAAATTAGCCTGATCGAGTTAAGTGGCATTTCATCATGGAGATTTCTTTAACTGAATAAAGTCCTATTAATTTTACTGCATTGTTAAAAAAAAATAGAAACACCCTTCCTATAGTGACTATAGAACCTAAACGTGTTTTACATTTATTTTGTTTACAGGACTAATGCTGTGAGAATAGAAACAAAAGAAAGCTGCACGTGAGTTATGAAAAATCTAAAGAAACATAACTGTTACCTGAGTCTGCGAGTCTGAGAGGAGTGTCTTCAGGAAACGTAGACATTTTATGGTGATTTGAGATAATTTCTCATTTTAGAGGTTATATAGGCTCTTTTCATTATGTAGAAGGTAAACTTAAAAATGAAACTATTTGATGAACTGTAAAATTCTGGTTTATTGAAGATCTGATCTATGGCTCCAACTTGTGCACTGTTTTTATCACACAACAAAAGCTGTTGTCAGAAGTCTCTACCAGCTGATTCTACAGAGCCCAGTGGCCCTAAAGGGAACAAACAAAGGAAAAAATGCCATCTGATTCTTCAAATGCATAAAAAGTCATGAATTATTGAGTTTCAAAGTGACTGGCACCTTCAAAGTAAGACACAAGTGTATGTAACTGTGGCACCTCTGATGAATTCTGCTGTGCTTCCAATCGTGTTTTTGAGATTCAGAAATCTCTGGTAGGACACTGAATTGATATAACCACGATAAAGGTGGAAAAAGGAGTCAGGCAGAGGATGAAGGGTACAGTTGGACAGCTGGTCTAACATCTTGGATGAATTCATGAGTAAATTATGAATTCATACTAATGAATAATAGACCATAATGAAAGTAATTGAAAACATGAGGCCTCTCAGAGAAGACTAACATAGATAAAGAATACTATAAAATGTACAAGAATGGATACATGTACTGTCTGATCTCAAAATAAGGAGTGTGGTAGTTAAAACACTCAGAACTTTCCCTTTAAAATCACCATATGATACTAGAGGAGGAAGTTCATGGAAATATGCAGGTATGGGGCTATTAAATTAAAAAATCTAAAGGAAATATTTTTTCTTCACAATACCAGCAACGAAACTTATTGATCAGCCTTTAGTCCTCACTAATTTTTTTCCCTTAACTCTGGAAGCCTTTTTTTAATCACAATGTCTTTAAAAACTTTCTGAGGTTCTGTTCTGCCCCTCTGTCCTCTGCCCCTTTTCTTTCTGTTCCCCAGTTTCCTTGCTTCCCCACACACAGAGTATGGAAAGTGATGAAAGAGAATGAGAGGAATGGTCCAAAAATTACTTATTTTGAAATGTCAACGTCTTGAACTCAGAATCTTCTTCTCCCATTCTCTCCTCGTCCAGTTACCAATACAAGATTAATTTTTTAAGGCTTTTGATTATATTTTATTTCCTCATGATTCTCTTTCAGAATTACAACAAAGATCAAATTCCTCATTCATAATTTTTTTCCCTTCAGACTCTTCTTTATATTTGTTTTGTTAATGTAGGACCCCAAACCTTAATCTTTCTTCCAAAGTGCCTGGCATAAAAAAAGGAAATATTACATATTTGATGTACTTTAGGCTACAGATTGATTTATTTTCACTTATTTTTTCTGCTTTTTCTTTTGGACCATTCAAGTTTTCAGTTTCTGCTCTTCCATTTGTCCACAGTAATTCTCAGATTCCTCAAAGACCATCATTATTTTAGAGGTTTTAAATAGCTGGTTAATATACTGATCGAGCTCTAGTGATGAACTACTCAAGAGTGAAGAAAATTCTTGCTTAATTTCAAACTGACATATATTTTAATAGCAGGGAGGAAAGAGTAATTGTTATTTCACATAACATTGATACAATACAAAGACAGGAATGTCAGATACAGCAGATAGATCTTCACTGAAAAAATATTGTCTGACTGTAAACCTTGTCTTAAAGTTGCTTCATGTGGAAATTATCTCAGATAAAAGGCTGAAAGCAGTTATTTTGTATTCTTGAATAGACAGAATATTGTGGTATCATTTTTATCTTAGCAACTTCTGCTATGTCTGTTTTTCACTGTCATCTTGTTGTGTCTTTTCCAAACAAGTGGGTTTAAACCCTCTGGCATATTGTTACTGCATGGCCTTTAATTCATTCTCCTTTTGTACTGCTAAAGTTTCCCATCCCTGCAAGAGACAGTTAACAGACTTTTAAGAAATGTGACATATAGAGGTATTGCTATCTTCTCGCCTTGCCCATAAACAATTTTTAATTGAACCAAATTTTAGACTTGAATAAAATTTACTACAAATAATGCAATTATTATTGCATTAGATTTGACTACTCCCTAAGGACAACAGATATTGACTTAAAATATTGTTAGTATTATTCATAAAATATTCAACGGAGATGTTTGAGCTGCAGAAATTCAATTATTTGCCATCTACTCACAAAGTAACAATGATCATTAATAATGACCAAAAAGATGAAGTTTTGCATTGTCAGGTAAAGGTTCAAGTTTGTTCTAATGAGAACACTTTAGTTGAGAAGGAAAATGAAAATGCATTCTGTGAAAAGCATAATTAAAATACATCAGCAATGAAAACCAGTACAAAACACACCACTGCAGTATCTTAAAAAAATTAGGACCATCTGTTTCACAGATAATTAAAAAAATAACCTAAAGTGAAATAAAATTCTGATGAAATTATTTTCTCTCATGGATTGTACACGGTCATCACAGGACTAAGTTTATAAAAATCACAGAAATTCAGAGAAATGGTCATTGTACCAGTTGTTCTGCCCCATTTAAACGTGATTTAAGATTGAACACTTCAGAGTTATTTTAGATAAGCCTTTCAGTGGAGGCTCCATAAATAGAACAATTTTTGAACGTGTGCATGTAAACACCTCCAGGTAAACAATACCTCACTTCCAGGGGCTGGAACTCTACCCAAAAGGTGTTTTGAGGTGAATACAAAAGCTTAAGTATTAACACATTAGTAGGTTAGATTAGTAGACTGGGATGCTACATGATCAGATACTGAGTGGAGGACTGTTTAAGTCAACATATATTGTCAACAGTCACAATCCAGCATGACAGGAGGAGAACCTGGCCCATCCTTCAGTGCTTGCCTGCAAAGTCTTATTTAAGGCTGAGAGAATTGGGATTGTTCAGCCTGGAGAAGAGAAGGCATTAGGGTGACCCAATTGTGGACTGCCAGTACCTGAAAGGAGCCTACAAGAAAGATGGGGAGAGACTATTTACAAGGGCCTGGAGTGACCGCACAAGGGGGAATGGCTTCGAACCAAAAGAGAGTAGATTTACATCAAATGTCTGGAAGAAACTCTTTCCTGTGAGGGTGGTGAGGCGCTGGAACAGGTTTCCCAGAGAAGCTGTGGATGTGCCATCCCTGGAAGTGTTCAAAGCCAGGCTGGATGGAGCTCTGAGAAACCCGCTTTAGCAGAATAAGACAAGGGGTTTGGAACCTAATGATCATTAATGTCCCTTCCAACCCAGGCCATTCAATGACTTTGTGATTCTTTGATACAGATTCTTCATCTGTGTTAGGTCAGTCATATCTCATCAATAATAGGCCATCCTTTATTCTTTGATGCAGAACAAATTACTGGTGATTGCAACATTGTCACAGCAGAAAACCATGAGTCTTTATTCCTCTCCTGCAAGGTGATGATCATGCACCTCAGTCTCTTAATTTTGGGCTTAATTTTGGGATCGAGTCAGTTCTGTGAAAGGAGGCGGGAAATTTCTGGTTCTGCTTTTCTGAAGAAACCAACAACAAAATGCATTTTGCTCGACATCAATACTATCCCCCACATATTAAGTGTGTTCTCAGGTCAAATTGCTCAGGTGAGTTCATGTTTATTAAGGGAAATCTGGCTCCTCCATAGCCTTAAGCTACAGAAGAAATCCCAGCTGTGAAATGCTGTGGTGACGCCACATGAAGGCAGAATTCTGCAAGGTCTAGAGAAAGTTAAAACATTCTGAAACCAGCACAAATATTTTATAAACCATTTTTACCCAAGTGCCTTTTGCATATACATTTCGTAGGTCTTTTAAAAATTAGTTAATCTCCATGTTTTCATCTGTAGTAAAGTCTACATCCAGATCTTTAATTTTGCTTTTCTAAATACTTCCCTTTGATACTGTGGTGTTGTTTTATTTTTTTTTGTTTGTTTGTTTGTTTGTTTTTTCACATTCTATTTCTCTTAAAGCATAATCTTTTATGGTCAAAACTATGTGTTGAATCAAATGAAACAGCAGAAATATTTTATATTATACTGCTTTATTTTACAGTAACTGGGTTTAGTAACATCAATTGTATTCAAACAGACTGTCATTAAACAACAGGCCAAGGAGGTTCAGAAGTCACTTTTTTTGTGACAAAGTAGAACACTTTTTCTAGTACTTTTTTTTTTTTTTAAGAGCAAATAAACAAAATTTTAGGTACTTGTGTCTGTCTTCTTCTGAAAACATTCCTCCTGAATGCAAATAGTTACATCAGAAACAATAAGATTTCAGTTGACCATTTAGAGGTTTCATAACTTTAAAATATTTTCAAAGTGTCAGATTTCACCTTTTAATAATATTATTACCAGGCTATGAATCAGTAGTTAAGAGATTTTTTTTTTTTTCTTCAGAGGTGTTGGCTTCTTTGGATCAGAATATTTACATTGGAAATTAAAATGGAGAGGAAAAGCTAAGGAACATGAGGAAAGATTAGGGGACTGCTTTTTTAAAAAAAAAAAAAATCTCAGGTTTATTTCAGAAAGCAATCTCCAGCTAATAATGTATTTTATTGCTTGAAAGATAGTGCAATATGCTAAAAAAAAAAAAAAACAAACCAAAACAAAAAACCCAACAAACCACTTCAAAGCCACCTGGGGAACAGAAAATGGCTCATATAGGCTTTTAAGAAGAAAAGCAACATTTTTAATTATTACTACTTCTCTTAGCAGACAGAACTTTCTCTTCCAGTCATCTCTCTCCATGAGTAAGCTGTGCTGTGTGTGCAGTGCCTGATGTAACACGATGTTATATGACTGCTCTGCAATTTCCTAAAATACTAAAAGAAGCACTGCAAAGTGAGAGGGATATCAGCCTCTGGCCCATGATATTTTAAATCTGCATAAAAATCTTTTAAGTCTACCTTTTCTCTTAAGATGAAGAAATAAAAATTAGGTTCTAAACAAAGATGTAAACCATCCCCTCTGTCCCCAGTTATTGGATAAGATTTTGGTAAAGGATTTAAATTTGATTGATAATATAGTTCAATTATTTAGCTTGAGTGATCATAGTTGCACATCACAGAAGTTGATAAATTTATCTGGAGGGATATCATATGTCTAGAATGAGAAGTTTATATTAGTAAAAGAATGCAATATTATATTTATAGGAATGACTCCACTTATTGCTGTAATAAAGCTCATATACATTGTATGTTAGTTTGGGTAAATGCTTTGCCAATTCAAATATGTTTATGGCTGTAATAATGTAGATCAGTGTTAGGCTCTAATGAATCCAAAATATTATGGAAATACGGTGCTTGACTTGTTATGATTTTCTCTTAAATCTTACTGAAAGGTTTAAATAGGCAGCACAATGCTATTTAATATGGAGTGAGGAAAAGAGTACAGATATTAGAAGCTGGTAAATCCACTTTTCTTTATACGTTTTCTGCATGTTTTTGAAACAATCTCAGAAACAAATGAAAAAAAAACAACTACGGAGTAGATTCTTAATCTGTAACAAAAGTGCACTATTACAAAATAAAATAGGAAAAAAAACCCAGCCAAACAAAAACTTTCTCTTGAAATCTGTATATTTTGATCAATCTTAAAATAGAAACAGACATGGGAATAACAATATCAACAGCGGCAACCCCCAAGCTGTTCACTTTTTTCCATTCTTTTGTGTATCTCTCAGTAGTCATTCTGATAACGAAGTACTGCCTGAATGACAAATGCAAAATGGAGCACTTTATATGCTTTAGTTTTTAAAGATAAAAAGATGAAGCTTCCTAAAAGATTTAAGGAATTCAGAAGACAAATTAAATTGGCTTCTGAAAAAATGTCCAGAGTGCAAGACTGCCTTGATTGTGATTAGAATAATTCATGCAAAATACCACAAACATAGAGGTTGATTTAAAAATATTTCCTTAGCAAATAAAGTTTCTTTTCAGAAACCCCTTTCTACAACCTTTTTCCCATGAGATATAACTAGTGCTACTAGTTTTTGTCCGTATTTCTCTATGTCCTCTGAACTTCCAATTCAATTTGCTTCAGTGCAACCTCTTCCAGTTCTGATTGCGTTCTCCCTAGAAGTTCTCCAAACTGATTCGTAAAGTGCTCCCAGAAGCACTCCAGAAGAAAAAGCTTTTCTCCTCAAGGAAGAAACTGGGTGAGGGACTCCACCATCGTCCAGACATGAGACCTCTGTGGTGCCTTTATTCCAAGCTGACCATCCAGCTGGAAGGGTGGTAAATACAGCGCAGATGAAATCAGAAGTTCTAAGCTGGTGAGTGCTGATTAAATCCTGACTTTCAGAAACCTGACCATCTAATATTCCTACCCTCTTGAATTGTACCATGTTGAGCCATTTCTGCACAGTAGAACAGTGTCATCTCTTGCTCCCTTGGCGCTCAGTGTGCTTGTCCTGTCTATAATACACACAGAACGTTATACACACTAGAGGAACAACTGGAGTCAGCCATCATGGAAGTTACAGGAATATGCACTTGTTCTTGTCACTTCTTATTGCTCATGGTGCTCTGTAATGTGCTTTTCAAATGCACTCCAATACTGGCTGCATTTGTTTTTCAACCTTGTGGTCATTCTACCAAAAGTAATCCACAGTGCTTTGTTAAACCAACTCAACTAAAAGAAAAACCATGTGTAGCAATTAACTGTCATTGTGTAATTGCGTTTTCTGTATCTGGAATGAGAAGAAAGAAATGACCTGTAAAATCAAAGCTGGGTTTATGTGACAAAGAATACACTTTGTTGTCTCAGTCTAGTCTCCAGCCATGAGTGTGCAGCACAGTTTAGACTTCAAGAGCTAAACTGCTGCTGCTGCCCTTGATAGTGTCATTCAAACTGCTTTTGAGGCTCTCAACAAAAGAGACTGAGCTGTTTGACAATTAGATTTAAAAGACACGGAGGAAATAAAAGTCCATAAAAGTGAATGACATTCTCAGAGAGACTCTACAGCAATTTTCTTCTCAATGGAGACACAAAAGGATGACTGTGGTGAGGAGAGTGTAGTTGTAATTAACTTGTCATTTGTATTAATAATTATATAGTTTCAAGACTGTGTATTTTTACAGCTAAGGTCATAGACTAAAACACACGTTCAATTCTTGTTTCTCTCAGGCTCCTCATGGGACACTGCACAATCAATTTATCTTTCCATGCATTTATTCCTTTTATTGTAAAAAGGAGTAGTAATATTTATTTTTCCCCCAGTCACTTATTTGTAGTTCTGCTTTAGTTGGGGTTTTTCTTATAAATCGGAGCTAACGAGGATTTAAAAAACATTATTTTTTATGAAAAAAAAATTGCATAATTAGGAAAGATCTTTTTATTAAGGGATTTAGTGTGCAAATTTACCAATTTTATGTTAAAATACTTTATAAGCTACCCCATTTTAAGTTTAATTCAAATTAAAAAAGCCCTTTCCTCCCCCCTCCCCAGACGGGTAGATTTTTCTTCCTTTTCCTTAATTTCATAAGCTTTAGATATATATAAATGTTATTTTAAGCAACAGTAATAATTTAATTCAGATTACAGATGATCCAAAGGAAGGCCATGAATATGATCAAAGGACTGGGGAACTCTGTGAGGAAAGACTGAAGTAGGTAAGTATTTTCACCCTAAGGATGAGAAAGCTCAGCAGGGACCTCATCACAGTGTGTCAGTAGTAAAAGGGTGACAACTTCACAAGGCTCACATGGAGAAGACAAGGAGCAATGAGTGCAAGTTGCACGGGGAGAAGTTTCATCTCAACATAAGACAGTAATTTCTTTACTGTAAAATCAATCACTCACTGGGCCAGCCTCCCCAGGAAAGTGGGAGAGTCCCCATAACTGGAGTTTTTCTAGATGTAATTGGAGAGGATGTTGGGCAATTTTACCTAAGCTACTTTTCCCACAAAAAGGTGAGTCAGATGGTCTTTCCAGGTTCCTTTCCAACTTGAGCTATTCTATTATTCAGTGATCCTCTGAAGACTTACTTCACAGTGTAGCGGAAGATGGAAAAAATGTGTGAATTTCTTGCATAGTTAAACAAGAAAATCTCCCTTTCACTTCAAAATTTATTGTATTTTCAGTATTACAGCTGTCATCTTGCATTAAACTGTAATATAAACAAGAAGGTGAAGAATAATCAGATGAAATCATATGCAATCTTCATTTTAGCCAGTCAACAACATGATAAACATTATATTTTTTTTCAAAAATGAATCATTTGATATCACAATTTTCAGACTACATGATCATAAAATATTATTCCAATTGCACATTTATTTGAATGGAGAGAGGGTAAACACATTTTTCAGTTTCAAGAGAGAGTGTGGAGCATTTCTTGGAGTCACACATAGTGGCTGAAAAGCAAAGAAAGCCACCATAGGCTGGTGGCACAGAATAGTGGCCAACTCCATATTTAAAAATTGCTCACACAGCTTGTATTGGACTCTATTATTTAAAACTGACATAATACTGAAAACCTTTACATTTTCTCAAGTTATGAAAAAGGTTCTACATTAAGAAAAACAATAGCAATAAAATATTTGGCACACTGTTCCAGGGAGAATAGGGGGCCGAAGGGATGTGGAAGCTGAAACTGAGACACCACAGATAACTTAACCCAAACAGTAGTTTCATTACCAAAAGTGGCCAAGTAAACATGTTGGTTTTTTACCTGTTTAGCCTGAAAGAAACAGTCATCACACTATTTGTGCTTCATTGATATAATTTTTTTTTTTTTTTCCAGGGATACACAAATGAAGAGAACTTCAATCCAGTGCATAGGAAGATATGAAGTCTTAGAGGTTTAGAGCAGAACTTTGTGCAAATTTTGGAAAGCTCATTTTCCATGAAAAACGCAGATTTAGGTTGAGGGGTATGCATGAAGATTCTATGAAACATTTCATTAAGTTGTTTCATTGGAAGGAAAAGAAAAAAAAAAAGAAAAAAAAAGAGACAGTTCAATTTGGCATTTCCTGAAATAAATGTTTCAAATAGAAATGTGTTTCAGTGTCATTAAATGTTAACTAGACTGAAAAAAAAATGATTGAATAAAAATGATTGAATAAACCTTTTTGCACTTTCCTAACCGAACTCTAGTTTGACCCAAAGCAAAATATGGTTCAGTAAAACATATATATATATGTATATATGTACATATATATATGTTTGATGACATCTGCTGCATGTGTCATAGACTCATAGAATAATTTAGGTGGAAAAAGACCTTTAAGACCATCAACTCCAGCTATTAACCCAGCACTTCCAAATCCACCACTAAACCATGTCCCTAAGACATGAAAAGCCATCCACATGACTTTTTAATACCTTCAGGTACGGTGACTCCACCACTTCCCAGGGCAGCCTGTTCCAGTGCTCAGTAACCCTTTAGTGAAGATTTTTTTCCTAACATCCAATCTATACCTTCTCTGGCTCAACCTGAGGCCATTTCCTCTTATCCTGTTTCTTGCTTCTTGAGAGAAGAGGCTGATCCCCACCTGGCTGCACCCTCCTTTCAGGTAGTTGTAGGGAACAGTAAGGTGTCCCTGAGTCTCCTTTTTTCCAGGTGAAACAACTGCAGCTCCCTCAGCTGCTCCTCATCTGTCTTGTGCTCGAGACCCCTCAACAGCCTCATTGCTCTTTTTCGGACACAAGGTATATCTGTTAACGTCAGAATTTTATATCAGGCAAGGGACTGGCAGTAACTAATTTGAGTGCTGGAGATTTCATTTCAAGTGTGTCTCATGGGAAGTTTTCAGTTTCTTAAGTAGTCCAAAAGATAACCTTGCACACCTCAATCTTGTCACTTCTGCTTGCAAGTAACCATTGACATTGAGGGTAACTCTGAAAGGAAGGAAGGAATGGTTTAGATTTATCATCAACTCTACTGTCTAACAGAATTTGACAGCATGAAACTAGGAAATGGATAGAATGATTAAAATTTAAATCCAGCCATACTTACAGCAGATACTAAAGTCAATGCACTTTCTAAGCCAAAAGTCATTGGAAAGAGTTAAGGCAGTAACACTGAATCTTTTGGGATCCATCAATTTCAATTCATTTGCTGTAATTTTATGGATCAGTACTTGGTCTCTTCACTCTAGTGTCTATGAAATGTCAGTCCTTCAGGTGACAGCTCCTGAATAAAACGTTCATATGACCTGCATATGTAACTGTAATTTCTACACTTTTCTAGCATTCAAAAATTTACCAGATAATATATGTCTGCTAGAATTCGGCTGACGCAGTGATAGAGCACAGCTTGCTTTGTTTCCCTTGGCATTGCAAGTGACATAAAATCCAGTCGACTACACTTCCATGGTACAATTCTAATAGTCTGGAGAGTCCTGTTTGTGCAAAACAGACATGGCGTGCCATTTGCTATATATGTTTTTAGAAAGTATTTAGTTACACACTGTGCAAACAGCTAAATTATGCAAAATATAGAGTAATTATATTGTTTTAAAGCAGCTGGAATTACTGTACGAATAATGTAACTGATGCAAACCGCAAAATCATTGATGTGAAAAGATAATTACTAAATTATACATTGTATTGGTTCATCACAACTGTTAGTGAATGCACCTGTAAAGATCTTAACAATCCATATGTGAAAGGGACAAAGGAGTGAAACCTCATCTACTATTTATCCCTGCCCATATTAATGGAACTTATTGTCACTGTCCTAGTGCCTGTTTTGTACAAACCATTTTCAGCAGCAGTAGTGAATGTTGTATACTTTTAGCGATTTTGAGTATTATTTTAAGTTTCCATGAAGAGAAAATAGGAAACAATTCACTTTCAGATTTTCAAGACTATGAGTATTGCAGTCTAATGGAGATTGTGGTGGTTTTTAAGGAAAAAAAAAGTAACATTGTAGACAGAGCTAAAATCTTGCCGTTTTCTTTATTCCTTTTTGTTTGTTCGCTTGTATTGTTGTTGTTGTGACAGTCTCTAGAATCCAGGTCCTAAGTGGAAATATGAAAAGAAAATCTACTTGTCCTTTCCTCTGCCTCCAGTCCACTCATCATTTGATGTTTGGCATTTATATCATCTGTCAAAGCATTTCTTCATCAGTTAAAAAGCCTGATGCACAGTGATTAGCAGCAAAGTACAGAACCCTCATTATAAGGTTTGCATACTAAATACACTGGTTTGTTCTTCCATGATATTTTCCAAACATCACTTTCCTGTTCCCTTCATCCTATGCAGTTCAAGAGGCACCCTAAGACTTTAGAAGGGTGGCAGGGAAAGGTTTTAGGATAAATCAGTTTCATTCTTCATTGAAGGGAAAAATCTTTCCAGTCTCATAGAGGACCAAGATTACTCATCCTAGCACTCAAAAATGAAGGCTGAACAGTTCCATGGACCTGTGAGTCATCACCGTGCTCAGCGCTGAGGAGGTGGAAGAAGAACCTTAATAATTTTTTAATGTCTTTCCATTGCAGCTGCCATTAGTAATGTATCAAAACCTTCAACTTTGTGTGTTAATTTGTCCAGAATTTTAGAGGATATACTCTCTAAAGTGCACATTCATGCTTTGTCAATATTTTTAACCATCATGTGCACAATAGGAAGTAAAGAAAACAGATGAAGCAGTACAGAGACTCATCTACCCATTCTGCTCACTCTGCCATCAAAGTTCACTGACTAATGGATTTCTGATGCAGATGGAAGTTTTTGCACCCTTGAGATATTGCTTTGACAAATCAGGAACAATAGTGTGACTGTTAGGCTTTCAAGCCTGAAGGGTTTTCTTTCATGGCTTCAAGAGAAGCCTTTCCAAAGCAACAAGATACTCACGGCAGCTAACATTTTAATGCAGGGAAGGGGGAAAAATACAGACCAGGAAAAGTTGCTGTCTTCTTTATTTTTTTTTTTTTTTTTGGGGGATAACAAAAGACTTAATAAGCTTGCTTCAATGCTACAAGGATAAATAAGGTTAATTAGACAAAAGTAAAGCGAAGTTCTTAAAGAATAAATGAAGTTCCACCAGGTCTACATAATGCAAAGTCATCTTTGGAGTAAAATATTCGAGGAAGTTAAATTATAGTTCAAAAAAAAAATAAAAAAATAACTAGTAAATGTTAATAAATAATGTCACAAACTTTTTGAGATTATAAACAGTCATGTACCTCTACTTGTTAGAAAAGAGTAGACAGGTATCTGAACACAATATTAAGGGAAATAAATAGAACAACTAAATGCATATGAATGATGTTTGAGATATTTATTTATAAACAAAAAATAATTCTATTGTCTGAAATTCTACTGTTTTCAGTGGACACAATTACGTTGTGAAGACCTTTCATGGATTATCAGCATCTTCTCTTACCCTTCTTTCTACTTCTTCCTTTTATTTTTTTTTAACATAGTTTGAAGGTATTTGTTACATAATAAAGGCATTGAAACTCAAAGAGGAATCACCTTCTATTAGTGCTTTTATCTTTTTTTTTTCTTTAAGGAAATATTGGAATATATTAAATAAATAATACACTTCATTCCAAAAGAATAAAATATAGATGTACTGGTGGTAGAAATCTACATAAACTTGTGTAACACTTAATATAGTCTAAAGGACAGTACAGAAAGCACTGGAACATATTCATGGAACGGGTAAAACGAGAAAAATGCTGAATAATTGGTAAAATTAGTGCTATACTTTATATAAGATTGTAACAAGTGTCTAACTTGGGTGCAAGATATAATACTCATGCAAAATCTCTACCCAGCTGAAGGGAGAAAGAAATACCAGTAGGTCTCATACATCAGAATTCCACTACCTTGGAGGTAGAAAGGCATAGCAGCACCTTCTGCTTCACATGGAAAGCATATTTAAGGAAAATAAACAGTGTTAAATAACCATATAATCCATGAATATTGCTGTTTTTCAGCAGTTATATTCCATTAGTCTTTGATGCCGTTGCTATCTCCTATTTATGTTTCTCACTTCATTTCAGGTGTCACTCACAACACTTGAGTGTTATTTTAATAATGGGCACTGTAACTATTTCTTTTGTTTAAGAGCACAATTTCCATATACTGACTGCTTGTGGTGCATCCTCTTTTCACTGAGCAGGCTAAGCTCAGCCTTCAGTTTTTATTTAAAATTCTCATGTGAAAAAAACCCATTGCTGCTGCTACTTATTCTCCACATTTAAGAACTGCAGCTTCTTTTATTCCATGAAATTCATGTTTATAAGGCTACTCAGGTTGGATTCTGCATCTATTGGAATTGTTTCTCAATGCTATACTCACATTGTGGTCTAATACCTTGATTTCTGAAACCCTGCATTCTTTATCTTCTTTAGCTGAGTTATTGTTTCCTTTTGTGAATTTTCAGGGGAACCATCTCTTACCATGAATCTCCCCTATCTATATCTGACCAAAACGTCTGACCCTTTTTATATCTGAGATATATTTTAAGGAGAGCATGATCAGATTTGGATATTAAAATTCCATGTTATATTTTATAAGAAAAAGTGCAATTAAACATACTATTGTAATATTTACTTCAAAAATATTACTTTCTGAAACTTTATATATATTAATTTCTCTGTGTAATGAGCTAAATTAGCCCATTTTCAGCTCAGACCCACAGCTGCAATGTCTACATGTGCTTGGTATGACCTGTTCTTTTACTGGAAATGTATCCTTAATAACAGGTGGTTATTACTTTTAGGCAAGTTTAATTGTTCTCAAATTTAAAGGACAAAGACATTTTAACTAGACAGTGAAAAAGCTTTGCACTTAATCAGTATCTTTTAATCTTGTTAGCAACAATGAATTTACTATTTGGTCTTTCAGCCCCGTTTTGACATCTAGACCAATTCAAACTGCATATGGTAAATGCAAAGTTAATTAACTTTTTACAACTTAAGCATTATTCTGCTTTTTACATAAATTCAAGGGTTACTTCCTCCAAAATTAACTTTCACTCTTCTAAACAACATCCACGTAAATAGTTATTCACTAAAATTATGCCAAAATTCATTTGCTAACAGAGCATTGCATGAGGAATTAATGGAAAAAAAATGAAGAGTTCAGAATTATTTATATTTGGACAATTAAATTTTAAACTCCTATTTTAGGTTTAGTGTTTAATTTTGTTTTGGTTTAGTTAATCTTGGAAAAAAGAACTTCATTATCTTATGTACTATTTAGCCTTATATAATCCCTGTTCTATAGTCAAGGCATTCAAGTTTCCCTGAAAAATCACTCCATTTGCTTTGGTAGATTCAAAGTAAACTTTAACTTACCTTAACAGTCCTAACAGCAAGTTTTTTCACTAGATATCTTTCATAGATATTAGACTGGTCATGCTCTTAGCTTTAAATTAAATTTTGGACAGGAAAAAGTTTCTCCAAACAGGAGCATTCTTGCAGTGAGTGGGATCCCCAGTGCTGGGACCTCAGCAATAACCACCTCCCCACTCAAATCTGAAGAACATGAATGGAGGAAATCAGAAATAAACTTTAATATGAGCACGAAGCAGAACAATGTTTGCATTGATGATGTGGTTCCACCTTAACCTGTTTTAGCCTATTTTCAAAAGCAGACTTCCAGCTCCATGGCTTCTGCAAAGTTCAGCAGGAGCACCTTTTTGGTCTCAGGATTTATACCCTTCTGAGCAGAACACCTTCAGCTGTGTAATTCAAAGTGATGAATTCCTGAATTAGGGGGTTTTAATGCTATTAATAATAGGAATGGTCTTATTTGGTGAGGCCCATGCTAACCATCTACCCTTCAACACAGAAAAGCAGCTTTAGTGTCTTTAATGCACCTTCCTGACATCAACATGGAAAGCAAGTGCAATCAGCTCTGTTGCAGTTTATCAGGTCAATGATCCTTGATCTAAAAGAGCTTTATGTAGAGCCTCTAATGAAGTAGTAGCAGCTGTGTGAGGTTTTGGTTTCTGTTTTTAGAGTACCTTTTCATCTTCTGTTTTTAGCAACAAAATATTAAGACCTTGAATTCAATATAGTCACTGACAAAGCAAAATGTGCCCAAGGGAGTCACCAGAATAGAAAATTTCCCTCATCAGAGAGAAAATAGCTATGCATTGATGTAGAATATTGGTTTTAACTGAGATTTTTTTGAGGGCAACAAATATCACGAAAATATGCTGCAGTCATCCTTCTGCAATATATTAGTTTATGTAGTTACTTGTTTAACTGATATGCCAAAAGAAACACCTCAGTAGAATTACACAGGCTTATTGCATTTGAAAGCTCATTACCAAGGCAGAGATCTGCACTGAAAAATCTTAGATCCAAAACAGTGAAAGCAGGATAAGAGAAAGGGGTTTCCAAATTCCTTAGTATTCAATTTAATTTAAAATAGCAAGATAGGAGATACATAATGAAGGCTGAAGTATAGACTCAACATTGACTCTGTAACATAATTTAAAAGTCACGTCAATTGCCACAACATTAAAGTGAGAAAAAGGTCAGATTATTCATATTTGTTTTTCTTTATGCAACAATACTGCAAACGAGAAACAAAACCAAAATAAAATAAATTTAAAATAGCCCCAACTTCTATCCATCTATAGTATGAACTAGGTTAAAAAGTCCTTTTGTCTCATACTGCTGTATTACAGTACCAAGTTCATTCTAAATTCACCTATTTTTTTATCTTTTCTGAATAAAGCATCTATTCCAGAGCTCTTCTCACTAATTAAATTCTTGTGTTGAAACATAAGCATGGCAATCTGTTTTAAGTATGGTCGAACTTAAATGTGATCATGCATATCTAAGCTAAGAAGAAATCTTATATCTTTGAGATTTTGCTGCTGTTTCTCATGTCTTTTATGGGTATTTTGATATCGGTGTTATACTTGCTATTTTTTCTTCAGTTGAATGAAGGTAAAAAAATAGAGATTCTGATGTGTTAACAAAATTCCCCGTTGATTTGAAAAAAAATTCAAAATGTAATGGGACAGTAAATTTTAAAGGTCTGGCACCACTGATGGGGTAGATCCTCCTGCAACATGTCAGGTGCGGTCACTGAATGGGCCTTGTGGACAATTGTATACTTTTGGCTCCAAAGATCCATTTTTCTCATTGACCCTAAGCCTGCTTAGTTTCCTGTCAAAACCAGTACCCCAAACTGTGGCCAGTTTAGGTTTTTCAACTTACTGCTTTATATAGATGAGTTTCTCAATAGCTGTTTTTCTCCAAAATAAGGTGTCGCAAATGGAAGACTTGTAAATATAAGTCATCTCTAGGGTGGTGACAAGCTTTGTTTTCTTGCTAGCAGGACATTTAAATTGTGTCGCTTGGCTGCAGAACCTCACGCTGTGCTGTTGCATTCAGAAACCATTATCACTGCAGGAAATAATAGCAAGTGGATATACTAATTAGGAGTTTTGAAAAATAATGATGAAGATAAGGTTTATCTACATCTCTGTGATTCATGGTTATGTGAAGCAGAATAGCTAAAGATTGACATCGTAATTCAAGTAATTGCATTTTATTGTAAATAAATTCATCTGCTAATACCATTGGCTAGAAAGAAATACCTAGAAAGATACATTTAAATGAGGTTATTCAACAGTGAAGTTCATATGAGAGACTTATCAACTCATAGGCCTTGGACAAAACACTGAACTTCATTTCTGCATCTCCAAAGCAATATTAGAGTTAACAGTTAAAAGTCTTTCGGAGGATAATGATTACTGAAGGCAAAGCTGCTGGGGTGTCTAACTACTTAGCATTGTTGTCACTAAAGTTTGCAGAGTGAATTAATACAGATAAATGTTTTAGATTGGATATTAAGAAAAGAAATTTCAGCCGAGGGGTTGTCAAACATTGCAACAAGCTGTTAAGAGAAGTGGTGGAGTCGCCATCCATGGAGATACCTAAAGCCACGTAGTTGTGTCACTTACAGATCTGTTTTGGTGGTAGACCTGGCAGTGTTATATTTATAGTTTGACTCGATAATTTTAAAGGTCTTTTCCAATCTAAATGATTCTCTGATTCTCTGGTGTCATTTAAAAGAAAATCTACTCGTCTGAAGTTAATAAACATCAACTGTTGACCTTAACTGCTTCTATTAATTCTAAAAATCTACCATTAAAAGAAAGAGAGGATATGAGGAGAGGGTGTAAATCTGAAGAACGAGACTAATTTTGAAAAAAATCAGAAAGCTTCAGATTTTTTTTTCTTTCCTCAAAGGTCTGACTCTTTTCATGCAGCTCCTCATATACCTACGTTTCCCTTAGTACTGTATAGCTTCTGAAATGTAACAAAGAAACAGCATAAATATCACCACAAATACCCACACCTACTGCAATGGGAATTAAAACCTGAAATATTTACTCATATGTGAAGTCTAAATGATCATTCTGCTTGCATTTCATTTATATATGACCACGATTTCATATCTGATACAGAAAAGAGAGATTCAGCTGTATGGAATGAAACAGGTTAAGCATAAACTCTCAAATATAGCTTGGAATAAACTAGAATTTTATAAAGTGTTTGAAGTTCTGTAAGAGAAGTAGAAGCAGAAAATAATTACTGAAACATTCCTTCAAACTAAGAGTAGGTTTAGATTACATATTAGGAAGAAATTCTTCCCTGTGAGGGTGGTGAGGCACTGGCACAGGCTGCCCAGAGAAGCGGTGGCTGCCCCATCCCTGGAAGTTTTCAAGACTTGTGGCAGGAGGTTGGAACAAGATGATCTTTAAAGTCCCTTCCGACCTGGCCATTCTATGATTCCATAATTGTTGAACATAAATTCAACTCGCAATACTTTCAGAGATAGTTTCACTGTCCTTCCTAAACACATATACATGTAAATATACCTGTGTGTCTTTTGTTTGTGTGTGTATTCCGGAGTATTTTTTTCGGTTACATCATCTCTGTAGATGTGGCAACATCCAGGCATCACTTCTCTTCCTCACTCCTGGATCACCATATATCTAGCATAGAAAAATCAGGTATGATTAATTTGAGAGACACAGCATGTTACAACTCTGGATGACAGGACCAGTGCTGTACCACAGCAGCATTCCATATAAATCTGGTGAGGAACAAGGAAGGAAACAGTGTAAATTCAGATGACTGTGATTGACTGTAATTCAAATGAGCATTGCAGGAGAAAGGTAAGAAAGTGTAAACCTGATCATAAAAACAAGGCTGGAAGCAGGAGAGTGCAGCAGAATGCTCTATCAAAGTGCTTTTGGTCATATCTCTCTTTAAGAGAAAACATACACCTATCTGTGCCTATTCTGTGCAATTCTGTGCCTATCACAGAATTTAAGGTCACCTGATTTGTCTGTTTGCTTTCCTTTATTATGTTATAAAACGAAAGAGTTGTCATGGTTTGCCCATAGCAGTAAGGAAAAGAAGTAGTTCTTCCTAAGAATACTAAGCTTTAGGACATAAAATGAATTCCTCTTTTGTGATTATACTGAGACAATAATTATGCCCTACAACTTATAGTACGTAATCCTGTGAGTCCTAATTAAATACTATAATGAGTTTGAGTGCTATTTGTCTCTTTCAGACCTCACCTATTGTCCTGACTGGCAAATTAAACAACAAACTTTGCTGAGAAACACAACATTTTTTTTCTTCTTTTCACATGTCAAGGAAAGTTAAAAAACTTAAATTACGTTTCCTTTTAAAACACTTCACATGAGACCAAAGTCCATAATTCGCACTTCAACAATGATTTTTTGCATTGAGCCTCAGTCCTACAAAGGCTCTTAACTTTATTCAGCAGGAGTCAAATAGTTGATTTCATTTTTCCAACTGGGTTGTATTTCTATTCCTTACAGTTTCTAGCTTATACAAATGCCCATATGTACAAAAATGAAATGTATTTGCAACACTTCAGGTAACACAAGCAATAGAAGAAGGTGAAGTGATTTATCTAAGAGATTGCTTGCTTCCTGATTTACATAACCATTGCAATGTCTATAAGACTCGAGAGAGCTGAAAAGGCTCTGAAAATATTTTGAATCCTTCTGTGAATGTGAAGAAGACCTGTGAAAATCCAAATCAGTGCAAGCTAAGGTATTTTAGAGAATGCATTAGATAGGAAGGATACTAAATAAATGATCCAATAGAATATGGATCATTTGCTGTCCTTTACTATGGGGCCAGTAATATTCTGCTGTTGCCTCCACTGCACATTTCACAGTGATTCCACAGTGAATAATTCCAACATTTCATAGAGTTCTTTCTTCATGAAGGCACTTCTGGGCTGGAGCTTGACATTATATAGTCATGAAAAGCTGAGATATTTGAAATGTTCAGGAGAAGCAGTTGTTCATGAACTGTAGAAACATCCAGTTAAGGGTCTGTACTGAAAGGTTTATCCTGCTGCTCTGATGTTTTCCCTTTTTTTTCATTAAGCCATCAGTGTCCTAAAAGCTGTACTAAATGGTCTCTTCTGTCCTGGCAGATGCTCTGTACTCATGTCATCTGCTCAGATGTTAAAATAACCTTTTTTTTTTTTTTTTTTTTTTTGTTCCAGGCAAAGTGTTGTGCCATTTCTGGGACTCTCTTTCAATTAAGGGTTACATAAGATAGACATCAAATCCTCACTATCATTTTGGTAAATTGGAATAAGCTTCTATCTATGCAGACCAGCCTGAACCTTCCCGAGTTCTGGTGGAGATGAGAAGACAGCAAGAACTGTATAGGCAAGGCAAAAAACCAGAACTTTGTCTGCCTGTTTCAGCATCAATAAGTTATATCATTAAACTTTGGGTTGATGGTTCGGTATAGAGTGAGTTGTGTGTGGATTTAGCTCTAATAATGTTAAACTTTGCACTGTTATTAAAATCTGTTGGGAGAAAGGCAAAGTTAACTTTTTCTTGATATGCTGCCTGTCTTACATGAAGGTACACCTCTCACACACATAGAAGACAAAAGGTTTGCTTGTGTACTCAGATGTTCATACTGAAGCCCATATTTTCAGCATCAGACAGGAAATTGTGACTTGGGGAGGATATAAATATAGTGTTTCAATACATCCAGCTTCTGCTGCAGCTCTTTCATTGAGTCACTGATAAATCTGTTTATTGTAACCTCTCGACTTCATTGTAGCAATGAAAAGAATTATTGTTCAGGACTATCACTGTCAAATCATACCCAATATTCAGTCTCGGTATGGTTTTGTTCAAAATATTTGCTGCCACTATGCTTCTCAAAAATTCGGTATTGTTGAGTTTTATTTGTTTGCTTGTTTCATTTAATGAAATAAAAGCAGCTCTATAATAACTTAGCTACTTAGAGTACTTTAAATCTTAATCTAATGATTTTTGTGCTACATTAATTTTGTAATTAAGAGTGAGAATGAAGATCATGGCTGAAAACATTCATGAGCCAGACTTCTAATTCCTTGATTAGCTCCTGGCAGGAGAATAGAAAACAGACAATTTGATTTGTTTTCTCCATGAAAATGATACAGACATGAACAGGAGTTGCTGTAAAAATGTAAAAATCCAACACTAAGTGTCCACTTTTGGCCCAAAATATTGAATCAGTTAAATATAGTTGAGAGTATAAAAGATCTTTATGTGAATTCTCAAGGATTATTTACCAAAAGTGACAAAATTTTGCAAGAAAAGAGCAGGGTTTCTTTACATATTATATTATTTTATGGGAAACATTGGTGTTTAGACTTGAAAAAAAAAATATTGGTTTGCACATTTAGAATATTTCTCGATAGTATTTTCTAAGTAAAGACAATATGTTTGCCCCAGTTTCTACAGAAATCAGTGCTCGTACAGTCTGTATTTGTATGACTCAAGTTCATACGCGATTTCAAGATGTAATTTTTCCTGAAATATTTGTCATGGCACTCCAGAGTTGACTAGAATCTTCAAAATGGAACGATTTCCTTAGCCTGAGATGGGATGAGAAGAGTGACATCTCAGTTAAATAAATAAATAAATGATAAAATAATATTTTTTTTAGCCCATATAATTTGCTCTTTGGTAAATAAATAGATCCCTGAGATTCATGGGATTAATATCACGTTGCAAGACAGTGAGTTGCTTTCTCAAAGTTTGAAGATATGACCTTAGAGCGTTCCCACAAAAGCCCTTAATACAATTTCTCCTTGATTTTATCAAATCAGGTCTCTGTCTGCTCAAACGAGTTTTCTTGAACTTTGCAACTCAAGAATTCAGAACTGAGTGTTGCACCCATTAATAAAAGATAATTTGTCTTGCTTGGTATGGGAAGAAGGAAGGTAGTCATAAATTCACCAATGAAGGGCTGTATATATTCCACCATGGTTGAATGAAGAATAACACAAAATTCAACATTCATTTAGAAAGCACAGCAGTGCTCATACAATACTCAGTTATGTAATTTTAAATGCTTTAATTTCCGGGGGCCAGAGAGCTAAATTATTTATCTTTCTCTGCATACATTTGAAAACTTCATTATTCCTTGTGAAGAGAAAGGGGAAAAGGTATACCTACTGCTTGTAGATTTGAATTTCACAGCAGTGTTCTGCAAATTGTAAATTGTCCATGCCAGGGATTGTCTATATAGGTCAGACACAAAGGATACCATCAAGTACCTGCTTCCAAATGTTGATCTCCATCTACACTGTGGGCAGACTCAGACACCACCTGAGCAATTTCTTCAGTGTCCCATTCCTCTGTCTTGTGAGGAAAGGTAATGTGAGTCTCTTCTCCTGCCTAATTCATAATACTCAAGGAAGGAACTGTTTGTTCTTGCTCTGGTTATCTGCATGTTCATCAGAGAATCACAGAATGCTTGAAGCTGAAAGTGAACTCTGGAGGCTATCTGGTCCA
This sequence comes from Dendrocincla fuliginosa, assembly GCA_035047845.1. Lineage (NCBI taxonomy): Eukaryota > Metazoa > Chordata > Aves > Passeriformes > Dendrocolaptidae > Dendrocincla > Dendrocincla fuliginosa. The sequence continues at coordinate 13,868,437 of JAWWMO010000001.1, forward strand.
ATCCTCTTGCTATAGAAATTTCATCTAGAGCATTTTGCCCAAGCCAGTGTCCAAATAACTTTTGAATATCTCCAAGAATATTCCTCTACCTCCCTGAGAAATCATCTCTGATGCTCAGTCAGCTTCACAGTTAAAAAAAAAAAAAACAAAACAAAAACAAAAACATTATTCCTAATGTGCAGATAAAAGTTCCTGTTTCAGTTGACGTTTATTGCATCTTGTCCCATCATTGGATTCTGCTGGAAAGAGCCTTGCTAGTTTCTAGGCCTGTTTTCATATGTTTAAATACATCAAGAACCCCCCTGAGGTCTCACAGTTCTTTCAGCCTTTCCCCATAGGAAAGGTGCTCCAGTCCTTGAGGCATTTTACTGGCCCTTCACTGAACTCTCTCCAGAAGCTCCATTTCCCTTAACAAGTGTTACTTGTCCATATGTCCACCACCATATATATATATATCTGAAGTCCATAAGAAGAGGGAGAGATCAGTTTCAGTGCTTCTTTTCTCAAAAACATTAAAAAGCCTTCAATAATTTTCCAAGCAGTTCAGAAATGTCAAGGACTTTATTTCCCCTAAATCCAAATTGTGCAAGTAACATATGGAGTTTACAATCTGCTTATTCATCGATGCCATTGGCCCATTCTCTTGTGTTTAGGAGAAAGACATTGTGTGCAAAAAATCAATCATTTATTTATTTGCTGGTTTATTTGCTTTTTGGATGTAGGTGTTCCAATCATTTGATTACACCAAGAACTGCAAAACTACTTACTGATATTTCTAGTCTAGATCACAAATATTAAAATCTGGGCTGGCCTGTGTCACAGAATATTCTGAGTTGGAAGGGACCCACAAGGTTAGAGATAAAAATGCTTCAAAAATTAATTCTAACTTTTTCAAAGCATGTGAAAAGCAGAAAGAATGCAGGGGTTTTTGTTTGTTTGGGATTTTTTGGTTTTTGAAGTTTTGTAGGGATTTTTATTAGTTCTTCTAAAGTACGTGAGATTATTTTTATTATTGTTATTATATTTTTATTTTTATTTGGAGGTCCTGATTTGTATTACTGGAATGATTTGTGTTCACAACAATGTCTACAGCTTTTGGGTCTCTAATTTTTATTGACTGAATATTAGTCCTAAAAATGACCAACATCAGACAGTTTTACTAGGAAAGATGGAAGACTGATTTCATTGGCATTTACCTGACACTCAGATGTCATGTACCCATGTCTAAAGGACCTAAAGCTACCATCAAACTGGATTATAAAAAGAAGAGAATGTCATCAACAAGAAATGAATTTTAAAGACTTTATTAAGAGCTTAGATCAAAATCAAATTTGATCATTTATACTGTAATGATATTCTGTCCTCACCTTCTAGCCACTGTTAGCTTAAATCTCCCTTTTGAAAATGTTATCTATTCAGTGATTTTCCCACCAAAACTAATTACCCTTAATCAATACCAACTCCTTGATTTTGTCACATTGTTCTACAAAAGTACAGCAAACAAAAATACATGCTGTAATTTGCTGCTCTTTCCAAAAATTGTGCATTTGAATAAAAACTCCTCTTATATGCATATGCAGTTGGAAGGAAACGTGAACTGTTAAAAACAAAGCTAGAAAATTCCCTTTGAAAAACAAAATTCTGTATCATAAATGATGGTTAAATGTTTTGAGGTTTTTTATGCCTTGACTTCTTTCTTCTCAGAAGGTTATCAGATGGGAACATTTATTGTAGCTTCACTGCAGCACTTGGTTACAGCAAGGGGTCTCAAAAATGACAAAGAAAAGAAAGATTGTGAAAAAAAAATGCAGGGAAGACAATGTCTTACCACACTGTAAAAACTTTAATCACGGTGACTGGACACTGATGTCATATTTAGCCTACACTTTGTCAAAATATTCCCGAAGGTACTTTCAGAAGGTGTAGTGAATTTTTTCTTACCATCCTGGCTTTTTGTAAATCTGTTTGGTTACACTTGAAGAGCTGAATGGCTCAAATCCCATCTGGTAGATAACAAAACAAAGCTTAAAGAATGCACAAGGCTGGAAGGATTAACGCTGCATTGTTATCTAAAAATTAAGGTTTTATCTACAATAAGGATATCAGGCACTGTATGAGCACCAGTCCAACTTCTTAAAGAAGCAAATTGCAATCTTTAAAAATACGGTTTGCTACAATTTCTTGGCATCCCCGCACTCCAGATTTGTAATTCTATCAGGGGCTGGAAATTTTGGGATAGAACTCTTCTGCAGATGATGTTCAGAGTCAGAGAGAAGATAAATCTGAAAATCCCAAATCCATTTGAGGCACTGCTAATGTGTGAGTCTACATCATGCTAAAAAGAGGGAATAGGAAGTGGGTGTGGAACTGATTAATGAAATTAAATGCTGTTCACATGAGGACAAGGATATAAATGCAGAAAAACTAGGGTTCATTTGACTTCAGCAGGATTCCTGGAAGTGACTGTGAAACAAGAATTGTGCTTTCTGCTATCTTTGTGTGGAGAGAGGAGTAAACCTTTGAGTGATAAATTATTGGCAGATAAGGAGTGTTTGAGGAAGTGTCACCGTATGCTTGCCCTGTTTTTTCCCTCTTCCATGGGCATCTGTCGGTAGGAAAACAGATGGAACTTTGGACTCTTCTTATGTTCCCACCTTATACTTGAAGGTAGCCGGAGGAAAGTAATGTGTAAAAAAATAAGGCACTTGCCAAATCTTTGACAGAAAATAGGCACAGGAGAGTAGGTATGAGATGTGTTGTCTCCCTCTTATTGAACTGGTTTACATTCAGAAGCAGAGTCCGCCTGACTGCTTTGTCTAATCAGACTCAAAAATGATCAAGGCATCTGTTTAAAGGCAATCTGCTTGCATTCCTGGAATACACAGTTAAACTTTTCAGTAAAACTTGAAAATTGCTGCCACAAAGGACAAGAGAAAAGCGCCTTGGCACATAATTTCATTTTGTAGCGGTTTCTTGAATCTCTTTTATATTTCAGGATGACTCGTCGCAAACTACAAATAAAATTAATGGCAGATGCCTTGCTCTCAGGGCATTTGTTCCCCTCTGATTATTGAATGCTATGGATTTCTTTTGGCATCAGACGTTGAGTTTGCCCAGTGTGAGCTGTATCATTACATGGTGTGTGGTACCGTGACCTTCCCAAAGCAGAGGGCTGTCATAACATGCCTTCAGTGCAGCATGAACACAAGAAATAATACATTTTGTTTTCGTTTCATAAATAAAGACTAATCATCTTTATTTTAGAAATGGTCCTTTACAAAATAAGCAACGTTTTCCAAAAAGCCCCTCGAAAGTAGATAGCCATTTGTGTCATATTAGAATGGACAATCACTTATAATTTTATTTGTGGAGGTTTTTTGGGTTTTCTTTACTGAAATAACTGCTATTTTTACACTTAGGAGCTAAAGGAGATGATAATATCTACGGAAAATATATGGGTTTCCCCTAGAATTCAAATTCATTGAAATAAACAGTTTTACTCATATTGTTCATGTCAGATTATCCCATACTACAATCACATATTCACAGATACATTGCATATATAGATAATTTTAATTGTAAAAAATACATGAAAATAGTAAAAAAAAAAAAAAAGAAGTCCAAATATGTTGGTTTAAAGTTCAACCATCTGTATACATTACAGACAGTAGTCAAATAAATCATTAACAGATGTAAGCTGAAAGTCTGCTTACGTATTTCTTTTCTAACTGCAAGAAAGTCTAGGAAAAATATCAATATTATTTTACTTTTAAAAATAAGAAATCTGGACCTTTTCTGTCGCCAAAGCTCTGTGATAATTAGAAAACAACCAAGGTCTCATGACAGTTTCAGTTCCAGTTAAGAAACTAGAAGCTGAACAACCAAGTGGAAAAATGTCTTTTAGGAAGTATGGAGAAGCAAACGTGGATTTGTCATGAAAAAGGCTCTGTCAGACCGATTTAATTTCCTTCTCTGACATGGCAATAAGATTTGTGGATGGAGAAGAAGTTACAAATGTCATTTTTCCATTCTGGTAAGGCTTCTGACACATGACATTTTTATGGCCAAACGAGGCAGCATGGTCTAGCTGAAAATAATGTCCTGAGCTGTGAACTCATTGGAAATCTGAATGCCTCCCGGTGCTTTGCTAGTAACAATGAGAGGTTATCAAGCAGAATCAGACTTTTGTTGTTTTCAACATTTTTATTAACAATCCTTATGAAAAAATCTGCTTATTCAACTCAAAAATTACATCACTTTGAAGGAGATCGCTCATATACAGGAGAGGGAATTTGGGACTTAAAGTGATCTTGAAAAATGGATGATGTAAGATATGAAAGATGCATGATGCTCTTTAACAGAGGAAAGGGCAAGGTGCTGCCACTCAGGCAATTTCATGTGGCAACCCAGAACTTTGGAGGCAGCAACTATTCAGTAAAGATATCAAGATGCATTATTGAATCTGAAGCTGAGGGTGAACCAAGAACTTCTTGATGTCCTGAAAGGGAATGATCTAGTTAGTGACAAATTGACGACCAAAATGGTCAAACACCGAGGAGAGGAACCATAATTGGAATGGTTGTGAATAAACAAATGTGTCTTACACTTGTCTGGATGATTTTTGGCCATGTGCCATATTTCAAGAAGATTTCTTGCAGAAGTGAGGAAAAAAAAATGATTGGTCATCAATTCAGTATGTCCTACTTTGGGTCTTTGAGTCAAAAGCAACAACTTCTGAGGATGAACATGGTGCGGATGTCCAAAGACTTCAACTGTTGCTGAAAGAAAGAAGACCTACAAAGATAGGATTTCCATGTACAGTTTTCTACTCTGGAAATAAGTGAAATGGTCTTCTCCCATAGAAAACTTGTACAGCAAACTAGAGAAAGCCCCTGGCAAGAGCATTGCCATCTAATTTACCAGGTTCTAGGACAAGGCAGCACATTTAATGATCTCTCACAGGTCAATGACTCTGTGACTTCACATTCTTTCACTTGCATTTGCTTTACTGAGTGAAAATTACTGGGTTTTTAACTAAATATAGGTTTAATCCTTCAAGTATTTTTTTTTTCCTCAGTATATCTTTAACACTACTGGTAGAAGCCATCTCGGTTTACACTCCTCTAAAATAAACATGTTGAAACTAGATTGCCTATTTCGACTCTATTTACCAAGGTGCAGTAGGGACCTCTGAAAAATGACTTAGCCCACCTCTATGACAAAGGATTAGGATGAAATTTCTTTTTTTCCACTGGCTACAGGAGAAGCCAGGGCAAGTTTAAAACAGATCTAATTTTGATGGTGGCATTCATTGAAAGAGGTGTTATTCCCCCTTCAGCTGTTCATTATTCCTTCCAATAATTACAGAAAGAAGTCACTAACAATGTTAATTTATATATATAAATTAGTTCTGTGATGTATTATTGCTTTAGTTAATTACATCCGGAGAAAGGCAGAAAAGGACTCAGATTTTTGATAGAGGGCAGTCTCTCAAGGGCTTATTTGGTGGCATTTGAACTATCTGCAGTCAGGTGAAATAATTATTAACATTTGACCACAGAGTTCTTGTGTCTTTTATATAGATGGGCAAAAACCTGAAGCGAGAAAATAAATATAGCTTTGTTTTCCTTTCACGGTTCTTGTATGAATGAGAAATTCAGCTTTGGTTACCATTTAACTTTCTCTAAAACAAGTGATAAATGTGATTCTCTTTATTTATACCGTGTGCTCTTCAAAAACCATTCTTGTCCAGTAAATCTATATGAATAAAACAAACTAATGTCTAAACCCTGGGTCTCCTTGTTTCAAGTTCTTGTTTCATCACAGGTATATGTTTACTCACTCTTACACAGGTTTGCATTCCAAGTTTCTCTCTGCTCTTGTTCTGAATATCTTGTTACATTTTACACGCCATGGAGAAGAGTTTCTACAGTTCCAACAGTACAGAAAATCTTGCAATAAGTTTCAAAAGGCTGAGAGCTTGAAGTCATAGGTCTTTGAAATCACCCCAAATTCACACATTCCAGTTTGTATTTGATTTTTTTCAGTAATTAAAACCAAAATAATCATTCCAGGAGTAATATTTATATACATTGGATGAATATTTAATGTATATGTGTTTAAAAAAATATTTCATATATCGAATAATTTAGGAAGGAATACAAGTTATATAACTTAAACTTTCCTTCATTTTTTTATTAAAAAACTCACCACAATGTTATAATCTCCTCCATAACTGGAGTTTTACCTCACTTAAAATATCCTTTATAAAATATTAATTTTCAATGTGAACAGCAGAGAAAATCGAGCCATGTCCCATCTTCCTTTCAGCTGGGCATTCCCATATAAGTGTTTTAAGAACAGTACCAGAGCTCATTTTCAAGAGCACAGCTCCTCACATGCCTCTTTATTCTGTTCAAAGACAAGAAGAGGAAAAAAGACAGGAGTGACTGAGCAGGCAAGCTCAGGGGAGCGAGGGGAGGCAGTGGCCCTTCCATGGCCGAGACCAAGGGGACAGAGCAGGACTGGAAGAGATTCACAAGGGACAGTGGGAGAAAGGGCTGGGGACACAGCTGCAACTTCAGTCTGAGATCCATCCACAAGGAATCATCCCAAAGAAGCCAGCGCTGTAGGTCTGAGCTTGACTGGAGCTCCTGGGCTCCTAGGCAGGGATGTGGGTCCAAGTACCTGATAAAGTCATTCAATAAAGCAAGTAGTGGGCTCATAGCATCCTCTAGGTGGACATGTGTTTACTACAAAACCTATGTTCTTTTTCTTTAGATCAATGGAAAGTTTCTTAAAATTAGGGGTGTGAGAAAAGCACAGTATCCTGTGGACTTCAGTAAATTATGTATCTAGTATATTACATAGTCACAGGATATGAGCTCCTTTACTTGCCATCTGAGTATTTGATATAGTCAATAATGATATAGTTGACAATTAGTAGAACAGCTCTGATGAGGGATCCAGACAGGCTGGATTGACAGGCTGAGGACAATTGTGTGAGGTTCAACAGGGTCAAGTGTCAGATCTTTCACTTGTGTCCCAACAACCCAATGCAGCACTATGGATTGGGGCAGAGTGGTTGGAAAGCGGCACCGTGGGAAAGAACTTGGGGGTATTGTTTGTCATCAGTGTCTGAACATGAGCCAATGTGTGCCCAGGTGGGCAAGAAAGCCAGTGGCATCCTGGCCTGTACCAGCAATAGTGTGGTGAGCGGGACTAGGGAAGTGATTGTTAATCTGTGCTCGGCACTGGTGAGGCCATGCCTCGAATCCTGTGTCCAGTTCTGGGCCCCTCAGTTCAGGAAAGACATTGAGGGGCTGCAGAGAGTCCAAAGAAGGGTAATAAGAATGAGGAAGGGTCTGGAACACAAATCTGATGAGAAGTGGCTGACGGAGCAGGGGGTGTTTACTCTGGAGAAAAGGAGGCTCAAGAGGGGTCCTTATGGCTCCCTGATAAGAAGTTGTACCAAGGTGAAGGTCGGTCTCTTCTCCCAATAAACAAGTGACAGGATGGGAAAAAATGGTCTCGAGTTATACCAGGGGAGGTTTAGGTTTGGTGTTTGGAAAAATTGCTTCACAGAAAGGGTTGTCAAGGAACAGTCTGCTCAGGGAACTGATGGAGACAGCATCCCTGGAGGTACTTCAGAAATGTGCATCTGTAGCAGTGAGGGACATGGTTTAGGGGTGGACTTGGCAGTGCTGGTTTGATGATCAAATTCTTTTCCAACCTAAATGGCTCTATGAATCTATGGTTTCACAGTTTGTTTTTTTCCAGAGACAGTTAATTTTGTCCACCTTGATAATCTGTAAGTCAAGAAAATGGTTAAATAGCAACCATATCGCATTTTTCTGAAATAGCAGGTCCGAATGAATCTGTCTGAATGTGGTGAATTTTTAATGACATGCTGGAACAAGAAAGAGACGAAGCTGTACAGACAACTCCAGAGGTGTAGGTGTAGATGTCTGCCAACAGAAAGGCAAAAAAAAAAAAAAAAGGGCAAGAGATTAAAAATTTTCCATCCTGAAGACCAAGGGGTAAAAAGAAAAAAAAAAAAGCACAATGAAGTGAGAATAGAATAAGTACATGAGGCGAGAGATGTGGATGAAAAACATGAAAAAAGGAAAAAAAAATTTGGAAGGTGGAAACTAGAACCTGAAAGGAAAATACCCATATTTCTCAGATTTAGAGAAGGAGAAAATGGGTGATTTTCAGGACCTTAAGGAGAATGGAGAAACTTAAGACTATTAGAGGTATCAGAGTGGAGTAGTTTGATGATTGGGAACATTTTGACAGGATAAGTAGAGAAGCTAAGTAGATACTCAGGAGTATCTAGGGAGAAGACAAACCACCTTTTGGATCCAATAAAGAGATGTTCCTCTCTGTGAAAAGGGCTTAGCTGGAATCCAGTGTTAAAAATTTTAAAAAAAAAAAAAAAAAGGTATATATAAAAAGTTGTCCCTGTATAAGTTATATCAGTATTTCCTGTCCTAGCATAATTGTTTTGGTAGTTAATAATAACTCACCATATACTCTGGATCAGTAAAATGGTCAGCAAAAGTATGTAACTTGAATTTGGGCTGGAAGTGTTGCTTCTTTTAAGTGCTATCACCACTTGAGCAAAACATCACATCAATAGGAATTTTGCTTGCTGACATAACCCTGAGGTTATTTATCTTCAAAAGAAAGAATTCTGCCTCATTAAATGTGCTGCCTTCAGTCCAGCTAAGCACTAATTTTTGTTCTAGTAATACCAAGACTTTCTGCAAGCAGTCCAATACTTCTTTGTTATTATGCTTAAAATCCCGTTTATATGCAAAAAGAAAGACATACATTATATACATAAAAATATGCATACTCAGCCAAGAAGTTACTGATAGTATGACTGAAATATTATTAACATAAATCAAGGATTGAGTCCAGCATAATCGCTACAGAAAAGAAAAAAAATAAAAGAAAATTAACACAGTTAAAACTCTTAGACATATGTCTTAGTTTTTCCTCCTCCTGAAGCTCTGCTCATCCTCCCACTGCTCCTCTGTGTCCTACGTTCAGCAAGCTCATGTTGGTGCTGAGAGATGGTGTGTGTTAAAGAGAGTTTTCAGCATCCTTCTCTCCAGGATTATGATGCTGAAGTCGATCACTATTTCTTCTTATTGGTCTAGGATTCACTTGAGGTTATTTCTTGATAAAACACTTTACAGCTTTCTGCTCCTTCACTGCTCTGCAGTTCCACGTTCCACCAAATTGACTAAACATCACCATGTGTATACCTTTTCCATGTGCTAAAAACCCCATTTCTGTGTTGCCTTTGTCACTGCTAGAGTCCATTTTGTCCTGGTCTGCATTTCAGGAAGGGACCAAGGGTGGGCTGCGTACAGCCCTGGTGCCTCCAGGGCCACACTGGGTCCAGTCTCTGACCATGCTACGACTGCTCCTCTGAGCAGCATTCTGTGCTCCACTAGACAAGACCTCTGCTGGTATACTGGTGCTAGGTTTCTCTACCCTGTGTGTTTGTGTTAGTCATAAATATCTCATTCTGTGCAGAGTAACTGTTTGTTGTTGCTATCTGTTGAAAACGGTGCTTATATTACACAGTTATAAACAAAATTAAACAAAATTAGCTATGGACACCTGGCCGGTTAAAGAAACTGATGCTACAGCTTAAAAAACAAAATAGTGAAGCTTCAGGCAGACCAAGCAAAGGTAATCCAAAGGAGGACTGCTAGACCTGCCATACTCCAGAGATCCAGGTTTACACTGTGCATGCAGCAAGCAGAAAGGGCCAAGAGATGATCCACAGGCACTGGGCTTTCTGACTAGAGCATGGGCTTAAATCTAAGAGTATAAATAAGTGTTGCTAATTTCAATTCTCTCCGGAAGTGTTTGCTGCCATGACGCCACTGTTTGTGTGCCTCAGTAAACCCTGCTTGAATATCCAGGAGTGCCACTTCATTTCTGGAGTTGAAACGAGAAGCTTAGATTTAAAGCATACTCTTTAAAGACTTTTTAAAGTAAAGAAAAAGTGCACAGTTAAGTACAGCAGTGAAACTGTTGACAAATAATATCGTCACAGCTACTTATCAGTGCAGGATTAGAATGCTGGTACTTAAGAATGTGTTGAATACTGTTAGTTGAGGCTGGAGAAAGTTTTGAGGATGCAAAATGAAAAATTTTGCCCTTTTTAAAAGAAGATTTATTTTGAAGTGCAATTTTAGAACAATCCTTCTCCAAAACACTGATGTGAGTCTTTTCCCCCCCTTCTTTCTATTTAAATGCTTTGAAGATCCCTTTGTCTATCAGCTGTGGGGTTTTTAATTTTTTTAATTATTGTCCTAAAAATTAGTAAAAAAACAAGTAATTAAAGTTAAAAATATTAGAAAAGTAAAAATCATTAGAAATATTATGTCCTTTTTTTCTTTAATAAATAGAAAAAAATTCTGCTTGAAAAAGTACACCTGTTTTAAGATATTGTGAAAAATATTTAATCAGAAAATTACATGTTCTCATGTCATTCTCAAATTCCACAAAAAAATTGATTTCTTCTTTCTTATAAATTTGCTGTTTAAATCATGGACAGTATTTCGGACATTAAGGCCATTAGACCTAGTGGACTTCAGTTACAGAAAGTAGAATATGTAATACAAATACACATGTATTTGTATTTCCCACACATATGTAAGGTGAGAGAAAGTGGGGGAAGAGAGAGAGAAATTGAGATCGCACAGACTGCACATGCTTTTTTGAGGAGCTTCCCAATCTTTCCACAAGCTGGTATAAAACAATGGGGAAGAGCATCTGTAGTTTAGATTCTTCTCTTCTTATTCTATACTCATGGGAAAAATCGAGTGATTACCATCAGCATGAGCTGTTTAGGAGAACTGGCCAACTAAACTGCAAGGCAGCAAAAGTATTCACAGTAAAGCAGAAGGTAAAACCCAAGGTATTTCATTTTCCTTTTTTAAATTACCTGGTAGCTTGCCATAAAACTTTAACCAATTGAGAGTACAGCTGCTTGTATAGAGTCAACTGCTGCTTAACGAGAAGCTTAAAAAAATAAAATCATTAACAACCAGCAGCAAACACACACTGCCATCCTTGGCAACTGTAATGGAAATGCCAGAAACACGGACTACTTCAAAGAATGCCAAGGAGTTCTGTTACTCTCCCTTCGGAAGAGTAATTAGACAGTTCCACTTAGCTCACAAAAGAATCTGTTGTACCTTGCAATACATGATTTAAATAAGATCATAAAGGAACTTACTAAGCAGTTGTTGACTTTAAGCAAGCTGTATTTTTCAGCAAGTTGTGTTTACCTATTTAGACATTCCCAGCATGACTGAAAGATACATAACCTGAAGTTTATGACGGTACATATTAAGCACGAGCTTAGAAATGGACTAACACAAAATACTTGCAAGCAAAGAGAATTTGCCACTCAAATTGCTGGGGTCTAGTTCATACTAGATTGACATTATAGGCTATAAAAATTATGTAAAACCTGAAGTCTCTAGAGCAAGAAAATAAACCCTGCAGTTTTAAATGTAATCTGATCGCTGTCTGTTTGATTTTGAAAATTTCTGTCAAGCAATGTATCATTTTTGCTGCATGCTATTTTATCTCAACTTAAAGACAAATCTCGCCTAGAATCTTGTGAGATGTTTTAGTAGTTAAGGTATATACTGTTTCTTATAATCTAATCCAGAGTCTTGTTAAGTATCCTAATACTAAACTGAAAAGAAGCTAAAATGCTCAGCAATGACATGGTTAAAAAGGTGACTCAAAGTAACTGTACTGAATAGTTGACTTATAATAAAATTTTGATTGATAACTAGATCTATACCCCAATATTCTGAGTGTTTGGATGCACTCATCATGAGTTCTCATGGCAGTAGGATTGATTTAGGAGTCATAAAAAGCTAGAAGAAATGATATCTTGTCCCTTAAAGAGCAAAGGTTCCCCCTCTCTTTCTCCAAATCTGGCACATCAAGACTACTTTTTCTGGAGCAGTTTGGACCTTGACTGTTGTTAAAGACTTGCACTCTTTATTTATTCATTTATTTATACATTTATACAGGGTGTAACATTCCCACTTTTATCACGTCTGATCAGACTGCTACCAAAATAGCTCTTTAATACAATACATCAAGATGTCAAATCTTCAAATCCACAAGTCCATAGACATGTGCCTCTTCCTATGGACCCCTTTGTGTATTTTATTCCCTCGAGAATGAACATACTCGAGAATGAAGGTCTTGGAATAATGCAATTGTGTGATTCAGCTGTTCTGATAACACATTCCAGCCTTCTGCTGTAACAATCAGCCCACCTTGTTGACAGTTTAGAACAGATCTGAAACCACACAGCAAAGAGTAAACTGACACCTCACTATTTCTTCCTTCAGTTCTCTTACCAGGCAGTTTGCCTACCTTGAACTCCTGCATCAGAGGAAACAGGATATTGGCTGCTGTTTGTTGATTAACTGGGAATTTGTATAACTGAATGGGGGTGATCCCAGGGAACACATGACAACATTGTTGAACCAACCACTCTCAGTTTTGAACATGCCTAAAACAACTTACACCACAGAAGAGATCAAGAAGCAGTGAGACGTGATATACAGTGCTGGGACCTTGCTAATGAGGTGGTTTTTGCAACTTCCTCATCCAAGCAGTAATGGATGCAATGAAACTTCAGTTTGAATTACAAAATGTATATAAATTTGGACATAATTTTTTTATGAACATTAGGCTCTTTGTTTATTATACATTCAGTCAATTTAATTAACATTGTGAGTTAATGATCAAAATAATACCCTCAACAATTTTTAAATTCTCTGTACCAGCTGTAAAAAAAATTACCCAAAGCATTATATACTGGATAATATCTGCTCACTCAGGCTTCTTGGCCATCTTTCAGGGCAGTAATGAACTTTAATTTACACTTTGGACTCAGCTTTAGTTCATTGCCTCCTAAATTCTGACTACTACAATGCAAGCACACAGTGTCTGACTGAAGAAGCAAACCCAGATTTCCGAGTTATATCTCACAGGTTTACTTGCTTTTTCATTTTTGTGCACTGTCTGCAGTCTCAGAAACAACCTCAGTTCCTGGTTCAAATTTTATTTTAAAAACGTGCATGCCTAAGTGGCACTACAGTATAATATATTAAAAGTTTCTCCTTTATCAATATAGTTGCCCAAGAATTCCACTCTGGCAAACATAATCTTCAATTGCATTCGAAGGTGCAGTTGCAACTTGCTGCTCTTTTGTCTGAACTTAAGCATTTTATCCTGCAGAAATACTCTCTCTATGCCTTTAATGCCGCTGAGCAGAAACCAAGCATTCTAAATTATGGATGTTTATTGGTGTGACCAAAATGGCAACAGAGACAAAGAAAAACGGTTTTTAAAATGTCATGTAACAATTCTGTCAGTAAGGGAGATTCTGTGGGAAAGGAAGAAAAATAAAATGCCACGCTTAGCTTTTTTTTTTTTTTAAATCTTGTCTTAAAGCATGGTAGAAAGAGGAGAGTTATTAAGATATATATACTAAATATATAACATCCACTATATAACATCCTATCTGTGAAAATAGGGCGTTTCACATTAGCCCAAATTCTGTTCTGTTAGTGAAAGCTCAATTTATTTTCTGCCAGTGAAAATTAAATTATATGGATTACATGTGGAGAATTCAACAAAGCAACATCCCAAATGTCAAGAATCAATAACCTTTTCTAATACTAGGAAAATAACTGCCTGATTATAGTTTTTCTTTTATTTTTTTTTTTTTTTTTTGCAGTCAGATTTTAATTCTGTAAAGTGGAAGACTTTCCAGTAGAAGAACTCCATTATGGCAAAACTGGGAAAGAGCTCCTAAATATCTCCTAAAGATGAGATTGATGCAGCTTTTCAAACCTTGTTTGAGCGAAGAAAGCTTGAGAAGAGAAACAGCTCCCTGCTAATTAGTCAGAGAAATAGAAACAAGCACCTCCAGGAAGTTAACAGCATTTCTAAATCAGCCCGTGGAGGTTCTACAATTTCTTGTTCCGGGTGGCAGATTGATGTTATGTTCCCTGTCCCGGTCAGTGGCAGAGATATACCAACTGCTAAATGGTGACAGGAAGGCTGAGCATGCCCTGTTGTCTTCATGAGCTGGATCTTGCAGAGCTGTGCTCAGCTGCTGGTCTGGCTTTGGTCATTTCCAGCGTAGGGCTGGTGAACGCTGTAGAAGACAGTCTGAATCCCCGCAAAGGGATTCAACATTTCCACTCGACAAGAGTAGCAATTTTCCTTCCAATACCTGCAACCTGCTCCTCTAACAAGTACAGCGTTCCAAAGACTTCCTTAGGAGTGCTGTCTTCATTCACAGTGAATTTGCCTGGTGCAGATCAAGTGATACGAGCAAGGTTAGGATTCTTTCTCCCTGCCGACCTAGTGGAGCCAAATTAGGTGGTGGTTCCCACGCAGCTCATGGCTTGTGCTCCAAGGTGTTTCTGAGGAGTGAAGATTTTAAGGATTGCCTTATGTTGGGCCCTTTAGGATGTGATGCCAGGCATGAGGAAGAACTTTCCCCTCTGGCAGGCAGCAGCATACATCCCTGCCGCTAGGAGAGAACAGCTGAAGGATAATTTCCACCTTCAGGCAGAGCTGGAACAGAGCCTAAAAAGGGGATCCCTCCACTCTGACTGAAATAATCTGCTTTACAAAAATGCCATATGGATATTTTGTCTTCCTCACATTAACTCTGATTGGTTGACAAACATTTTAACTCACAGAGTGAGGAAGATTTGCATAATTACACTGTATTTTTTAAGAACTATACAAGAAATATGCAAATTTTGGGTTGGCTTCTGGTATAACTTTGCTTTTATTGGCTCATCTTTTTATATCTCTGAGGCTGTTGCTCAGCAACAAAATGACACAGAAGTTATTCACATCCATCTAGTGGAAAAGTCTGTCCAAAAGGAGACAAAATAAGTTATCTGAAAAAAATCTTTCCCATTCTAAGTGAACT
>JAWWMO010000001.1:13883555-13896838 GCA_035047845.1 Dendrocincla fuliginosa
CCATCTAGTGGAAAAGTCTGTCCAAAAGGAGACAAAATAAGTTATCTGAAAAAAATCTTTCCCATTCTAAGTGAACTATCTATCTATCTATCTATCTTCAGCTGTTACTGTTCTTCATTTCTCATATCAGCTGTGCTCACCATTTTTCACTTCAAAGGTCGGATACACTTATAGGAGAGGAAGACATTTATGCCTAGGAGAAAAATAATGTTCTTAATGTTATTTGTTGTATTATTTCATAAAAAGTAGAGTGAAAGACAAAAAGAAAAGAGGTTTGGATCTGTTCTATGCCTAGGGCTGTTACGGAGCAAGCTTTTCCTTTCATGTCCCAATCCACACAGTTTTCAGACATAAACACCTGGACTTCAGTTAACTTATTTAACTTAACAGTTAACTTAACCTCATTGGGAAATGTCAATGATTTGAGTCTGTGGTTTAACATCTGAAAAGAATGAAAACTGCTGGACTTAATGGCTCCCCTAATAATCCAAAATGTATATTAAAGAAACCCAGAACAAAACTTGCAGTTACCACCAATCATGAAACATGACAGAAATACCTTAAAATCATATAACAACAAAAGTTTTATTTTACTTTTGCAAAAAATGTGTCATGATAAAGCCTGATTGAGTCCAAAAATTCTGCAACCAAATATGTGCCACTCTAAATTTTCTGTGTTCCTTTAAATAATAGAATGATAGCACCACTTTTTCTGCCCTAGACACATCTGTCCTCTGTTCATGGGGTACAAATTAGGAAAGTATTTTTTATTAAATGCATAAAGTAAGAATAATGCAGGTTGCAAGATCCAGAGGTCACCTAGTCCAAACCCATGCTCAGAGCAGGTTGCTGTATTTTTAAAATCTGAAACTTGTGGGTGGAAGGAGCATGTAATTGATTCTTTCCAAAATAAACCCCTCTATGACTCTTAAAAGGTAATGGTTTCCACCAAAACATAAGCAGTATTTTATTTTTTTTTCTTAAATTCTTTCTTTCATAAGCTTTCATAAGTTCACATAATGGAGGTTTTCTCCAGCACCTGAAATTGTTAGGCTATGCTTGAGAGTAATTTAGAGTGCAAGAAAAATAGTGTAGTCTGTTAAATGTGCTACTAAGGATAGAGTCAAACGATGATATTAACCTACAGGGCCATTGTATCAATTGATCTTTTACTCAAAAAATGTAAGCTATTAAGTTATTTTCATTTGAAATTTTGCAAATAGATGACACTGCAGAGGAACTGAAACTTAGAGGCCAGCTGATATACAAAAATCATATATACACACACATATATATGAATAGAATAAATCCTATACTAAAAATACAATGGAAAGCTGCTTCTCACAACTGTATGTGTCACATAGATGTTCAAGCTTTCCGTCTCAACCTTAATACCCTGAAGGGCAGGTACATACACCACTTGATGTCAAGCATCTAGTATGTGGAAGTGATGTTCATGTTATTAAAATCAGCAGTGAGTATAAAATCCCTCAACAAAGAATTAGAGGCTGTCTTAGGTTTCCCAGAGTGTACAATGACCTAGGCCTTCTCTCTGGCCACAGGTAGGCTGTTAACCACATTTGACGTGGGAGGTTTTGGTTCTGACTAAAAGGCCTGATAGAGAAAGGCTGATTAGTGCAGAAATCTGAGGCAACTACAGACATGAATCTTATACTCATCATACCTTGTATAATGGCATGGTTTAACCCCAGCTGGCAACTAAGGACTGCCCAGCCCCTTGCTCACTCCCTCGCAGTGGGATGAGAGAGAGAATCAGAGGAATAAAAGCGATAACCCGCATGGGTTAAGATAACACCAGTTTAATAGGGAAAGCAAAAGCTGTGCATGCAAGCAAAGCAAAACATTCACTCCTTCCTATTGGCAGGCAGGTGTTCAGCCACCTCCAGATGAGCCAGGCTCCATCATATCTAACAATGATTTGGAAAACCAAATGGCATCACCCTAAATGTTCCTCCTTTCTTCTTCCCCCAGCTTTACATGCTGAGCTGAGGCAGCTGGGAGGTTCGCTCCCCCCCTTCCTCCCCCCCCCCCAGCCACGTGGTCTCCAAACGTCCCGGCAAAGAGACACACAGAGGCCGCAGGAGAGGGAAGCAGAGAGTTTATTCACATGGCCAGGGGTATTTCTAGGGATTTAGGAAATGCTGGTCACAGCCTATAGGATTCAAGGGTTAAGAACCAATGGGGAAAGGGTTAACAACCACTTAGGGGGCTTTTCACATGCCTGGCCAAGGTAAATTCTTGCATAGCTAAGGGCTTTCTCTCAAGGGGTCTTGGGAAGGAGAAAGGTGATTTAGGGGAAAAAGCAAAAACTCCATTTTACAATAAGCAAAAAAAGAAGCATTCTGGCTGGGTTCTTCATCTTCTTCACAGGCTCACTGTGACACTGAGCATTACACGTAAGGTGTGATATACTCCCCTGGTCAGTTTGGAGCAGCTGTTCTGGCTATGTCGCCTCCAACTTCTTGTACTCGCCCAGCCCCTTGCTGGTGGGGTGGGGTGAGGAGCAGAAAAGGCTTTGGCTTTGTGCAAACACTTCTCAGCAATAGCTAAAACACTTCTGTGTTATTAAATCTGTTTTCAGCACAAATCCAAAACACAGTCCCATATTAGGTACCATGAAGAAAAAAACCCTTGCTTATTCTACTCTTCTGTGCATACACAAAAGCTACTTTTTAACCTTGAATGACCCATTACCAAGCTCTGAAATGTCTTTGGATCCCTTTGCCAGAGCAACTTTCTGTTCTTTCATTTAGATTGGCTTTTCAAGCAGGAGAGGAATTTGCTGTCAAAAGAAAATCATTCAACAAAAAAATGTCTACATTTGCAATTTATCTAATTGCCTCCTTCAGAATACCTATTTCCAGTTTTCCATTGAAAGGTAAATGGACTGCACAAAATTGCAGCATAGTGTATCAGTATTAATTTGATTTTATTGCTCTGTTGTGCTTGATGTTGCAAGTTAATTTATAAAGACTTTAATATTAGTCTTAGTTAAATTATGGTCACCAGTTCACCTATGCCTACTATTTCCCAAAATAACAAGGTAAAACTTCTTTATAATGCCATAAAAAGTATGCATGGGGGTGCTCTTAGAACGTTGTGCTTATCTGAGCGGTATAACTGTGCTCTCCTTAAATTACTGCCTGATAGAAACACAAGACAGGAACATGTCATCTCATCGTTTCTGCCAGATCTTTTCTTAAACTGAAGAAGAAGGAGAAGAAGATAATGGAGTGGAAGGGGAAAGGAAAAGGAGGAAGAGCAAAAAATACTGATTTTTAAATCTTCAGAGTAAAAATATGTATAAAATCAACGTTATCTTAAAAGGTTTAAAAGCAACTTTATTTTCAAATCTGTGGTTTAATATAATTAATGATTTTTCCAGTAGACTTAACTGGCAATTATGTCCTTGCCATGACACATGAACATGAATACTTTCATGCACAGTTACAACCTGTCATCAGCAGTTGTTTCTATCCCCCAGACATCTTCTTATACCACATAATATTGAAAAGAGTAGATATAAAAAATAAGCTATATTTAGCAGGAAATATTTGTTACTGGTGCTCCCCTTCCCTATTAGCTGCTTCACTTTCCCTAATTTAATCACACTTTTCTACAATAATAGAGGCAGCACCCTGAAACTTCTGAGATGCCAACACAGGGTAAAACATTTCCTGACATGTCGTGCTCTTGCTGTGCCCTCTAAGATGGGGAAGCAGATCTTGGGTTTGCCTGGGCCATGGTGCCAGTGTTCTAGAGTGTTACAATGCCTTTTTGCATCCTGATATTAGTTTAGGATGTTTCAACTTAAACGGCGAGAAAAAAGATATTAAATCATGACAGTGGAGCACCTTTCCCATGTTTTTTGTTTGTTTGGTTGGTTTGGTTTTATTTTTTTTATTTTTTTATTTTTTTATCATTATTATTCTTATTATTCCAAAATCAGAGAAATGTATAAATGTATCCTTGCATTACTACAGATTAAATGATCATTCTTTCCAGTGGTTTCAGAATGAAGACTTACAGTCTCAAGTAAACTTTTCACCTCAGTACACCAACAAAGGCATAAAATAACACTAGAAAGTAAATGGAGGACTACAAGGTTCAATGCAGATGCAAGTTTGTGAAATACAGGATTCTGTCAGAAATAACTTAATGCTAATATTCTCTTTTATTCAGTGATGTCAAGCACTAACCTGAACTGGGTCTTTTCCAAAGCTTTAAAATTTGTGGTCTGTTTACCTTCCATTTTTAACTCTGTCTTTGCTGAGCTGCTGCTGTGGTTACATGGTTAAATATCATATTAGCAGAAAAATCTATTTATGTGCATTTTAGTACAAATTTGCAGTTCTTTTCCAGGCGTGTATTTGAAACATAATTTTTTGAAACATTTTCCAATGTTATTTACAAATTGAAAAAAGTTCCTATGAAGCATCAAAAAATTCTAACAATACTTGCAACATGCTATCTGAAACTGGCTATTTGCCTATGGACATCTTTGCAAAATCCTAAACCTTGTGTTCTCCTGAGTGTTTTCACAGAATCACAGAATGGCTGGGGGTAGAAGGGACCTCTGGAGATCATCTAGACCAATGCCCCTGCCAAGGTGGTTTGGGAAGGTACCCAGAGAGGGAGACTCCACATCCTCCCTGAGCAGTTCCAGTGCTCTGTCACCCTAAATGGAAATAAGTTCTTCCCCGTGCTGAGGTGGAACTTCTTATGTTTTACTTTATGGCCATTGTTCCTCATCCTGTCACTGGGCATCACTGAAGAGTCTGACACCATCCACTTGGGACCTGCCTTTGAGATATTTATTAGGCATTAATGAGACCTCTCTTCTTAGTCTTCTCCAGACAAACCAGGTCCAGCTCCTGCAGCCTTTCCTCACGAGAGATGCTACAGATCATCTTTGCAGTCTATGCTGGACCCTCTCTAGTAGTTCCTTGTTGTTCTTGAGCTGTGGAGGCCAGAATTGAGCACAGCATTCCAGACGTGGTTTCACCATGGTTGAATCTCTATTTAGGATGATCTCCCTCGACCTGCTGGCCACACTCTTCTTGATGCGCCCAGGAGTTTTCTATAGTTTAAATGAAGGACTCCTTTTCCAGTTCTTACATCACTCCAGTAAAGTGAGGATCTGACGTTGCTAACTATTGCATGAAGTGAACAGGTACCTGCTCTAGATTCCCATCCACGTCGTGACTTTCAGCGGCACCTGAAACTGCTCAGTGAATTTCAGCAACCTGAGTTATAACTTGTTGGACTAAGCAAGACCCTTAGGAATATTCACTTCATCTTGGACTATCTAATGCAACCAAGGGACCACTTGACTAGGACGTCCATCTTCCTCTCCAAAGTATTAATAAATTATGCTATCATAAATTAAACTTTTAAAATATACGTGATTATAAGAAGTAGGTCTCCTTTTGAACAGAGTTGTAAAGTGACTCAAAGGAGAATCTTTGATGCACATTTTTTTCCCATAAGTGTGCTCACTGAACCTTCCTATAGACATTGAGCTACATATCATTGTCACTGTCGTTCCTAAGAGAAGGTTATAAAGAAATCCTCTTAGGAAGGTTTCTGATACAAAAACTGAACAGTTTATAAAATGATATTGAAACCAAGTGATAAATATGCAAATTAAACTTGCCAGGTGGCAGGAACTCTTTCAATGTTCCATTTCACCTTTATATAGAGGCTGAAAGTCTTCTGCCAGTCTCTCAGTCTCAAAGTGATTTTGAGGAGTACTTCATGAGTGAATTTAAAATTGAAAGTTTAATTTCTGAGGTAATTCTTACACACTAAATGAAATACTTCAAGAAAAAATATAATTAGGTATGAACATGGACTATGAAGAGAATGCCAAGAGCAAATGTAGGAAAAGAAATCTATGCAATGCTGGAATCAAATTAAAGTGTAGAAGCAAAAAAGGAGTCACATCTACACAAAAATAGTGTCCATAATAAGGCATATGGTTTGTCATTTCAGCCCATGTCCTTCCCTGACCGGGCCCAGAACAAACCCTCAGCTGCACAAGTTCTTTGTATAGTCTGACATTGATAAATGACAATAGAAAGTGAAATACTTTGCAGGAAAGCAACTTTTCTCAGTAATATGAAATAATGGTTGAAATAGTTTTAATGCATGTGCAGTCAGCATGGAAGTTCCATCATAGTGATAGTTTATATGAAGTACTGAGAAACAAATGCAATATTTAAAGCATGCTGTGACTATATTTGGGTTGACGAAGTTAAAGACAAATGAAACAAGGTAAGCTAAGAAGCATTTTACTGTTATTCTCATTATTGTTGTTGCTGCTTTACTTCCAGAAACGTAGCTTCAATTGACTCTATATAATGTAGCATTTGATGAGATTATATTCCTGAGGCCTATTTGATTTGTTCAGTGCTAGACAATGCTGAAATAAAAGCAGAGGAACATTAGTATAAACTGACCATTCATTTGCCATTTTTGGGGATACTGAAAAGTAAAACAGAAACATACACATACTGTGTGTGAAGAAATGATTGATCCTGTATTACATCTATTCATCTAAGATTTCAAGAGAGTTGGAATGTATTGTTTTGAAACTCCTTCCCTTTAAAGCAGAAATTTTGCTAAATTAATATCCCAGTCATTTGCTTAAAACAGAGTAAAAAACCAAACATTTTGAGGGTGCTGTACTAGTTTCTCTCCTGGCCTTTTTAACTGTCATCTTAAATGAAAGGAACATCTTCAGATGTGCTTGTACGATAAAGATCCATGGTGAGAAAAAAGCCAATATCCTATGCTTTTAATAAGGCCTTATCTTCATGGAATTGTCTGGTTTCAGGCTTCAGGATTCATTTCCTGTCCAATATATCAACAGGCATTAATAGCAGTGCCTATATCACTCTGTTTCTTAGTTTCTCTGAGCAGGAATTTTCAATATTAGAGAGCAATTGAAGCATCTAACTACAGCTTGGAGAAATGTTTGCATTTCCTCATAATGCAACTCATATTTCTAAAGGTATGGCCTTTTTGAATTGTGGCTTGGATAAAGGCTTACAATTTCTTTCCCTGTATAAGTCATTGTTTAGTTCAGAACTTGGTAGCTTTTCATTCTTTTGCTGAAATTTATTTTGCTTCTTTACAATCAGGTTTCCTGTTGCCAATTTTAGGAAACATTGAAATGTAACTAGTCTATTTCCCAGAGCAAATTTTAAAATTTGCCAAGGATATATACTTTTTTCACCTCATTTCAGGTGTCAGAACTATTTTCTTTTGACCATTATTTCATGGGAACACAGTTCATATCCTTTGACTAAATCTGAATTATCTAGCTGCATGTTTACTTTTCCCCTGTAAAATGAGATTAGAAACATTTATATGCATCCAGCTCTGGGGTCCCAGCACAGGAAGGACATGGACCTGTTGAGTGAGTCCAGAAGAATCCTTCAAGATAACCAGAGGGATGGAGCACCTCAGCTATGAGGAGAATTGAGATTTTTCAGCCTGGAAAAGAGAAAGCTTCAGGGTGACCGAATTATGACCTTCTAGCACCTGAAGAGAGCCTACAAGAAAGATGGAGAGAGACTATTTCCAAGGGCTGTGACAGAACAAGGGGGAATGGCTTCAAACTAAAAGAGAGTAGGTTTAAATTCAATATTAGGAAAAACATCTCCCCTGTGATGTGGGTGAGGACCTGTCACAGGTTTCCCAGAGAAGCTCTGGCTGCCCCATCCCTGGAAGTGTTCAAGGCCACTTTGGATGGGGATCTGAGCAACCTGGTCCAGTGGAAAATGTTCCTGTCCATGGCAGGAGGGCAGGAATGAGATGGTCTTTACGTTTCCTTCGAACTCCAGTTATTCTATGATTCATTCTATGATTCTAAAAGAAAGAGTGTTATCCAAATTAGTTATGCAAACAATGCTGAAGTACAAACTATTAAATCTAATATGAATATAAGAATTGAATAATTAGGAAAATACATGATAATCCATAATAATTAGTGAAAAGTCAGCCTCATAAAGTAGAAATTTCACTAATGAATAAGTGCTGCTAGGTAATAATCTATACTCTTCTTAGTTCATTATTAAACCTTTTTTGAAATCAGATAAAGAGCTAGAACCTTGCTGTCATATAAAAGCAAAGGGAAGAGCAGTACTCATATCTGATAGGAACAATGTCTGTCAAAGACTGCATCACTGGCAATGCTGTCTGGTTTAACAAAATGTGATAAATAGAGCAGAGGCCCCACTGAGGGATCAGAATTTACTATACTGACAAAGGACTCTTCGCCCATCACTGTTCTTAAAAAGGATTTATCTTGCAAACAGAATTTTGATACTTCGAGGTTTACTGTATGTCTTTCATAGAGTAACTTAGGGACTGTTTGAGGGTAAGTTCTGAACCTTTTGTTCCATTCTATTATACTTCATATTGAAAATCTGTCTCTCTGTAAACGTTGATCCTTAAGTGCCCTAAAAGCCATATAGACACTGAATAGTGATATAGAATATCATTATAGCCCCAATATGGGGAACATTTCTTGACACACAATGCATTCCACTGACCCCAAAATTCCATTTGAAGAGAAAACCACACCTTAAAAAAATCATCCAAAACCAGAATTACTGAATGTTTAAAATTTTAGACACAAATTTCCCACTTATCCCTTATGTTGAATAAAAGCAGTTAACCATACTTGCAAATATTTGTATATCATATGTGAAAATAGATAATAGTGCATTAATTTGGTGTAAAAAACAACAATCATTTGTTGATTTTTTCCTGAATTTATAATCTCTAGAGACTGTAGGGATGACTGTGCTTTTGTGGCTTGGGCGAGAAATTAGCCCAATTTTGCCACAGACATCACAGATGCAGATTATTCTGTTTGTTGTGGCTGGGTTTGTCTGTTGATGTTTTGTTCTGCCACCAGCTCTGGCAACTCCAACATCAATACACAGACCAAAATAGTTTCCCATCCTGTGGAACACCAAATAGCTAATGATTTGCCTGAGCACAGTTTTTAAGTATTCATTGGCCTTCCTCATGGACATGCAACTGGTTTTGCCCCCTCTTGAAATAATTTTAGGCTCTCCACTTTGATACATGCATCAGAAACCAGCCCAGTATAACTGATCATGTAGGAGTGTTGCTTGAATGCTGAATATTTGACTATGACATGTCAACATGACAACGATGTTGGGTTTTATTCCGAAAGATTGTACATCACGGGCAAACAATGTGTGTGTGTGTGTGTTAAGATTCCAAAACATTTATTGGAACAGCTCTAAATTGTCTACATTTTCCAACCCCACAGGAGAACATGACTTACAACTGCATAATGCACATTCACTTGTTTGGATTCAGATGTATTCCTTCTTGAAAGGCTGTTTTAATCTCTTCAAAAGCTGTTCAGGCTTTTCCTCTGCTCCGTGGGACTTCACCATCAATCATGACGCTTGGAGATGGCACGCTGCCACCGGGGTAGAGTAGCTGGTGCTGTACTGTCAACAAGCACAAGTGCTTGACTGGCTTTCCATTAGGATGTGGCTGGCCCCAGACCTCTGTTCATTAAGCTGATGTTTGGGCCAGACCACTTAGTGGCAGGATCAAAATAGTAATGCACTGCAAATCATCTGGTGTGGGTACACTCTGTATACAATCCTTAGCAAAGACAGGTCACAGGCCAGCAGCTCTGCAATCTTTGACTTAGTGCAGCCTCTGGAGGGAGAAAATGCCATCATTATCAAAATGCAAATACAGATTACTTTATTACTGACACTAAATTGAAAGTGTGCTTAAAATAACACAAGAAGGACCTGTTTCACAAAAAAGACAAAAAAGCCACTGCAGCCCCCACCCCACAAAGGAAAAAAAAATACCAAAAACCTCCCAAAAACCAAACCAACAAAACCATACCACACCAACCCCAACACTTCCTTTGGTCTATTTTCAACCGTGAATACTCTACTCAGCTCAGGACTCTTCTCAACATGCCATCTACAAATATCTTAAGGAGATTTGTGCAGAAGTCTCTAGGGACCTTCAAGATGACCTTAATTCTAACCAGAACTGAAACCTATCCTTTGACTCTTTTTTTTTGGCAGCCCATATGCAAAAAATGTAATAAATGCTTTGTTCAGACTGAAAACTTCTGTGTAACTTTAATCAAAATAATATTTTAAAATAACACGAAAATAGGTATCTATTGATATCTTTATTTATAACTATAGCAGCAAAAATTAAAGACTTTTGTACATGCCACCAGCCAAGCTACTGGCACTACCCCAAACAGCAACCCATGCTGATGGTCTGGTGCCAGTTTGTTGCTCTCATGGTTGTCCCACCAGAAGCCCTGTGAAATCTTATACACCAGAAGCCTTGTGAAACCTTTAAAAACCTTCTAATCTAACAAACTAAATTACACGAGGGAACATGTATAAAGAATGAACCAAACCCACAGACACACTGGATTATGGCTAAACAAACACCTGGAGGTAGAAAGGTCTCTTGCAGCAAAGTCTGCAACACAAAGTTTGGGACTTTTAATTACTTGTCTATGAAAATTGCAAGATGAATATAGCTGTTAAAATGCTGCCAGATTATTCTTAAAGGCAAAGTGTTTTATATATATAAATCTCTCTAGGAAGAGAGGATGAAAGGGCAGAAGGTGGAGGGAAAATAAGGGAGTTCAGGCAGCAATGGATCTCTTTCTTGCTTATTTTTCTTCCATAAAGATGGTGTTTTCAAATGGCTTAATTTGGTTTCTGCTAAAGTTTTGGGTTTTTTTTTATCTTCTAAACTATAAATTCAGAAAGTGCAAGTTGTTTTATTTTAATTGATTTATCCATTTGGGGAGTTCATTCTGAGTTAAGACCTATTAGTTTATATAGTGCACCATTAATCTTTTATATAGTTCATTGTCATAACTTACCTTTCCTTGCCACTGACCCCTCATTTTTTAATGAAAAAAGGACATTTTAACAAATTAGTTTTTATCATCAAAGGTTTATTCTTTTGCTTTGTGAATAAAGAGCAGTGGGTAGAAATGATTTCTAGGAAAATGATGAATCCCTCCAGTACAGCTGACCTAGCTATTCCCATTTAAATTAAACTAGTCTTTTCTTGTTTTCATTTATAAGGTAATTTAATTGTCTCACTACCTGTCTCTTTCCCATGCATTCATTTGTGCTGTGGTTTTCCTTTAAGTGCAAAGAAGGTCACTGAAACTATATTTTGAAAGGCATGTAGACAGAGTTAACTCAAACTAGAGGCAGAACAACAGAAAACGCTTGGGTTTTGATGCCATTATCTACAGAATCATTTTATATCAGTTAACAGGCTCATTAAATGAGACAAAAAATAATTGTGTTCAAACCTAGCACAGTTGTTCTGTCATGTTAATGCTGGGAAAAGTGACATAAAACGCTTGTGGGGGAGGGGACTGACAGTATTTACCATCTTTTACTTTACATTTATTGAGAAAGCCAAAAGATTTTTTACAGCTTCAGCTGAAGAAAAGCTCAAACCCTCATTTTTCAGACAAAGGAATTATATTTGCCTTCATGAAGTTTCAAAGTGAATGCGACTTCCTTCTTCCTCCATGCCTTCTCTCCCCTCCTTAAAACAGTCTATTGCTAAAAGAAGCAAATTTCACGAAGGATCTCATTTGAAAAGACTTCGTGGCTCGACAGCGTGTAGTTTCATTCGAGTTTACTGAGCCAGCTATTGTCAGCCTTCCGCTGAAATTAATTACACTCACTTCTTGCAGAGCTGGCTTCACAGCAAGGGAGGGTGACAATTAAGGAGCACTAACTGGTTTTAAAGTTTTTGTTATTGTTGTGGAGGGGTTTTTTATGAGTTTTATGAGTGAGTTTTTTATGGTGGAGAACTGGCTCTGAAGACCAGAATTCCCATTACACAGGATGAAAAGGTTAACTATTTTTTTTTTTCCCCCAGAAATCCAGCCTCCAAAGTATCCAAGAAGCCTGGGCACGAACTCCTCTCGTGTTCCTGAGCTTTCACAGTGTTCAGTGGTGTTCCTAAACCTGAACAGCAGCACTCCCAGAGACAAGCTGGGTCAGGTCAGTGGTCACGGCAAAGGTAAGGCTTCTTCCTTAGAGCTGCAGAAGATACAGAGCCGGCACCTTCCTGGCAATTCATGGTGGGAAGGTTTTCAGGCTCTGAGAGTTGCCATTGGGATTTAATTAATCAAATAATTGATTAACTACTACCATTAGTTACAAGGAAATTCTTATGCTATTCATTCGACAGACTAAGCAAAAACTTGGTACCAATTGCCAGACTTAGAAAGACCTATTCAGTGCCAAATGCCTGGAACAAATATGTTTTGCTCATTTACTTCAGGTCAGCAACTTTCCTGGACAATACCTTTGGCTAACAGTTAAATTTTCTTAGCCAACCTTATTTTTTCCAGACATATTTAAATATATCTGCTTCCCCCCCCCCCCTTTCTGTGGATGTTCATCATCACAAATAACTCATAAATCTCCTCATGGTTGTTTTCCTGTTTATCCACTTCTCATAAAGAGGACTTTACAGAAACTAGAATGGTTAACACCATATAAAGAGATCGTTTTGTTAGTCATTGCAGCGCCAGCTTCTGTATTTTCATCTCCAACTAGGAAAATGCCCCAATCACTCAACTGAGTAATCAACAGACTCAGCACCCATAAGCAGAAGCTTGTGACACTGATATGGAGAATTCTTTAAGGGAATCCCCTTAAAAAGCACATTTACACACGGATGCACTGCACTGGTTATAGCAAAGATTCGCTATAATCATTCTTTGATTAATGCTTTGATTAAAGGCTTCAGGGTGAAGTGGTCTTTTTTATAAAATCAGTTCTAATCATAAGGAACACAGCACTAACTTTTGCTCATACTTAGTAGGTCCTAAATAGTGAGGTGCACTAAGTTTCTGAGTAAAGATTGTATTTAAAACAAGTGACCAGATCAAGGAAAATTATTTGTCAAGACGTTATATATTTATCTTCATGTTTAGAAAATGAGATTTTAAAGTTATTTACCTTGTTTATTTCAATTTAATATTGTTCTTGGGTTTGTAATATCTGATCTTTATTCTTGCTTAAAAAAAAATCTATTTCTTTTTTTAAATAAATGAAATATTTCATTGAATAATTTCATTCTAAAGCTAGAGTGTTCAGGAAATTTAGCAGTATAACAGCTTTGTAAAATATGGTGAAACAATCATTTATTTTTTTTTTCGTTTTTGAAGGTTCACA
>JAWWMO010000001.1:13906570-13927763 GCA_035047845.1 Dendrocincla fuliginosa
TTGGGTTCCAAAAGACTTCTCATTCCAAAGACACCTATTTCTTCACATAGCCTGATAGCCTGCCCTCGTATTATACATGGAATAAACACCTCCAGCAACCTGCAAGCATGACCCAGAACAAGCTGTCTAAAGCAATGACCCCAATGATCATTCCCACTTGCACGCTGTCTCTGGCACCAAATCCTTTAGTTTAAAGTAGCTAATGCAGCATGCATTGATTTAAAGTGAAGCACCATCACACTCATCTGGCTCCCTTTGTCCAGAAAAAGGGGGCACATTATTTGGATATCGATGTCAGAAGGTGACTTTGACCCTAAAGCTGCCTGTAGATTTAAAGTCCAGACTGATTGTCATCTGTTATTTGTAGTTTGAAACACCCAACAGCAGCCCAAGCACAAGAAAAAAGTAAAATAAAAAAAATAAAAAAATTAAAATATCTAATTATAACTCCCTGTTAATGACATAAATGTGGACTCTATGCCTATGCAACTTCCAAAATGAAGAGCTACTATGAGAATGGCCAATATCTGAATGATTTTTTGTGATTCTTGCAAATCTGAAGAAGCTCCCATACTTAGAAAAATGGCACTTTGGCAGAAACAGAATAGTACAAAGAAAAAAAAAGTAGGATGAAATTAAAAACTTGAAAAGCGACACTCCCAAAATAAACTTCTTTGAAAGATATATATACAAACTTATTCAAATAATTGGTTTTTATTTCTTCACCAAGGACTACAAACAACTTTGAACTATTAAATTTACTAAAAAAAGGATAGTTAAAACTCCTCTGCACAAGGCACTGAGACAAGCACTGTGATGTATGTTTGGATTCTACATAGAATTAGGCATGAGAAAAAAACTGATGGTATCTGCATGCATTAGAAGTTCAAAGAAAAGCTCAGTAATGTTTTGTCGATTCTGAAAAGTCTGTTGATAAAACCCAATATGTCAGATTAATACATATTTTTGAATGCATAATGGTGACATGAAATATGCAGCTAATGAAAAAAATGAGTACTTGGGGAGAAAGCAGCAATACAAACGGACTGTGAAGCTGTTAAACAGTGCAACATCAAGAGAGACACACGCCAAGGTTGTACACTTTATCTCTGTAACTATTTAACACAGATTCAGAAAGTATAACAACCTGCAGAAGAATCAAGAACATTGTAAATGAGACATATGAATGAATGAAGTGAATATAAACAACACAGTGGGTGATGGGTGACCTTGGCTGAATATCATTGACTAGAGCAGAATTCAGCAATTCCTTGTGAATGGCATCAGGAAGGATTGCAGAAGAGTCAAAAAAATGTCAAGGAAACCACGGCAACATCATGAAAAAAATGCCAACTCAATAAAATCAGTCAACAGAAACTCCCACATCTTGCTGGACTGACTCAATAGGTCTCCCTATTCAAGGAATTTTGTAACAGATATGAAATAAAACAAAAGGGTAAAATCTTAAGGAAAATAACTTGTGAATATCAAAAGGCTCCACAGTGTACTAAATTTAATTTCTACATCTGGTTAAGTTTAACATTGACCTTCTTGTAGACTTGTGAAGACAAGAACCAGTCAGAGACGAATGAGAACATTTGAAGGTTATTCTAACAGCGGTGTTTTCTAGGTACCTATGTGAAAAACAAATCTGTGTGGGAATCCCAGATGAAAGCTTTGACTCCTGAGGACTAAATATCTTAATGTATCACTAAGAATCTAAACATGTCAGTGTTTTCCACATCTTTCCAGCAAATCCTTTGTTGGTCTGTGGTTAATAATTGCCTGCCATTCTCTTTCTTTCCCATGTGAGCTCGTGACCTTGTTACCTTTTTGTTGTCATCCATCTCTTCTCCCCACGTAGTAATCACCCTTTGTTTCAAATTGTCTCATCAATTAATATAACTGATATATAATATAATATAAATATAATTATATATTATATAATATAGTTTTCACATTCACCAGTTTCTCTGCTTATTCATCTGTGTAACTGCACTCGCCAGAAGGAAGCTCATGTCTAAATAATACACATTTTTTTTCAAATTTAGATTGAGACTAAAATCTTTAGATAATCTAAATGCCATGAATACCCAATTCATGAAGTCCAAGAACCTACAGGAATTTTCATAACACAAATCTTTTCTTACTCACCCCTCAGTTTTCCACACAAATTCAGTCAATGGATAGTGACTGTTACCATCCTTATTGTAATTTGTAGTGAGGCACAGCCATAACTACTGTGACTAGCAGTTCAAACAATTTCAGGAGGCACAGAAGTCAATTAGCTGAGTTTATCAACTTGGTGAGCCCGGGAGCCACAATTTTCCTTTATTTTTTTTCTTCTGTCCCAATCAAGCTTTCAGCTTTGCTTGCTTGGATGTTTACAGGCACAGGTTCATTTGTATCAGTCTGCTCGGCTGAAACCATAGGAACTGAGAAAATGCTGCTTCTCCACTTGCTGAAGACAGATGAAAAACAAACCTTGCAACAGCAGCAATTTTTATTAATGACTCACATAAAGATCAGCATCATTACATTGAAAAGTACAGCTGGCTCCATCTTACTCAAGAAATACGAGGAAAATGGCTATTAAGGTTATTTTAGATACAGCACATTGACACAAAAAATATCCTATTGCAAAGCCAGACACAAATCAGTGCTTTAATATGAAACAATTGTCGTCTGAATGTCTATAGTTGAACACAATTATTGCCTTATTATGCAGTATGTTCAATTTATACAATGAATAGGTTGGTTGGCTTCATGCAGAATGAATCAGGAAATGAAATTTGAGCATGGGAGAAAATAATCTTATTTCAAATTAAACCAGCTATTCAAGTACATCTTTGCTAAAACAAAGACATCTAGGATGGGTGGGGGTTTTGGGGGGGTTGGATTTTTTTTTATTTTATTTTATTTTTCTTGTCCTCTGTAGTTTTGTGAGATAGTAAAAAAAGTCTTACCCAACAAAGTTGGACAAAACGAGGAGCAATTTTGAAAAACCTCTTGTCAAAACTGATTCCATGATATAATTCCCTTGAGTTCAGTTTCTAAAGTGGTATTTGGAGAGGTTCTGGTCACCATGTTTTACAACATGGGACACGTTTTAAGGAGATACCCTGTACTCTCTAAAGGTAGACCCAAAGAATAGAAGGAGCTGTTCAGGGTTCCATATGTAGGAAGTAAGGAATTGTTTTTTTTTGATAAGGCTTCATTTGAAACAGAAGTGGGGATAAAACATAAGGGATTTTGAAATGTGAGGCTTTGTATGCAAAAGAAAGTCTCCTTTTATTCAAGTAAAGCCGATGTCAAAATTGATGGGATTAAAGCATTATTTTGTTCTGTTCCTAAATACAGGTCACTCCTAAATTTATAGCTACATGTCAGTTCCCAAAACCTGCTAATGCAATAACCCATCAATTCTTAATGAATAGATGGGGGGGAAAAATAATAGAAATCCCCCAAACTCACTTCCAAAACTTAGTTTAAAAAGCCCTGTAAGCCAGGTAATTGTATTTTTCAAGTGTGAGGTGGAGTCAGCAAGGACTAGAATTTTCCATGTGATCAGTCGTGTATTGTGTTCTGAAAATTAATCTTCCTGCAGATTAATACACAGTTTCAGACTAAAAGGGTGGCTTTAATTTAGTTGAAATCCCAAATTCAGAGCACACAACACGAAGCTTGCATTGAAGCTGTACTCACTGCGGGACTAAAATTCATGATAAAATGAAAATAATTTTGCAGGCAGTGAGTCATTAAGGTATTTTAATTTTCATCCTGTAATGTAGCAGAAAAAGGTCTGAGGCACATGGATTTTGCAGGTATTGAAAGAGTTTAAAAGAACAAGGGAATTAAAACATAAATGTTTTTGACGGAGAAAAGTTAGAAAACAAGGTAAAATTACTTGGAAGACCAAAGAGAGAAAAGAAATAAAGCAAAAGAAATAATAATAGATTTTAAATACTGGCAACATCCTACCAACAAAGTAATACACTGAATTTTTAAGAAGTATTCCCAGCCAAGAAAGAAAGCAAATTATGTTAGGTGTATCAAGTTGATAAAATCTTTTTACTTCTTTCTAATGAAGGCATTTCTCTTGTGGGTTCTTGTTTATGGAATTAAATTGAAATATCTTATTCCCTGGTGCTCGCTTTGTATGTTTTGAATAATGCAGTAGATTCGCACACATTCCACAGTGCTCAGAATCAAGGTTAGATACACCATCTTTCAGTTAT
Organism: Dendrocincla fuliginosa; assembly: GCA_035047845.1. Taxonomy (NCBI): domain Eukaryota; kingdom Metazoa; phylum Chordata; class Aves; order Passeriformes; family Dendrocolaptidae; genus Dendrocincla; species Dendrocincla fuliginosa. Next base: position 13,910,809 of record JAWWMO010000001.1, read on the forward strand.
GTTTTATAGAAAATTAAAAGGGCAATGTCAGAGCAATTAAACTCCACAGTCATGCAAAGGGGATGCTTTCATTAGTCTCTCTGTTTTAAAGTCTGAGTGGGTTTGGAGCATTGGCTGCTTCCAGGATTTTTCAGGCATTCCTTTATCTCCCATCCCTGGAAGTGTCCAAGGCCAGGATTTGACCGATCTGTTCGAGTGGAAGTATTTATAAGGTGTCTTCCAACACAAGTTGTTATGATGTTATGGTCTTTTTCATGTCAGAAGTTCCTTTAATCATGCCAGATCTTCTCTGGGTTTATTCTTTTTATTTTATCTTTTTATTGTAATAAAATACGTTTTCAACACATAAACACTCGCCAATAATTAAAATAATCAACTCATTTTGACTGAATTTCTGTATATTGTTAAAAAATCTATTTTATGGCCATCAAGCCCACTCCTGGTACCCTTAGACATTTTCCTTCTCTTATAATAAACTGTCAGAATGAAGTTAATACTAGGAAATACGTATTGGTCAATTAAGTGTAGATTAGGGCATGTCTTGGCTAATGGTTATTTTTGTGTATTAATTTTAGAAAGCAAAGACCTTGATACATTTTTTTTGCAGCATTCTACTTGATCCATCTTGACTGGATTAAAAATTACTGTGTGGGGGCCAGTTCATGCAAACCTCCTTTTTGTTCTCCAGAGAAAACCCACATGGTCCTGTTAACTCAGTTTAGGGCCTCTTTCTATGGGCCATGGATTCTGGAATGTTCTCTGCATTAAACTACCATAATGACAACCAAGAAAAGAGAGGACAAACATTTTTAAATTTCTATGTGAACATAAAAGCTTTGCTGCCATAATTGCAATATTAATATTTTGTGTCTGTGTAAAGAATTCCACGGATAATATGAACCCTAAATAAAAACACAGGAGTAAAAATTGCTAAGACATATAGACAGGCAAAGTTAGAGCTGAAATTCTAGCAATTTAATATCAATTTTAGCTGATCCAACTCAAGACGGGTTTTTTTTTTGGTTGGGATGAAAAAGTCTTTCATATTCTTTAAGTCACTAAAAATTAATGTAGGAAAATGTTTCCTTCTGAAGTTATGTCATGTGAAGATTAATTAAATGATTGAGTCTGCATTTAAAAGAAAGCAATCATTGGGGGAAAAAACATTTTTTCAGTCAATGCACAATTTTTTATCCTTGCTCTTGGGATCAAGAAAGAAACGAAATAAGACCTAAAACCAGTTAGAACCATAATCTAAACATTTATCCATATATCCAATCTAAAAATACATCCATAGTTTGAAAATTCATATATTTAGGATTTCCCTATTGCCTGGGCACGATGCTTCAGTGTTAAGTCTGCATCTAGCCCTAATAATACAGACACTTCTTTCTGTAAGGGACAAACACTTTGCTATCAAAAACATATATTACCAATTTTAAAAGGAAACATGATGACCCATGTCATAATTCTTTCATTTTACAGGAAAGAAATAATCAGTTCATTCAGCTCGTTGAATGGCATATTCTCAAAACTCTTTACAGCTGCAGGATAGGATTGTAAGGATGCTGAGAAGAGAAAAAGGGAATGGAAAACATTAGAAATCCTCAATACATCTGTCCCCCTTTCCTATCTGATTGGATATTGTCTCTTGAGAGTCAGTTAAACATACCCCTTGTGATTCATTCCCACGGAGACAATTTAAGAGCAAAAGAAAGGTATTGTCAGAGAGGGATATCAATGCCGAATTTAATTAAGCCATAAATTACAGCTCCGGTTTGGGATTTTAACCTCAGTTTCTTTTTTTCCTGAAACTTCGAAGATATTGTATCTCATTTTTTAATGATGCAATGATGACATTTGATTGATTTTTTTCATTGTGACTTATTGAGTCTATAAAAAGGGAATTAGTTGCTGTATTCAGGGTCAGCTCTATTTTGGAAGGACACATTTGTCAGAGTGCATCTCTGCTGCTTGACAGTGTGTGGGTTGGACTACTAGCACCATGAAATATAAGGTGCATTTCAGTCTAACCTCCAGCTCTGTTAAAAAGAGGTAGAAGAAAATATTGGTGAGCAATAGGGGAGTAGAAAAGAGTGTGAAAGATGAACTGTGGGCATTTCAGAAGTAGATGGGAAGTATTTCAGCTCTTTCTTGAAATCATTAAGAAGTAACAGAAGAGAAGGGTGTTTGGAGTGATGGATGGAACTTAAAATATGTCAACACTTATGATTTTGTTCTTTCTGGGTTTGGTGGATTTTTTTATTGGTTTTGTTTTTTTCCTTTATTTTGGTCTGGAGCTTTTTTTTTTTTGGGGGGGGGGGGGGGGTTGGTTTTTTTTTTTTGGTTGCTAGGTTGTCTTTTAGTTTTTAATCCCCTGTCTATATTCTTTCCCTGGGAAAGAAACATCATGGAAAATACCTGAATCATTCCATCTGCATGTTAGAGTAAGCTCAGGACAGAAGTCAGCAGAACAGTAACAAGCAACAGAAGGTCTATAAGCATGGGGCAAGAGAATCCCAAAAGAGACAGCAGCTCAGGAAGCTACAGGAGATACAGGCCCACTTTTTTATTTATTTTTTGGCTGGAAGAAGCTTAGGAAGAGATTGAGAGGAAAGAACTTCTCATGGCTGAAAGGTAGTGGGTTCTTACTGGATATCTTTTCAAACATCTTCTTGAAATACAAACTCTGAAAGCAGGTAAGAAAAAAATGGAAGTTAGCAATCACATAAGCAATGATGTAATGATAATTTCCACAATTTTCAAAAATTCCCTGGAGTGTTCAAGGTCAGGTTGGATGGGGCTCTGAACCTAGTCTAAACCTAGTTTAAAGGAAGGAGGAGCTGGAACTAGATCATCCTTAAGGCACCATCCAACCCAAACAATACTATGATTCTATGGTTGGGATCTCACTCGAGGTGTAAATACAAAATTATATTGCATTGAACAAATCAAAAGACGAAAAGGCCACCCTATTCCTGAGGTTATTTAAAAAGGAAAACTTAAACAACAACTCTTACAAAAATTCAAAAACACAATTTCAGATAGTTTTTCATTGAAGTGACAACACACAGATATCTGAATCAATATAATAAGGTATATTTCCACATATAAACAAGAATTGCTGTGAATTCAGTTTTATTTTAATCAAAGCACAACTTAAAATAATCTAGAGAGAAACATTTAAAATTTCTGTGGACTGTTTTTCTGCAGATCAAGACTGATGATGTTTAAAAGTGCATGGTAGATGCCTTTACTTTTCTTCTGGGTAGCAAAAATCACTTGAGTAGCTGCACATTCGATTACTCTGAGCAACTGTTCTTATCACAGTGGGACGCTTGGTCACTCACTTTAAATTAGTGTCATCAATAAAAGAATTAGGTTATAACCATCAAGTAGCAGTGGTCTGAAATCTGGAGATAGCAGTTAACACCTACCTTTCTGATCAGCTTTCTTTCAGGCAGTCTTGCAAACTAAATTGGATCATGTTATTTCCTTTTCAAGTGACACGCACAGCTGGTACTATTTTAAATTATGGGATAGGAAATAGATCAGGAAAAAGAATTGGGGTTGATTCTGTTACAGGTCAAAACAGCTATAGTAGCAAATAATGACACAGAAAAAGATTTGGGGCTGACTCTCTTGCAGGTTGACACAGCCCTGAGCTACCTTGGCAGGACAAAATAAGTCTGTAATTATTCTAGCTAAGGAGCATGAAGTAGACAGTTTTATTGGAGTGGCAGTAAGTTCACAAAGGAGTTCTGGATTATTACACATCTGAAAGTATTTAAAAACCTGTGCCTTGAATCAATTCCTTCTCTCTTTTTGTTACTGTTTTCTGCAACATTCTCCTAGACAAACAGGATGCTCATGGCTTGGATGGGTGTACTCTTCCCTGGCTAAAACAGTGGCTGGATGGCTGGACCCAGAAGGTGGTGGTGAATGGACCTGTTGGTGGCTGGTAACTAGAGGTGTTCCCCCGGGCTCAGCATTTGGGGCTGGTTCTGTTTAAGAATGTTGTCAGTGATCCGGACCAAGGGATTGAGTGCCCCCTCAGCCAGTTTGCAGATGACACCGAGCTGGGTGGGAATGCTGATCAGCTGGAGGGCAGGAAGGTTCTACAGAGGGACATGGACAGGCTGGATTGATAGACTGAGGCCAACAGTCTGAGGTCCAACAAGACCAAGTGCTGGGTCCTGCACTTGGGTCACAACAACCCCCTGCAGCACCACAGCCTGGGTGCAGAGTGGCTGGAAACCTGTCCAGAGGAAAGGAACCTGGAATTTCTGGTCAACAGCAGCTGAACATGAGCCAGTGTGTGCCCAGGTGGCCAAGAAGGCCAGTGGCACCTGGCCTGTACCAGCAACAGTGTGGCCAGCAGGACCAGGGCAGTGACTGTCCCCCTGTACTGGGCACTGGTGAGGCCACACCTGGAGTGCTGTGACCAGTTCTGGGCCCCTCACTGCAAGAAGGGCTTTGAGGGGATGGAGCATGTCCAGAGAAAGGAAACAGAGCTGGGGAAGGGTCTGGAGTACAAATCTGATGAGGAGCAGCTGAGGGAGCTGGGAAGGCTCAGCCTGGAGAAGAAGAGACCGAAGGAAGACCTTATTGCTCTCTACAGCTGCCTGAGAGGAAGGTGTAACCAAGTTGGAGTTGGTTTCTTCCCCCAAATAAAAAGTGAAACGACAAGAGAAGATGTCTTCAAATTGCACCAGGGGAGGTTTATACTGGATATTAGGAAAAAATTCTTCCTGCAAAGCAGCAAGCACTGGAACAAGCTTCCTAGGGAAATGATTCAGTTCCAAACCCTGAAGATATTTAAAAGATCTGTGGACACGATGGTTAGGGAAAAGGTTTAGTGATGGATTTGACAGTCCTGGGTTTACAGTTGGACTCAATGATCTTAAAGGACTTTTCCAACCTAAATGATTCTATGACTCTATGACTGACTTATCCGTACTTACATAACAACCTCTTGGTGTTACTGCCAGAAAAACACCAAAAGTCTCTATAACTTCAGGATCAGGAATTGTAAGGGGTCTCCTGCCCTGGAGCTGTACTTTATGTTCTTGAGCTATAGAATCAGGTAGGGGTCTATTAAAAAAATAATATATACATAATAAATATATGCATACATAATATATACATACATAAATATAATCATTAAGACATTATCTCGACAATGTATTCAATTTATTCTTTGGGATAGAGAAAGACCAAAAGAGAAGAAACCAAACCCATAATTGGAAAACATTGAAGTGGCTTCTGTTTAAAGTCATACATTTTTTAAATCTATTGAAAATATATAATACCTTAACCTGACCTGAAGGGTTTACCTCATTCATGGCTTGAATCCATCTCTACATGCAGGAGAATTTACCTAAAGTTATTAGAGAAAACAAATAGAAAGTTTACTAAAAGCTTCTGGATAATACCTAATGGGAAATCACTGTAACTACAAGAAAGAGTATGTAAAAAGTCTATAGATGATGAGCACATGTAATTGGCAAGGAAAATTATTATTGTAGAAAAACTAACAGGGATATTTAGGGCCCAGCAATATTAAGACTGAAGAAAGATATCATCCAGAGTGAGGTTGAGCAAAGCAGTAAGAAAGGAGATTTTAAAGTAGTATTGCTACAGGAACAAGTGAAATAGAGTACTAAAATTAAATCAGAGCAGGGAAGAGGGATTTACAAAACCCTTTTCTTGGCCAGAATCATGGAACATGGAAGCGCAAAGAATGTATTTTTCTTAAGTGCAGTTTGTGATGTTATGCCAGGATTGCATTGTTTTCAAAGTCAGATTTGAGAAAAGCTGACAGTTGTGGTTTATGTGGTGAGATCTACCAGGCAGCACATTTTTCAGGCTGAGAAATGGCACAAACCCTGGACTGGGATCGCAGAAAACATGAGTGTAAAACAGGACTGGTGGATGCATTAACCACTCTCAGTACTGCACCCATTTCCCCTTTCTGCAGGCGGCAAATCAGAATGACAAACTTTGAGAAAAGCAGTGTCAGTGAAAACAAAGCTCAATGAGGTTATAAGTAGTAGCAATAGTAGCAATAATAAGTAGTACTGATAGTGATAATAAATAACACTAGTAGTGATCATAAAGGCAGTAACTTCTAGACACGTGTGCATAATCATTGTGTTTTCCTTTTACAAAGAGATTGTAAAAAAGGGCAAACATATGTACCGGACCACTGTCTAAATACTTTGTCACTAATAAATAGCTCCTCTTAAGTCCAAAAAGAGTAGCAGACCTTTTAGGAGGAAATGTTGCCCAGACTTTGTCAGGACTATTATGAATGAATGCTGATTGCCCCTTCCTTTCTTTATTTTGTGGCACTAAAATCCAGCGGGATAGCTGCCTTTCCTTACAAAGGCTAATGGTTGTGTGCTAATACTCCTTTGATGTTTAGGGGGGACAGCAATTAAGCACTTTCCCCATTCCCTGTGACCCTGTGACTACTGCTCAGAGTGGTGTGCCTGATTGTTTTGTTTCAAGAAAGAAGTTAGTATTTCCATAACGACCATCTTTTACAGGTTCTAAAGACCTTGAATACAAATGAAGTCAGCTGAACTCAGTGGTGAGAGTAAAAATTTTAGTGAATTCTCTATTACTCATCTATATGTAAGGTCTGCATGACAAGGTGTGACAAGTCATTCAGGGTGTGGTACAGCAGTTCACACAAGCACTTTGCAGCAGGTCGCAGTCACCCACCCAGCACCTGGGGAGAATTTAGGGATGGAGTCATTCCTTGCCCAAATGGAAGAGGACTAACTACAGTTTCCACTTGGTCAGGATGAATGTGGTGACCCAGCCAGACCTTACACATTAACGGGCAGCTGTCCAAGTCTCCGGCTGCAGTGAGAGCCTGAGCTTGTCACTGATGCCAGAGGGAAACAGAGGGAACACCTCTTAGAGATGTGAACAGCTGGAGGATCTACTCAGCCTGGTGGCAGAGCTGAAAGTGGAAGTGGAGAGGTCAAGGAGTATCAGGGAGTGCAAGAGAGGCACTTCATTGAACTCAACAGGTGTGCCCTAGTGGACGACCTCCAGCTACAGCTGGTTGAGTTGCAGGAGGCAGTCAAAAGACAGAGATATCAGGGGGGCTGAGAGGGAGTTGGACAGATGGTTCCAAGCCCTGATGGTTTGGGTACCATAGCCCTCTGAGGAGAGGCCAAAAATTCATGGCCTGGCCCACATGGAAGAGAGGGAGGGTGTTAACACAGAGGGTTTGGGAAGCTATGAAAAGAAGCCCAACAAAAGGAAAGGGAAGGGAACTGATAAAAGGAAGAGACTTCCTTCTTAAGGAAGAGACTTCAAAATCAAAATGCCCTCCTCAAACAAGCGAGGCAACACCCAACACACTGGCAGAACAGTCAGAGCTAACTGGAATAGCCCAACCTGCTCCAAAAATGGGGAATTTAACAACTAGTTCAACAACAACCAAACAAACAAAAAAAAAGGTGGTGAGTGATAGCAGTGCCTAACTACTTTAAGAGGCACTGAGGCACTCACCTGTCAGCCTGACCTGCTTTGGGAAGAAGAGTGTTGCCTTCTGGGACCCCAAATCAGGGATGTTACAGAGAAGCTGCCAAGTCTAGTTAAAACCACTGATTGTTACCCACTATTAATGCTCCATGTGGGTTGCAGTGAAGGGGAAAACGGAAGACCCCGGGAACTACAGAACAGTCAGTTTCACCTCTTCACCAGGCAAGACTAAGGAGAGACAAGGATTTGATGGGTAGGCCACTCAGTAAATAAAGAATTGGCTGCACAATATGAGTTGTGATCAATGGCTCATTGTCCCTGTGGACACCTGGGCCATGGCAATTTCAGATACACCTGCAGGTTGGGTGGAGAAATGACTGAGAGCAGCTGATGAGCTCCTTTGAGGATAAGAAGGAGAGGCACACTCCCGGCAGGGGGATGATGGGATGGCACATTTATTAAAATGGTGCCAGTTTATATAAGGGTGGCATGGAACTTTCTGAAAAGGGAGTGGAATTCGGCAGGAGGCTGCAAATCCTCCTACAGAGAAGGAAAAAACAGGGGAGGATCACAACCATAAGAGGTAAACAGGGGTGGAGGTAACCATATATGGGAAAACGCCACTGTGGCAAAATCTAGCCAGCCAGGGAGCAGGGATAACACGAGGGAGAAAACCAAACTCCACTTTGTATAGCCTGCAACAATGCTATTTAACTTTACAACTGGGAATTCATAAACGGGGAAACCCATAACAACCCGAGATATGGCAATAAACTTTCTCTTAAGCAGGATAGCTTGTTCTTGTAGCTCTCCTTCTGGATTCCTCAGTCTCATCAAGCAGACTCATGGTTCTTTTTCCATGTCATGTAACTCCGTTCTCCTACGAGCAGCCCTGCAGAGAAGGATTTAGAGGTGATGGTTGATGAAAAACTCAACATGACTCAGCCAGGTGGGGTCACAGCCCAGAAAGCCAAACGTGTCCTGGGCTGCATCCGAAGCAGTGTGGGCAGCAGATCAAGGGAGTGGATTCTCTCCCTCTATTCTGCTCTGGTCACACCCCACCTGGAGTGCTGCAGCTGGTTCTGGGGTTGCCGACATAAGAAGGGCACGGAACTGTTGGAGTAAGTCCAGAGGATGCCACCAAGTTGGTAAGAGGACTGGAACACCTCCCCTACAAAGACAGGCCGAGTGAGTTGGGGCTGTTCAGCCTGATGAAGAGAAGGTTGTGTGCACCTTCTGAAAGGGACCTACAGGGAACTAGAGAGGGACTCTTCTTCAGGAACTGTAGTGATAGTACAGGGAATAATGGGTACAAATTGAAAGAGGGGAAATTTAGGCTAAATAATAGGAAGAAATTATTTACTGCAAGGGTACTGAGATACTGGAACAGGTAGTCCAGGGAAGTTGAGGATACCTCAACCCTGGCAGTGTTCAAAGGTATGTTGGGTAAAGCCTTGTTCAGCCTGGTCTAGTGGAAGAAGTCTTTGCCCACAGCAGAGGGTTTGTAACTAGATAATATTTAACCTTCTATGATTCTATGGTTTATGGATCTATAGACTTCCTTTTTTATTGGTTAGGACCAACCAGAGGACACCTATAACAGGGAAAAGGATAGGTAGACTCTATGAATTCAGTGCAATACTAAGTACAAATTGCCAGACTGAAGGAGGAAATTATCAGTTTCTGATGGCAACCACTCTGCACAGCTGTTTGTATGCACTTTGTTTGATTGAGGTCAGTGTGATTTGAAATCTATTTATTCTGTATTTTAAATAGAAGTTATTCTTCATACACAGATTCAGATCGGTGTTAAGCACACTTTGAGTACTCCACTAAAAACCCTTACAGCATCACTTTTAAAGGCTGTGATTTTGCTGTGAAAGAATTAAGATTCTAGGCAGCTCTTTGTGCATTAGGGACTGATATAAACAATATTTACTTTTAATGCTCAGTAAAAAGTAGAATGACATTTTACAAACAGAGGCATGAACAGTGTATAAGGCTTTCCTGTGTTAATTAGAGCCCATACCTTGTCAGTCTCATCTGCAACTGAGACTAATTGTCTGCCATATAAAGAGACATGCTTATTGATTTTGCAAAGGCTGGAACAGACGAAGCTGTACTCTCTTTCTATTGATATAAAAAGCATTGCCTGCCTGTATTGATTGCTTACCCCACAGAGCAACAGCAAATTGCTATTGTGGAAACATAATGATGTTGAACATTTGTTGCACAGATGATAGGGTAATGTTTAAATGCTGTGTGTCCTGTTCTTTGTAGATTTACTAATAATGTCCTTAATCATTCCTCTTCAAAATACCATGAATCCTGGAGCAGACACTAACCTAACGATGCAACATCATTCATAGACCACAGCATTTCATAAATTCAGAATGAATAAAATGACCTATTTTTTTCCTCATCAACAAGACTGGATGCCAATTTTGCATAATATTTTGCAAGACCTGGGTAAGAGTGAAATAAATTAACTACAGCGAATCCTTTCATGTTTTCTTATATGTAGTACTTACTTGGCATATAGTCCTACAGAAAACAAACTATTTACTTGAGCAATTACTAATTACTGTGAAAAAGGCAGGCTGAATCTGCTCCTTACATCCTTTTAAGAGAAATTTTTGTAACTTTTTTTTTTTTACTTCATTTACCTGAACCAGGTTTTGTGGTCTGATTAAATGAGGTTTGAAAATATGTATAAGTGGTATGAATTTTATTTAGCTGAGTGTTAATTTTTAATATAGGAGTTATGCAAATTCATTTGTCCTGAACATTCAATTAAGATAAGAACTATCCATTTTCTAACGTTACTGCCGAATGACAGAATGATTGGTGTTGGAAGGGACCTCTGGAGATCATCTAGTCCAACTCCCCTGCTAAAGCAGAATCACCTAGAGCAGGTTGCACAGGATTGCATCCAGGCAGGTGTGGAATACCTCCAGTGAGAGACTCCACAATGCCTCTGGGCATCTTGTTCCAGTGCTCTGTCACCTTCAATGTCAATAAGTTGTCCCTTATATTCAGACAGAAGTGCCAGTGTTTTATGGCAAGTGTATCCATTTTCCCCTTGTTCTGCCACTGAACACCATTGGAGGATCTGGTCCCTCTTGACTTCAGCCTTTTAAGATATTTGTACGCATTGATAAGATCCCTTTCCACTTCTGTTCTCAAGGCTAAAGAGGCCTAAACAAGGCTAAACAGCTCCCTCAGCCTTTCCTCACAGGAGAGGTGCTCCAGTACCCTAATCACCTTTGTGGCCTCAGCTGGACCCTCTCCAGGATTTCCTTGTCGTTCTTGAACTGAAGAGGCCAGAACTGGACACATCACTCCACATGTGGCCTTACCAGGACAGAGTAGAATGGCAGGATCACCTCCCTTGACCTGCTGGCCACACTCTTCCAGATGCACACCAGGATCCTATTGGCCCTCCTGGGTGCAAGGGAACACTGCTGGTTCCTTGTTATCTTGTCCACCAGGTCCTCCAGGTCCTTCTCCACAGAGCTGCTTTCCAGCAGGTCAGCCCCCAATCTGTACTGGAGTTGTCCATCCCTCAGTGCTGGATCTGCCTTTGCCTTTGTTGCACTCCTTTAGGTTCCTCCCTTCCCACCTCTCCAGCCTGCCCAGGTCTGCCTGAACAGCAGCACAGCCTTCTGCTGCAGCGGCCACTCCTTCCTGCTGTGTATCCTCAACAAACTTGCTGAGGGAACACTCTGCCCCTTCCTCCACGTCACTGACGAATAAACTGAACAAGTGTGTTCTCAGTACTGACCCCTGGGGAACATCTCTGGTTACAGGTCCCCACCCACCCCCTGTGCCACTGATCACAGCCCTCTGAGCCCTCAACCAACTCTCAAACTCTTCATGTTCCACTCATCTAACCCACACTGCCTGAGTTTATCTGTGAGGATGTTGTGGGGCACAGTGTCAAAGGACTTGATGAAGTCAAGGGACACAACATCCACTGTTCTCATCTCATCTGCCTATCCAGTCAGGCTCTTGGATTGGGCAGGTATGACTTCCCCCAGGTGAATCCATATGGACTCCTCCTGACAACCTTCTTTTCCTGCACATGCTTAGAGATCCAGAATAAACTGTTCCATCAACTTCCCAGTCTATTGGATACTTGGTTTATCCTATGGTTGCTTCTTACAATGACACAAAACAACCCTATCTAAATCATGGGTGCTCTTAGACAAGCTACTGATTTTATTTTTTGAAGTCCCTGAAAGGTACAAGGTAGTTGAAGTTGCATTTTCTTTTAATTGCAAGGAAGAAAGTCAGGGTAAATTAAATGTAAATAGACAAGAAGAACTTCAAAACCTTTGCAACATTTGGGTCTGTTTGCAATTTATGTGCAAATAAATTACAACCATCTCCAGTGAAGAACTTCTTTTTTTATTCTTTTCCCATTTCGTCACTTATATATGTATTTAAAGAAATTAATAACCTGTATCAGAAGTGCTATCTCAGGTATAGATCTGGTCATATAAACAGTGTTACAGATATTTTTTTCAGAGATAAATTTCACCAGCTGAACAAGCTCTACCAAGGTTTTTTAAGAAGCTGTGCTTATATAAAATTTAAGGTTTGCATATTCTCTATGCCACGTCTCTGCACAGGATGAATTTCACTCATTAAGCCAAACAACTTTTTTAACTTGTTTAAGGTATTTTTAACCTTAAAACTAATTACCTCTTCATCTCCAGAGTTATTTGGTAATTTTTTGTTCATTGTAAGTTTGGGTTGTTTCCTTTCGATTTTCCTCATCCCAAAAAGACATCAAATAAAATTAAATTAATCATACCACCCCATTACTTTTAAATTTATAGTTTAAAACCTGAATCTCATAGAAAATTCTATGAAAAAAAAAAATGTGGATGGCGAATTTTGTTTTTCCTTCAGCTATTAAGGCTGACAATTAGAAAATATTTTATTGTTTCTGCATGTACATTAAATGACACCTTCGTGCAGGTAATGCATCTCTTGTCACAGAGATCAGCTCAGGTTTTTATTTAAAACAAATCCCCTTTGAAGAAAATATACACCAATGACATTCACCACAGGAGAGCAAGGCAAGGTTTCCTCAAATAATAAAAAAATAAAAGAATACTTTGTCACGAGGTAATTTTGTTCTGTTTAACTCTCTTGAACAGAGGATCGAAGCAACTAGAATTCTATGGGTAACTAATCACAGTAAATCAGCGTTGCTTCAATGGAAGTTTAAAGGATATGCTTTATTCTTATGAAGATGTGAATTATCCCTCCTTTAACATTCAGCAGCGTTCATTCCTCAACAAGAAATGCTTCTTCATCTTGGGTCCTGACTATGAGTAAATAGGTTCATTGTGGATACTTTGAGCTTGATTGCCATGAAAACTAAAATATTTGCCCTCTCTGCAAGGTATTTAAGCTTGAGACAAAGCAAGAAAGTATTCTTTAAATATTATCTTCTAGTCAAGGTGAAAGAAGGTGGAGTGAAATGGGATGACAGAGCTACTGATACACAGGGTGCTGACCTGAGACCTTCTCCTTCATAGTTTCTGGCTCCCTATGAGTTTAGGTACAAAATTTCTGATTCATTTTTTGAGTGACTTGTGGGGAGGAAGGGAGGCAAAATAATTACCCAGATGGATATTTCTATTGGGAGTGCCAGCTACTTTAAAGTATTTTTAAAATAAAATTATAAATGCAAGACTTATTCATGATGATTCCCTTGAAACAGGAGATTAAAGATAATTGAATCGTTCTTTGCCACTTTTTCATTACTCCAAGATGCCCCAATTTTTCTTGCACTAGAATCTAATTAATGTGTTTACTGTGGGGTTAATTAAATCAGTTAAATTATTTGAAATAAACTTCTGAGAAGTGATTGATAGTTATTTTAGGACTTCTAGAGAGCAACTCACTTTATTACCTGGCTAAGTTGCCATTGCTCTTGTTTGAGGTATGATAATGATGCTATAGACACACATACAAACCCAAATGCAAATAATAATTGATTATATTTTTACATTAAATTCAATGTAAGAATGCAATGCATGTCTAGAATAACTTGTATAAAGCCACACTAACAATCATTTTAATGGATTGGGGGATTAGGGTGGAGTACTTGCTACTTAAAAGCAGAAGAGCCATAATATTGTTGGTGGTTAAGATAATGTTCTTGATCTTTTCTTGCAAGGAAGTAAAAAGGATGTGGTATTAATGCATTATCTTCAGGGCCCTGAAAATATATGTATTATGAGCTGGGATGGACGTATGGAAAATAATTGAACTTTGAATTGTGATTTGGAACTGCTACAGAACCTGGGAAATATCTGTTTCCAACCTGAAGGGAGAAAGGAACTGGATTCAAACATGTAGGCAGTTCTATCATTTCTAGATCGTGAGAGGAAAATCTCATTCTCCAGCAACAGAGCTGCTCAAGAAACTATAAAGGATGCTGTTCTCAAATTTGTCTCTCTGGGATAACAAAATTTAAGAATTATCTGAGTGTTTTACTAGAAATATATCTGGGGGAGATGTTTTATTCTTGAATAACCCTTAGAGAAGCAGGAAATGCCAAAAAACTGAGGGCAAGCAGAAAAGCACTAGATATTCCTCACCATTTATCTAGGAATTTGTCTTTCCAGTTGAAATTTCTTTGGTGTTTTCACAGCAACCCACACAAAAGAAAACCTAGCAATTTAAATGTCTAATAAAAATCAAGAGGGAAAAAAATGATAGGATAAAACATTACAGCAAATCTCCTAAGTTTCTTTTTTCATGACATTTGAAAAATACTCTGAGGAATCAAACTGAGACAAATCCAGTTTGATTTTATTATTATTTTGGAATAAAACTTCTGTGCTTTCATTGTAATTTGTTTTGGAATCTTTTATAGTATGTTTCATACAACCTTTTTTCTTTCTTTCTTTTAACATGATGTACATAAATAGTTTTTTTCTCATTACTGCACATTTTCTCATTATTTTCTCATTACAGTTGACTTCAATTTCTTTTTCACTAAGTTTAGGTAACCATCTCTCATTTGCAAGGGTGCCATTGGTTGCCCTCCCTTTGAACTCAAATTTATGTCCTACACAAATGGAGATTTGATTTTCACCTTTATCATTACGAATTAAAATGCCATCAAACCACTGAAATATGCAACTGAACACATGCTGAAGAGTAGCAGGATGAAAAATTCTTCTTTTCTACTTTATACCATGCTGGTAACTAAGTTGATCAAAAAGATCAACTTTTATTTTATATAAGAAAGGATTTGTCACTGTGAATTCATGTTGTACAGTCTTGACATAAACCCAACCTGTGATATTTCCAATATTCTGTTGTACATGATGTATTTCTTTATTTTAATTCCTTACAGGGTCTCTACTGACTCCAGGGTTATGTAACATTACAAAATTTACTAATGAATAATTTGCATTTTGCAGAGATGCAGTTACCTATTCCAAGACACATTTTGATAATTCATATCTATAGATAACACCCCATACATATTTCATGGGAGTTCTAAATTGTAATATAATAAACATAATAAATACCTCTATGATAACTATTTGCTAAACAATGTAATCAAAATTAAATATGATAAAACTCTTAATATTGTTCCCATTATACCTATAAAAGTACCTCTAAATAAGGTGTCAAATATTTCAATTTTTAAAATCTATTTGTTGTTTAAAAAGTGCTCCTAAAGTAATAACTTTGCCTCTTCATGATGAAATGAATGGATAATTGATTGTCCACACCAAATTCACTTTCTTTAGATCCCCCCATCGTTTTCTGCAGCAACCGGTTCTATTTTTTTCATGACAAATGTCAGAAAACAGCAGCCTGTTTTCTCCTGAAATACCATGAAAAACTTCAGAATAACAAAGAAAGGGAAGGAAGGAAGGAACTCGGAAGGAAGGAACTCGGAAGGAAGGAACTCGGAAGGAAGGAACTCGGAAGGAAGGAACTCGGAAGAATCTAAGAAGGAACTCGGAAGGAAGGAAGGATGGAAGGAAGGCGGAAGGAAGGAACATGGAGGGACAGAAGGAACTCGGAAGGAACTCGGAAGGACCTCAGAAGGAACTGGGAAAGAAGGAAGGAACTCGGAAGGAACTCAGAAGGAACTCGGAAGGAAGGAACTCAGAAGGAACTCGGAAGGAAGGAACTCAGAAGGAACTCGGAAGGAAGGAACTCGGAAGGAACTCAGAAGGAAGGAACTCAGAAAGAAGGAACTCGGAGCGAACTCGGAAGGAACTAGGAAGGAACTCAGAAAAATCTAGGAATGAAGGACGGAAGGAAGGAATGCGGAAGGAAGGAACTCGGAAGGAACTTGGTTGGACCTCGGAAAGAACTGGGAAAGAAGTAAGGAACTCGGAAAACCGAAACTCGGAAGGAAGGAAGAAAACTAAGAAGGAAAGAAGGAACTTGGAAGGAACACAGATAGGACTCGGAAGGAAAGAACTCTGTAGGAAAAATCTCGAAACTCGGAAGGAACTCGGAAGGAACTTGGAAGGAAGGAACTCGGAAGGAATTCGGAAGGAACTCGGAGAAAAGGAAGGAACTCAGAAGGAAGGAACTCGAAAGGAAGGAACTCGGAACTCGGAAGGAACTCAGAAAACCAGAACTCGGAAGGAAGGAAGTCACATGGAAGGAAGGAACACAGAAGGAACTCAGAAGGAACTTGGAAACCAAAACGATCAACGAAGGAAGGAACTCAGAACTGAGAACTCAGATGGAAGGAAGGAATGATCTCGGAAGAAAGAAAGGAACTCGGAAGGAAGGAAGGAACTCGGAAGGAATTCAGAACGAAGGAACTCGGATAGAAATCGGAAGGAACATGGAAGAAACTCAGAAAAAACTAGGACAGAAGGAAGGAAGGAAGGAACTCGGATGGAACTCAGAAGGAACTCAGAAGGAAATTGGAAGGAACTCGGAAGGATGGAAGGAATTTGGAAGGAAGGAAGTAAGTAAAGAAGGATGGAAGGAAGGAACTCGGAAGGAAGGAAGGAAGGAAGGAACTCAGAGGGAACTTGGAAAGAAATCGGAAGTAAGGAAGGAACTCAGAAGGAAGGAAGGAAGGATGGAAATCAGAAGGAAGGAAGGAAGGACGGAAGTCGGAAGGAACATGGAAGGACCTTGGAAGGAACTCGGAAGGAACTCAGAAGGAAGGAACTCGGAACGAACTCGGAAGGAACTTGGAAGGAACTCAGAAAAAACTAGGAGGGAAGGAACTCGGAAGGAAGGAACTTGGAAGGAAGGAAGGAACTCTGTTTGAAGGAAGGAAGGCAGGAACTCGCAATGAACTCGGAAGGAACTCGGAAGGAAGGAAGGAAGGAAAGAAGGAAGGAAGGAAGGAAGGAACTGAGAAGGAAGGAACTTGGAAGGAATGAAAAAAGGAAGGAAGGAACTCAGAAGGAACTTGGAAGGAACTCGGAAAAACC
>JAWWMO010000001.1:13927863-13973087 GCA_035047845.1 Dendrocincla fuliginosa
AAGGAAGGAAGGAAGGAAAGAAGGAAAGAAGGAAGGAAGGAGGGAAGGAAGGATGGAAGGAGGGAAGGAAGGAAAGAAGGAAGGAAGGAAGGAAGGAGGGAAGGAAGGATGGAAGGAGGGAAGGAAGGATGGAAGGTAGGAAGGAAAGAAGGAAGAAAGTGAGAAAGGAAGAAAGAGAGAAAGGAAGAAAACAATGTCAAATGTCCGTTTGTGTTACTGAATGTTGAGCACAACCTTTTGCTAAGCAATCCTCTATTGGAAATGGAAAAGGAGCAGGGATGGATTACACGAAAATATAAGTGTTTATCAGTCTTCATTCTGCTCTTCCCACCTGTAAGTATTTAAAAATGAAGTGGCTCAAACACAGAAGTATAACCCCAGTTTCCTGCATGTTTTCATCAGCAAGGGTTTCAAACTAGATGATCTTTAAGGTCCCTTCCAACCTTAACTCTTCAATGTGTCTGTGATCTCCCAGTGAATCAGAAGAACCATGAAAAACCCACTTACATCTATTCCTCTCCCTTCTTCACCTATAGATGAGCACTGTGCTAATCAATGTTGTTGCATTCTGTGTCTTATCAATCTGCAGAGTAGTTTTTCTACTAACAGACTGATAGAACGAGGTAAAATCTTGAGACGGAAAAAAGATTTCTCCCGCTCTTCACAATAATTTGATCAAACTCCAAGAAAATAACATTTTGGAGAGAACAAAGGACATGGCAGGTGAAGGAGGTTTGCAGGAGGGAGCTGGGAACCTAGGGCTCATCTGAGGAGAAATTTTTGAAAGGAACAGGAAAAGAGATCCAAAATTGCTCATCTAGAGCTACAGAAACAAAAGCTTCACAACCACCAGAGGAAATGTTTGCCACAGTCCTCAGAGGCACGGAGTTTAATGAAACCACCTTTAGAAACCACTTTTTTCCCCCCATTTTTTCTTTTTTCTCACAAGGACACAATGCAAAGGATAAGAATCTTTTATTTCTGATATAGTCAGAATCAACTGTCCCAGTTTTGTATTTTCTCTCTGATTTTTTACCTGATAAATAACTAAATATCATAACCAGTGTTCTAAAAGAACTTGTTTCCTTTGAATTTAAAAGCTCTTTAATCTTCTCTAAGGGATTCTCTATGAAAGGGTGATTTTGGCCAATATGTTTCACCTCAAAGCTCTGATTATCACTCCTCCCAAAATAGATCAGATGTTTGGCACAAAGATGCAGCTCTCTGACAAAGGAAAGCAAAGCTTCAAAAAAATTGCAATGTGGTGATATGCATCAAATTCTAAAAAGGGCTTTAAATATTTAAAGGAGTTCTTACAGTAAAAACCTTCATCTATGATGTATTTAACTCAAATTGCTACATAACTGTATTATTGCCATTATTTCTAGGCTTGCATTTATATATTTATGTTCCCAAAAATTCGATGGAGAAAATGCACGTGCATTACTTGCAGATTCCATTTAAGGTAAGAGAGGCTTCTCCATATTGTCAGTGCTCCCCACATAAGTGGGAAGCAACTGCAGGAAACAAGACTCAGCTCCTGGAAAGGAATAACCCTTTACCAAGGTGACCTTAAAATCTCTGTAGTAGTAATATAATCATAAATATTTAAACATAATATTTCACGTGCATCATCTGCCTTTGCAGTATTTGCATGGGTACAGCAGTGTGTTTGCTCTCATAAAATTTAAGACGTAACATTCTGCCTCTCACTTCCATGGTGCACAAGAATTCCTTTAGGATCTAGTAACTTTGCCTTGTTCTGAACTCAATTCACAATGCCAATGTTGTACATTATATAGGAGAAGAAGTATTAAAAATATGTAACAGGTTTTCTTCCTATATTATGGGATATATATGTAGGTAAGCTCTATGAGAGCATCACCCATTTACACTCATAAACCTCCACAGAAGATAAGAAGCACAATTTTCCTAATTTTTAGATGAGGGCACTGTCTTGTCTGAGGACAGTCAATACACCAACCATCCTGAGTTTCAACAGAGTGGGCTTCAGCTTGTTCAGGGAACTGATGGGCAGAAGCCACTACAGGGAAATGGGACAGGGAAAGCTTTTTGGTCCCAAAGAACAATCTTTGCAAATAATAATAATAATCCATTCCAAAATGTGGGAGTAGCACATCAACAGTGTCACTGAAGACAAAATGCAAAAATCCCTAATCTCTCTGAAGGACAAAAAAAGAAAAAAGAAAAAGAAGAATGGTGCCAAAAGGAGAAGTAGAGATAGGCTAGAATCCAGATTTGTTATGGGAAATCTGTGTGTGTGTGTGTGTGTAGACTGTAGTAGAAGTTGAAACTAGTGGCACATGCATTACCTTTCAAGTCTTGTTGTGGATAAAAGGTATGCACCTTCTGTGTAGAGTTAAGGACTGACTGGTAGTCAAATTTAAGAGTGTAAATAATAAAGCAAGTAACTACTTTTACTATATTTATAATGATACAAAATGCTATAATGTAAGTGAACCAATATTGAGAAGCCTTAATATAGTAATAATAATATTAATAATAATATATTATTAATATAATAATTGTTCACCAAGGATTTCTTACTGTCTATTCCTTTTCTCTGATATAATGCCCAATTTTCCAGTAGCTCTCTGATTCCACACATTGATACTTCAAATCTTCCTTGTGAAGGCTGACAGAACATTTTCAGCATCTAGAAGTATTTGCCAGAGTACGAGGCTTATGGCAGGTGTCCCTTCCTTACTGGTCTTGAGGTCTGCCTTGAGGTTACTTTTATATTTCCTTTATTCCTTTAAATTTATATTTCTTTACCCTATGCTGCTCTCTTCCCCCTGCTCCCAGGGAAGATGTGAGAGCTGCACAGAGTCCCCAGTATTGCTCAGGAGTCGTTTGTCTTACAGGGGCTGCTTGGGACTGCCAGCCCTTTTTCCTGCTGGCTCTCAAAGACCTGGAGCTCAGACAGGCTGGGCAATAAGCACTTGGCTCTGGAGCATCTGGAAAACCCAGTTCATCCCTGCCAGGTCAAGAACAGCTGAACCACACCCCTGAAATCTCAAATGGGCAGTTTCAAATCTGTGTCCTCCTATAAAGCAAAATTCACATTTCCTAGGGTATAATGCTTTTCTTCAATGGTTCTCACCTATTAAGTATTAGTTAAAATTACAAAAGAGACTCTCCTAACTTACTTCATAAAAAGGCCTTCTTTTCATAGTTTAGTGACTACATGGGTTTGTCAGTATTCACAGAAGTAAGCTAAAATAAAATGACAGTCAGTTGACAGGTGAGCCGTTCATAGCACAGAAAAACATAACAACATAAACATAACAACCTAAAATCATCAGAGACTAAGACAGGCCCACACATGTCCTAAGACCCTGCACTATCAGCTCAACACAGAATCTTTTACTAAAGTCATATTTACTGGCCTTCAGATTTAAAAAAAAAAAGCTTCTACAAGTGTAAGCAGCAAAAGGAAGGCAAAGGAATGAACAGAACAGCAACCCACTGACAAAGTACGTGGAAAAGGTTGAAAGTACTAAGCACTTACTTTGTGGCAGGATCTGCTCTCCAGATGTTGCTGTCATGGGTAGTTTCAGAATAGGTGAGCGAAGTACCACCCATCATAGCGGATGGTCAAGGTTAGCACGACTTAAGCAATTCAGAGACGCAAGTTCACAGAACTGGCTGGCAACAGGCCTAAGAGAACGGTCTGATATTATTGCAGCACCAATTTCTGTTATCTCTCATAAGTCCTGGTGTCTGGGGAGTCTCTAGTGTCTAGAAAATACAAATGTGCCCATCTTCAAAAGGTGAGGATGAGGTTCGGGCACACACAGCCAGCCTAACCTCAATTTGCAGTAGGGTTATGGGTCAAATGGTCCTGAAAACAAAAGCTAGAAAAATAGCAGAGAAGGTGATTGGAAACAGCCACCACATAATCGCCAAAGACATATTGGCCCTAATCAACATGACTATTTTCTGTGGTGAAATGACTAGCTCTGTGCACGAGAGGAAAGGAATGGATGTCATTTACCTTGACCTAAGCAAGGAAAATAGGCAGAAAATAGACCAGAGCACTAGGCTCTAGGGCAAGGGCAAATTTTTCAAAGGCCATTTGACAGGTTGGTGCTTGTAGCACCTCATAACAGGACATATTGGGGCCAATACTGTTTAGTGCCTCCATTAATGACCTGGACAATGAGACAGAATTAACCCTCCAAAATTGACACTAAACTTGACACCGGAGGGCAGATCTACTACTCAGAGAAATTTTGACAGCTTGGAGTTGAGCAGCTTACGATCCATGTGAAGTACAACAAAAGCAAACACAGAGACCATAACCTGGAAGAAAAACCCCAAGCAAAGACAATTCAGGATGGGGATTTTTCTGCTGGGGAGTAGCTTTACAGAGCAAGCTGCAGATCTTGAGACAATGAATTAAATGTGAATTAGCAGTACACTCTTGCATTGACAAAAGCGAGCAGGATACTGGAATATATCAGCAGAAAAAGAGCTGGCAGGTTGAGAGAAGTGATTATTCTCCTCTGCATGACACTTACAGGATTACATCTAGAGTGCTGCCTAGTGGGAAGCCACTAAAATAGTTCTAAGGCTGGATTTCCTGACATAGAAGGGAAAGCCTGAGAGAGGTGAGCTCGTTCAGCCTGCAGAAGGCTAAAGCGGCATCAGAAAACTGTCCTCAATTGCCTGGCGAGTGGCTGCAGTAAGATAGAGCCAGACTCTTTTGGAGGTCCACGGTGATGGAACAAGAGATATTGGACTGTGCTGCAACCAGGGAAATCCTTATTTAATAGAAAGAAAGAAATCTTCGCAATGAGAATTGTCAGTCCCTTGATAGATGTCCAGAGAGAAAGTGGGAACTTCATCCTTAGAATTACTCAAAACTCAGCTGCACAAGGCCATAAATAGTCTAATCTAATGTGGAAATGTGAATTATATTCAAAATGGCCCCTTTTGGGGTGGGATGGATGAAACATAATCTATAGAGATCCTTTCTAACCTAAATTTTTCTATGATTTTAGCTTCTCCAGCATGCTGTATTTCTGTCTTGCTTCTTTTGTTGTTTTCTTTTTCCCTGTCTTTTCAGATTTGGAATTTAATGCCTCTTTTACAGGCCTCCACCCAAAGTAGAGGGCCCTTGACATCTTTATCATTTACTAAGATACCCGTGTTTTCTGTTCTCTCAGAATATTTGTGCAGGTATAATAAAGGTATAGTTTAACATTTAATCTCTTTGTGCTCTTACCATCAACATCCATGACTGAATAAAGCTGCTGTACAACTTCAGCACCACACCAGTGGTATTTTTATGTCTGGTATCTCACAATCTGTTAAAGTCATTAGACAGGTATTGGACAGATTTTCAGTTTTGTATCAACATCTGGCTATTCATTTCTTCTCAGCTGTACAACTGAAGAGCTGTCATGTCTTTCCTTAATGAGACAGATGGAATCCCAAGTTCCCTCGTGAATTAAAGTATTATACAAAAAAAACAAAACCAAAACCCAAACCCAAAACCATTTTGCTTTAATCTTGTCTAAAATATGTATTGTAGTTTGGAGGGCTTTTTGTTTTGTCTTGTTGATTTTTTCCCTTGGAGCTATCACTTAGGAAGAAAGTGGTTAAAGAAGGGATATACCTGCTGCATGTGTGTATATGTTTGCATATGTATCCCCCACTTGCATAAATATATTTTTAAGAAAATTAGATATTAGTTCAAATGCTGGACATTATAACTTAAATAGCATATAATAATAAGTGGTTTGGTGCAAAATTGTGGGGATAAAAAATACCCTGAACAATTTTTTGAAACCTTTCTAAAGAGTCATGGATGCATACCCAGTATATTAATAAATACCATACAATCAAAGCACCAAGGTCTAACTTTTATATCATTCAAATGGTGGAGAATATGAAATTAAAATTGCATGGATTTTTTCAGCTATGATAGTCAGGAATTTTTTTTGAGGCCTGAGCTGAGTAAAAGTCAAATGAGGCCATGTAGGCCTCTGGATACACTAAAATGCAAAAAGCAATTTGACTGTGGTTCAGAGCATTGGGTAACTAATTTGGTTTTAAATCTGAAGCAATTGAAATAATATTTTAGATTTTTTTCAAGACCCTTTTGCTATCAGAAGAATTCTAGGTGTTAATACAAATGGTAAATAATTTAAAATTTAAAAAAAAATAAAAATATATAGTTACACTTGACATGTTTCCAGAGAAAAAAGAACCTCAGTATTACAGCTATAAATTCAGCGTGGAAGATACAAACAGGTTTATGAAGACCAAAACATTTCAAGGCAGTGAATATTTCATTGGTTATTGACAAGAATTACACTGTCCCATCCCTCTGTACCTCTGAGTTCAACTAAATTGGCTGTTTGCTGAGGTATTGTTTTACCGTGAGGTAACATTTCAAACCACACAACTTATCTCTTCAGTCATGCTGAGTAATAATTCTTTTCACGATTTCCTAATTCTAAAAGGCACATTTTTAGTGGTGTTTGTACATAAAGTGCATATCCCATAGGGATTGCTGTTTATTTATACTTCTCAATCTTCCTTGCCTTGATTACCACACATATAGATAATTCTGCTAAAATAAATGTCAAATAATATTTGTCTATTCAGAGTTTTTAGGGTTTTTATCCCTCTTAAGGAGGGGAAGAATAGAAAGTGAAAAAGAAGGACCCTGGGAATGTTGAGAAAGCCACGTGGGGCTGACTGTGGGGGACAGCACTCAGAGTCTCACTTGACTTTCTGCAACTTTCAATCTCTTGATAACACAAAAGATGAAGGTACCTGAAAGCTTCCCGAGAAAGCCAGACTTACTTAATTCTATACAAAAAAAAAAAAAAAATCACCAAAAAACCCCAACCCTTTTAAATTTATGCAGGGACTTCTGAGAAACACCTAGTTCTGCTCAGTTCTACAAGTTTACTGCCAACTTCTGGCCACTTCAGGAAAACAAATAAAGTAAAGAAAACAGCCAAAAGAGAAAGAGGAGGCTGACACATCTTTTAAACAGTAGCTCTACATGTTAGCTGGAAATAGCAACTCCCTATAATTTTTAAGACTCTTAGAAATAAAAATTGTTTGTGGAGGAATGGCAGAAAAAAAAAATCCTGCAATATTTCTATTGTAGTATTATAAATCAGCTCGTGACTAGGCACGAGTAACCAAGGAAGGGAATTAAAGTTATCCCTTTAGCCAACAGTTGTTCACTGTGACCTACATGTCACCCTTCAGATTTCACCCATTCTGCCTTTCTCAGGTCTCCAAATTCACTTCTCTTCATTCCAATTTCATCAGTGTGCCTTCCATAAGCATAACATTAATATGATTTTTTTTTTAATAAATAGTAAGAATTACAATGAAACAATTGGTTCATGCTTAGTACACAGCCTAATCACCATGAAGCATATTCTCAAGTATATTGATATTTTTATTAACTCAGGACATGACTTTTATCTAGATTCCATAAATCATATATAGGAAAATGAAAAATTAATGAGTTGTAATTAGTTAATATTCAAGAGTTAGGAATTCTGCAAAAGTTCTAAGACTATCTGAATAAAGACTTTGCAGAGTTCCTGTTTTAAGCCTGTTCTCCCCAGCCTTCCCTGAAGACAAGCCTAGTTCTGGCAGCATCTGCTCCAAGTAGTTTTCTTCTCCCTTTTTCTTTCATGGCATTAGCAAATTTATAGTCATTAAGAGAACAGGAGGCTCTGGCCTCATGTTCCCTTTTGACACAAGGTTTACAAAATAATATATGGAACACAGGATGCTGCATTTTTCCTGAAACTACTGACCCATGACATTTGTTCAACACTAGAAAAATAAAAAAGGAAAGCTGCAATAAAAGCACCTGGCATAATATTACTCTTCCCTGTGTACTGATGGAGTGTGAAGGGTCTGAGGTTAATTTTCCCAAATGCGTTTATTTCTAAATCAGAGCCTCTTAACGCTGTGAAAATATACGTTCTGTAACACCTGAAATGTTTCAAAGTAACAGTGATGACACTTTAAAGGAGGATATAAAAAGGGAAGTAAAAATGATTTAAGGCTCCAAGTATGTCTCTGTATATGTGTATGAACCTACTATCAGAGTTAATTGGAGCCATCCTTACAAGGTAAAGAGGAACCTTCCGCCTTCAGGTAAAAGAAGACAGTTTAATGAAAACACCAGGGACTACACCCACCCCACTCAACCTAAACACTAAGTTCCTTTCCCAGATAGTGTTAGAAATTTCTGAAGTTTCCTATGAATCCCAGGATCCTGCAATATCATACCTGAGTCTTCACTTCAGCCAGCTGATATAGGAATGGTGATACTATGTTAGAAGTACTGCTATGAATACCCTGATAAGCACCATAAGCACCAAATACATATCGATTGTCTCAGAAATGAAAACATGCAGACATCGACAAAAACACGGTTTATAAATTGGAATGTGCTTTTTAACACACTCTCAAGAGGAAAGCTTTAAAATATTTTTCATGGAGCCCTGAAACGCACATAGTATTTTTTGGTTGGTTCTGTTCATTTGTTTTTTGAGGGATTAGTATATTGGCGTCATAAGGGGTAAAATGTATAAAGAAAATGTAGCTCTCTACACCATTCAATTGAATGGCATTAAAGTACTATCAGAAGAACAAGATGTCTTTTCATACCAGTAATAGTAAACTGGAGTGCCATATTATCAGCACAACTAAATAACAGTAGCACCTCTGTTACTCTGCTTACATCATTTGCTTTAGGACTATTATGCCCTCAGGATTAGTTTTGTCAGATGGTTTATGTTTTGATGTTGGATTTGACATATTGTATGAAGGCCACTCTTTATCATATTGCTGAAGAACAAGGTCGCTTCAACTCTTTCATCTGGAAATAATCAATCAACATACAGCAATTAATTTTTGTCCCATCCAGTTTCTCCATTTTGTCACATAAGTAGTTTTCAAGAGTGACTGTCATGATAGAAATGAGGCTATGTGAGCAATCCTTTTAATATCTAGATATTGGACTGATATCTAAAAATTTAGTCTTTTTTTTTTTCTTGGATCTGCACACTTCTCTGTCTAAAATAATTATAATCACACACAAATTCATTTAAAACTTGGTTACGTCTTTGCAGGTGAAGCTTTGAAGAAATTCTAGCAGGATTGACTAATTCAGCATTGATTTTTATACACTTTAAACTATTATTTTGTTCCATTCTCAACTCCATACCAAGACTACCACCACTCTGATAATGGAACCTGCAATCAATTGACAATCAATTTAGGTGCTGAAGTGTGTCCAGAGAAGGGCAACAAAGTTGCTGAAGGGTCTAGAGGGAAAGGTCTTTGAGAAGCAACTGAGGGTGCTGGGGATGGAGAAAATGAAGGCCGGGGGAGATGACATCACTCTACAACTCCCTGACAAGAGGTTGTAGCCAGATGAGGGTGGGCCTCTTCTCCCAGGCCATTAGTGAAAGGACAAGATGACATAGCTTGAAGCTATGCCAGAGGAGGTTCAGGATGGACACCAGGAAGAAGTTCTTCATGAAAAGGGTTGTCGAGCACTTGAACAGGCTGTCCAGGGAGATGGAGTCCCCATCTCTGGAAGAGTTCAAGGAACAACTTGATGTGCTACTCAGTGCCATGGTCTAGTTGAGTAGGTGGTGATCAGTCAAAGGTTGGACTTAGTGATATTGGAGGTCTTTTCCAACTTATATAGATACATAGATGGAACTGGGCTTTTAACTGTTCACTGATGATATATTTTTCCCCCTAATCAGAGCAATTTTTAAAAAGTTTTCAGTCTTTCTCTAGTAAGAGCAATACAGTGAGAAGGAAGTATGAAATTAGTGTATCTTGTGACAATCACAGTAGGAGTTCCTACCAAGATTTATAATTGCTCTACATACTATAAAAACACAGGAAGATATGAACTAAGAAACACTACAAAGGGAATAAATGAAACACTGTAAGCAGTGGAACATATTGATAGAGGTTTTCTGCAGGAAGTGAAAACAACAAATCTCACTACATATTACCATATGTCCAAAAGCTTATAAGAGTGATTTAGAGAAATAAGTGATGAAAATGCATAGCTGCTTTAAATTGGCAGTTTATTACAGATGTGAATTCTGCCCACATCAGGAATCAAGGATTAGTGCCCTTACCCAGTACATCCACTCTATGCATAAGAGAGAATGTAGAGGGAAGTTCTTGTGACAGCCAAAAAAAGGGAGCAGTGGAGAAATTTATATTTGCAGTTTCAGTACCACCTTGCATTTCTCATGTTTTCGCATTATTAATAACACTTCTCGTTACTGTGCAAATGACTAACTTTGTACATGCCAAAATTCACAATTACTGTCATTAATCCATTATAAACTCCACTACATTAGGAAGAAACAGAAATATTTCAGAGTGAAAAATAGAAAAGTATATGAACTTGTGCAATATGAAGCTGTACCCTTATCAACAGGCTGGTAGAATATGGATCAAAGAATCATTGTTTTCATCTTCCATGAAGGAGCTGAATAAAAACATTTAAGAATTTAAGAATCTTTAGTGAGCCAAAGGTCCTGCTACTTAGGATACAAGATATTCTATGTGTGAATTGGAAGAAATTTCCATTCATTTCTATTTAAATATTACCCAGTTCTTCAGAATTTTTTAAATTATTCCATCCGATGTCAGGTGTGATTTAATTATCCTTGAAGATTGGATTCTTGGTGCCTATCTGCAGAATTAGATGCCTAAATATATGTACACACTAAGTCCTAACTGCTATACCTATAACTTAAGAGCTGAAAATGGGTTAAAACTGTCTTATAAGGTATTTCTCTGTCCTCTGAGTTGCAGTGACAGATGAAACAAAATTATCTGCTTAGTTTTCATTTACCTTATACAGAATGATTTTTAAGAAAGTTTTTTGAACAGTATTTCCAAGCTCCCACCCTTCAGTATTTCTAAGCTGAAGGTGACAGAGTAGGATTATTCCCACTGAATAAACAGAAGAAAATCAGTAGCCTTTGAATTCTAGTTGTGCATTCACTGACCTGCTCTTCCACACAAACTCATGACTCCCAGAGTACCCATTTATCATGAGACTCTCCTGTCACCCTTTTTGAAAACTGATGCCTTCCTAAGATTGAATAGAACACTCTTGAAATTCTTGCAAAGGCTTCAATATTTCCAAGGGGGTGTTCTTGAATGTAATTCAGGAAATCTGTATTTATTTGATGGATATTAACACTATTTAAAAGGTAATTAAAATCTTGTCAATGTGTGAAAAATGTAATATGTTCATTTTTTATGTGTAACCATTCATGGAAAAACCCTGGAGAAAACTCTGCTACACTTTCTCTAAGAGAATTTCTTTATTTTAGTGAGAAAATAAAACATTTCAGCAATATATTTTATGGTGATAACATTGAACCTAGGCGGAATTATTTCACCAAAACACCCAGCACAAAGACCCAGTCCACAAAAACACCAACCACAAAGCAATCAGTACACCTGCCAGGCAGGCCTTCCTTGATTGCCAGCCCGGCCACATGGATCCTATTTCTTGGCTGCAGATCATTCACCTTCCAGCTCTGCTGTGAGGCTGAAGGTCCCACCATGCACCTGCAGGTCTAGCCCTTCCTCCCCTCACTAGATGGTTGATCTGGCACAATTATAAAGCAATCTGGTAAGACGTGAATCCATCACTCACTGACCAGAAAGTCCAAAAATAGGGAATTCTGTCTTCTGGACTACATATGTCTCTTACATATGTAAATGTAAGATATTTGCTGAGTCTTGATACTACTGGATAAAGAAATATGATGGTTGTCCATGAACAAAGTAATAGGATTTCCCTCCCTCACCTCCCTTGACTGATCTTTGCCATCTCACTACTCTCAAATTTTGTAAAAGGTGAAAGAAAATCAGAGTGAAAGTTGCATATTTAGATTTTTTGGCAGCCATATTAAATTCTTCATATGTATGCCAATAAAACCTGAGAACAGGAATTGCATATGAAATCTTAATATGAGTGAGAGCACAGGTCTTCTATAGTTGCAACGTGAACAGTATTTCAGCTATATATTAATATTCTGTTCATGAAGTTTAATTAGTAAGAAATACAATTGGAGAATTTTTCATTACAACCAATTGTTATTAATTGTCACCAAGGTTTCTTAATTATTCACTCTGGCTGGGAGCTAATTAGTTTCACATTTTATGTGCTAGTTAGCAAAGAAATACATGTTCATCCATATATATGAAAAGAGAAAAAGAAAATTATTATCTGGAATCAAGTTTCAGCTTTCATTGAACTTATTTGTTTCAGAAATTGGGAAATTTTTGCTGGTTAATCAAAATAAATATTTGAATGAATATTTGAATGAGGTGCGTCTTGAGGAGAAGAAGGGGTATAGTTCTTAGGGTATAACAGACAGGCTATTGTATTTTTCATTCCCCTTTATTTTTGCTTTGAAGATAAACTTTTCTTATGCAAATTCTAAAACCTTATCTCCTTTCCCACCTTTGAAAGCACTGGCTATTCAAAGAGGAATGGTTGTGTAAGGGTCTTTTTTGCTCTGTGTTGGATTGTGCTCCTGTCTCTTATTTCACACAGTAGCTACATTTGATGTTTGCCTAATTTCATTTTCTTTTCACAAATGGATTAATTCCCATTAAATTAATAGCTGTTCACTTAGATAAGCTCAAAAATTAGCTAATTATTCAGAACTTTAAATTTAAATTTAAATATTCAATTCATTCTCCAGGCTGTCCTTCCATACCCATATTTCTTTCAGAGGGTATGTATCTTAGCATTTTTTTTTTTTAAATTAGAAATCTCTTATGATATTTTTTTGTTAATTTCTGTTGTTTCTTCGGCCCCAAGGTGGTTTTGGTGAATTTGATTTCATTTCTTTTGGAGGAAACTTTCTTTGTGTGTTCCACAAAACCTGCCAGCATGTGGCCCCTACCCCCACCCCACCCATTTACCACCTGGAATCCTTAGGAGCTTCCCAGATCTACCAGGTGGTTCATATTATGAATTGATTTACTGTTGCAGCCTCCCTTTGCATACAACTCTCAGATCTGTACAAAATTATTTCTATGCCATTCTGACTACCAACTTGACCAGCCTTGCCTGTCAGCTTTACTTAAATTTCCTACTTTCAAACTTTAACAGGCACTTTGTCATCTTACAGCTTCCTCTTATATTTTATTTTCCAAGTCTTCTTTGTAGTAGATGTGTTCCAGACCACGCTGCAGAAGCAGTACCAGAGAGAAGCAGCTTATGCCTCTGAGCAGACTGCCATATGGACGTGTTTTTCCATTAAAGGACTCGGCATTTCTCAGGGACACAATCACCTTATAGCAGCTTTAAGAGGCAGAAAATCTTTATGCTGCCAGGCATCTTGAAACCAGTGAAGGTACAAATTCAGCATGCTGAAGGCAATCTTTTTGAGTTACAGTCACTGGTGATGACAGTATCACAAACCCTGTTTCAGTGATCTCAGTTAGATATTTTGGGCAAGAGGATACCAAGAGAATACAATTTTTCACCCAAAATACCAAGAGGATACAATTTTTCACCCAAAGTCATACGTAGGAGAGTCTTCTAAGGAAAGGTATTGTGCTCTGTTGCACCTGTTTGAGACAGTCCAAAGGAGGCCACCAAGGTGATTAGAGGGATGGAACACCTCTCCTGTAACAAAAGGCTGAGAGAATTTGGATTATTCAGCCTGGAGAAGAGAAGGCTTTTCGGTGACCTAATCATGTCCTTCCAGTAGCTGCAGGGTGTAGATAATAGCGAGGAGCTTCCAGAGTCAATGGCACATCCTCATAGAGGTAAAGTCAGTGCTCACAGTCTGTCACTCCAGTTCCGTTTATTAATTAATTATGCAGTTTTTATAAGGTTTTACAGTGTTTACGTATAACAATTCTCTATAACTTATTGGCTAAAAGTTACTTGCTTATTATATTTCTCTAGCTTATTGGCTAAGACATGTCTGCTTGATTTATCTACTGTCTGTCTTGCAGCTAACCTTGCAATAAGTAGTTGTTCTGCTTTCCCATACACTTTCTTGGTTTCTCATCCATCTTCTTATTTTACTTGTTACCATCTTCTTCATGTCCATTGCTTATGGATACACTATTGCTTATGGATACATTGCCTCTGCTTCCCAGCACATAGGCTAGTTCACTGGCCTTGTTTCCCAGCACATAGGCTGGATTGTGCAAACAGGCCTGTATTAGGATTTCATGCCCTGTACCTGAGAGCGTATCCTCAACAGAAGGGAGCCTACAAGAAAAGTGGACAGAGACAATCTACAGGGGCCTGTGGTGACAGGGAAGGGGTGGGGGGTGGGGGTGGGGTGGGGGTAGAATGGCTTCAAACTGAAAGACAGTAGGTTTAGATTAGGCATTAGAAATAAATTCCTAACTTTGAGGGAAGTGGTGAGGCTTTGGGATAGTTTTCCCAGAGAAGGTGCGGATACCACATCCCTGGAAGTATTCAAAACCATTCCAAGCTGGTTGAGACTCTGAGCAATCTGGTCTAGAGAAAGGTGTCCCTTCCCGCAGCAAATGGATTGGATCTAGATGATGTAAGATCCCTTCCAACCCAGGCCATTTTATGATTCTATGATCTTGTAGCTTTCATCCATGGCTCCTGCTAAAAACTGTTACAAAGGGTTACACCAAACTCAAAATTACTTTTGCCATTCACTAAAGCTGTCATCAGTAGCTTCACATATTGCACCTTCAGTCAACATTCCCATCCCTAGGCAGGATAAGCATTCATCTTTGATATGCTTGTCTCTTGGCAGAGATGGATAGCGAGATATGTATATAAAATATTGAATTCCTAATTTGGGGGAAATGCAATAGATTAGGAATCACAAAGCATACTGTTTCTTTAAAAGTATGTTTACTGCAGACAGAAGTGGCAGGAGAAACTTCCTGTCTATTCCCTACCTTCTTTGGGCACATGGTCCCAGTGAGCTACAGAGGCAACACAACTTGGTATTTTAGTCTTTAGCATTTCACAAAGTGGTGTGCTGTAGCTCAGATCTGTAGAAGAATTGCAATTTAAAAAAGTATGCATATATTAATTGATATTAATTGTTCCGTAGCCATACAAGACTCTGTTATCACTTTTTACTTGACGTGGCTGAAAAGGACAAATGCTTCTTAGTGATCATAGTAATCCTCTGTCATACCTAGGGAGGCTGTGTTATGTTCTTTGCAGAAATGAAATAAGAAAAGTACCATGGCCAGATGTGCACCGTCACTCAGAAGCTGCATACATAAGCAAATAAATTCAGCAATTATTTTCTCATCATACCCACTGCCACGGGCAGTGTAAAAGCAGTCAAGTTGCAAGCAGAAGCCAGGGACAATCTCCTAAATTTTTCATGGTAACAGTTGGCAGCTCAGGCTTTAGAAGGTATTTTAGTGAAAACAGGAGCAGGAGAAGCTCCATCTAAATTCATCTTGTCTGTGAAAGGCACATAAGTGTCAGAAGGTCTAGTAATGTGTTACCCAGACTAAGCTTTACTGTTGTACAGGAAGGTATAAACCAATTGACTTTCAGTCACACAGATGGCTACTTGAGAGAAGACAAAACCTCAATGTGTAGGGGTTAATTAGGTCTCATTTCTCCCAGAAGTCCAGGGCATTATTATCCTACATACAGAGTACAAGCTCTGAGAGAACTTGAGTCCATCTAGGAAGGTTCTCTCTGTCAACAATAGGCCAAGGATAGAGAGCTGTGATGCCTCATGGTAATTGTACAAGTAGCCCTATTATTGGTCAGTATGTGTGCCACAGTCACTCATGTAAAATTTCTAAATATCTCTTGTCAGTTTAAAAAATGAGGTTAACTGTACTCGGTTAAGTCACACACCAGACACCAAAGAAATTAGCACCAGGCCAAAACGTTTCTACATGTCTTTGCTCCTGGCTTACGCTTTGTAGTAACACTGTCTGAGTGCTCTCAGGGGAAACCTCTGCAACCACCTCTCTTGATTCGCAGCCTCTGCTTTCAGACATACTCTGCTTGAAAAACAAGGACCTAAATATTTGATTCTATGTTGGAAATCGTATATCTTTTAGCCAGATGGCAATTACATTCAGAGACAGTCCTCAGCAGATGAAAGGCCCACACTCCCTGTTATGACACACGCCTCACAAATTAAAATTTGACAGAGTACTTTGCATTCTTTGGAGAATTTTGTTGTTTGGAATTATCATTCAAAACACCAACAAACACAGTTCAGCTACTGATTTTATCAGTCTTTTCCTCTTGCATTGTCATGACAAGCTAGCTGAAACCGAATTTATAGACTGAATGATTGCATTTAGATTTGGACTAAATCTGATTTCTTTTATTTATCTCACCTAAACACTTACATACTTAAATACCTCCTAACTTTTTAACAAATGGTCTCATTTTTTTTCCTTTCCAGTGCTTCTTAAACTACTTCTTCAAATATCTTATGTGTTGCATGTCTAAATACACAGCTAAAAAAATATTGCAAAATGCAAAAACATAGTAAAAATTCAGCTTTATTTTCTTAATTTGTATTTATGCAATTTAATGTCTGGCAAGGGCCTGGGCCGTGGAGCATGGAGCTGAATCAAATGTCTGCATAGGAATCGGTCTCTGTTTGAAAATTAATTAAATCACTGTGCTATCATGTGATTCTGAGACCGTGAAACATTAATCATAGACTCACACAAGTAGTCATGTAAAAATGGAAGAACTGGTAGGACCAGGCAAAAATGTTGGCATTCTCAGTGGAGAATGAGAAGAAGGTGAACCACAGAAAAACTGAGCATTTTAAATTTTCTTTTTTTTCCCCCAATTTCCTTTGTAAATCTCATTTTTTAAGTTTTATTTTTCAACATTTTGACCATCTTATCAAACTAATACTGGACTGCCTCACAGGCATTCTTGCAATCAAGAACTCATTAAAGAAAGTGTATAAGACTGGCTGTCAATGAAGAGAAGCCTTTGAAGGCAAGAGACAGTTATGAAAATATTGACACTTCACTTGAGAGATGGGTCAAACTGTATTTGTTTTCATCAATATGAATAGCTGTTCAATGAAAAGTGAAAAATTTATTCAGGAATGGAACTGCATTTTAACATGATCAGCTTGAGTAAAGAGAAATGATGAGGTGTTGCACTGCCATGATGCCCATTATTTTTTGCTTTATAAGAAGAAAAATCACAGAAAAGAAAAAAAATAAAACAATGCCCAATAAAACAACATCAGTCATTTCTTTGATAACTCCCTTTTTAGATTAAAATTAAAACTTAATAGGAATAGATACCAAACACAATAGCTATGAATTTTCAAAGAAAACTAAGGTCAAAGTAATTGGATAAATGGACCTTATCAGATTCAATTCTGTAATATCCTTAATAATACTTACACTTTAAGTATTTAGACTTTAAGTCTTTAGTTATAGTCATGATTGCTTTACTTTAATGGCATTGAATACGTATCATGTTGGGAGCATCTGATGTATCTCCTCTCATGGAATAAGACATTGGAGTGCAACACTGTGGAAAGAGCCCTGGGGGTCCTGGTCTGTGGCAAGTTGAATACAAGTCAGCAGTGTCCTGACAGCCAGGGGGGCAACTGTGTCCTGGGGGGCATCAGGCAAAGCATCGCCAGCATGTGGAGGGAGGGGATTGTCCTGCTCTGCTCCACACTGGGGCGGCCTCACCTTGAATCCTGAGTGCAGTTTTGGGCACCACACTATAAGAAAGATATCCAGCTCTTAAAGAAAGTGTCCAAAGAAGGGCAGCAAAGATGGTGAAGGGCCTTGAGGGGAAGCTGTGTGAGGAGCAGCTGAGGGCACCTAGTCTGTTCAGTCTGGAGTAGAGGAGACTGAGGGGAGACCTCATTGCAGTTACAACTTCCTTGTGTGGGGAAGAGGAGGGGCAGGCACTGATGTCTGCTCTGTGGTGGCCAGTGACCAGACCCGAGGGAATGGCCTGAACCTGAGTCAGGGCAGGTTCAGGTTGGATATGATAAAAAGGTTCTTCACCCAGAGTGGGGCTGGGCACTGAACAGGCTCTCCAGGGATGGGGTCACAGCACCAAGGCTGACAGAGGTCAAGCAGCATTTGGACAATGCTTTCAGGTACCATAGTGTGACTCTTGGGGATGCTCCTGTGCAGGACCAGGAGTTGACTTTGATGATCCTTGTGAGTCTCCTCTAACTCAGAATATTTTATTATTCTATGATTATTTTCTGTTTTAATTAAGAATTGAAAAAGGAAATGAGGCTGTAGATTGGGACTTAAAGTCATGCCTTCCAGGTTCTAATTCCTATCACTGATTTTAAATTTGAACATCTGATTAAAAACCCACCTGTGTAATCTAAAAGCTTTGCATCAGCCTCTTGAAAAGATTCCCATGTGGCTGTCTTAGCTGTAGAGGTTGCTTTATGCATACAGATTCCCAAAATGAGGAAGAGTATAACAATTCTGTAAAAGATTCAAGACAGAGAAAAAAGGAAGAAAAAATTATGAGAAGTAGAAAACAAAATTATGATCAATGACATGCTTGAAAGCCAGCCTGTAATGAGAATGAAACAAAAATGAAAGAATATTTAATATATACACATTCTGCAATAAAACTATTAAAGCAATACTTGACTTTTTCTTTTTAATCCCTCTTTCCAATATCAGTTCACTAATTTCATATTTCTGATTTATTATCTGTCATTTCAATCATATTTTTCTTCTTTTTTTCCCTCATTTTATGTAGTCCTAGGGTTTGGTGCTTTTTAGTCAGAGAGAGGTCTGAGGCATTTTTGCTCTGTCTCCTCTATATTTTACCATGTTCTTTCCTTCTATTCCCTCACTCAAATATTTGTCCAGATTTAGTTATATTCATTTGCCTGCATATGAGGTGAGTAGTCAGGAATTACAAGTGAAATGTCAGGTTTGAAAAACTGTAATACCGTGCAAATTACTTTCACAATCTGATTATCATGTCTGTATTTTATATTTATTCCTTTTTCTTTCACACTGTTTCCCTGAACATTATGAAGTGGTTTTGGTTTTATTTGTTTTATTTTTTTTTTCCCTGATAGGAAATGAACAAAAGGACAATTCTGACCAACAAATATCTCTTCTGCATAAATCACATCAATGACATGCTTGTGCAGAATCTACCAGCAATTCTGAATTTGATTGAAGACACGATAACTAAACCATAGACAACATTTATGCATAAAAGAAAGTTATCATAAGGTTTGCACAACAGTATGACAGCAATTCTTTAAAAATGTGCTTACATGAGACTTTCTATTAACTTATTAAAAATTATTTGCTACTTGATTTATTCTGAATTCTAAGGAAACTTGAAAAGACAGTCCTAATACCTTCCTCCTTTTTGCTGTCAAATTTGGAGGTTAATACCCTGGTAACTGGGAAGTTATTGAGAGTTGTATCATGGGGTTCAATATATTGTAATTTTATACACAAGTTTTCTGCAATCTTATTTCCTGCAGTAACATGCACAAAATATAGCTTTTGTTTCTCTTTAAAACACTGAGAAACCATTGGAAATAAATCTTCCCAAGAGAGCCGAGGTTTCCAAATCTTTGAATATACCCTAAAAACCCCTTTAAGCACTACATAATCAACTAAAATTTTACCAAGCACATTTCTATGTCTTTCCATGTAATTCAGTTTTACTTCCTACACATAACTTTTCAATTGCAACCTAACTGAAAAGTATTTTTTTTTTAAGATATATATATATATATATATAAGAACTCAATGAATATACTTGCACTTATGCATTTGCTTACCTGCTATACAAAACAACTTTCAAGAGTCCATATCATGCAGGAGTAGGATAATAACAATGGACCACATCTAAGTGAAAGGGAAATTGTTAAATCAATATCTTTATTGTAGAATTGTTTCTGCTCCAATGGACATATCTACACAGACTCCTGAAATATCTTAGACCGAATTTGCATGGACTACAGCAAAATAGTGACATAGAGAGCCAATATCAATATAATGTGTGATCTGAGAAAAGTTGCCTCTATATGAATAATAGTTAAAAAATTATTATATTACAGTTTTTGTGACTAGTTTTAGATAGTTGTTTTATTTGTCAGTTAGTCAAACAGGGCTGGAAAATTCCAATCCTCCAGACCACACATATAAGCAACCAGTAAAGCGAAAAACCGTATTCAGCTTGTACTGGGACTCCATCTGATCTTTTAAAGCAATGAATGGAAGTGAACAGTGTCATGGTTTAACCTCAGATGGCAACTAAGCACCATGTAGCTGCTCCCTCCCCCAGCCTCTGCAGTAGGATGGAGTGGAGAATGGGAAAAACAAAGGTAAAACCTGTAGGTTGAGGTAAGAACAGTTTAATAATGGAAGTAAGTTAAAATGCATTAATAATAATTATAGTAGCCATGAAAAGGAGAGAGAGATAAAGCAGAATAAAACCAAAGACAGACAAGTAATGCACAGTGCAATTGCTCAGCACTCACTGATCAATGCCCAGCCCATCCCCCCGCAATTCCCCTCAGTTTGTATACTGAGCACAACGTTCTATGGTGTGGATTGTCCCTTAGGCCTGTTCACATCACCTGTCGTGGCTGTGTTACCTCTCAGCTCCCTGGGTACCTGCTCCCTGGCAGAGCAAGAGACACTGAAAAGTCCTTGGCTGCTTAGCAACAGCCCAAACATCAGTGTGTTATCAACACCACCCTCATGTGGTATCCAAACCTCAGCCCTGTACCGGCTACAAAGAGAAAAGCTAACCATATCCCAGACAAAACAGGGACAGCCGTTCAAGACTCAGGTGCCTGGTAGTGCAATCCTCTGTGTACTGGTAGGAAAGCATATAAAGCAGCTCTGCAAGTCACTGGTTTTACTTTTATGTGTACTATTTAACAATGATATGTACATTTCCATCAGACAAGAAATTATAGCCCAAACCATCCTTTAATAACCTGGCATTATAAAACAATTAACACCTTTGTTCTCTCTCTCCCATATAGAATTATCCAATGTAGCTTAGCAATTCATCTCCATGAACAGAGAATCCAAGCTATTTCTGAAGAGTTATCCCTTTCTTATACAGCTTAATTTACACATTATTACAGTGTTTTAAGAGAAAACAGCAGGCTTTTAACTTGCAATCACTTTTCATAGCCACTTAGAATTTCAGATACCTTTAACTTTTGCTGACTTCCTCAGCAGGGACTCCAATGCTCATTTAGTTCCCTTTCCCATTAAGAATTGGGAGCTGCATTAGCTCTACAGCCTAAGCAAGATCATGCCACACAGACATAAAAGTTTAAAAATCATGTCCTTGGGATATTAGAGCCACAAAATGGTGAAATCCTCCTGGACAAAAATACCCAAACAAACAAACAAGGTATGATTGGTAACATCTTTGATGCAGAAACTGACACAAACACCCACATTTTAAACCCAAAATAAAATATGACAAATCTTATACTTTTTTTTTTAATTGTAATTTATTCACAGGTCATTAAATCCATTAAGTTGGTTTTCTCTAGGTTTTGTATTATGAATGATTGCCTGCATTCTCACAAAATGGCTTTTAAGACCATTAGACCCAATACTGCTGCTTTTATGATGGTTTTAATAGTGTAGTACCCTTAGCGCTTATTTTCAAAACATTTACAAGTAAAAGTAATTAATTAAATATTCTAAAGTTTAATAAGTTGGTCATTTTTTCTGGGTAAATGCCTGCCAGTCAAAGGGAATTCAGCATTTCAATTAATGCACTTAGTAACTGAAGGCTTCTATAAATGCACATTTACTAATTTACATCTTTTCAATGTTAGGAATCAGAAGAGCTTAGCGAGATGTGTTTTGCTGCTATGGAAAGGCAGCGGCAAAGCTCAGTGGGTTCCACTGAAGGAGATTAGCAGAAGTAAAAGCATTTTCTTTTCAATTTATAAAGCACTTTATCCTAAATTCTGAGCAAGTCAATAATTGCTTAGAAGATGCATCTTGATTGTTTGTTTCATAAATATTCATAGTAGATATTGATCTATCAATAGGTCTCCATGGCTTTGCCATGTTTTCCGTGGGAGATCTACTTCCAAACAAACAAGACCTGCATTTTAGCTAAGCTAAGTAGAGCTGCCACCAATGGGAGCCAAACTTTGATGAAGTCCCTGATAATTAGCCTCAAATGACATCTGGAAATGGGACAGGATTTGCACTTTTTCAGAATCCTACAATCTTCTTCTGCCTGGAACAGCTTTTTAACTGCTCTTTCATGGCCCTTACATGGACTAGACTTTCAAAAGAAATAAAGCTCATAGGGATTCCATAAATCAGAGGGCTCTTTCTCATGTCATCATGCCGTTTCCTCAGAAACACTGCCTAAGCGTGCCTCAATGGAATGTCCAGTTCTTTCCCCTATACCCCCTAGAGGAAGTCTGCTATTATTCCTAGTTGAATCCAGCTAATATGAGTATCTCAAATTTATAAAGCTATTTAAGTACCCCTTTTCCACTCTTCAGGCAATTTGGTCCTCTTATAATTTTAGTGCCCAAGTGGCAAACACTGTATTTTACTCAAGGAAAAAACCTGACTATAATTAGAATAGATATTTGGAATCTTTTGCTTAAAAGAATTGTAAGTAGATGCAGTTATTTAAGAAAGATATAAAATAACAAATAAAATTACTTAGCTAACAATAGAGCACTTCTTTTTTTCCATAATTTTTATTACTTACGGACACACCTCTTTCAAAATGTTAAAGCTTACATAGAGTTTATAAATTTGATATAATTATTATCCATTATACCATTAATTTAAGACATCAGGCCATATAACCATGGTGTTCTATAGCCTTCAAAAGAGTTACTCACTCTTATACAGTATCAGCAGTGTAGAAGAGTTTATATGTAGTGGTATGTTCTTTGTATGTATATAAAGTATGCACAAATATACACTGGTACATCCAACAAAGAGCAAGGGAGCTGGGGAAGGGTCTGGAGAGCAAATCTCATGAGGAACAGCTGAGGAATCTGGGGGTGTTTAGTCTGGAGAGAAGGAGGCCCAAGGGGAACCTTATCATTCTCTACAACTATCTGAAAGGCTGTAGCCAGGGGGGCCGCTGGCTCATTGGAGGTAGGTGTCTCCTCCCAAGAAACAAGTGATAGGTTGAAAGGAAATGGCCTCAAGTTGCACAAGGGAAGCAATTTTTTCATTATAAAACTTTCTTCACTTAAAGTGTTGTCAAGCACTGGAATAGGCTGCCTTGAGAAGTGCTCAAGTCACCATCCCTGGAATCATTTGAGAGATGGACAGAGGAGGCACTTGGTGAACTGGTTTAGTGGTGGACTTGGCAGTATTTACAGTTGGACTTGATGATCTTAAAGGTTCTCTCCCACCCAAATGATTTTATAATTCTATGATTCCATATTATGAGTGTCTAAGTAACTTCATTCTAAAAATACTGATACTCTCTCCTGTACAATCTTCTGTGTATATTTGAGCTGGAAGAGATGAGGT
Organism: Dendrocincla fuliginosa; assembly: GCA_035047845.1. NCBI lineage: Eukaryota > Metazoa > Chordata > Aves > Passeriformes > Dendrocolaptidae > Dendrocincla > Dendrocincla fuliginosa. Next base: position 13,951,423 of record JAWWMO010000001.1, read on the forward strand.
TGAGAGAAAGAAAGCTTTAGATCTTAATTTATGAGACATTAGTATCTAATCATACAGGTTATATTGCATATACATGCATATATGGCATATTACATACACTGTGTCCATAAATAAATACACATATGAACAATTATATGTGGTTTGGGGTTTTTGTTTTGTTTTTGTTTGGTTTGTTGGTTTGTTTGTTTGTTTTTTCCATTTCTAAAACTATTTCCAAAAATAATTAACATGGAAAATCTTTTGAACCTTAAAGAAAGGATTAATTGTTTTTAATGGTTCCACATAATAAATACTGCGGTCAGGGGTTGCTTACATTCAAGCTGATAGAAAGGAGATCTGGAATCAAAGGGTCATTAGGTTAGGAGAAATTAAACATTGCAACTCAAGGAAACAAGGAGGCTACTTGAATACAAAATTGCAAATGCTGAAACATCATAAACCTTATCCCTTCTTTTATATCAAGATAAAAGACACAACATAGAACAACAAAAAAAGTCTAGAAAGTGTTGTAATTTTTAATTTTTAATATTAGCATAGCAGAATGTACAACTTTTGTCTGATATTTATCATAATTTGCCATTGGCATGACAAAGAGGCCATGGCAGACGGCAGACAGGAGTGTTAACTCAAAGAAGTAGCAATTTTGAAGCAAGATCAACACATACAGAAATATAAAGGCCAGCTTTTCAAACAGGACTGTATCTGCCAGGTATTTATTAATATAAAATATAGGGGGGGTTCCATTTTTATTTATTTTTTATTTAAATTACTTTAAAGCAAATATGAATACTTTTTATAGTATTCCTGACTCCCAGTGTCTAATGATATAAAATGCATCTGCTAACATTTTTCTCTAGCAACAAAAAATGGATAACTTCGCTTTTGCTGGGTTGTCACTATCAATTATTTCTTTGACAGCACTGTATGGTGGCCTCAGAGAACACTGTGTGCTTTTTCTTCAAGGCACAAATACATGACGTAACACAGCTAATAACAGGCCAGAACAATCTAAATAGGCAGGACAGGAGTCAAGCAGATGCAAACGAGGACTAAAAGCGTTAACCAATCAAGAGAAATAAGAAATCTTCCATTGATATTATTTTTTTTCTTTTTAATAGGAGCTTGTATGCTTGATTCTGCCACCATGTGGTTCTTGGAGTCCTGCACAGATGAAGTAATCCAAATTCTGCTAAACTTCTTGGAATGTGTGGGTCTATATGAAAATCAGTGTCTGTTTAAAAAAAAGAAAAAAACACCAAACCCAAACAATCAAAAAATACCAAGTAAAAATACCAACAGTTCTGGGTTTTTCTAGGCTGCACAGGGAACTTCTTGATGATGGCTGGCACAAGGAAAATGGTTGTGGACCATGGAATCTTTGCTGCATACACACACTGTCCTATTCTCATGCTGAAGTCCCTGTTCACTGGGTCTCAGCTGAACACAAACATCTGTTGGAATCTAAGGAGATTCTGAAGTCAGAACCCAGAGGAACCCTGGTCAATCGATAAAAATAAATAAAACATCTTTTCAAAGATCGTGAATTTGTCCAGAAGTCTGAAGACTGGGAACTCAGCAGCTCTATCCAGTCTGATGATAACAAAGGCAAAATGTACTACAAGTGACATCATGGTCTGCAGAGAAGGACAAGCACTAAATATCTCCTGCAAGAGAGAGGAAATAGCACTGCAGAGGAAGAAATCAGGAGGGACATTCAGGGCTACAGTTAAATCCAAATGACACATTGAACAGAGGGAAGAGCTGTTTCAAAGGCATGTTAGAAAAGAGGAACCATTGACTAGGATATTCTCCAATCCTTTCTCAGATGGACAATCCCATTCCTATTTGCTACTGGTAGGCATCAAAATTATCTCTTGTTTGTGAAGATGATGTCTCTACACAGTATATGCTCCTAAACGTGCCCCACACTTGGAAATCTCCAAGGCCAGGTTGGATGGGTGTCTTAGTTCAGGAGAGAACTAAGATATTATGCTAGCCAAGAAATAATCCCTCTCCTTTGAATTTAGAAAAAAAACAACTTTAATTAGGGAGAAATATATATAAAGAAAAGGATAACAGTTCTTAACCGCAATATATAAATTTATATATATCCAAAAAAGAACCAGACAACAACAGTTTGTAATAAACCCCTCCACCCCCCAAAATAACTAGGCAAAACAGTCAAAAAGGTCCTTTTTTTGGCTACCCCCAAAAGGGGATATGCAATTATATCCACGGACAGCAGGTGGCGCTGTGGCACCTCCACAACGGGCCACCCTCTCCCAGGGGTTGCAGTAATATTTACGGACAGCAGGTGGTGATGTCGCGCCCGGCTGGGTGGGCTCCCTCAGATTGGTGGCAGTTCTCAGGTTGGCTCCCGTGAGAAAGTGGGAAGGCAGGAAGCAGCAACAATCCTGTCTCCGTAGATGCAGGAAACCGGAGCGTTCTCCCACCTCTCTTCCTCATGGCAAGCTTTGTAGTGATTATGATCACTCATGGATGAAAAGCAGTCGAGTTCGAGAAGGGAAAAAACGAACACAAATTCTGTATCTGGTGGTGCTGGAATCTGAGTGAGTGTGTGTCCCCGTCTTCCTCGCTCTGCCGAGAGCTGAGCTCCTTGACCTGCGCAGAAAAGCCAGAAATACCAACCCCCTTTCCCCCTCTCCCCCCTGCTGGGGGAGATCGAAACAAAGACCTGGCCAAGGTTGATAATCTCAGCATATGCATGTCTTTTGTCTCTTTTGTTAAACAACTTTACCGAGGTTGAGGCGTTGGCTCCAAGCTGTTTGGAAGGAATTCCACCTAGGTTTGAAACTCTGACAATGGGGCTCTGAGCAATCTGGTCTAGTGGAAGGTGGACCCTTCCCAAAGCAGGAGGGTGCAACAGGTTGATCTTAGGGCTCATGTCAATCAGCTGAACAAAATGAATTATGAAAAGCATCAAGGATTCTGGGCTGGCAATGTTTTGGTAGTCATTGTAGTCCTGCTGTCAGGATCAAGTTTTGCCTAGTTTCAGCTGAGATGAGTTTGTGTCATGAGTACATCAAATGATTCCTTCTCCATATACAAAATGGTCTGTTCTTTCTAGCTGGACACTGGAAGGATAGAAAGCAGTAATTTGAGGCTGTTGCTTAGATGAAGAGTGAGACAGTGATGCCAGAGGCCCTGAACCTCGTCCTAGTTCCACAATTTGAATCTTAATTATCCGGGTTTGTCAATAAAGGCAGGAAACTTGAGAAGCAGTGCATAACTAAATTGGATTTATTTAATTTAAAGAAAGTATTAGACCACTAGATGAGGGAGACTTAACTCATCAGTTTATACAAACATTTATGTGACAACTTTCATGTGGAAGCTGCTTAGACCTGCACAAATATATTTATTTTCAAATGGAGTATTCTAGTATAATGCAATGTAAAATTTGAAACACAGTCATCAGAATAAAAGCAAATATATTAGGCAATGAGAAATCAAACAACTCCTCTATGCTTCTCAGAAAAATAAGTAGTGAAAATAACACTCGGGATCTATGTTAATTTGGCCTCTCAAGAAAAATGTACCAAGCAAGTCATCCCAGATGTCCTTGAAGTTTCAAGGTCAACAGTGTCTTTGAGCTGCTTATCTCCCAGTCCAGCAAGCTGATACAAACCATGTGGCACCACTGTCTCTGGGCAGTGTTTTGGGGTAGCTTTCACCCCTTCTTGGACAGTGTTTACTGTGGACTCCGGAGAGCAACACCATTCAGGTAAGACACAAGATACCCTGCAGTATTACAGGACCCACTGTATGTCTTCAACTATTTACCAAAGCAAAGGTGCTGTAATGAATTATTTCAGTTTCCATGACATTGGAGAACTCCATCCAGTGAAACAATGTACACCTGAAACAGCAGAATTATACTCCTGGTATAGTAAAAAAAAACAGTGAAAGAATCTATATTTGGAAAATTTTCGCTGTTCAGGATTCATGAACAGAACCTATCGCTGCAAAAACTGATTGCAGAATGTTTGATAATACACCTGCTTGTGATTTTGTGAGTTAAATGCAAAATTAGTTTTTAGTATTTTGACAAGCCTAGGATGTTAAAAAAGAGCTTGAAGAAGCTGCTTTGAGCTTTGAGCTACTTTATGCTATGCAGTAACGACACAGTAATTCATTCAGCTTCATTATAGTTTAATCACTTTTCTTGCTGTATTGAGTTCATGTGGGCAGGTTTTGGTAGTAGGACAGAGAAGGACTACAGGGATGGCTTCAGTGAGAAGCTGCCTGAAGTTTCCTTTATGTCCAACGGACCCAGAGGGTTCCAAGACGGATCTGCTGCTGGCCAAGGCTGAGCCCATCAGCAATGGTAGTAATACCTCTGCAATAATTTAAGAAGGGGAAAAGAAAAGCTATTGCACAGAAGTAATTGCAGCCAGAGGAGAGATGAGTGAGAATATGCAAGAGGAACAACTCTGCAGTCACCAAGGTCCAGCCTGGGCTGCAGCAGGTGGGTACCCAAAGGAGGCTGTGACTCCATGGGAAGCCCATGCTGTAGCAGGCTCCTGCCTGGTGCTGTGGACCTGTGGAGAGTGGAGACCACACTGGAACAGGTTTTCTGGCAGGACTTGTGACCCCATGGGGGACCCAGTATGGAGCAGTTCATGAAGAACTGAAGCCCATGGGAAGGATTCACACTGGAGAGGGTCGTGGAGGACTCCATGGAAGGTCAGAGGGACCCCAGACTGGAGAAGGGGATGGACTCCTCTCTTTGAGGAGGATACAGAGGCAGAAACAACCTGTGATGGACTGTAACCTGAATTCTCATCTTCCTATGCTGCTGGGGGGGAGAAGGTAGACCCCAGGAAGGAAGGGGGGGGTGGGGGGGAAGGTGGTTTTAGGATTTGTATTCCTTCTCATTATCCTACTCTGATTTTGATTGGTAATAAATTCAATTGATTTCCCCAAGTCAAGTCTCTTGTGCCAATGATAGTAATTGGTGACTAATCTCCCCTAGTCCTTGTCTCAACACATGAACCTATGAACCTTCTGTTCTATTTTCTCTTCCCTGTCCAGTTGTGGAGGCAAATGGCAGAACATCTTTGGTGGGCACCTGGCATCCAGCCAGGTCAACCCACAGCATTTCTCTACTCTCTTCACTTTTTTTCTTTTTTTTTTTTAAAAAAAAGAAAAATCCTATTCTTCAGTTTTATAGAAATTCTAAATAAAGGAAAACATAATAGTTCCTGCTGTTCATAGATGTCATAGTTTTTCAGTGCAGAAAAAATTGGTATGCTTTCCTCAGGTTACCACAAAACTTGCACATCTTACTTTGAATTCTACTTGAGTATTGTAAGATATTTCATATTTGCAATAAAAATGTTGTTGCCTAAGTTTTAAATTTAGGTGTACATGTCTATATAGATGCATATAATACAACACTGCAAAAAGGCATATAAAGCTCTGGAATAGACGTCACTTGGTTTTCAACAAATTACTTTCCAAGTATTTGTGCATAGTGCATTAAGTGCTGTATTTCAGCACTTAGAAATAAATCAGTTGTTAATATACAGGATCCATTAGTATTGAAATTGTCAGCAAAAAGTAATAGCTCTGCATATTCAAGGCTATAAAAAAATATGTTTAGCTGTGGAAAAATGGAATTATCAGTACTCATTTGAAATAATTACTATTAACTAATATGATGCCTCATCAATAAAATGTGTAATTGACCTGGTTAAAACCAGTATAATTAGAAAATTTAATGCAACTTTCAGTGACACAACAAAATTACATTTTGACCATATTCTAAGAAATGAAATAATTAACTTACAAAAGATAGACTGAGATGTTATTCACTCCTGTCTTGTAAATGGGATGTGCAGTGCAGACTATCCCATAACTGAGAGTTTTTGTATTAAAGAGCATTTCAACAAGATTCCCTTTCTAGTGATTTTCCACGTAAGCCACTCTCATTTGGCACTATGCCACACGACATGTAATATAATCCTTTAAAAATTATGTTTTCCATCTCTTCTCCGTGGATAGTAGATTTTTCATTCCTTTGTCTTTTCAGTTGCCTTCTTTTCCACTGTACAAACATTTGATGGAGAGTGGGGTTTTCTTGGTCCTTCCTGAAGTTAGATGGTGTGTGACTGATAAACTGAGACTGTGGAGGTGATCAAAAGTCAGCTTTGTATCTCCTGCTTATTTGTCATTGTAGAACAGCTGTGAATAATGCTCCAAGGGTAGCATATACATATCCAATATGCGATAAAGGAGATAATAACACAAGTTAATTCTCTTTATTTAAGTGTTCATTCTTTCTCTTTCAGTGTTCCAAACTAATACTGCTTCTAAGAGGAGTTATGTGTTCTGCCAAAATAACAGAGTTTTGTAGGCAGATAAATAATAATGCTTTAAAGGTAGCTAAGATTATTTTACACTTTCTGTTACAAACTCTTGTTTTCAGATGATTACAGCTATGCAAAACATAAAGCACTCCAGCTGATGCTTTCCATTTCAGATGTCTAGGATTGATTGTTAAAAAAAACCAAAAAACAAACCCAAAAAAAACAAAAAAAAAACCCCAGACAATATATTCATTATTTTCAAAATAAGATTAGGAAAGAATGCATTCCTTTGTTCATATCAATCAATAAATAGATCTTATTCATGTGATTAAAAATGTTGGATCTTTGTCAATATTTGAACTTTTTGAGAGGTGGTCTTGTTGAGTGCTCCTTTTTCAATTCTGCTCTAAGATGTCTAAATGTACATTCAAATATGTTAAGACTTACACTGATGCATGTTTACAGACAGTTTCACGTTTCATCATTATATATTTATCTCAGTTTACTAAATGAATACTTATTTGCCACCTTCACAAAGCCCCTGAACACAAATGATTGCAGGTGCTCAGCAGGACTTTTACAAGTTTGTTCTGCTATTCACACAAAAAATCAGTCCATATTTCTGTACTTGCAGTGTAAATAACCCCAGGCTCTAACTACACTAATATTGGAGGGTGATAGTGAGGACTCAGTATGTATCCCCCTCTGTGCTGGTTGGACACCAGCTCACTCATGTCTGCAGGGATTATTTTTGTTTTCCCACCTCAATGAACTGGAATGAAGGGAGCTCTAATGAATACTGTTTTCTTAGTTTCAAAGTCCAGCCGAAAATGAAGGATGTGAGAGTGTAATTGAAGTACGTGTCATTATGGATATTCACAGGGGAATAAATTCTTGCTTTTGCTAATTTTGCTGGTAATGTGCACTGGGAGCCCAGACACCCCCTGTGTCCTGGGCTGGATCCAGAGCAGTGTGGGCAGCAGGGGAGGGAGGGAATTCTGCCCCTCTGCTCTGCTCTGGTGAGACCCCTCCTGTAGTGCTGGTTCCAGCCCTGGGGTCCCAGCACAGGGAGGCCATGGAACCTGTTAGAGCCAGTCCAGAGAAGGTTACCAAGGTGATTAGAGGGATGGAACACCTCTGTTGTGAGGAAAGGATGAGAAAACCAGGATTGTTGAGCCTGGAGAAGAGAAAGCTTTGGGGTGACCTAATTGCAGCCTTCCAGTACGTGAATAGAACCTACAGAAAACATGGAGAGAGACTTTTTACAAAGGCTGTAGTGACAGGACAAGGGGGAATGGCTTCAAAGTAAAAGAGAGTAGGCTTTAATTAAGTATCAGGAGTCAATTCACCCCTATGATAGTGATGAGGCCCCAGCACAAGTTGTCTGGAGAAACTGGATGCCTCATCCCTGGAAGTGTTCAAGGCCAGGTTATGTGGAGCTGCGAGCAAAATAGTCAAGTGAAAGGTGTCCTTATCAACAGCAGGAGGTTGGAACGATATGATCTTTAACATCACTTTCACCTCAGGCCATTCTGTGATTCTATGATTATTTTAGATTTTTTTAATTTTTGTTTTAAATTGTGCTTAATCATTACGTAAATCTGTAGTAATGAAGACATATATTGGATCATGCTTCTTTAAGAATTTTATCCTAACACAGATACTTTCCCTACGAGAAAGAATGATCCTTGGATATTAAGATTTATCAATCCATTACTACAGAAAATGCATTTTTGAAAGTGTAGTGAAAAAAATTATTGGAAATTCTAAATACATTTTCTTCAGAAATTCTACTTTCAAAATGTGATTTCATAAGAAGCTCTCAGAGCACCTCATTTAGGGTGTTTGTTTTCTCTCAGTATTACAGACATATATTTTCATGTTGTGAAAACACACTAATCCATTTCACATAGCTTCCTGTGCTCTGGTTGCCAGTGTTACAGTGCCTGAATTACAGGGACGTGGAAAATAGAAGTAGCAAACATAATTTCCTACCACAGTGTGGACACTTCTCAAAATCAGGAAATGGCAGCTCTAGTGCAGTGTGCTCTATAAATAATATGAGTAACTGATTTATCTTTTTTTTTAAAACTTTACAGAAAAAAAAATCCTAAGAAAGTAATTTATATGTTCTAATTCTTATAAGATTTTGAATCTAGGAGCGTGGAAAAATGCCAGTGAACGAGATATTTCTTACAGTTAATAGAGCAACAATTCAGAAAGTGAAGCGCCATGTAAAGAAGTTGTTAAGCACATGAAAACACCACTTTTCCTTTAATAAAAAGTATTTTTTCACAAATGTTTTGTATAGAAGTACAGTCTAATAGATTTCTTCACCACTGCAAGTACAAGCAATACAAGCATGTGCAATTAATGTATTTTTAATAAGTATTTTAAAACATTTTAGCTAGGACAATATTTCTGAATCTCAAAAAACTTTTGTTTCCCTTGAAATAAAACCTTTCAGCGTCCTAATGTTTGCATTTTTTTCTATAATGTTTCAAATGTTCATTTGAATTTAATCATCAATCTTCTGTTGAAATGTGTCTTTTCTAGAGTTCTTCTAAAATAGATGCCTGTACTAGTTTAGCAATATAGGACAGAGTATGGTTTTCTCTTTTTTTTTGCAGAATATAGTATAAAGATCATTTATCTGAGGTAACAAAACATTTTGTAAGCACTCCTTGAGGGAAAGTATTGTACTTAAATGACCATTTTATTTTCACAAGACAATAATATTAATAATGCTCAATAAATCACTCAAAGGTTCCCTTCTGAACCAAAAACTCTTCTTCTAAAGGCATTAAGCACTAATATTATGGTACCTAGTCTTCAGATTGAATTTCCACAATAATCAGTATTTTCTGCCTTGCTTGCTACATTTTTTTTCTTTATTGCTGTATTAACTTCCAAAGCATAAAATCGTCATATTCCTGAACTAAGTCTCCAGACAGCAGAATGCCAGCTCTCAGTGCAAAAATGTTTTTGGTGTTCTGAGAAGATACATAATATTTTTGTGTAATCTAAGTTAAAAGATAACTTAGTTTGGTTGAAAACAATGCTATGATTAAAATAAAATTGTGATAAAAATTATGAAGTCCTGTGATGGGTTGACCCTGGCTGGATGACAGGTGGCCATCCAAGCCACTCTATCCCTCCCCTTCTTAGCTAGAATAAAATATAACAAAGGCTTATGGATCAAGATTGTGGAAAGAAGAGATCACTGATCAGTTACTGGCATGGGCAAAACCTGTTATTGACTGAGAAATTAGTTGAGTTTTATTATGAATCAAATCAGAATAGGATAATGAGAGATAAAACCAAATCTTAAAAACACTTCTCCCTTTCTCCCAGGGTCAGCTTCACTCCTGGTTTTCTCTCCATGCTCCCCCCAGCAGTGCAGAGGGATGGGGAATGGGGGTCACTGTTGGGTTCATCACAGGTTGCCTCTTCTGCTCCTTCCTCCTCAAAGGGAGGACTCTTCACACGCTTCCCCTGCTCCAGCGTGGGGTCCCTCCCACAGGAGACCGTCCTTCACTAATTTCTCCAATGTGAGTCCTTCCCACTGACAGCAGCTCTTAATGAACTGCTCCAGTGTGGGTCCCCTCCATGGGGTGTAGTCCTTTAGGAACAGGCTGTTCCAGTGTGAGATCCCCATGGGTCCACAGGTCCTGCCAGCAAACCTGCTCCAGTGTGGGCTTCTCTCTCCACAGTGCCACAGGTTCCTGACAGAAGCCTGCTCCAGTGTGGGCTTACCATGGGATCACAGGTTCCTTCAGGCCTCCAGTGCCTGAAGTGTGCTCCAGCGTGGGCTCCTCCTCAGGCTACAGGTGGATCTTGGATCCCAAGTGGGCTCCCATGGGCTGCAGGGCCACAGCTGACTCACTGCGGGATGGACCACAGACTGCAGGGAAATCTCAGCTCCAGCATCTGGAGCACCTCCTGCCTCTCCATCTGCACTGACCTAGGTGTCTGCAGGGCTGTTTCTCTCACATATTCTCTTTCCCCTTTTTGCCTGCAGTTGTCCAAGGTTTTTCCCCCCTTCTTAAACAGCCACCATCTCTGATGGGCTCAGTCTTGGCCAGTGGTGGGTCTGTCCTGGAGCTGGCTGAAATTACCTCTGTCAGACATGGGGGAAACTTCTGATAGCTTCTAATAGAGGCCACCCTGTAGCCTCCACTACGAAAACCTGGGAACACAAACACAAAACATGACCATAACTCAAATTCAGCGTACTAAATAGACTACTAGTTGTAGTCATTAAAAACCCCTTTACTCATAATATCTGAATATTTAATGTACATGATTTATAGCCTGTGCATGATTTTTACAGATAATGGTCGAGAATGTAGTCAGTATTCTGAGAATCTAAACAAATACAAACATCTATCTGGCATTTAGACTCAAAAAAACGTGTTTGGATTTGGTGAGATAGAGCGTGCCAGACTAAACTTACAGAATTCTTCCTTATGAAACACACTGCACCTGAAAATTCCAAGTATAATCAGATCTTTCTCCCTTCAATTTTCTTTTGTTTTGTTTCCAAAATGCAATTATAAGCATTTTTGCTCTTACAGAGTTGTTCAGAATAAACAGAACTATTTGTAACAGGATCTTTTTCAATATTTTTTTTGTGTCCTATGGAAGTTCCCATTTTGACACACCCCCGTTTTCTTTCAGTTTCTACTTTTAGTATAATTGGTCTCATTATATTAGAACTTAGCATTCTCTGAATTCCACATTCCATTAATTCTTTTGGTAACAAAAAACATATCTCTATATATATAACTAAATACCCCAAATAATTTTAATGGGTTTCTGACCATTCCCCACATTCGAGGTAAAAAAAAAAAATATTGAAAGGAACCAGTACCAACCATATGCAAATTATGACCTAAAGAAAGAGTAAATAGGCAGTAGCTTTCAGCCACTGTTGGATGACTACATGCAGTATGCAACAAAGCATGTATGTGAAATATAATTACTTAAGAAAAATGGAGAAGAAACTCTACTGTGGGGTTGTTTTTAGGTATTTTTTTCACTGGAAGTCAAGGAAGAGATTTTGATCATAATTGCTAACTTCTAAATATACTGTATTATTATATGTCTAAACTGTTAATTCAACCAAAATCATTCATTCAATTATCCATTTTCTACATGAACAGAATGACCTTCTGTTCCACGTAGAAGCTTTAGTTTCCATAGTGTTTTCAAATGTTCTGTTTCCTCTGGCTATAAAAGAATCACCACTGTACTGAGATGTAATTAAGCTCCTTTATAATCATTATGAAGTCTATTCAGCACATCTTATTAATAGTGAATATTTACTGAATAATGACCTTTCATTTTTTATCCATTAAATATAAACAGTTGCACTCATGATGAAGCCAATGTTGACAGTACAACTATCTAATGGCCAAGAAGGAAAAGAAACATCTATTAAAAAACCATAAACTCACTGATACTGGAGTTTTAGGGGAAAAAAAAGAAAAACAAACAAACAACTGTGAGATGCCACATATGAAAATATGAGCTCCTACGATCCAGTTTAAAAGGGGAAATAAGGAAACCCCTTGTGACAGTTTGTCCTCCCACCCCTAAACTGACCTTCATTTCTTGTAACTCAAGTGACAAACACCAGTGTCAGTCCTAATACATCTGTTTGTGGTGGCTGCATCCAACTAAAGTTGGATTTGGGGGGATAGATAATAACACATTAGCCAAGGGCTAATTCGAGCAATGTCTCCACCACAGTCCTGTTCAAGGTCTGACTCAAATCAAGTTTGGAAGACACATCTGAAGTCATTATGCAAGTATGACCATGAGTCAAATTCCCTACATACTGGACAGCCCAGGGAGTGTTGAGTTCTTCTGCAGGGCAGGATGCTGCATGCCATGGTCTGCCCTTGAGTAGGGATGCTTCTCAAGCTTACTCCTCTTAGACACACACTTCTCAGACAGTTCAGTTGCACCCAAGATTAATCCACGTGTAGAATGAGCTGTCTGTCCACACAAAACCAGTTTCTTTATACCAGGCCTAGCCTGGTCAGCTCCCTGTCAGCCAAATGACACACAAACCTTGCTGTTGGGCGTCTCATCAGGTGGACGGTTCCAGGATGAGGATACAGGGGCCACATAAGAAGAGGTGGAAGTTAAAGCTGATCATGGATCATCAAGCCTTTAGAAGAGCAGAAACTAATCAAAACTATATAAGGCAATAAATCAGAGCATTGTTATGGAAGGGCCCCATAGCATTTCATTGTATTCACTCACAACCCCCGGAAATAAAAATTTCCTTGTTCATTTAAATGGTTTAGCTGTAAGTCACCGTAGGTACCGTTAACAATATTTACCTAAGAATTTCCACAAATTAATGATGAGTAATAATAGGATAAGACACACTGATCATGTAATTGGACATTACTCCTTTGATTTCACTGTAATAATCACAATTTATAACAAATGAAAATCGTAGAGCCATCGGGATTAGTATAACACAAACTGTTCTTTTTTTTTTCCTTTCCTTTTGGTCTACACAGAGAAACACCCATTAAAAGTGAATCACTTCACTGAACAACACCATATGATTAGTAAACAAATGTCTTAGGCCAGAAAGCGTTTCTCCACTTCCATCAGTTTCCAAGTCTCTTTGTCTTTGATTGATGCTGAGGAAAAACTGACCTGAACACTGAGCAAATTGAAAGTGCCACAATGCCACTGTGTCTAAACGCTTTAGACCTTTTCCTATACCTGTACAATGATGTAGGAGGGAGCTTCAAATGCACTGAAATAATGAAAAAAATTAAAAAAAAATAATTGTTGAAATGTTTAGATTTGGGGGGGTGGTTTTGCCTTATCTTAATCTCTAGAAATCTTGAGTTGCACATAGATATTTTACTTTCTATCATTCAATAAGTTCACCAGAGAAACTTTCATAATTCTTATTCAAAACTGTTTCTTCTTTTTTTTTTTTTTTTTTTTTTTTTTTGAGAGACTAAGTATCATGGAATCATCTTTGAGTCCAACTGTTAACGCAGGACCACCATGTTCCTATGTAAGTTCATCCTTTACTTTTTCAGCAAAGCCTTCCCAACACACACACACACAGACACTCTCTACTCTCTCTCTCTCTCTCTCTTTGGAATATTCCAAAATAGAAATGGTCTAGATTCTCATCAACTTCAATGGTCTTCTGGGAAGACTGAAAATCAGTAATTACTAAATGATCAATACTGGTTGTTTTGCTGTGTTTGGGTTTTTTGTGTGTTTGGGGTTTTTTTTTCCCTTAATCATATGATCATAGGTAGTTGTGACCTGGTCCACATGGTCCACAGCTCTGTATAACACAGAACATCCCTGCAACTCTATGGAAAATATGATGTTCATCTTGGATGCAGAATATTGAGGGCATAAAATGGATTCAGCCACCTAAATCCAGAGATATCCATCTGCAAATTCCCCCTGGGTCACAATTTCAACCCACAAACTGTTTTAAGAGCAAGACTGTTTGAAAGCACTTCCATTCTTAGGGGTTCATTTCTCTCTAAGCACTGCACACCCCCACTGTGCCAGCAGAGCTATTTGTATAGCTGGGTTGTGAATCTGATTAGAGAAAAATGGCAGCCTAAAAAGAAAAAAAACGAACAAGAACAACAACAAAAAAGTCTTTTCATTTTATCCAGATCATTTCTCAGATGCTGTTGGCAGTGTGTGACAGCTTGTGCGAGGAGAGAGCAATACAAAGGGATGGGAATGAGCAGTGGAGCTGCTATGAAGGTAATGTTCCAAAACTACTGTTGTTGCACAGCGTTTCATATTATTAAACATGGCTTCAGTTTCCAGCATTAAGTTTTCTAAGAAGTGTTGGTTATTTGTTTTATTGGGTTTTTGGTTTTTGTTTTTGATTTTTTTTGTTTTGTTTTTTTTTTTTACAAAATACTCAAATCCAAAATTAAAACAAGGCAGCAGAAGAGAAAAAAATAAAAAAACATCTTTCAAAGTTTAGATTTATTTTATGACGTTTATGCTTTAAATTTTAAAATGTAAACATTAAAGATAAAGCAGGATGGGACAGAAAAAAAACAACTCTCAAGCAAAGAAACAGTCCTGTGCACAAGGCACTGAGGTGTCGTTTAGAGAAAGGCTAATAGATACAAGTAGATGCATGAGCAAATTTCCATTTATTGCTGAGTGCCATTGAGAAACTCAGTTTGCTATTTTTAAATGTGTATCTCTGTGTCAGAGATTTGTAAATTGAAAAGAGTTGTCAGCTCAAGTCAGGAAGAGAGACTGGAATTAATTTAGTTCAAGAGAAGGTAAAGATTTCAACAGAATAGCACAGAAGTTCAATTTGAATTAAGACTTGAATTCAGGCAAAGGAAAACTCAAAGTAAAAGCTTATATCTCTATAGATGAACACCTGAAATCCCATTTTGGAATATGTATAGAATTAATCTAGTGAGTTCTCTGGACTGTATTGAGTGGGAAGCCCATGTCACAACCAACAAAGCTTTCAAACAATTTATTCAGAAAGGTAATGATGGAGTGGAAATATCATTTATTCAAAGCCCTCAAAATTGGTCGTAGTGTGGGTAAGAGTGTGGTACAGGGCACAGGTGATTTTTGATGGAGGAATTGAGACACAGCAATGATATCTCTCAAACAGCAGTCTTGACAAGAACATGTTTTCTGGGTCAAATATCAGTAAGCCCAATTGTAAAAGAATGAATTTCAGACCATGTTTCTGAGAATGCCAGGGACGAATCAACGGACTCAAAGGTTATAATCAGCTGATTCTTTCCCTCTTCTTACCATGAGAGAGTACAAATACAAGGAGAAAACACAAGTCCTTCACAAAGATCAACATACATAATTTAGTAAAGAAAGGTAGAGCTCAGGCACCATTATCTCCAGAGAGAGAAATAGATTTAGGCAATGAATTCTTAGGATCCATCACAATTCAGGTTTGAATATTTTGATAGGAGTTACAATCTATTTAGTTGAAAATGTACTCCTTTTAGCTATACATTGGCAGAGTCTGGTAATCATCTCCTATAAAATGCATGCATTAAGACCACAATAGCTCTTATAGCTCATTAGAACAGTCTCTTTTACTCAAATTTTTTTCTCTTTTACGGAAGGGCACCGAGGGGGTTTGTTGACTTGTTAAAGGATACCGTGTTTTATTCTAGAAATTAATCCTGAAGAATGACACAATTTAATGGGTCAGTTTGTAAAATACTACAAAATTTGGTGTGTTAGTTAAGTCTCTCCCAGGAGACAGAGGTTCATTATTTCTAATCTTCCACAATTGTAGTTTCTCTAGCAGACAGTTTATATGCCCCAGTTCCTCCTTCTGAAAGAAGAAACAATCTGGATTTTTTTTTTTTTTTTCTGTTTTGCTCTAATACAATGGGAAATGTTACAGAGGAGAGACTTTCAGTTTTTGTAGACTGGCCATTAGGGTCAGTCTTGAAAACTGAATTGAAATCAATATTATTAGCACATATTAGCAGTTATTATTAGCAAAATATTAGCAGTCTTGCATTTTCTTAGACAAATTTTCTGTTTCCATTTGCATCATATATCATAGCTGACATAGTGCTTAGATTTCTACTTGTGACCAAATATGTGCAACTGAAGTAGATGAAAATGGATCAGTTTCAGCATGTTTTAATTTAGATTAATATAAATTTAGCCTCGATCACTTTAATTTTCTTACTTAACACTCCTTCACTCACAGAAAAGCTGCTCAGAAAAGCAGGATACCTTAATATACTTCTCCAAGCAGGGAGTTGTATTCTAGCTGTCTACATGGGCCTGGTGAATTCTACAAATCAGTTTCCTCTTAGCATAAAAATTTAAAGAACAGATTCTGGTAAATTATAGAAACCAATACAAACTATAGAAAGACATCAAAAGCAGCAGCACAATACATTTAGATCAGTATTCTTAGGTGAGATTGCAGAGGTTAGTATTCTTCATATACAGATTTCTGGAGTTTTTGCTAAGATGCTGTACAGGTATAACAATTTGCACTGAAAGAGTCTGAAGAAACAAACAAAATTATGTCAGACAAAACAAGCAAATAACTTATTTTACATCTATATATCAAAGAGGATTAATATTTTTGTTTGGCTATTAAGCTGAAGGCATATAGTTTTATTTTTAGCAACAAATATGATTATGTTTGTCCTATTCTTAAGACAGTAAAGAGATTCTCTTGCCCAAAAAAGTCACCCTTTTTAACATGGTTCTTTGTAGTATATTTGAAAAGTATCCAGCATCCGATATCATATACAATAATCATGGCATTATCTTGAAGACTGCTCCCAACTGCTTTCACAGCTCATTTTCTCACTGAAACCAAATCCAGCTCTATGAGACTAATCAATACTAGGAAGACTTATGGTATTACTGTAGATCATAACTGAGAACAACCTAATGCCCTTTGTTATAATTCAGAACATACCTATCAGTTAGGATAAAGAAAGCTAAAGCTCTTTGCACTTCAGTAAAAGATAAACAGATATTTTTAAAAAGGTATCACCAACTATAGCACAGATGCCTATATCAGTATCATGAGAGGGATTAGTAAATTCATTTACTAATATATATTGATCTATTCTGCTGGCAAATTAGTCTTTGAAAATACTAGAAAGTACACAAGAAAAAAGTACTTCAACTAATCTATTTTCTTAGACCACACAAATAGCTTCTTATGAGTTCCTTGGCATTTTTTCCTTGAATTAAATTATTTTAATTATTATTAGCATGGCAATTCTTATTTTGTGCTTAACAAGTCAGAGAAAACAAAAACTAATAAACTTGACAGATCTTCCTGTACTTTAAGGTTCAAGTTTATGTTAGATGCAGAGAAAGAACAGAAGCTATTAGCTTTAATATGTACTCCAAACTGGAAAACAGCAAAAATGAAGGGGTAGATATGAAATTTATATTACAGTTGAGTTTCCTCATAACTTCATATAGACATGAAAAAACGTGTGGGAGGGGAAAAACAAGCACAAAGTTTTTTGTTGCTTGAGGGTCTGATTTTGTATTGAGGATTTTTTTGTTTGTTTGTTCTTCCTTGTTGTTGGTGGTGGTGGTGGTGGTTTGGGATTATTTTCTTTCAATGAAAAGAGAAGTCTGCAAAGACTGGACCGTTTAGCCCTGCCTCCTGATATCACAGATCATCACTTCATATAATAATGTTCTTAAGTGGTTCATCTGGAATCTGCAGTTTAAAGTAGTTAAGGATTTGTTCTAATCCTGTATCACTCCTCACCTACACTTCTTCCAAGTAGCCAGTGTAGTTACAATGCCCCAGTCCTTGAAGGCAAAGACGTATGGCAGGGATAGCAACACTTGGCACGTGCTGACACCATCAGTCGTTAAATGACAACATGAAAAGTCGAGCCTAAGCTCTCTTCAGCACTGGAAAATGAATCAAGTTGTTTGTCAGGACAGGACAGGAAAAAAAAACCCAATGCATTTCTCTGGGACAGAAAAAAAAAGGATTGCAGAAATGCCAAGGTAGATGGTACCAGGATGAGCAAAATGGATAGCTGCATTTACTGGGAGATAAAGGCAGTGACAGATCTAGGGAGGTCCTAAGTGAGGTCTGATGTCCTGAGCTATCTGAAGCAGATCCAGAGGGCTAAAATGAGCATTTTTGTGCAGACCTCAGACTTCTGAACACAAGCTTTTCCTCTTTTTTGCCTATGGGACCATATGTATTCCGAAACAGCTGATAAAAGAAAGATCACCATCATTTGAAACTCAATGTTCTAAGTACTTTAGCACATTAACAACCAAAGTTATGTCAAAAGTATGTCAATCACCTTATGGGTAAGCAGGTTTTCCCAAGTCAGTAAGGAAACAGTGTAAATTCTTGTTCATTTAACAGATTTGTAAAGGTGCCTTTTCCAGACTAATCATGCTGAAGTCAGTTGAAGACCTGGTAGCTCATGAGAACCTTTGAGTGTTGAAGCGCAGTGTGACCGTGCCTGCTGAGGCATCAGGTGCGGCAGGAAGGAGAGGACAGATAATTTTATGTGACTGTCTCTCTACGGCACCTGTGAGAGACAGGGAAAAGAGGACTCCAAATGAGAAGCTGTTGCAGAAGTCCTCTCACAGATTTCCACTCTGAATGTGCAAAAAGCAGATATACACTCATTAGTTTTTGTGCCTCTTGTCTTGTGTGAGATGTAACCCACTTCTTTCTGTTGTGGTAATACCGCAGTCTGACACATGAACTGTGTCTTCCCCATCTTCATGTTCCAGATGTGAAAAGCTGCTCAAAAAAGTCTATACAGCAAAAGTCCCTGATGCTTTTCCAAGCATTTTGAATAGAGGAACAATATTCTGCAACATTGTCAAGGCTGGAGAGGAACTTTTACAAGGGCATTTAGTGACAGGACAAGGGGGAATGGCTTCAAAATGAGAGTTGGTTTAGCTTGGATATTAAGAACAAATTATTGACTGTGAGAGTGGTGAGGCACTGAAACAGGTTGCCCAGGTAAGTTGTAGATACTCCATTCCCTGTAAATGTGCAAAGTCAGGTTGGATGGGGCTTTGAGCAACCACGTGATTGAAACGTGTCCCTGCCCATGGAAGGGAGGTCAGAACTAGATGAGGTCCCTTCCAATACAAACCGTTCCATAATTCTATTTAATTTTTGTGTGCCTCCCAGACCCTGTTTGCTGCAGAAAGTGTTTTCCTCCCTGCCTCAGATCTTGAGATAGGAAGAATAACTGCTGAATGACAAGAATAAAAAGCAATGAGATCAAATCCACTGGTATACTTCTGAAATGAGAATTATCAAACCTACTACACAGCAACAGATTTATGGTGTATCTAGGGAAAATAATAAAAAAAAAAAATCCTTCTTTGATATTTGTATGTCATTACCAGTTTTACAGTAGGTGATAAATAAAAGCATACAATGAATCTTCTATAAAGCACCGAAAACAAATTACCTTATATCTCCTGAGGAATTTCAGATTATTTAAATTTATTATTTGTAAAATTAAAGCAGTGTTCTAACTAGCTTTACTTCTACAAGCATTTCAGATAGCATGATGGGGCCAGCATTGGTCAATCCTGAATTATCTTTTTGCTATGCGTATTTGAACAGAATGTATTTTCTAGCATTTTGTGCATGCCCGAAAATTAAAAATATTACTATGTAGGTTACAGGAAAGATTGTGTTGCTCACAAGTTTCAATATTTGTTCCTCTCCCCTTGACCTTTCTAAAAGTATTCTATTAAAAATGATACACCCTTTGCATCTTCAAAATGATGTTTCTGAAGAGAGAAAGAAATCCATCCAAATGCATAAGTTAAAACTATTCGGAGTAGTTTTGTTGTTAAACACATTCTGTACAGGCAACTGTAAAATATCAGCATTTGCTTCTGTTCAGTGTGCAAACTTGGCTTGCCTTCTTTTTACAACTTACTTTGCGGAACATCATTTCCTGTAAACCTCTGTGTGGGTTTGTTTTATGTATTTACAAAGCAGTATGTTTATTAGTCTCACATTCTTCATATATTGTTTCTGATATTTATAACATTATGTAGTTGGATATCATTATACTAGTTCATCTGTTCTTTGAGTAGAAAAAATAGGTCAACAATAAGTGTATTCAGTCGTTACCTGTTACAGCATTTGTAGTGTATTGTAACCTATTTTTGTCATGATTTTGTCAATTAAAATTCAGAGGATTTTTGTGACTCTTCTTTCCTCTCGTATGGCACAGACTGGTTCTTTTGTACCATTTGCAGTGATTCCCAACATCCCATCATCTTCTTCTATTGCTTTTTTTCTACAATGAGGGTTATATATTTTAGCCATCCCCTTTTTTTTTTTTTCCTTCTCCCCAGCATTCCAGGTTTGTCTGGAAGGCTTCAGTATTACTCAAATACTGCAAATGTATGGATGAACTCCATAAATTTGAGGTGCTTTGGGGTTTTTTCCCCCTGATACCAGAATATTACTTTTTCAGAAATATCTTTACTCATATGAAACAATTGACATAAACTCAACAGAAGACAAAAGCCCCATACTTCCTTTAAAATAAGCGTTTTCAGAGCAGCTGAACCATTTATATATTTGTGAATATTTACTTAGCTCAAGTTGATGGACAACAAAGCAAAACATCCATATGTCTACAAGCTAATCAAAATCCACTTGTCATCTAAACCATAGTGAATGACTCTTCATGCATTCTTACCTTATTTCCGTATTTAAATATTTTAGTTTAATCCATTGATGGTGCCTCAGTCACAGGTTTAAACTAACTCCTGCGCAGTCCATATGAACCACAGGAGTTTAATTGCTTTAATCCATATTCTGTATCCCTCAGATCTGACTAAATAAGGCCAGATTTCAATTAGTTCTCCCCATAAGAGCTGGGCTTGAGGAACAAGAGAAGAAATGGAGCAGTGCAGCAGAGAGCTCAGTTTTCTGCAGTGCCAGTGAGATCTGGCTGGGGAAAAGGAGCAAAATCCTTAAATGTAACAGAAATTAAAGATTCATTGATATGAATTTATATTTCTAATGCAGAAAAATCTAGGCAGCTAATGAATAAAGAATAGTCAAGAAAAAGAATTTTCCAGAAAGGGGACATTGTGTACTTTAGAAGTGAGACGCCTAGATCTGAATATCTCAAAAATTCCCAAGCCAAACCTTCAAAAAATAGGTGGGCAAGAAATGATAAAAAGCCTAGAAATAATTAGATCAAAAGATGTTTTTCTTAAAGGGAAAAATTGTTATATGGGAAAAGTGGAGTTCTAGAACTAAGCCTGACTTTCAATTTTGGAAGGGTAAAAACAAAAAAATAAACTACACTTAGATGGAGAACAAGCTTATAATTTAAAACTATATAGGTCCTTGAAGATGGGATCAAAGTAATGGATGCATAATCCAAGTTCCTCCAGAAGTTTCCTTCTAAAACCCCACCTATATTATACAGCTTCTATTTTTCTCTATTTTCTAAAGTATTTGTCCAGTCTCCAGCCAATGGAAAGGGATGTTTGAATTCATACTGGTTTATCCTTGAGCGCTGGATTTTGAAATGGAAACAGGGCTGATCATTAGTGTGTTGCATACATTTATCATGGTGTGCATATGTCTGTACAGGAACATGTGTACACTGTGTCCTAGTTTAACAGGAGGGGCCAGTTATCACTGTGTGGGGGTGATCAAAGCTATGTATTCTACCCCCTCTATTCGTTTCCCAAGAACAATGGACCTTTTGCAGCAGCTGCCCAGGAAGTCGTTAGCACCTTCACACCCAGCCTGAGGGGGTGTGGCTGCTAATGGGCCATCAA
>JAWWMO010000001.1:13974827-13992941 GCA_035047845.1 Dendrocincla fuliginosa
GTTTTCTAAATTTGAAGGAGAGGGATTATTACCTGGCTAACATAGATATCTTAGTTCTTCCTTGAACTAAGACACACTGTTACTTTGTTCCTATTTTCACAGTAGTGATATATAGTGATATATTTATTATAACATATAGCATATTACAGGTTTTAATATAGTGGTTAAAAAAGCCAAACTCATGCAAGGCCAAGCTACTGCATGATTCTTAATCTTGGCAACTACGGAGTAGTCTTCTCAAGATCCCAAATATCCATAATCACTCTATAGAGTCTCTCTTCTTTCTAGGCTGTTTACTAAGAGTAAAGGTTGCTAGAAATAGAACGCTTACAAACGTTACCATGGCTGTTTGTAGAGTAAATTGAGATGCACTTAAAGTCACTCTTAGCATGCTTTTATCACACCATATTTTTAAAGTAATGTCTCTTATTTTAGCCTATTAGACATGAAATTGAATTTTATGTGAGAGTGCAGGTGTTATTTCTGCTAATGTTATTTTTCCATTAATTTGTAGTTTTTGAAAACAAAATAATTTGAAATTGTACAATCTTTGTAAAGAAATATTAATCTTTCTGAAGAAAGCTTATTATCCTTTCCTTTGTATTTCTTAATTACATTTTCTGCCATATACACCTATGGTTATAAAGGTGTTTTTTAATCTTCTCCCCACTCCATAAATAATTGTGTGAGGAAACGAGCATGTGAAAATCAGAGTTCTTTGAAATACAGTGTGGCACATTCATTGCCAAATCAGATTCCTTGCTATGTATCAAAATAATAATTCTACAGATGTCAGGTACTGTTTTCTTTCTTCATAGCTGGTATGGCTTTAAATGTTTGTATATATGACATTAAAAGGGATATAATACAAAAATAAGAAGTAGAGATTTTCTCATAAGATTGTCCTTCCCTGTTTCTAGTTACAAACTAGAATGAGACAAGGATAATCTCATGAGAATTTCATCTTCCTCAGGAAGCCTGCAGTTCATAAATGAACCAGTACTGCTGTCTCCAGTGAGGTGTCATATCTGTCATTATTCAATACCACAGCAGGCAAAATGGCTCCCAAACATGGACCAGGTGCAGCTCGTCCTTTTACTCAGTTCTTAAGTGCACTACTCACAAGGTATAACCAAGCCAACTATTTTACATCTGTGAATATTCAATTTCTGTACATGCATGCTATGCTGAAAGCTGTTAATTCCGGTTCAGTTCTGCTGGACTGAAAATTCCCAGACAGCCAATTCCCAGACAGTTTTTTATTCTTCTCTATAGCACAGCCCTGACTCCAGGGTTTCCAGTGCTACAGACAGCTTGAGTTGTCACTCCATCCACAACACACAAGAGAGGACTCCCATGGCTAAGCCGGGAAGATTGGAGAACTGCAGAAAGGCTCAGAAATACCCATTTCTTAGAGCTTGGAGCCTCAAGACCTTAGCAGGTGGTCTCTACTCCTCTTTAAACTGCTTGGTGTTGAACATGAAAATTATGGCAAAAGGGAAACTGAGGGGAGAGGAAGTCTCACGTCCTCTTCTCCTGCCTCTGCCTCAATTGTTAGTCAAAGGACAATGCTGTTTTCTGGACTTATTGCATCATTGACATGTCTCATTTGTTGGCAGGTATGCACCAGATACTGATGAGTACAGTGATTTTTTTTTTCCCAAGCAAGTGGAGAATAGCTTTATTTTGTACAAATAACCACATTGATATGCAAATGGAGATATTTGCTGTTCATAAATACTTATTCTCATTTCAAGTGCTTCAGCAAACTGCCAAGCATAAACAGGACCACATGATTTTGACACATCAAACAAAAAAGAAATGAAGTAATAATGAATAAACAGACAATCTGATTTTGAAAATAGGTTTGTTTAAAGCCATTATGAACAGTAGTTGCAGTCATTGGAATAATTTTGATCAGAAAGAGGAAAGTAGATGAAAAGCTATTTCTTCAAAATGGCTTAACTATTTCCAGTTTACAGAAAAGACTGAGTTAATATTTGATAAACTTTGATCCCATTTGTTGAAAAGGATTTTGTATCACTTATGTTTGACCCTTAAGAACTTCAGCTACCTCTAAGCTGGCTGACTATTTTTCCCCCAATTTATTTATGATTATCCTTAAAAGCAGTTAATACCTTAAAGCCAGGACTCTATCATACAGCTATGAAAACAATTTGCAATCTGTATTCCTGTTGAAGTGTCCATACAATCATTTTCTTTGTTTTCTTTAGCACAGTATACAAAAACTGCTTCACAACTATCTATTTGATTCAAACTGTATCATAGATCCAATCTAGTAATTTTCTGAAATACTCAAAACATAATTATAAATAATTCTTTGAAATAGCATCCTTTCTTTTATCATTTAATATTTTGGATAGTTTTTCCTCTCTAATTCATAACAATAAACATTTTGAATACTCACTGTAATTTTTAAATACATATATTATCTCAAATATCATAAAGTCAGTGAGCTCCCCTGGATGCTTAAGAACAACTGTTCAGTGATCAATTTCTTTACAGTTTACAATGTTGTTCTATACACTTTATAACTGTTTTCACAAATTCATCATTAAGAGGCTATTTTATTTTTTTAAATGGTCAAAAAATAGATGAGAACATTTTTCTGGGCTGCAGCCTGAGCCTTTGTGCCCTGTGGCATTTTTATGGCACTCTGTGACATAAATACACTAACACAAATCAGAAAGCCTTTCTGTGGGACTTGCCTGTTATGTGCCTAGTAAAACCTGACATTAAACGGGTCACTGATGTTCTTAACATTGTGTAAAATCAATGAAAAATATGTTATGAAGCCTAGAGCACATTCTTGGTGCATGGAGGTTAAGCGTGCTGGGTTTGTGTAGTGCAGCAGAAAAGAAGCTAAAGCCTGGTTTAAGGTGAGCCTACAGCTTCCTGAAGGAGGTCGCAAAGATGATGGAACCAAATGTTTCTTCAAAATGACACCCTACGTAGCAAGGGGAAATGGCCGCAATTTGAGATGGGAGTGGTCTAGATGGGATTTGGCAAAGCTGCTTCGCTAGGAGTGTGGTGGACAATGGAACAGGTTGCACAGCAAGAAGAGACCGAGGAACGTCCATCCTTGGTGTTTGCCACAGCTGAGGAGGCAAAGCTGTGGCTGACCCAGTCTGGCATTGGCAGTAGTCTGTCTTTGTACAGGAGGTTGGACTAAACATCCTCTAGACAAGCTTTCCTACCAGCATCTCTAGGATTATGACTTTCCAAGATCACCAAAGGGAGATGGCCAGACTGAATTGACTTTGGCTAAACCTTCTAAAGGCCTGTGTTTCACTTTAGCTTTTGTATTTCAAGGATGTCAGAGGATATAGCCTTGAGATCCACCTACATCACATTGAAGAAGACTTCCTTCCATCAGGAAAATTTGCAACTAGAACTGTAATGAGATTTTTCCTTAATGCACCACACGAGCAGAACAATCTCCATAATCTCATAGAATAAGCTTCAGATACAAAATTAATTAATATATTTTGTTTTCTTCAGAATAATTGTAGTTTATAAATTAAAATATTTAAATGGGTAGAGTGATGGTATTTTTAGTAATATTTCAAAATCTGGAGTAAAACTTGAGCTTATGTACTACTTTAATTTATCTCTCTCAAACCTTAACTATTTATTTTGCTCAGGAAAAATATAAATGAGATAAGAGGGCTTTATGAAATTTCACCAAATGAAAGTTCACTTCTAGCCAAAGAACTGAAAAAGTCCATTACTGTGTTCTTTCACCCCAGTACTAATATCTAGTGCTGCACTGCAGTGAAGCAGTTAAGCTATTTCTGTATGCCTGACTTTGAGCTAAATTTTGATATGCAGAATCCACTAAAAGTGAAAGCCACTACGCGTACTTCTCTCTCTCTCTCTCTCTCTATGTATATATATATTTAGTGTGTTAAATCTCACTGTCATTGTCCAAAGGTAGTGGATTTCTCTTTAAATCAGCATGAAGCATATAGTACCTGAATCATCTGTCTTGAACTGTCAGGTGTGTTTTCTTTTTTTTTTGTTTTGTTTTGTTTTGTTTTGTTTTTTTTTTTTCTTTAACAGAATTAAGTCCCTCCATAATGGCCCAAATTAGCATTCAAGTAACTTGGCACATGAATTTACAAAAATATAGACATGTCCCTTTTGAGACATACCACCCACAGTTTCCCAGGCATGGCATCTTCTAGCTATCAAATTATTCTTACTAAAAATTGGAATATATTTTACAATCTACTGTGTCCATCATTTAAATTAAGGATGTGAATGGAATAATCTAATTCAGTAGAGAAAGTGCACTCTCCTTTAAAGGAATCTATCAAGCTTAATGTGGCAGATGTGCAAGAAGGCATAAAATAATATAGGGAGAATGATATTTTTCCAAGATTACAGAAATGTTCATGAGAAACATGCAAAAGTCTCTATAAATGAATGCTTGGATGTTCATAGAACCATGGACTATCCGGAATTGGAAGAGACCCACAAGGACCAGCAAAGTCCAACTCCTCGTCTTGCTAAGGACAGCCCCAAGTATTCCACCATGTGCCTAAGAATGCCCTCCTTTGGATGTTTAAGAGGACCAAACTTGAGAATGCCAAAGTGTAAACAACACAAGTACAAACAACACAACTTAAAGGTGCCAAAGTGTAAAGGAACACATTTTGTGTGAAATACAGTACAGAAATTTCTTTTATTTGAAGTCAAAATACAAAAACACTTCATTGCAGTCTCACAGGTAAGAGACTTGTTTGAATTAATTGATTACTTATTTAATACTTCATTGCCAAATATATTTTACATCTCAAAAGACAAGATTACTTAAAATATAAAAGAACCTTCTGTGTTTAAACACCTCACAACAGGAAACAGGTAATTTGTTTTGAACTTGTGCCGCACAAAAGATATCTGAAGAGCGTGTAAACATAACTAGAGGTCTCTCATTAACAAGTGGCACTAAGAGCAAGAAATAAGATTGATGCACTGAACAGAAATAAGGTTCGATGCAACATCACCACAGAAGAAGAAAAGCCAGATGAGCAACAGCATTACATAAGTGCAGAAACAGTATTTACAATTCATTAAAGGAAAACTGAGACACATCTACGAAATGAGAGAAAAACAAAACAAAACAAAACAAAACAAAACACCAAGCGGTGGCAACTTGCAAAACACACAGAATTTATGAATAGAATTCCAAATCAGTTTTTGGTTTGTTTTTTTTTTTTTTTTTCTCTAGGAAAAGAATGCAACACTTTAAAAAATATTTGTTTCCTTCAAGAGTCTGAGAAGAAAAAAGGACACAATTAAAAAGCTAGAAGGAAAGCATAAAAATTTCAGAACAGAGAAAACTCTGTAGCAATGTTTCAGAACTGACTTCCATATTAAAGGTGTTTATTGAAATCTTGTCTTTAATGGGCTTTTTGAACACTACCTGAAAAACTGAAAACCCTAGAAACCAAACTGGTAGAGCTGCAAGACTAAAACAGGAAGAAAGAGGCTTGTTTTATTAGATTGATAGACTCACTAAAGAGTAGCTGCTCATAAATCAGGAGATTCCAATGATAAGGGAGTAGGACCATTAGTTCAAAGACAATGTTCTTCAGTTTTTCATAGTTCATTTATAACACTTATTATATTGGGGAAGGAAAAATAAACCTTTCACAGACATACAGTACAGATGTAATCCTTAAATCACTATCTCAAAAAAAAATAAAAAATTCATTGATTCCCAAAAGTTGCATCCTAGAGGGAATGTAAAAATTAGAAAAAGATTTGATGTAACCAAGTCTGATAAAATAGAAGACACTTTACAATAAACTATGCATTTATGACCATCAATATGCATGTCCTTATGGAAATGTACCTTATACTGCTACCTGTCCCTGGAAATAGATGAACCTGGAGACTATTTTGCTTCCTTACTGCTCGGTGAAATATATATATATATAAATAATCTTTAGTTTTGTTGTCTTGTACAGAAATTTGGACAACCTGAGGATTCCAATCTTCATAGAATAGTTTGGGTTAGAAGGGACCTTGAAAGGTCTTCCTTGCAGGGGCATCTTCAACCAGATCAGAGCCCCGTCCAACATGACTTTGAATGTTTCCAGAGATGGGGCATCTACCACCGCTCTGGAAAACCTGTTCCTGTGTCTCAGCACTGTAAAAAATTTCTTCCTAATGTCTAATCTAAACCCACCCTCTTTTAGTTTGAAGCCGTTATCTCTTGTCCTGTCACTACATGCCCTGGTGAAAAGTCCCTCTCTGACTTTCTTGTAGCCCCTTCAGGTACTGGAAGGGACTGTAAGCTTTCCTTGGAGCATTCCCTTCTCCAAGCAGCACAACACCAGCTCTCTAAATCTGTCTACACAGGAGAGGTGCTCCAGCCCACCGATCCTCTTAGTGGATTCCTCTGGACTCACTCTAGTGCAACCGCCTCTTTCCTGTGCTAGAGGCTGCTGAGCAATGTAAAATAAAGAAAAAAAAATCAAGTTTTTCTTACGATAACTGATTGAACCATGTAGTTTTTCATGAAAAGGGTGCCAAGGCTAGGGGAAAAAAAATAAAATTCTTGTAACATTTCTGAAATATCTTGTCAATATCTACTCTTGTCCTTTTATGTTGACCATATTTTACGTTCTTATAGTGTTCTGTCTTCCATAAACAACAATATTCTCCTGAGGACTAACTCAGAGTTATGATACTTTTTAACTTTTTTATCACTTTCTCGGATTACTTTGTCTGAGTTTACTACTGCTTTTCTTTGTTGCATCATTCCATCTCTTCATACTGTTCCAGAATGAGACTAGAATGTTTTGGACAGAAAAACAGAAATCAAAAATATATTTTATATTTTAAGACAGATTGTAAACTAGAGGGTTGGTTCTGTGAGAACTCAAAGAAGCATGACTGGCCATTGGCTCTACACTCGAGCAGCCAGGATGAAATCTTCTGGGAACAGAAGAATTTACTTTTACTTGAAACTCCCACATATATACAGACATTAAGAAAAATGGCAAGCAGTAGGAAGGATGAGCTGCATATTTTCTGCTGCTTATCAATGCTGTTATTTTACTTAACTTTTTACTCAATTTTTTTCATGCTAAGCAAAAACAATGTACTCTCTCTTTACAATGTTGTACCAGCTAAGCTAGACCAATGCTTCATCCTGTGGAACCCTCCACAGGGCAGGAAACCCTCCAAAGCACAACTGTGAATCCTTACATATATCCTCCATTTTTTCATAGAAATCAATTTAGTAGAGAAAAAACTATGATCTTCTATCTATGACTCTACATGAGAATTAAGCATTTTATCTTAATACTGCTCCATCTTCAGGCCTTCAAGTTCACACAGAAGATCTAGACTGATGATCTTGGTGAGAGAAACATCTTTGTCTTACTCAAGTTTTATAATGTCATCTCACTTTCAATACAAACAAACACTGTTTGAACTTCTGATTTTTAGCTCCATGAGAATCTTAAGGTTTTTTTTAAATACCTATCACATATTGTGGTTATCACCTAAAAAAAAATAAAATCTCTTTTTTTTTCCTGTTTGAATAGTTTGTTATTAATGTATCAAATGCCATTTTTCATGGTAACATCATCTAGTTTTCTGAAATATTGAAAATATGTCTGCATTGCATTTCAAGCCCAAAAGCAGTTGAACATGGTGATGGCAATGGCCCATGCTCTGGGCCAGTTGGAAGCCAGCCACTTCCACATCAGAAACAAAGCAGATACACCAGATAACATCAAATCTGGGCTAATAAGCTCCAATGAGAAACAATGTACATTAGCTAAGGTTCATTGTCTGACACACACAGCTTCCAGGCAGGTTATCAAACTGGCAGAGCAAATTCACATCTGCCTGCAAAACACTGCACAGACACATCTTTCATTAGAGCAGATAACAGAGGTCCCATTATCAGAGACTAGATTAGACACAAGACCCTATTCCCCAGTGTGGCTGTCCCCTCGAACACAGACTGATCCAGTGGGAATTCAGTCAACACTGAATCCTGTTGTCTTCAACTGATATTTTCTAGTTCATTAAGTTTGTCTTGCTGTTTTCCTCTCCTACAGTCCCATCTTTTCCAACAAATTCATTGGGGTGTGCCACGCAGTACTGAAATTTTTGTTCTACTCTAAAAACCAAAACATAAGGGAATCTTTATAAACTTGCCATTTTTGAAAATGGGCTTCTCTAAAGAAGCATAATTTTCTTGGCATAAGGTATGAATATTAAATCAGCAGATGTGCTCACCAATTGCAGATTCCATAGCTGACATTTCCACCTTTACATTTCCACCTTTTTTTTTTTTTTTTTTTTTTAAGTAATTTGAAACCAGCAATCCTATTTCACAAAGCCTAGGTCAGGACTGTGAGTTTGTAATGCTTCCAACTTGTTTGAGCAGGTGTGCTGCTGTCTCTGTTGGGTAGTTTGGCAAACCACCTCCTGTCTGTAAATTTGTAACAGATGTCTAAACTTTGAAACATATGTAATATGTAGTCTGTAGGTTGCATGAAATAAAATTATCAGAATATGAAAAATTCATGAAATGACTTCCTGAGATTTTGACAATTGCAAAATCCTTTCTTGCTTGACCACTATTGGACATTCTGTTGAATTTGGATTACAAGTGGCTCATAAAACACCACTTCTGTGTTTTTTGGTTTCCTATAGGTACAAGTAGGCATTTACTAACAATGGCAATGTACCAAAAGATATTAGAATCCAAATTCATCTTTAAAAAAGTTAACTGGATGATTCTGGTCAAACAAAGGTATATTCCTTCCTCTGTTTGAAATGACTTGTAGAACATTTTGCCTCAGTAAACTGGAAAATAGTGGATATTTTCCCACTTTGTTTTTATTCAGGTTGTAAATGCTTGGTATCTTTGTTCTGCCATGATTCTTCCAAGACTGAAGGTGAGACACCACCATGCCACAGGCAATTCTTACAATATTTACTGCCCCGATTTTCAGACCCAGAATGTTTGAATAACAGTCAGAGATTTTGAGATTTACCCACCACTAGTTTAATCCACATTTTGCATTTTCTTGTATAGTGTGGACTGTGACTACACAACAAATTTGGGCCCCAGTAGAATAATTAATTTTAAATTTCACATAAAAGTATTTATCTCCACAGGTTGCATAATGAGGCTATTTCTCTTCTTCTTAAAAGACTATATAATTAACAGCTACACATGCAGTCTTTAACAGGAATGCAATATATGTAATTTTAATCATATTATATCATAATATATCTTTTAAACTATATATATACTTTTTGGATTTTCGTTACATTCAAAATGTTAAATATAGTTTTCAATATAACTTTAGACTGCAGCCTTAATACCTGTTCCCTCCAAAAATCTATTCACTCACCTCTCACTGATAATTAAATAAATATTAAATGAAAATAAACTATCTAACGGTTAATGCATTAAATGCATTTCTCCCATCTCATTCAGTGAGCATATCAGATCTGGCCAAACTTCAATTTCATAAAATGTCAATTTTTCACTGTCAAAATTCAATTTACTAGGGAAAGGACAAAACATTTAGAAACAAGCTACTCTTATCATTTCTTGCAATAGTGCTCCTAACTTAATAATTGGATCTTATCATTGCTTATCACTGTGTGAGAGAAGAAAAACTACTATGAGAAAGAAAGAAAATAAAACCTGGTATATACTTCAGGCTCGAACATTATCACACATATTTTAACTTCCAACCAAGTTATCTGAATTACTGATTATAGCAAGTGGTGAGGCACTTTCAAATGCATTAAATCACTGAGAGTACTGACGTGCTCCATATACCTTCCAAGGGAGCTTGTGAAGAAAATACATGCCTTACTGCCAGAACTCTTCAGAAAGCCAGGAGGATGGTTAATAGAGACTCATCTTTCCCACTGAAGAATTTCCCTGTGCTCCAGAGATGACGTTTTTGGCTGGTTGGCTGGCTGACCACTGCTCAGAACAGTTCAGGCAGAGCATTTCCACAGTTCCCACCCCAGACTCCAGGTGCATCTCCTCAGTCCAGCCAGCAAACCTCTTTCCAGAGCTGATGTTGATTTTGTTCATCAGAGCTGGGACTGCACAACAAATACCACCTCTCCAGCTCCTGAGAGATGACAGATGAAGCTGGCAGTGCTCATAGCACACAGCCTCTGCCTTATGGACTGTTGAATTTCTTAATTCTCTTTCGGCATGTAGGTGATGGCTGATTATGAGAGGTGATCTAAGAATCAGGGCCAAATCACATTTTGTCAATTGACCATTACTCTGCCCACAAACCTCATTTACAGTGTATTCATTTTTCTGAAAACTCTGTGCTAAAGAGGTGACATGGAATAGTATTTTTAAGTATCTAAAATGGAATAGATTTTGACTTTTGTTAACAGTAAGTCTTTGCCACCTTTCATATGTAAGGAAAGAGTTGGAGATGAACTCCAGTTGAGAAGTAAGGAATAATGCTTAGTATATCTCATACCTGAATTAAATCACCTTCATTTGAGATCAATAGCAACAGAGAAATTAATTTTTCTTCCCAAATTATTTTTTCTTGATCATGCCATTGCAGACACCTTTTTCTCCCCCCTGCCCCCGCAAATATGATTTCACATAATCTATCTGCTTTACATAAAAATTGTTGCAGAAACAATGACAATGTTGGAAAAAGTCTTTCCTGAAACAAAATAAAATGGTCTCTTTGAATTTTGTAATAGTGACAATACTAACAGGCTGTCAAACTGTATTAACCCAGGCTTGGTGATATGAGTACAGGTTCAATGAAATAATTTGATTCATAAAAAATTCTATTTACTCTAAAATACCATTAAGTGTTCAGTTCAAAGACCAAAATAAAGGACTTAACATATTTAAAATCTGCTTCAGGCCTACAAAAGTAATTCCTGTGTATTTTTCTGGAAGGTTGGAGATATTTGGAGTAGTGTAACTACTATTTATGTATTTGACAAATTAAATAGGCATGGATTTCACTGTACTGACACATCCTTATACCCTATGAAATTTACATTCCTTTTTTTTTTTTTTTTTTTTTTAACATAGGTGTAAAATAAAAATGTTTCTAGGTACAGCAGAACTGTAAAATGTTTCTTTAGGAACTCGGAAGGAAAAAAATCCAGCTGAACTCTCTAGGACAGAAGGATTCCCATTGACCTGAATACAATTTGGGATGACCTTAACAGATGGCCTTGTACAAGGTGCCTCACAGCGACAAAGCCATGGACCACTGTGACACATTTTACAGTGGAGAAGCATGTTTTCTACTGGTATCAGTAAGATTCCTGCAGAGCAATGATCTCTGTGCTGCATTTTCACTGCTCATTGTAAGGAGTGCAAGTAGTGACATGTGCCAAACCACATCACCTGCTGGGGACCCGTGTGTGTGGTCACTGAAGGTAGATGGAGATTCCTGCTAAAGGAGTGTCAAGAGCGTTGCAGAATTCAAGTGTTGCAGAATTCAGAACTGTACAGCAGAAATTCAAAATTTCCCAATGCTTTGTCTAAAATTCCTCAGTGAAGTGTCTGAAACAGGAACAAACCTTTTTCTTTCTCAGACATTTAGGGTGTCTGAGGGACCCGCGAAATGAGTTCGCTCAAGGTCAGCTGGTAACCATCTATGCTTTGCAGTGACACCTGTGATTTCCTGCTGGCTGAACAGACCCACCAAAAGGAATGTGTTTTGACACTCTGAGATGCAAGACTGCAAATAAAACTGGTGCTTTATTGTAGAATTCCAAAGCAACAAACAACTAAAGAAATTAAGTGTATTTGGATATACATACCTGTAGAGGCTCAGAAAAGGTGACTTTCCCTTAAGAGAGGGTCATCAAATAAAAGAGGAAACCTTTTGTTAGCTCATATATTCCCACAGTTTGGAACCAGCCCATCTGTTGTGACCAGCTTCAGAGGCAGGGTAACTAGATTCTTTAATAAAGGATCCTCTGGATGAATTAATTAGTATAAAATATGAATTAATCAGTATAAAACAACGATAATTTTTATTTTAATAACTCTGGAACTGTAACTGGAAAAAGGAGTGTCTAGTCATTCTGGGATTTGTGATTACCCTAAGACAGGAGAGAGAGAGAAAGAGAAAGACAGGAAAAGAGAGAGAGTACAAAGAGCTTATATAATTTATGATGTACAAGGTACTATTGGGAAAAAAAAAAAAGGGTCTTAACGGTTTAAAACTGTCTAGAAAATAAAGTTTGAGACTCAAAAACTTATTATAAGAGAAGGTCAAATACATGCCATTTGTTTTCAAAATCATATAATATGATCATGTTTGTGTTGTGCTTTTCCCTTCCTGAGAATTAGTTTCACTGTAAGGATGGTGAAAGGCATTTTCAAGATCCTTATTGATAATCTTAAAAGACTGAAAATAATTAACAAATTCCTGTCAGAGGAATGTCAAAGAAATTCCTGTAAGGTGTCCTTCATAAAGTTAAGTCATTTGTCTTTCCATTAAGGTCTGCAAATGAAATTACCTCACAATAGATACAAAATAATCAGTCAATAAAAGCATAATATTGATTTTGTGTCAATTACAAGTGGGAATTCTTCATGAGACATTATTAAAGACAACGTTTTCCTCTTACAGTACTTCCATTACTGTAGGCAAGCATAAAATTATATTCATAAAGAGACCATTTAGTGTTTGAAATCAGGAAGATAACTGGATTTTAAACAACCTATTGATGAAAAAATTGAAAATAACCAGAAGCCACCTGTCCTAGTCATGAATCTTATCAATAATATACACTCAGTACAAAACATGTCAGTGCAAAACAATTACATGACAAGTTAGAATACTATGGTAGATAAAACATTTTTTTTTTTTTTTAATTGACAAAACATTAATCCTGGATATTCTAAAAAAAATACCATCTTCTATTTAAATATACTCGTTTTCAGTCAAGACCACTGTTGCTATTAGTTACCAATGTACCCTCAGTTTGCTACCAATGGGCTTTTGAAAAACTGAGAACAAAATGGGCAGATTGTACAGAGGCACCAAATTTCTGACAGTTCTTACATCTCTCATGATCTCCAATAATAAACTTGAGTCTCAGTATCAGAAGCCTCAGTATCAGAAGGGAAGGATGTCAATTAACATTACTCACCAAAATTTCAGTTTATATCACCTGTTTAAACACGTTTGTATGTTTAGTTTCATGAGAGAAGGAACGTTTGAAGAAGAGAAAAGCAAATAAAAAATCCCCTGATAAACAAACACCTAGATTATATATCTATAGTATGTAAGATGATTTTCCTCTACCAGTTCACCCATGACTCATAGATTTTATACCACACACTGCAACACTTAGTTGACTCATTCTTGCCTGGGCAATATAATAATTTTTATAGACCACTTCTAGTGCAATGCAACTTTTATGTTCAGAAGGGTTTTGGTGCTGTCTTGTAAATAGATGGCACTAATTGACTGACGTGTATCCAGCTAGCAGGCACTGAAGTTATGTTCCCAAAGAGTTGCCCTTTGTAGCTTTTTTCTGCCTTTAGGTCGAGATTTGATTGCAGCAGCAGGAACAACAGCAGATCTTCAAACCGTAATCATATTTTTCAGCAGTGTGCATCACTTATTAACTTTTATTTGATTTCCCTCTGGCAGCCACAGCTCCAACAAATGTTATCTTCTTGTTCAGTTTTGTCAAGATCACAAACCTGGCAATAAGTGCGGTTGCTGTGATTCTCACTAAATAAACAAACCCTAGAACTGTGCTGTAGCTGCTCCGGTGCAGGAGTGTCCTGTCCTGTGTCAGGGCTCCAAGCTCAGAAACTGGAATTTTGTTCAGAGGAAGAAACATGTGAGCTTGTATTAAAGCTATTGTATTGGCTTGGAATTACTTAATTTCTTCTTGGATTTCTTGTCTAAAATACATTAATTCCCTGCCTTTTGTTTTTGTCATCAGTGTTCATGAATGAAGGACAGGATAATAACTAGACAGGGTTTGCAAATGCAACTAATATTTTGTTAACTAAATTTCTGGACAGACAAAATGAAACTGACTTTAAGGGGATAAAAAATTTTCAGATGGAATAATATAAAAAATCAATAATTCTTAGAAAATCTGGCCTTCCAAGTGAATTGAAAAATTCAAGAAACACTACAGAATTTATTTGGCTTGTATATCTACTCAGAAAATGCCTCAGAAAAGGTTTCTCTTTCATTAAAGCTTCTTTATTAGTTAAATTTGTTATGTGTTATTTGCTAGCTCTTTTAAATCTATAGATCTATTTAGGAAGAATTCAATATTAGTTATTAAAATATTGTCATATAATAATCAATAATTTTGTATCAATTATTTGAAGAGCATGAAATACTTTATTTTCACTTTCAAGATGGATCCTCTATCCAGGTACTGGTCTATAAAAAGGTTTAAAATTTAAAATTGTCTGAGGAAAAAGCCTAAAGAAGTACTAAGACTGTCACACCCTTTTCTCTTTAAGCTGGTGCATAACTTAGTGAAATAAATGCTGTGAATTTGAGCTTTGGGTTGAAACACATATAAAAATGACGTTCTGAATAACTGAAACTCTTCCTAGAGATGTTTCAAAAGGACCCACAAGACATCTCTTTCAATAAAGTGATTCCTTAACTGGATTGAAGACATGGCATTCTCAAATACATTTCCATAAATAGGGATTGGAAGCAACCAGGTTTGTTTGTTTCATTTGTTTTTTTTTTGTTTTTTTTTTCCATATGAATGATAGCCTTCATATTATTCACCTCCTATGCATTGTTTCCCCCTTATCACCTCCTCCTTCCCTTCCCTCAAAAAACCCAAACAAACAAAAAAAAAAACCCAAATCAAGCCAAACCAAACCAAAACCCAAAAAGACCCAACAAAAAACAAACAAACAAAAAAAGGGGGAAACGAAGATGTTTTGCTGTATGAAAAGAGGTGGAGTTCAGGTTCCATTTGGTGCCATGAGCAAGACTCCAGAAATACTAAAAAAATCCAAATAAGAGTTATATTAGAGCTAGACGATCCTTTCCTGAGTTATTTTTTCACATACTTTCTACGTACAATAGTAAGAAAACCACCAACACCCTCATGCATTCAAATGTATGCAAGGCCACCCCCCATCCTGAACCCCAGATTAAGAGACACTTATTTTTGCTTTGTTCCAGTAGGAAATTAGAATGTAGAGCAAAACATGAAAAATATAAGTAATATTGTGACGGAAAAGCTGCAGCTGATTTTTTCTCGCTGAAAGCTGAAGGTTTAGATTAAAGAAGAAATTTGTGATTGCATGTCAAATCCTTTCCATTACCTCTGAAACTGTTTTGCACTACTACGTTGCAATAGCACATATTCCAACACTGAGGACTGCATGTGACTGAAAAAAACCATGCATTAGCTATCAAATTTTCAATCAATAATTAATAACTATAATAGGAATAACATCTAGCTTAAAATATTTGCATGGCATTTATTTTCATGTTATCTGAATTCAAAGTATTTGAATTTAACATACCTGTAAGGGAAGAGAGTCATTGCTTGTAACCATAAGTGACAAATGGCTTCCAAAGCTGCCCCACGCACATTATATCAGACTCATTAATAAATAAATAAAACCATAACTAAACAGCAAGTAATTTTTAAGTTCCAATCCAGGAGTGTCTGAGCATGGAATAAGGAGATGGGAGACTATCTGTTAATCCAAAGTCCCCTGTGGCTGAATAAACAACAAAAGGGTTAACTCCAAATAGGTCAGTGTGTTTTTCCAGTCAAAGAACTCATTATATCTTTTCCAGTTCTGGTCAGGGATATACACAAAACATCACATTTTCTTAGCAGCTCTAAGGCAATTAAGAAATCAATGATTGTATCAGAAAGTCTCCTGCCATAGAATTAACCTCACAGCTGCACCAAACTTTCAAAAGGGATTCAAAGCCACCGTGTGTAAAGGAGGCTTTGTCTAAGTTCTCTCTGTTCTTAAAAATAGATCTGATACTGCGCTTTCTGTGTTCCAGCACTGGGGCCAAGAAAAAAGCAGACAGAGCCTTAGTAATATCAGACTTCTCTGTGCTTCTTTTCTTCTCTCCTCCCTCTCCTCTTTTTTATCTTTAACTGTTCGAGGAGTGAAGAATGAAAATCATAAGCACAAGGAAAGGGTTTTATACACCTTTTGAAAAATATATCCTTTAAACCCTGCTGATAAATACATTTGTGCCCACAGTTGTCAAAAAGGCTCTAATTTTTTGTATTTTTTTCACCTGTTTTATTTAGAAGGGACTAAAACTGATTATAAAACTACTGCTGTGGGACAGATTTTAAATTAGGTATGCCTATAAGATTAATGCCTATTTAGGCATAAAGATTGCTGCATATCCAGTAAGGTTTTAAAAGTCAGCTGATGGCACTTGCACCTCCACAGCTTGAAAACAAAACACACCTCCAAGTCCCTAACTACTGTATTGATTTGAAGTCTTACTACAAAATGGAAAGGACCTTCTCTGAAATAGGATGACCTTTTTTCAGTAGCAATACAATTGTGGTAGCAGCCATACCCCATTCCAGAGATTCAGAGGACTCTAGTGTCTGATAGATTGCAAGACCAGTCAACCTTCATCTGATTTTCATGGCAAAGAAACAACAAACTCAGGAAAGAAGGAAAAGTTTTCGTTTTTGTGTTTCTCACACAAAAATTGCCAACCCTCTCACCTGATCAACCAAAGAAAGCAATAAAATGCTACAATAAAGCACAGTAATTCCTATTTCTCTGATGGTATTTCCTAAATATTGTCCTGAGGAACGTCAATTTGTTTTGATGATGGTTCAGTTCTATTAATATTTTAATCCAGATGAACCACAAATAGAACAAACTCTAGTTGAAAACTCAAGCTGGAGAAAAGAAGTGTGTAAATGACACGTCCCTTGTCACCGCAAAGGCTCTGTTTTAAAATTGAATCTGAGCTCTCAGTGCTATGAGCTTATCTCAGAGTGCTGAACACATAAAATGTTCCCACTCGGGAATGGGCTACCCAGAGGAAAACTCATAGCTCAGATGTGGCAGAGAGGGGAGAGTGACCTGCTTGAGCATTATGATTTCTGCAAGCACCCGATAAAAGGGATAGACTGCCTCTTGCAGAAAAGGAGGATTCCCTTCTCTTCTGCTTGTAAGGAAAACAAATATCTACAGAAAAACTTTTTGCTTGACTTTTTTTTTTTTTCCAGCTGAAAATACTTGGTTCTTTAGTGAAGAGACTCGCCTGTATAACATGTTACTCTGCATTTTGAGGAATCACTGTGTGTGAACACGGTATTTCCTTTGTCCCAGACAAATGCCATCCTGATAATACTTTTAAATTTCATTTCTCATGTTTTGATGCTACAAACATTTTTTTTTCCTTTGAGTTAAATGATTTTTGTAGGAACTCAAGTTTCCTAGACACAGCACCTGAGGAGGAACAACTGATCATTTGTAGTCCTTATCTCTTTCTGTACTATCACCCAAAGGCAGCATGACCTTACTTTCTAAATGTTTCCTTTTCCCCTCAACTTGACGCAGTAACTTCTAAGTATTGCAGCTACATTTTGTACATCTATGAAACTCCCTATGCATTGATACACACACAGTTCATGACAAAAACAGTGTATGTGATATCTCAAAAGAATTTCTTTTGCCCCTGTCACAGAAAGAATAATGAATCTTACTGTTCATTGAAAAAAAGACAACAGGTGACATAATCTTTACTTTCTTGATAGGAATTTATATTCTTTGTATTGATTGACTTATTCTAGAGATGAACCTACTGTTTATTTGCTAAGTAGACAAAGAAACCTAGAAATGCTCTCAGCACTGGGATTACACTTTCAGAAAACCCTAAAGTAGCAATCTATATGATATATTTATGTAGGGGCTTTTTCATATTTTCATAAAAGACTATTTCTGTACTTGGGGATTGTAAATCTCTTTTTTTTACTATGCTACTACACTGTTCTCTTCTCTTCTAATAATTTCCATGTTTCCACTGGAGCCCAAGAGTGACCATTCTCAGTACAGAAGTTGTGAGGAAGGGGCTGATA
>JAWWMO010000001.1:13997866-14010975 GCA_035047845.1 Dendrocincla fuliginosa
GCAGGAAGGAGTGGCCGCTGCAGCAGAAGGCTGTGCTGCTGTTCAGGCAGACCTGGGCAGGCTGGAGAGGTGGGAAGAGAGGAACTTAATGGAGTGCAACAAAAGCAAAGGCAGATCCAGCGCTGAGGCGGGCACAGCCCAGCTTAATGTGAAGAAAATCTTTACTGTGAGGTTGACAGAGCACTGGAACAGGCTGCCCAGAGAAGTTGTGCAGTCTCCTTCTCTGGAGGTATTCCAACACAATCCTGTGCAACTTGTTCTAGGTGATTCTGCTTAACAGGGGGATTGGACTAGATGATCTCCAGAGGTCATTTCCAACCCCAGCCATTCTGAGGTTCGGACATTCTGTGAGTTATTATGCTTCATATTCATTTAGCACTAATCAGTGTGAAACCTGTGTACACAAACCCACAGTCTTCTCTACAAAGTCAGGTCATCTTACCCTCATGTCTGAACACATGATACTGGAAAGGTGCACTTTTCAATGAGTCCAAAGTGCTATTTGCACGCAGAAATATCTATATGATGCTTTTCATTAGAAGTCCCATGTCAAAGTCCTGTCTAAATTACAGAGCAATTGAAACAGGAATTCAAAATGTAACTGCTGATGGACCCTGATGGTCTTTGCAGTGTCACTTCCAAAATCCACGTGTAATGCACAGCAGACACAGCTGTATTTATCACTTCAGTTTGTACCTCTGCTAAGTAAATAATAGCAAGAGGGGAAAAACAAATCTCAAACTGAGAAGAAGGAAACAAATTTGCCAGGAAAATAGGGTGATCTTACTCTGTTTCAATTTCTTAAAGATTCTTTGTGCTTGTCTTTTTGTTTCACATTATTTTTCATATCTCCTTGCCTTGTTTTTACTTTCTGAGCTCTGCACACTATTTTTTTTTTTTTTGTCCTAGCAGAATGCAAGTAAATCTTTCAGGAGTTTAAAAGGCCAATAAAGCAACCAGTCAATGCCGTTCTGCTTTTTAAACTCTTTAATCCCTGTAAGATTTTTTCTTGAGAAAGATTTACACAATAAAGTCAGCAGCAATTATTTTCCAAAGTGTTCCCCCTTCCAAGTGGTCCACATTGTGCTTATCCTGTTGAAATTGCTTAGGTGCACCTTACTGGAAAATCCATGAGTCTTAACATTTCCATGTTTACAGAATAAATTGCTCTGAAGCAAGATGTTTGGGTTTTTTTTTTTGGTTTTGTTTGGGGGTTTTTGTGGTTTTTTTGGTGTGTTTGTTTCTTTCTTTCTTTTTGCAAGGGGAAAGATAGGGTGTTTTGTAAAATCATGGAATCATAGAATGGTTTAACTTGGAAGGGACCCTAAAGAGCATCTAGTTCCAATCCCCTTGCTGTGGACAGGGACACCTTCTAGCAGACCATTTTGCTTCATTGAACCTGGTCCTGAGCATTTCCAAGGATGGGGCAGCCACAGTTTCTTTGGGCAACTTGTGCCAGTGCCTCATCACCCTCACAGGGAAGAGTTTCTTCTGTAATTTTCCCAAATTATATCTGTTTGTTGCTGCTGAGAGATTTAAAATATCTCAGTAAACCTTATTACGAGTAGTGACCTTTAGATGATGTTAACAAAGAGAATACTGTGTTGTTTTATCATCCTTATCTCCATTTTATGAAGTAGGTATTTGTAATACATGAATGTGCGTTTACTGTATTATGAAGAGCCTTTCAAGAATTTGAGACTTAAAAAAATGCAGTCAGGGACAAGACTGAAAATAAAAACTTTCCATTCAAATAGATGTTCAGACACTTGCAATAAATTGGAAATGGCATACATTTAATAACTCCTAGTTATGCTCCTATCAGAAAGAATACTTAGATGGGAACTGAAGCTGAAAAGTCTCACCCACCGGGATTCCCATTGAGATCACACACATGCAATCAGAAAAATGCATAAGC
Organism: Dendrocincla fuliginosa; assembly: GCA_035047845.1. Classification (NCBI taxonomy): domain Eukaryota; kingdom Metazoa; phylum Chordata; class Aves; order Passeriformes; family Dendrocolaptidae; genus Dendrocincla; species Dendrocincla fuliginosa. The sequence continues at coordinate 13,999,785 of JAWWMO010000001.1, forward strand.
ATTTCTAGATAAATTATACATGAATCTGAATAAGCAATTAACATCTTGATTTGATTTGCTCAATTTGAGGATCAAAAATACCAGAGCACAACTTATGACACAGTAAAATCACTGCTGTGTTTCTAGGGAGGGAGAGAAAAGGGAAAATCAGAGAAGATACAGAAGAATGAAAGTCCCTACACTAATTTCTTCAGTGAGGTGATTTTTTGAAGTCGTTTTCTAACACAGGAAAAAACAATTTTTTAAGCTTTAAGACGCAGTCAACTAATTAACCACTCATTTATGTAAGACATTTAAAAGATTAAATAAGGATGTGCAAACAGTTCCTCTGATTACTTCGCTTGTACATGTTCTTCAACTCAGTCAGATATTTCAGAATAGAGAATTTATATTCCTTTGTTTCATCTTCAGATTTTTTCCCTGGGCCAATTTGTAGTTCTCTAGAACAAAATAAAAAAAATGACCTTTGCTTTAAAAAGAGCTACCTAATACATCCAAACTATTCAGATGACAGATTTTTTGCTCTAGTTCTCTCAGACAACTTCAGCTAATCTTTACTTTTTATGATACTCTTGAAACAGTGAAAAGATTTTTTTTTTCCATGTGACACTAACTACCTAGTGGCTTACAAAAACACCCAAACCTCTCATATTTCCTCACCAGTAATAAACATGTGCTAAAGAGCAGCAAAATAACATTTAGAGGAGACAAATGTCACTCTTCCTTGCTCAAAGTAGAGTCACAATGAACTCTGGGGCACAACGTATTAACTCTTTTTAAAGAAATGTATTTCCCCACACAACTCAGTGAGGAAGCATTTTCAAAATCTGTTCTGTTATATGGTAGTACAGAAGAATCACTCAAAGAGCAGTTTCCAACCACAAGAGTATTTGCTGTTCAATGTTTGAGTCCAAAGACATTTTACAAGTCTTACAGAGTGTTATCAAACAAACAAACAAACAAAAAAATGGTCTTATACAGATGGGAAACAAGTGTCTGGCTGACCTTCATGTGAAATAAATTGTTCCACATTTCATGACTGAGTGTCCAGAGCTGATGAACCAGGAAGGAAATCACTCTCAGAATACTTTTGTAAAGCTTGGAAAGAAAAAGAAAAGGAACTGTAGTGAAATGGCAAATACCATTAGCTTGACTATGTAATAATCCTCATGGAGAAACTATTCATTCAATTTAATCCTCTAAAAATTTGTGAAGAATGGAATTTTCAAGTATTTTGTGTCTCTTTAGGCTTTTGTTTAGCCAGTTGTATTACAGACTGCAAATTAAGGAAGTTGCTTAGAAAATAATATCAAAGGCTCTTCTGGCCATTTCCTTTAAAATATAGAAAATAAGACTTTACAAAACTGGTATATCCACATTAGGTTGGGATTTTTTATACCCATAAACCACAACTTGTAATTTTTTAGATAATTCAGAAAAAAAATCTTCTAAGACTTACTTTTTGTAATCAAACATTCTTGCAATACTGCATATTTTAAGACAAATATCACAAAGCTGTTCGAGCTTCACAGATTTTTTCAACAGAAAAGAAAACATCATAGTAGTCACAAGTTAGCATTTATTTTACCATCAGCAGTATTTTTTAACAATCTATTGAGAAAATAGTGTCCCAGCTTTAGAAAAAGAATTTTTGTTTGCATTTTTGGTAATCAGGAGTGAATGACACTAACCCATGAACCGTGGAAAAATTCAACAGTCGATTTGGAGACCTTTCAGCCAACTGTGACTACATTGCACACAGTGCCAGAGATCTGCTAGACTGCCTTTATAAAACCCATCTAGACAAGGGAAACTCTATAGGACAATGGGACACACTATAGGACACTATAGAGTAGCCTGGTCACCAACTCTCTTGCACTATAGGAGATGTCAATAACCATGCAGATAAGGAGCATCAGATAGACATAATACATTTAGATTTCCAAAAACTCTTGACAAATAACAGGCTAAAAATCAACAGGAAACTGAGCTACCATGGATTGCAGAAAAGTTATTTGCCTTGTTGGACGTGTATTTCTCTTACATAGATTGAAAATCCCTTAAAGAATACAAGAAAAGTCCTAAAGATCAAATATAATAAGGACAAATCAGAGGTTGTGTCTCTAGTAAATCTCCTTTGGACCTGGTTTTCTTCAATATCTTTACCAAAAAAGGCTTTTATACAGATTATTAGGTTCTTTCAGGTAGTCAAATGCCAAAAAAATGCAAATGGCAAATAGCAGAGGATCTCAGAGAATGGGATATGGGAGTAAAAATTTGGTAATTGAGCTAAATGAGTATCAATGGAGGTAAGGTAACATATGTAACAAAAATCAACTAAAACACACCTATGTAATGCTAAACTTGGAACTGACAGACTCAGCGCTGGAAAATGATCCTGAAATAATCAGCTCAGTGTTCAGTGGTAGCCAAAAGAGCCAACAAAATGGTGGGTATCATCAGGAAGGATATTGAGGATGAGACAGATGGTGTCATTTTGCTGCTATATAAAGGCTTGGTACAGTGACTTCTTGATCACTGCACACAGTTCTGACCCTGTAATTCAAAGTCTTGTAATTTGCAGAAGGGAACATGCCATGTATACTGATCATGAATACATGTTTGCTCAAATGCTGTTTTAGCAGTCTAAATGTCCAAATTACCTAATTAGTGCAGGAAAGCCTTATTAGTAGTATGGCTAAAATTGTTAAACAAAAATCCCTTCCTATGATCTACCCCTTTACTCTGGTGTTATCCTTACTCTTCCAATGCACTTTGGGCACTAATTTCAAGAGTTTCAGTCTTTCTTTTAGAAAAATGGGGTGGGAGAAGTCTACATCAAGTCATCAGCTTCCCGAGTTCTTCAGAGGCATGTGATTTTCCTAGGGGGTGGTTATTCCTCCTCTGAATTGGATTTCTTTGGGTTATTTGATTGTGCAGCCACTCCATCATTATTGTGGGTCTGGCCATGTGCCTGGTAAAGACCAAGAGAGCAATGCAGAAACCCCTCTTTATTAATCCAGCCGTGTGAAACACAACTGTTTTCACAGGATGCTTGGAAATAGGCTGGTTTCCTCTTTTATACTTTCATTTTACATGCTGAAGATATTGTTCAGGTTCCAATTACCTTTAGCTAGGATTATACATCAAATGTTCTGATCCTTGTTCTAAGCAGGAACAGCCTAACAACTTTTATTTTCAATTATTGAATGAGTCATTTTAGAATTGCATTAAGGTGTTGATTTCTTAATTTAAAGGTATTAAGATGCAAATAAACCACATCCTTAATATAAAACCCAACGTATTTTCAGCTGGGGACATAAGATATATGCCCATCTGATTTCTTATATATTTTTTTACTATGCCTTGGCTTGCTGCTTTTTTGAGTTTTCTCCCTTTTATTGGATTAGTGAAATAGGGATTGTTTTGCATAAATTAGCAATGAATCCAAAAGTTAGAACTATTTCCTTAGCTATTAAAAATAAATGGAGATGCCTGGAAACTGAAGACAATGTGGCATATCAAATTCCAATAGTGTTAGAGCCCAACATAAGAGCACATAAATGCCCTAAACTAGGACCTTAATGCCTACATAACTCATATTAACTATTTTTATTAACAACAAAAAGAAAAGGACATCTACTAAATAAAACTATATCACATATATTTAATATTTCATATACCTTCTGCACCCAGATTCACCACTTTACACTCAGTCCTGCATGCATAGCCTTTAGGGGCTATCCCAAGAATTCACAAGTAGTGCCTTCAGTGCACCATTGCAGCAGTCCCTGAGTAAACTGTGCACAGCTTCACATTGCTGGGGCAGCTCAAAGAAGATTAGAAAATGGCCTTGATCCCACAATTTGTAGTTTCAGGCTGGAAGGGTCAAGATCAATGACACCTTGTTATAGTGCAGCTTCAGCAGCCTCAGCACTGTTATTAAACACCTGTTTCATTTAAGCTCATTTTTAGGACCTTGTTCCACTCCCTTCTTGATTGCCTTTCTAAAGGGGAAGGGGGAAACCAGTAGGGATTGGTGATGCTTATTCAGTGCTTTATGCTGTATTTCACTAATTTGTTCTATAAAACACAGAGTGAAACTTGTTCATCAGTAATTGAGATGGATCAAATGGCAAGGACAACAAATTGATCCATCCAGGAATCTGATTCATCACTTTGCTGTTGTAGAGGTTACAATGTGCACTTTTTTATCCAGCCAGACTGTGAGAAAATAAAACTGTCAAGGGAAAACCTTGGGACTGGACAAACAGCAAGCAACCTAGTTACTTATTCAGTCTTCAATGTCCTTCCTCCATCTTTATTTTAAAGATGTGGCAAGCATTATGTTAAAAAGAAATGCTGCATATAAAATTCTCAGATTGGTAACATTTGCAATAGGCAATGTCATCCTGGCTCAACATCACATTATCAATTTATTTACATTAACAAGGACCTCAGTCTCTCGAAGGTATCATGGTGACAAATAATTAAAATTATGATATTCGTAAAGATAACATATTGAATATCATCTGTCAACAGTCAAAATTCCATACGTTGTATGTTCATAAACATATACACACCCAAAAAGAAACTTCATTAAAAGACAGAAGATAGAAGCAAACTTTATGAGAGTTCTTCTGCAAGTCAAGCAGTTTCATGAGCACCAGGACTAATGAAGCCTGGTTTCCTATAGATTTGTGTCTCAGGGTTGATTTGTGAGCCCTGACTGATGAGTTCCTTGCAGCAGGGACACATTAAAGAGCTCTGCTGGAGTAGATTCTTTCTAGTCTCATAAAGACCGAACTCCTGCCACAAGCTCTACCTTAGCTGGGTAAATAATGGCAAACATACATGATCATCTGTCTTGGGCCACCTCTAGACCCAAACTTGTGAAAGCTTAATATCAGTGAGACCTCTCATATTTCTGACAGCTTGCTTGAAATAAATTATTGAATTTGAGTTAGGTGTTGGAGATAAAGATATAGATAGTTGTTTTCCACACCCACACATGAGCATATTGTAATCAAACGCAGTAAAACCATATCAATACCTTCCATTGTTTTTCTTTAAATGTGTACTTATGCCAGAAAAATTAATTAATCCTATACAATACGAGCTGTTCTCCTAAATTTACTGTGCTCCTCTTTTTCCAGTTAGGCAAGAGCAATATATTGGCTGTTTCTGTGGTGTAACTGCGTGAGACAGTTTAGGTTTCATTGCATGATATATTTCTCTCAAAATTTGAAATAGATACTCTTACTCATACAAAAAGAAGGTTCAAAATTGTTCTATCATGTTAGGTGGGTATCTCCAAAAGGGAAAAAAAAAAAAAAAAAAGAATGTGCTGTCTGGCACTTACCAGTTCTGCCTCTGAAAAATCACCTCTTCCGAGACGTGTGATCAAAGAGGACTGTTATCCTGAAGTATTGGTGGGGAAGAAGGGAAAACGCTGCAGAACTGTTACGTATTTGTGGAAGTGCACAATTTTAGCATGTGGAAAAGTTGTGTTCATTAGTTATTACCCACCTTTGTCAAAATACAAAGGGAAAAGGGTCATGTTTAATTTTCTTCTTTACTGCTCAGGTGGGATGAAGAGTGTTTTAGTGGAGGAGGAGATGTTTATTCCTACCCAGGAATTAATTCATAAAACAAAATTAAAACACACCTGGAGAATAGATGTCCTGAAATTTTTATGTTGAAAGTGCAATTTTCCCATTTTTCCTTAAAATTCTAAAACCACTGTCATCTCTTGGGATAAATGGGCACATCTGCCCCTTTCCTCTCCCCTCTCCCCACCTCCATTACAGACGCCTTGTAATTGATTTCTATTTGTCCCTTGTTCAGGCACTTATTCCTGAGCTGCACAGATTTCCAGTCCCTTTTGCAGCTAATAAAATCTTGTTTAAAAGCTGACTAGCCACTTAAAGAATTCACAAAATTTTATTAATTGGTTTGTTCATACATGTGACATTCTTTACATGTTCTGTTTCTTCTGCAGAGATGATGATGATTTTTCTACACTGTAAAAAAAATGCAACACTGCTAATTTCCTGCAAAAAAAAGACAATTTGGAATCTCACAAACAGAAATCCATGCTCAAAAGGAAAAACTCTATAATTAGGTTTTATTTCTGATTTGTCCAATCACTTCAGGAAGGAGAAAACATCACCCTGTCATCAATTTCAGCAATAGCATCATGTAACTTTACCAACAAAGAACAAACGGAATGGTACAAAATAGTACTTACAGTGATGCATTTTGATCCCATGAGGAAACCCAGTGATTTTTAAAAGTCCTCCTTACCTCCAAAATATTATTTTTTTTTCTATCTTAAAGAGCAGGTCAAATGAATAGAAAACTTCATAGATATGACAGTCAAGTAAACTTTTTTCCTCTCAATGATAGTCAACCATTGAATTTGTGACATATTTTCTTGTTTTTCTGGTTTGATAACTTTATTTTATTCTAGTATGATTTCTTTTTTTTTTTCTGGGAACAATTACAAATGAACCATAAAAATGCAAACCAAATTATTTTGGAAGAAGCTTAGCCTTCATTTTCATAACTCTGAAGCGCTCAAAACTTTCACTTCGACTGAATGAAGCAGTAAAGTTAAGGGAAAAAAAAACACAATAGGTTTTCAAACACTGTAAACTCTATTTATTTTCCAAGCTATAACTATCCCAGAGATAAAACAAGTGCCACACAGAAAATAAAGTGTGACTTTTTATAATAACTTTAGCTTCAGATTTTACATAAGATGGTTTGAGGTGGATTTTATTACACTAGTTTGCCAGTGCACTAACCCACTCCTGATGGTTTTACAGTTTCATATTCAACAAACCTACTCCTATCCAGGCTTTACTTCCATTCAAATTATTTCTGGAGGGTATTTTCCCCCCTATTTTATCAAGGGGAGGTATCAAAGGTGAGGATCAGTGGACTTAAGCAATCTGTGAATTGTTCCCATGCCCTGAGGAAATCCTATCTGAATATGAATGAATAATGTTAATTAGATGAATAGGCAGATTGTTCAGTCTTTTACTTGAGGCTGTTCAACTCTGAATGTGTAAAATTGCTATTTCAGTGTTCTGTTGTCCTCAGAGAAATTGCTTATTGGAATTATCATAATATGTTTGTGGGGAAATGGCAGAGTTAATTACAGTTTTCATGTCTTATATTAATATTCTTTTCACTTCTTCAGTTTACAGAGTTTATACATTTTCTGGCTTGGATTTGTTTGGGTTTTAAATGTCAATAAATGTACTATCTTTTCACGTTAAAAATAGGGGAGGTATAACTCTATAAAAACGTGGGATAGTTTCAGGTTTTCTCAGACTCAGGATTTTTAAGTAAACACACCTGCATAGTATTATTGCACTAAGATGATTTGTTTTCTCCCTTTCTAACTTTTAGTGAGTGAACTCATTCATGCAAATGTGCAGAGAGAGGTGTTCAGGAGCAATAATAAAATGAATGCACATGTTCTGCAAGTGAAGTTTTCTTTTGCCAGAATTGCTGACTGCTTGTTTACATCAAGCAAGGAATTGCAGTGCAGAAATTCCTGAGTTGTCCCCGAGCAAGCATGCACACTGTAAACAAAGCCAGCAAACATACCCAGCTTTCACACAGTCACACTTAACCATCCCAGCATTGGCTCAATGGATGGTAGTAGCTTGGAATTCATTGTTTCAGGGCTGAAGGAAACTCAAATTGGTTGGGAGAGAGGAAGAGACTGTACATCTCCCCAGATTTTTCATCCCACGATTAGGAGCATGAGCTGACCTTGGCAATGTTAACAGAGGTAAAGAAGGATGATTCTGTTGGTCCCCTGAGAACCCGAGGAAATGTATGTCTAGTGCTCTCTTGGTAGACATAAGTTTGTCCTTATGTATCATTTCCCTTTTCACTTTACCAGAACACAAACCCGGACAATGCTGAGAAGGTGAACACCAGTTAGTCTCATCTACTTTACATCAAGATATACTGCTACTGACAGGAAAAGAAAATAAAAGTCAAGTGAGAAAAAGCAAAAAAAACCCCACAGAACAAACCAAGTATTACACTTAAGATCATAAATTGAACAGTAGGTATGATCCTTCTTCCATGCCTTCTGTCAGAGAAACAACATATGCCCCTTGTCGAACAACATAATAATTCTGATAGACTCATTACTTTTGAAAGGACTGTGAGGCACACTGTTAATATGGCATGGAGCCATGGAACCATGACATAGAGCAGCTATTGTCATACTTTTCCAGAAAAACAACACAACTGGGTACATCCCCGAGTGCCTGTATGTTCATAGATGCAACACAGGGATCACACAACAGAAATGAGGAGTCTTTGTGAAGGTACAGGACCATAAATTCCTTTGATTTCACAGAGACGTGGTGGGATAGTTCACACAAATAGGGTGGTGTCATGGATGGATATATGTAGATTAGGAGGGTAGGCAGAGAGGGCAAGTTGCAAGTGAGTGAGAAGGACTGCACAGAGTTCTGCCTTGGGGTGGGTGACGAGACATCTGAGAGCTGATGGGTCATGATTAGCCAGATCAATGTGGGTGATGCTGTGATGGGTGTTTCTTACAGACTGGGGGAAGGCGGGCAGGAAGCAGCAGATGAGGCCTTCAGACATCTAGAAGAAGCCACAAATCTGTGGGCTTTTCACCTCATGGATGAATCATCCTGACACCTGCTGGAGGGGCAACACAGAAAGATGCAAGGCATTCATGAGGTTTCAGTAGCACATTGCTAACAGCTTGATGTCACTGGAAGGTAACAACTCCCTGACAGCAGAGTTAACAAGGAGAGATGCTCTGCTGGGCTGCATGCTTACAAAGAAAGAAAAACAAAAAAAAGGGCTTGTTGGAGCTGTGAGGGTCAAAGGGAGCTGCAGTTTCAATTACCCTGAGGCTGAGGAATTCAAGGTCCTAAGAGTAAGGAACAAAACAAAAAGCAAGATCACATCCCTGGACTTCAGAAGATAACTTTGGCCTCTTCTAAGATCTGCTTGAAAAAGTCCCATCAAATAAGCCCCCAGAGGGAATAAGAGCCCAAGGAAAGTGTTTTATATTCTGGGATCATTTCTTCCAAGATCAAGAATTGTCCAATGCCAGGAGGTTTGCATGTATGAACAAGACCATGCATGGCCAAGTGAAAACATGAAAAGGAAGCAGACAGAGTGTGGAAGCAGGGACAGTAACCTGGGATACACTGTCCAAGCACACAGAGACACAGTTAGGAAAGCCAAGATTCACCCACCTGGGATTCAGTCTGGCAAGGGAGAAAGGCAAAGGCAGACAAAGAGATTGTATAAGCATTTAGATGCCAAAAGGAAGACTAGGGAACATGGGGACCCACTGCTGAATGAGGCGGGGGACCTGGTGATGGAGGCATGAAAAAAGCAGAGACATTGAATGACTTCATATCAGCCTTTCTTAGCTGGATCAGCCTACAGAAATACCAGACCAAGGGGAAAGTCTGGAGCAAGAAAGATGCATTATTTGTGGATGACAATCATATCATGAAATACTTAAGGCCACTGGAGGCACCTGCTTTACCAGGGGGTAAAGCTGGGAGAAGAAGAAGGAAGGTGGGACATTTGGAATGATAGTGTTTTGTCTTCCCCAGTCATTGTTCAATGTGATGGGGGCCCTGCTTTCCTGGAGATGGCTCAACACCTGCCTGCCCATGGGAGCTAGTGAATTAATTCCTTGTTTTGTTTTGCTTGTGTATGCAGCTTTTGCTTTATCTATTAAACTGTTTTCCCATGTTTATTCTTCCAATTTCCTTCCCCATCCCACCCGGGGGAAAGAGAATGAATGGTGGTGTGGGGCTTAGTTGCTGTCTCAGGTTAAATCATGACACCTCCCTATTTAAAGCATGGTCCCTGCTGCAGCTTAGGATGCCCCATTATGTTCTGTGCTTTTGAGTACAGTTTAACTACAGGAGAACCCAAAGTGCTGTAGTACTATGCAAAAAAAAGTTGGTGTGTTTCTAATGACAACCATAAAATTAAACTTGAAGTAAGAAATGACAATGAAATGTGTTTTTGTTTAATAAAGTAGTTAATCATGGCGGACAAAATAACTAGGCAAAAGCAAACTGGTAGAGAGACATATGCAAATAAGCTTTTTTTTCTGCATTGGTTGTGCATTGAAAGTGTTGTAGAAGGCAGATAGTATAAGGGGGAAAAATGTGATTTCATTTCCCAGAATATGGGACATCATCAGGTCAATTTCCTGAGAAGAAGTTATATCCTAAGGTTTGCTTGCACAAAACAAGAAAACTTTTGAGGTGCAACCATAGATAAAGACCCAATCTATCAGTTTAATTTCCTGATTTTTGAAGCAAGTAAAAGATATTTCTGAAGTTCCCTTTGAGTTTATCACAATCTCATTGCTGAGAATATTGCAAGTATTTTTTTGTTATGTTTTGTTTTCATTCTGTTTAGGAATGCAAACATTTAAAAAATGATTTTTTTTTTTTTTTATTTATTTACTAGAAGCCTTACAATAATTGCATGACGACAAGGAAGATATTTGACTGACCTGTTTGTCAGCGGTACAATCCTTCCTGTTGCATACAACTTTACTAACATCATATAATTTTAGATACAAAAATAAACTTTTTAAAAGTATGGATAGTTTGGACGTAATGAATACAAAGTTTCTTTCAAGAATCCGTCTGAAACAACTGTTTTACTCTCTGCTATGTCTTTAAAACCATTAATTATTTCTGCTGCAGTTATTATGCTGCTGTTTTAAGCATCACATTGTTCTGACTTCAATTTAACTAATTTTAGATTTTAAGCTGTTCCTGTGCTCAACTGTTATTAAGAAGCTGGTAGCTGTATAATGATTTGAAATAGGAAATTAATTCCAATTAATGTCCTCTGTATTCTCTAAAATGCCACTAGATTTTCTTTAACTGTTTTCTTCCCAATCTCCATCATCCAAATATACATTTTTTATTACATAATTCTCATAGTAATAGATAGCATCTCACTTCCCCACTGTTTCTTATATATCATGCATACTGACTTAGTTTCCTAATTCTGCAATATTTTAAAAAATGCACTTTGCCTATTGTTTTTAATAATGTTTATAAGTAACCTAAATTTAAGGATATGATACAATACCTGAAATGACATGCTATGCTATTGTATTATTGATATGCCAAGC